>OU026149.1:36466429-37090563 GCA_907269125.1 Eristalis pertinax
GGTGAAAATCTCGATGTCGTCGGATTCACTCCAAATGTATTTGATTCGATTAATAGACACTAGACAACACACCCACAGGTGTACAAAAGTCCTAGCTAGCCTAGTTTGGCCCCTGTGCCAGTTGGAAGATGAGCTAGGATAAGGCTAAAAATCCCTTACTATACACTGTCAATTTTTTCAGGTGAAAATCTCGATGTCGTCGGATTCACTCCAAATGTATTTGATTCGATTAATAGACACTAGACAACACACCCACAGGTGTACAAAAGTCCTAGCTAGCCTAGTTTGGCCCCTGTGCCAGTTGGAAGATGAGCTAGGATAAGGCTAAAAATCCCTTACTATACACTGTCAATTTTTTCAGGTGAAAATCTCGATGTCGTCGGATTCACTCCAAATGTATTTGATTCGATTAATAGACACTAGACAACACACCCACAGGTGTACAAAAGTCCTAGCTAGCCTAGTTTGGCCCCTGTGCCAGTTGGAAGATGAGCTAGGATAAGGCTAAAAATCCCTTACTATACACTGTCAATTTTTTCAGGTGAAAATCTCGATGTCGTCGGATTCACTCCAAATGTATTTGATTCGATTAATAGACACTAGACAACACACCCACAGGTGTACAAAAGTCCTAGCTAGCCTAGTTTGGCCCCTGTGCCAGTTGGAAGATGAGCTAGGATAAGGCTAAAAATCCCTTACTATACACTGTCAATTTTTTCAGGTGAAAATCTCGATGTCGTCGGATTCACTCCAAATGTATTTGATTCGATTAATAGACACTAGACAACACACCCACAGGTGTACAAAAGTCCTAGCTAGCCTAGTTTGGCCCCTGTGCCAGTTGGAAGATGAGCTAGGATAAGGCTAAAAATCCCTTACTATACACTGTCAATTTTTTCAGGTGAAAATCTCGATGTCGTCGGATTCACTCCAAATGTATTTGATTCGATTAATAGACACTAGACAACACACCCACAGGTGTACAAAAGTCCTAGCTAGCCTAGTTTGGCCCCTGTGCCAGTTGGAAGATGAGCTAGGATAAGGCTAAAAATCCCTTACTATACACTGTCAATTTTTTCAGGTGAAAATCTCGATGTCGTCGGATTCACTCCAAATGTATTTGATTCGATTAATAGACACTAGACAACACACCCACAGGTATACAAAAGTCCTAGCTAGCCTAGTTTGGCCCCTGTGCCAGTTGGAAGATGAGCTAGGATAAGGCTAAAAATCCCTTACTATACACTGTCAATTTTTTCAGGTGAAAATCTCGATGTCGTCGGATTCACTCCAAATGTATTTGATTCGATTAATAGACACTAGACAACACACCCACAGGTGTACAAAAGTCCTAGCTAGCCTAGTTTGGCCCCTGTGCCAGTTGGAAGATGAGCTAGGACTTTTGTACACCTGTGGGTGTGTTGTCTAGTGTCTATTAATCGAATCAAATACATTTGGAGTGAATCCGACGACATCGAGATTTTCACCTGAAAAAATTGACAGTGTATAGTAAGGGATTTTTAGCCTTATCCTAGCTCATCTTCCAACTGGCACAGGGGCCAAACTAGGCTAGCTAGGACTTTTGTACACCTGTGGGTGTGTTGTCTAGTGTCTATTAATCGAATCAAATACATTTGGAGTGAATCCGACGACATCGAGATTTTCACCTGAAAAAATTGACAGTGTATAGTAAGGGATTTTTAGCCTTATCCTAGCTCATCTTCCAACTGGCACAGGGGCCAAACTAGGCTAGCTAGGACTTTTGTACACCTGTGGGTGTGTTGTCTAGTGTCTATTAATCGAATCAAATACATTTGGAGTGAATCCGACGACATCGAGATTTTCACTTGAAAAAATTGACAGTGTATAGTAAGGGATTTTTAGCCTTATCCTAGCTCATCTTCCAACTGGCACAGGGGCCAAACTAGGCTAGCTAGGACTTTTGTACACCTGTGGGTGTGTTGTCTAGTGTCTATTAATCGAATCAAATACATTTGGAGTGAATCCGACGACATCGAGATTTTCACCTGAAAAATTGACAGTGTATAGTAAGGGATTTTTAGCCTTATCCTAGCTCATCTTCCAACTGGCACAGGGGCCAAACTAGGCTAGCTAGGACTTTTGTACACCTGTGGGTGTGTTGTCTAGTGTCTATTAATCGAATCAAATACATTTGGAGTGAATCCGACGACATCGAGATTTTCACCTGAAAAAATTGACAGTGTATAGTAAGGGATTTTTAGCCTTATCCTAGCTCATCTTCCAACTGGCACAGGGGCCAAACTAGGCTAGCTAGGACTTTTGTACACCTGTGGGTGTGTTGTCTAGTGTCTATTAATCGAATCAAATACATTTGGAGTGAATCCGACGACATCGAGATTTTCACCTGAAAAAATTGACAGTGTATAGTAAGGGATTTTTAGCCTTATCCTAGCTCATCTTCCAACTGGCACAGGGGCCAAACTAGGCTAGCTAGGACTTTTGTACACCTGTGGGTGTGTTGTCTAGTGTCTATTAATCGAATCAAATACATTTGGAGTGAATCCGACGACATCGAGATTTTCACCTGAAAAAATTGACAGTGTATAGTAAGGGATTTTTAGCCTTATCCTAGCTCATCTTCCAACTGGCACAGGGGCCAAACTAGGCTAGCTAGGACTTTTGTACACCTGTGGGTGTGTTGTCTAGTGTCTATTAATCGAATCAAATACATTTGGAGTGAATCCGACGACATCGAGATTTTCACCTGAAAAAATTGACAGTGTATAGTAAGGGATTTTTAGCCTTATCCTAGCTCATCTTCCAACTGGCACAGGGCCAAACTAGGCTAGCTAGGACTTTTGTACACCTGTGGGTGTGTTGTCTAGTGTCTATTAATCGAATCAAATACATTTGGAGTGAATCCGACGACATCGAGATTTTCACCTGAAAAAATTGACAGTGTATAGTAAGGGATTTTTAGCCTTATCCTAGCTCATCTTCCAACTGGCACAGGGGCCAAACTAGGCTAGCTATGACTTTTGTACACCTGTGGGTGTGTTGTCTAGTGTCTATTAATCGAATCAAATACATTTGGAGTGAATCCGACGACATCGAGATTTTCACCTGAAAAAATTGACAGTGTATAGTAAGGGATTTTTAGCCTTATCCTAGCTCATCTTCCAACTGGCACAGGGGCCAAACTAGGCTAGCTAGGACTTTTGTACACCTGTGGGTGTGTTGTCTAGTGTCTATTAATCGAATCAAATACATTTGGAGTGAATCCGACGACATCGAGATTTTCACCTGAAAAAATTGACAGTGTATAGTAAGGGATTTTTAGCCTTATCCTAGCTCATCTTCCAACTGGCACAGGGGCCAAACTAGGCTAGCTAGGACTTTTGTACACCTGTGGGTGTGTTGTCTAGTGTCTATTAATCGAATCAAATACATTTGGAGTGAATCCGACGACATCGAGATTTTCACCTGAAAAAATTGACAGTGTATAGTAAGGGATTTTTAGCCTTATCCTAGCTCATCTTCCAACTGGCACAGGGGCCAAACTAGGCTAGCTAGGACTTTTGTACACCTGTGGGTGTGTTGTCTAGTGTCTATTAATCGAATCAAATACATTTGGAGTGAATCCGACGACATCGAGATTTTCACCTGAAAAAATTGACAGTGTATAGTAAGGGATTTTTAGCCTTATCCTAGCTCATCTTCCAACTGGCACAGGGGCCAAACTAGGCTAGCTAGGACTTTTGTACACCTGTGGGTGTGTTGTCTAGTGTCTATTAATCGAATCAAATACATTTGGAGTGAATCCAACGACATCGAGATTTTCACCTGAAAAAATTGACAGTGTATAGTAAGGGATTTTTAGCCTTATCCTAGCTCATCTTCCAACTGGCACAGGGGCCAAACTAGGCTAGCTAGGACTTTTGTACACCTGTGGGTGTGTTGTCTAGTGTCTATTAATCGAATCAAATACATTTGGAGTGAATCCGACGACATCGAGATTTTCACCTGAAAAAATTGACAGTGTATAGTAAGGGATTTTTAGCCTTATCCTAGCTCATCTTCCAACTGGCACAGGGGCCAAACTAGGCTAGCTAGGACTTTTGTACACCTGTGGGTGTGTTGTCTAGTGTCTATTAATCGAATCAAATACATTTGGAGTGAATCCGACGACATCGAGATTTTCACCTGAAAAAATTGACAGTGTATAGTAAGGGATTTTTAGCCTTATCCTAGCTCATCTTCCAACTGGCACAGGGGCCAAACTAGGCTAGCTAGGACTTTTGTACACCTGTGGGTGTGTTGTCTAGTGTCTATTAATCGAATCAAATACATTTGGAGTGAATCCGACGACATCGAGATTTTCACCTGAAAAAATTGACAGTGTATAGTAAGGGATTTTTAGCCTTATCCTAGCTCATCTTCCAACTGGCACAGGGGCCAAACTAGGCTAGCTAGGACTTTTGTACACCTGTGGGTGTGTTGTCTAGTGTCTATTAATCGAATCAAATACATTTGGAGTGAATCCGACGACATCGAGATTTTCACCTGAAAAAATTGACAGTGTATAGTAAGGGATTTTTAGCCTTATCCTAGCTCATCTTCCAACTGGCACAGGGGCCAAACTAGGCTAGCTAGGACTTTTGTACACCTGTGGGTGTGTTGTCTAGTGTCTATTAATCGAATCAAATACATTTGGAGTGAATCCGACGACATCGAGATTTTCACCTGAAAAAATTGACAGTTTATAGTAAGGGATTTTTAGCCTTATCCTAGCTCATCTTCCAACTGGCACAGGGGCCAAACTAGGCTAGCTAGGACTTTTGTACACCTGTGGGTGTGTTGTCTAGTGTCTATTAATCGAATCAAATACATTTGGAGTGAATCCGACGACATCGAGATTTTCACCTGAAAAAATTGACAGTGTATAGTAAGGGATTTTTAGCCTTATCCTAGCTCATCTTCCAACTGGCACAGGGGCCAAACTAGGCTAGCTAGGACTTTTGTACACCTGTGGGTGTGTTGTCTAGTGTCTATTAATCGAATCAAATACATTTGGAGTGAATCCGACGACATCGAGATTTTCACCTGAAAAAATTGACAGTGTATAGTAAGGGATTTTTAGCCTTATCCTAGCTCATCTTCCAACTGGCACAGGGGCCAAACTAGGCTAGCTAGGACTTTTGTACACCTGTGGGTGTGTTGTCTAGTGTCTATTAATCGAATCAAATACATTTGGAGTGAATCCGACGACATCGAGATTTTCACCTGAAAAAATTGACAGTGTATAGTAAGGGATTTTTAGCCTTATCCTAGCTCATCTTCCAACTGGCACAGGGGCCAAACTAGGCTAGCTAGGACTTTTGTACACCTGTGGGTGTGTTGTCTAGTGTCTATTAATCGAATCAAATACATTTGGAGTGAATCCGACGACATCGAGATTTTCACCTGAAAAAATTGACAGTGTATAGTAAGGGATTTTTAGCCTTATCCTAGCTCATCTTCCAACTGGCACAGGGGCCAAACTAGGCTAGCTAGGACTTTTGTACACCTGTGGGTGTGTTGTCTAGTGTCTATTAATCGAATCAAATACATTTGGAGTGAATCCGACGACATCGAGATTTTCACCTGAAAAAATTGACAGTGTATAGTAAGGGATTTTTAGCCTTATCCTAGCTCATCTTCCAACTGGCACAGGGGCCAAACTAGGCTAGCTAGGACTTTTGTACACCTGTGGGTGTGTTGTCTAGTGTCTATTAATCGAATCAAATACATTTGGAGTGAATCCGACGACATCGAGATTTTCACCTGAAAAAATTGACAGTGTATAGTAAGGGATTTTTAGCCTTATCCTAGCTCATCTTCCAACTGGCACAGGGGCCAAACTAGGCTAGCTAGGACTTTTGTACACCTGTGGGTGTGTTGTCTAGTGTCTATTAATCGAATCAAATACATTTGGAGTGAATCCGACGACATCGAGATTTTCACCTGAAAAAATTGACAGTGTATAGTAAGGGATTTTTAGCCTTATCCTAGCTCATCTTCCAACTGGCACAGGGGCCAAACTAGGCTAGCTAGGACTTTTGTACACGTGTGGGTGTGTTGTCTAGTGTCTATTAATCGAATCAAATGCATTTGGAGTGAATCCGACGACATCGAGATTTTCACCTGAAAAAATTGACAGTGTATAGTAAGGGATTTTTAGCCTTATCCTAGCTCATCTTCCAACTGGCACAGGGGCCAAACTAGGCTAGCTAGGACTTTTGTACACCTGTGGGTGTGTTGTCTAGTGTCTATTAATCGAATCAAATACATTTGGAGTGAATCCGACGACATCGAGATTTTCACCTGAAAAAATTGACAGTGTATAGTAAGGGATTTTTAGCCTTATCCTAGCTCATCTTCCAACTGGCACAGGGGCCAAACTAGGCTAGCTAGGACTTTTGTACACCTGTGGGTGTGTTGTCTAGTGTCTATTAATCGAATCAAATACATTTGGAGTGAATCCGACGACATCGAGATTTTCACCTGAAAAAATTGACAGTGTATAGTAAGGGATTTTTAGCCTTATCCTAGCTCATCTTCCAACTGGCACAGGGGCCAAACTAGGCTAGCTAGGACTTTTGTACACGTGTGGGTGTGTTGTCTAGTGTCTATTAATCGAATCAAATACATTTGGAGTGAATCCGACGACATCGAGATTTTCACCTGAAAAAATTGACAGTGTATAGTAAGGGATTTTTAGCCTTATCCTAGCTCATCTTCCAACTGGCACAGGGGCCAAACTAGGCTAGCTAGGACTTTTGTACACCTGTGGGTGTGTTGTCTAGTGTCTATTAATCGAATCAAATACATTTGGAGTGAATCCGACGACATCGAGATTTTCACCTGAAAAAATTGACAGTGTATAGTAAGGGATTTTTAGCCTTATCCTAGCTCATCTTCCAACTGGCACAGGGGCCAAACTAGGCTAGCTAGGACTTTTGTACACCTGTGGGTGTGTTGTCTAGTGTCTATTAATCGAATCAAATACATTTGGAGTGAATCCGACGACATCGAGATTTTCACCTGAAAAAATTGACAGTGTATAGTAAGGGATTTTTAGCCTTATCCTAGCTCATCTTCCAACTGGCACAGGGGCCAAACTAGGCTAGCTAGGACTTTTGTACACCTGTGGGTGTGTTGTCTAGTGTCTATTAATCGAATCAAATACATTTGGAGTGAATCCGACGACATCGAGATTTTCACCTGAAAAAATTGACAGTGTATAGTAAGGGATTTTTAGCCTTATCCTAGCTCATCTTCCAACTGGCACAGGGGCCAAACTAGGCTAGCTAGGACTTTTGTACACCTGTGGGTGTGTTGTCTAGTGTCTATTAATCGAATCAAATACATTTGGAGTGAATCCGACGACATCGAGATTTTCACCTGAAAAAATTGACAGTGTATAGTAAGGGATTTTTAGCCTTATCCTAGCTCATCTTCCAACTGGCACAGGGGCCAAACTAGGCTAGCTAGGACTTTTGTACACCTGTGGGTGTGTTGTCTAGTGTCTATTAATCGAATCAAATACATTTGGAGTGAATCCGACGACATCGAGATTTTCACCTGAAAAAATTGACAGTGTATAGTAAGGGATTTTTAGCCTTATCCTAGCTCATCTTCCAACTGGCACAGGGGCCAAACTAGGCTAGCTATGACTTTTGTACACCTGTGGGTGTGTTGTCTAGTGTCTATTAATCGAATCAAATACATTTGGAGTGAATCCGACGACATCGAGATTTTCACCTGAAAAAATTGACAGTGTATAGTAAGGGATTTTTAGCCTTATCCTAGCTCATCTTCCAACTGGCACAGGGGCCAAACTAGGCTAGCTAGGACTTTTGTACACCTGTGGGTGTGTTGTCTAGTGTCTATTAATCGAATCAAATACATTTGGAGTGAATCCGACGACATCGAGATTTTCACCTGAAAAAATTGACAGTGTATAGTAAGGGATTTTTAGCCTTATCCTAGCTCATCTTCCAACTGGCACAGGGGCCAAACTAGGCTAGCTAAGACTTTTGTTCACCTGTGGGTGTGTTGTCTAGTGTCTATTAATCGCATCAAATACATTTGGAGTGAATCCGACGACATCGAGATTTTCACTTGAAAAAATTGACAGTGTATAGTAAGGGATTTTTAGCCTTATCCTAGCTCATCTTCCAACTGGCACAGGGGCCAAACTAGGCTAGCTAGGACTTTTGTACACCTGTGGGTGTGTTGTCTAGTGTCTATTAATCGAATCAAATACATTTGGAGTGAATCCGACGACATCGAGATTTTCACCTGAAAAAATTGACAGTGTATAGTAAGGGATTTTTAGCCTTATCCTAGCTCATCTTCCAACTGGCACAGGGGCCAAACTAGGCTAGCTAGGACGTTTGTACACCTGTGGGTGTGTTGTCTAGTGTCTATTAATCGAATCAAATACATTTGGAGTGAATCCGACGACATCGAGATTTTCACCTGAAAAAATTGACAGTGTATAGTAAGGGATTTTTAGCCTTATCCTAGCTCATCTTCCAACTGGCACAGGGGCCAAACTAGGCTAGCTAGGACTTTTGTACACCTGTGGGTGTGTTGTCTAGTGTCTATTAATCGAATCAAATACATTTGGAGTGAATCCGACGACATCGAGATTTTCACCTGAAAAAATTGACAGTGTATAGTAAGGGATTTTTAGCCTTATCCTAGCTCATCTTCCAACTGGCACAGGGGCCAAACTAGGCTAGCTAGGACTTTTGTACACCTGTGGGTGTGTTGTCTAGTGTCTATTAATCGAATCAAATACATTTGGAGTGAATCCGACGACATCGAGATTTTCACCTGAAAAAATTGACAGTGTATAGTAAGGGATTTTTAGCCTTATCCTAGCTCATCTTCCAACTGGCACAGGGGCCAAACTAGGCTAGCTAGGACTTTTGTACACCTGTGGGTGTCTTGTCTAGTGTCTATTAATCGAATCAAATACATTTGGAGTGAATCCGACGACATCGAGATTTTCACCTGAAAAAATTGACAGTGTATAGTAAGGGATTTTTAGCCTTATCCTAGCTCATCTTCCAACTGGCACAGGGGCCAAACTAGGCTAGCTAGGACTTTTGTACACCTGTGGGTGTCTTGTCTAGTGTCTATTAATCGAATCAAATACATTTGGAGTGAATCCGACGACATCGAGATTTTCACCTGAAAAAATTGACAGTGTATAGTAAGGGATTTTTAGCCTTATCCTAGCTCATCTTCCAACTGGCACAGGGGCCAAACTAGGCTAGCTAGGACTTTTGTACACCTGTGGGTGTGTTGTCTAGTGTCTATTAATCGAATCAAATACATTTGGAGTGAATCCGACGACATCGAGATTTTCACCTGAAAAAATTGACAGTGTATAGTAAGGGATTTTTAGCCTTATCCTAGCTCATCTTCCAACTGGCACAGGGGCCAAACTAGGCTAGCTAGGACTTTTGTACACCTGTGGGTGTGTTGTCTAGTGTCTATTAATCGAATCAAATACATTTGGAGTGAATCCGACGACATCGAGATTTTCACCTGAAAAAATTGACAGTGTATAGTAAGGGATTTTTAGCCCTATCCTAGCTCATCTTCCAACTGGCACAGGGGCCAAACTAGGCTAGCTAGGACTTTTGTACACCTGTGGGTGTGTTGTCTAGTGTCTATTAATCGAATCAAATACATTTGGAGTGAATCCGACGACATCGAGATTTTCACCTGAAAAAATTGACAGTGTATAGTAAGGGATTTTTAGCCTTATCCTAGCTCATCTTCCAACTGTCACAGGGGCCAAACTAGGCTAGCTAGGACTTTTGTACACCTGTGGGTGGGTTGTCTAGTGTCTATTAATCGAATCAAATACATTTGGAGTGAATCCGACGACATCGAGATTTTCACCTGAAAAAATTGACAGTGTATAGTAAGGGATTTTTAGCCTTATCCTAGCTCATCTTCCAACTGGCACAGGGGCCAAACTAGGCTAGCTAGGACTTTTGTACACCTGTGGGTGTGTTGTCTAGTGTCTATTAATCGAATCAAATACATTTGGAGTGAATCCGACGACATCGAGATTTTCACCTGAAAAAATTGACAGTGTATAGTAAGGGATTTTTAGCCTTATCCTAGCTCATCTTCCAACTGGCACAGGGGCCAAACTAGGCTAGCTAGGACTTTTGTACACCTGTGGGTGTGTTGTCTAGTGTCTATTAATCGAATCAAATACATTTGGAGTGAATCCGACGACATCGAGATTTTCACCTGAAAAAATTGACAGTGTATAGTAAGGGATTTTTAGCCTTATCCTAGCTCATCTTCCAACTGGCACAGGGGCCAAACTAGGCTAGCTAGGACTTTTGTACACCTGTGGGTGTGTTGTCTAGTGTCTATTAATCGAATCAAATACATTTGGAGTGAATCCGACGACATCGAGATTTTCACTTGAAAAAATTGACAGTGTATAGTAAGGGATTTTTAGCCTTATCCTAGCTCATCTTCCAACTGGCACAGGGGCCAAACTAGGCTAGCTAGGACTTTTGTACACCTGTGGGTGTGTTGTCTAGTGTCTATTAATCGAATCAAATACATTTGGAGTGAATCCGACGACATCGAGATTTTCACCTGAAAAAATTGACAGTGTATAGTAAGGGATTTTTAGCCTTATCCTAGCTCATCTTCCAACTGGCACAGGGGCCAAACTAGGCTAGCTAGGACTTTTGTACACCTGTGGGTGTGTTGTCTAGTGTCTATTAATCGAATCAAATACATTTGGAGTGAATCCGACGACATCGAGATTTTCACCTGAAAAAATTGACAGTGTATAGTAAGGGATTTTTAGCCTTATCCTAGCTCATCTTCCAACTGGCACAGGGGCCAAACTAGGCTAGCTAGGACTTTTGTACACCTGTGGGAGTGTTGTCTAGTGTCTATTAATCGAATCAAATACATTTGGAGTGAATCCGACGACATCGAGATTTTCACCTGAAAAAATTGACAGTGTATAGTAAGGGATTTTTAGCCTTATCCTAGCTCATCTTCCAACTGGCACAGGGGCCAAACTAGGCTAGCTAGGACTTTTGTACACCTGTGGGTGTGTTGTCTAGTGTCTATTAATCGAATCAAATACATTTGGAGTGAATCCGACGACATCGAGATTTTCACCTGAAAAAATTGACAGTGTATAGTAAGGGATTTTTAGCCTTATCCTAGCTCATCTTCCAACTGGCACAGGGGCCAAACTAGGCTAGCTAGGACTTTTGTACACCTGTGGGTGTGTTGTCTAGTGTCTATTAATCGAATCAAATACATTTGGAGTGAATCCGACGACATCGAGATTTTCACCTGAAAAAATTGACAGTGTATAGTAAGGGATTTTTAGCCTTATCCTAGCTCTTCTTCCAACTGGCACAGGGGCCAAACTAGGCTAGCTAGGACTTTTGTACACCTGTGGGTGTGTTGTCTAGTGTCTATTAATCGAATCAAATACATTTGGAGTGAATCCGACGACATCGAGATTTTCACCTGAAAAAATTGACAGTGTATAGTAAGGGATTTTTAGCCTTATCCTAGCTCATCTTCCAACTGGCACAGGGGCCAAACTAGGCTAGCTAGGACTTTTGTACACCTGTGGGTGTGTTGTCTAGTGTCTATTAATCGAATCAAATACATTTGGAGTGAATCCAACGACATCGAGATTTTCACCTGAAAAAATTGACAGTGTATAGTAAGGGATTTTTAGCCTTATCCTAGCTCATCTTCCAACTGGCACAGGGGCCAAACTAGGCTAGCTAGGACTTTTGTACACCTGTGGGTGTGTTGTCTAGTGTCTATTAATCGAATCAAATACATTTGGAGTGAATCCGACGACATCGAGATTTTCACCTGAAAAAATTGACAGTGTATAGTAAGGGATTTTTAGCCTTATCCTAGCTCATCTTCCAACTGGCACAGGGGCCAAACTAGGCTAGCTAGGACTTTTGTACACCTGTGGGTGTCTTGTCTAGTGTCTATTAATCGAATCAAATACATTTGGAGTGAATCCGACGACATCGAGATTTTCACCTGAAAAAATTGACAGTGTATAGTAAGGGATTTTTAGCCTTATCCTAGCTCATCTTCCAACTGGCACAGGGGCCAAACTAGGCTAGCTAGGACTTTTGTACACCTGTGGGTGTCTTGTCTAGTGTCTATTAATCGAATCAAATACATTTGGAGTGAATCCGACGACATCGAGATTTTCACCTGAAAAAATTGACAGTGTATAGTAAGGGATTTTTAGCCTTATCCTAGCTCATCTTCCAACTGGCACAGGGGCCAAACTAGGCTAGCTATGACTTTTGTACACCTGTGGGTGTGTTGTCTAGTGTCTATTAATCGAATCAAATACATTTGGAGTGAATCCGACGACATCGAGATTTTCACCTGAAAAAATTGACAGTGTATAGTAAGGGATTTTTAGCCTTATCCTAGCTCATCTTCCAACTGGCACAGGGGCCAAACTAGGCTAGCTAGGACTTTTGTACACCTGTGGGTGTGTTGTCTAGTGTCTATTAATCGAATCAAATACATTTGGAGTGAATCCGACGACATCGAGATTTTCACCTGAAAAAATTGACAGTGTATAGTAAGGGATTTTTAGCCCTATCCTAGCTCATCTTCCAACTGGCACAGGGGCCAAACTAGGCTAGCTAGGACTTTTGTACACCTGTGGGTGTGTTGTCTAGTGTCTATTAATCGAATCAAATACATTTGGAGTGAATCCGACGACATCGAGATTTTCACCTGAAAAAATTGACAGTGTATAGTAAGGGATTTTTAGCCTTATCCTAGCTCATCTTCCAACTGTCACAGGGGCCAAACTAGGCTAGCTAGGACTTTTGTACACCTGTGGGTGGGTTGTCTAGTGTCTATTAATCGAATCAAATACATTTGGAGTGAATCCGACGACATCGAGATTTTCACCTGAAAAAATTGACAGTGTATAGTAAGGGATTTTTAGCCTTATCCTAGCTCATCTTCCAACTGGCACAGGGGCCAAACTAGGCTAGCTAGGACTTTTGTACACCTGTGGGTGTGTTGTCTAGTGTCTATTAATCGAATCAAATACATTTGGAGTGAATCCGACGACATCGAGATTTTCACCTGAAAAAATTGACAGTGTATAGTAAGGGATTTTTAGCCTTATCCTAGCTCATCTTCCAACTGGCACAGGGGCCAAACTAGGCTAGCTAGGACTTTTGTACACCTGTGGGTGTGTTGTCTAGTGTCTATTAATCGAATCAAATACATTTGGAGTGAATCCGACGACATCGAGATTTTCACCTGAAAAAATTGACAGTGTATAGTAAGGGATTTTTAGCCTTATCCTAGCTCATCTTCCAACTGGCACAGGGGCCAAACTAGGCTAGCTAGGACTTTTGTACACCTGTGGGTGTGTTGTCTAGTGTCTATTAATCGAATCAAATACATTTGGAGTGAATCCGACGACATCGAGATTTTCACTTGAAAAAATTGACAGTGTATAGTAAGGGATTTTTAGCCTTATCCTAGCTCATCTTCCAACTGGCACAGGGGCCAAACTAGGCTAGCTAGGACTTTTGTACACCTGTGGGTGTGTTGTCTAGTGTCTATTAATCGAATCAAATACATTTGGAGTGAATCCGACGACATCGAGATTTTCACCTGAAAAAATTGACAGTGTATAGTAAGGGATTTTTAGCCTTATCCTAGCTCATCTTCCAACTGGCACAGGGGCCAAACTAGGCTAGCTAGGACTTTTGTACACCTGTGGGTGTGTTGTCTAGTGTCTATTAATCGAATCAAATACATTTGGAGTGAATCCGACGACATCGAGATTTTCACCTGAAAAAATTGACAGTGTATAGTAAGGGATTTTTAGCCTTATCCTAGCTCATCTTCCAACTGGCACAGGGGCCAAACTAGGCTAGCTAGGACTTTTGTACACCTGTGGGTGTGTTGTCTAGTGTCTATTAATCGAATCAAATACATTTGGAGTGAATCCGACGACATCGAGATTTTCACCTGAAAAAATTGACAGTGTATAGTAAGGGATTTTTAGCCTTATCCTAGCTCTTCTTCCAACTGGCACAGGGGCCAAACTAGGCTAGCTAGGACTTTTGTACACCTGTGGGTGTGTTGTCTAGTGTCTATTAATCGAATCAAATACATTTGGAGTGAATCCGACGACATCGAGATTTTCACCTGAAAAAATTGACAGTGTATAGTAAGGGATTTTTAGCCTTATCCTAGCTCATCTTCCAACTGGCACAGGGGCCAAACTAGGCTAGCTAGGACTTTTGTACACCTGTGGGTGTGTTGTCTAGTGTCTATTAATCGAATCAAATACATTTGGAGTGAATCCGACGACATCGAGATTTTCACCTGAAAAAATTGACAGTGTATAGTAAGGGATTTTTAGCCTTATCCTAGCTCATCTTCCAACTGGCACAGGGGCCAAACTAGGCTAGCTAGGACTTTTGTACACCTGTGGGTGTGTTGTCTAGTGTCTATTAATCGAATCAAATACATTTGGAGTGAATCCGACGACATCGAGATTTTCACCTGAAAAAATTGACAGTGTATAGTGAGGGATTTTTAGCCTTATCCTAGCTCATCTTCCAACTGGCACAGGGGCCAAACTAGGCTAGCTAGGACTTTTGTACACCTGTGGGTGTGTTGTCTAGTGTCTATTAATCGAATCAAATACATTTGGAGTGAATCCGACGACATCGAGATTTTCACCTGAAAAAATTGACAGTGTATAGTAAGGGATTTTTAGCCTTATCCTAGCTCATCTTCCAACTGGCACAGGGGCCAAACTAGGCTAGCTAGGACTTTTGTACACCTGTGGGTGTGTTGTCGAGTGTCTATTAATCGAATCAAATACATTTGGAGTGAATCCGACGACATCGAGATTTTCGCCTAAAAAAATCCACAGTGTACAGTAAGAATTTTTAGCTCAACTTCCAACTGCCACAGCGGCCGCAGAGTTATAATATCTTTAGCTAACGCATTGCATGATACTGTGGTTGCCTCAACGACCGTTAAATAATTCACCTCGGTAGCTTGAAGGGGAAGGTAATCAGCTGTTCGGAAGAGCTCACACGTATTCTCCTGACCTCGTGATGTCAAAAAAATCTTAGGGGCAAGGGAGGTAGAAGTCGGCTGTCTCTAACCTACTTTATTTCTTGTGTGGAATTTTCTCATTAGCAAAGAAGAATTTATGAAAACTGACACTTCATTGCAAATTTTTTGATCGTGAATTTGTGGATTGCGTTTGCCTCATTGTGTATAGCGATCTCAGCTTGACAGTTCGAAGAGCATAACTTTCTGTTTATATCTACTGGAGAATGGTTGTTTCTGAAAGATCGCGTTCGCAGTTCGCGGCATCTTATGAATGCCACTTTAAAGCCACACAGCGCTTATAAATTATTGACTTGAAATGTTCAAGGTTCGCGTGCTCTGTGAAAGATTGTCTTCAGCGACGGAGCTCATTCTGATTTTTGAATGGGTATGTCAATCTCTCCTCGATATGCAAACTCAGGCAATAGAAGAGATGGTAATGCGGCTTCTCCTGCGGCGAAATCAGTAGTCAATATTTTTTCCAAGAGAGAACAACGTTACCGTCAACTGCGTCCGCTATCGTTTAATAATTTGGAGCCCCTTTTTTACTAAGATTAACCTCGTCGACATGTGGTTCCAGTTAGATGGCGCTACACAGCACCCGATTCGATGGACTAGTTGAGTAATGAGTTAGGTGAGCAGTGTATTTCTCTTTTGGAGCGATGATGTTTTGACGCCTCAGGCATAGTCCGAGAGGGAAAATCCGGTGCAAAGCACTGTTCCACTTCTTGCCTCTTGATTCGAGACGAATAAGCTTACCGAACGACCGGCTTTGTCGTCGCAAAACCACAAAACCATGGTCTTGGTGGCTAGAAGAATTAAGAACTCCAAAGCAGAGGCTAACCTCAAAATTTTAAAACGTTCATGTTTTTTAACCTTCTTTGCCTATGCCACCTGTCTTTAGCTGTAGCTACAGCACAGAATGGACTCCTAAAGGCAGTGGCTATTAGGAAAAATCAGCCAAAAATGATGATACACAGTTCCCATGTGTGGTTCTTTTCACCCATCGGAAGCCAACTGCTTCTAAGTTGGCAACAAATGCACTTGCTTTTTTCGATATCTATCCAATCACACCCTTCAGAATATACGATGTGTTCATAAATTCTTGACTACCGATCGAAATTCACGTCAAGTACCCAACGATGTGATCAACGATAGGCAGCTCACTTAACTGCCAAACGGAGACACAAGCCCAGCCGATAAGGCCCCAATCAAACCGATAAGCCCCACCGGACGTCGCAATAACATCTCTCGCCACCCAAACGAAACAATTCAACACCAGCCACTCAAGGGCGTGCAGGCAACCTGACATCATTTATTTTGTGACCAGCCGCTTATCTGGATCGCCTTGACACTTATCACGCGTTCGCATCGAACTTTAATTAGACTATTTACTGGGACAGGCTTTCAGGCCGTCGCCGATGCAGGAGGCGAACGCGAACAGGTGCGGAATTGTGTTTTGCTCGTACACTCCGGTGAAGAGTTGAGCCCACGGTCCGGAGGCAAATACTGGAACGTCGTCGCCGCCGTGGGTCTCCCATTCCTGGAAGGCAGTCGACGGGGACACCGCGTCGGCCTTAAGATGGTCGTACAACTGGGGTTCGATGCGAGCCTTTTTGTCCGTGTCGAAGAACTTCTTAAAGCTCGGCCCGTTGGCGTATGTCAGTGTGCGCATCGATTTCCCGTCAGCGGCGCTGCCCAGTGCCGTGCCGGAGATGGGGTTTCCTCGGTTCTGAAAAGAAGAGAAGTCAGCTCGGGCCCGGGGACTGGCGGATGGGTGTGACTTACCGGGTAGCCGGAGACAGAGAACGAGTGCGAATGGTCGGCAGTCACCACGATGAGGGTGTCATCCTCGCTGGTCATGCTCCTGGCCAGCTCGATGGCCTTGGAGAACTCAAGGGTCTCGTCCAGAGCCATGTTGGCCATGGTGTCGTGATGTGCCAGATCAATCTTGCCGCCCTCGATGAAGAGGAAGTAGCCGTTCTCCTCCTTCTGCATCAACTCGATTGCCCTGCGCGTCATCTCCTCCAGCGTGGGCTGGTTGCTCTCCGCGTTGGTCTGCAGGTGGTACATCAAGTGGTCGTCGTTGAAGAGCCCCAGGAGCTTGTCAGTCGAGTCCACGTTGACGTTCATCAGCTGCTCCCGGTTTGCCACGTACACGTTGCGAGCGGCCTGGCCCTTGAACTCATCGATCAAGTTCTTGCCATCAGTCCGACTGCCGTTCACCTGCAGGCTGCCGTCGACAAAGTGCCGGCGACCACCTCCCAGCATGACCTTCAGCTTGCTGCCCACCTCGCCGTGGATCAGCTGGTAGGCGATGTCCTGCAGACCGGCGTTCTTGCCACACGCCCCCTCGATCACGGCGTTGTTCTCCCAGTCGCGGTCGGCCACGTGGGCGTACACCCCGGATGGAGAAGCGTGCGTCACTCGGGTGGTGGTCACCAGGCCGGCAGCCTTGCCAGCGTCCATGGCCCACTTCGCCGCGGAGAAGACGTGGTTGGCGGCGTTCTTGCCAGCCTCACAGTCGCTCTGTCCCACCTTTCCGTTCACGCCGATCGTTCCGTAGTTGGCCTTAATTCCGCACAAGTACGCCGTGGCCGTGTTGGCCGAATCCGGGACGATTCTGTCGATCGAGTACGTCTTCGAGAGGCCCGTGTAGGGGAACTTCTCAAACGAAAGCTGCTTCTCCTCTCCCCCGGCGTAGGCACGCGCCGCGGCAACCGTCGTCAGTCCCAGACCGTCGCCGAGGAAGAGAATTACGTTCTTTGCCACTTTGGTGTTCAATTCGCTCTTCACCTTGTCCGCGATGAAGGACTTTCCGTTTTCAATCCAGAAGCTGGTCTTGTCCTCGCCGTCCACCGCCCGGTGGGATGCCCCTGGCGACAGATCTGGGTGCATCTGCTTTTCGTAGCAGTCCTCCGTCTCACTGCATCTCTGCTTGGGGAGTGCAGACGCGGCTGCCAGCAGGCCGATGGCCAACAGTCCTACGAGATACTTCATGCTTGCGGTAGCTACGTTCACCGTCGTCGGTGGTTGTCCGGTAACTGACTACAACCTGAAAGCTGCCACTCAAAATAGGCGCGGCTATCTAATCACCCGAGTGGACAGCGAATTAGCCCCGATTATCTGCTCGATATGAGGTGCTTGCAGATTAGACCAGACCTTTGGTGTTCAGCTGGTGTCGTCTACATGGCGATGCTTATCACTTTATTTGTGCTGCAGGCGACTCCAAGTGGTCATGCGGTGGACACTAGGAAGTTGATTGCTTATCAGCGTTTTGAGCAGAAGCGATGAGCGTGATTATCTGATGAATTCGCCGATGAAATTGTAACAACCTTAAAGATTGCCCTGTTGGATGTTTACCAATCGTCGGTTGAAGGTCGAGGCAGGGAGGGAGATAAGTCCTTACACTGGCGACTTAACATCGTTAGGGCAAAGCGTAGCAAAGAAAAAGGGACGCTAGGCAAACGACGGATAATGTACAACGAAGAGGCCGCATTTCGAAGATGAAAAGATCAAAACTGCCTTACTGTCAATTTTTTTGGGGGAAAATTTCCATGTCGGGGAATGCATTCCGAATGTGTCTGATTCGATAGACGCATGCTGCTATGGTGCATGCTGGTTGACTCTCTGCTTGACGCCCTAAATAGCTCTAACGTCTACGCCCAGGCCAGTGCGGATGAAGTAGCTGTACTGTCTGTCGGATCGTGCCTAGCGGCTGTTTGTTCAAAACCGCAGGCGGCTTTCATTTAACCCTCTTAAAGCAGAGGCTGTTCTCTTCGCGAGGAGGAAAAAGTTGACTGGTCTGACTCCACTGGTACTAAAAGGTGTCACCATCCGCTTATCCGATGAAGCTAAGCATCTGTGTGTTATCTTGGATAGAAAACTTCAAATCGATACGCAAAATCTTTTCATCGATTTCAAAGCCGCATACGACAGCATTCATCGCAAGGAGCTATTCGATGAGATGGCCGAATTCGGGATCCCGGGAAAACTGATCCGGTTGTGTCGCACCACGCTAACACACACGCGATGCACCGTGCAGTTCGGCTCAAGGATTTCCGAGCCGTTTGAAACTTGCACTGGATTTCGACAAGGAGATGCGCTGTCGTGTGACTTCTTCAATCTGGTACTGGAGAAGGTAGTGCGGAGGGCAGCTGTGAACACGGAAGGCACTATCTTCTACAAGTCGGTCCAACCGTTGGGGTACGCAGATGACATCGACATCGTCGCGCGTTCGCAACTTGCCGTAGTGGAGGCTTTTACGGCGATTGAAGAACAGGCGAAACGAACTGGTCTCAAGGTCAATGAGGACGAAACGAAATATGTGCTGTCGACCAAAAAACTATCCGTCGCACACCACCTTGGACAAAATTTCACGATCGACAGCTACCTCCGGGCAAACGTGAACTCCACAAACGACATCACAGTGGAGATCCGTCGTAGAATCGCCCTTGGCAACCGGTGCTACTTCGGTGTGTCAAAACAACTGGGCTCAAGACTCCTGACTCGAAGGACCAAAATCATGCTCTACAAAAAAAACTCTTATTTTGCCAGTCCTGCTCTATGGAGCTGAAAGCTGGACGTTAAGCAAGATCGCAGAGCTGATTCTTGGTACCTTCGAAAGAAAAGTTCTACGTCGGATATATGGTCCCGTCTGCGAGGAAGGCGAATGGAGGGGACGACCTAGCCGCGAACTCTACGAGCTGTACCAGGATGTGGATGTTATCCGTCGACTGCACTGGCTTGGCCACATCGAGCGCATGGACAACGATGCTCCAGCACAGAGGGCCAACTGGTTCGAGAATGAGAGGTAAGTGTCAAACATACGTAAGCTACGGCTGCTTTTCAAAAAAACATTCGCATAAAGCTGAGTGGGCAGGACACCGAAGGACGCTCAAGCTTATGAATCGAAGCTCAAGTTTCAGAAGAGGTGGGAGATTGTATCCTGACGTCGCACATGAAAAAGGCTTTCTTTTAAATTATCACAACGCAGTTCAAAAGGACCACTGTGATGGCTCGGCTTTAATTCTAATTTCATAGTTAAGAAAGATGGCGCAGGGGTACAACCGATACCTTCACATCGAGCGCCAAGACTTCAGGTAAAAAAGTCTGAGCTGCCTGGTTTAAGAATGGCAGGAGACTGAAAATAGCAAAAAAAAAACTTGATCTGAACGACCGGAAGTAGCATGGATTTCGGATTAAATGTACAAATAGCTCGGGTTCCTTCACACCTCAGCGGAACGTTACCTAAAAAGAGTACACAGACGTCCGTATGATTTGAATATTTCTGCTTGTCTCTTGACTTTGGTTGAGCTCCAGTACCAAAGCATTCTTTCTGGCGGGGGACAGGGTAAACCAGCTCACATCGGTGTCACTTCTACTAAAGGCAACGTGTACTTGACTAGATACGCCAATTAGTGGCACTCTACTTGATGAGATGAGTGCTAGCTGTAACGAAAGGCAACTCCAAACTTGTCGGGTACTAATGTGGCTGTAGTCAAAGGACATCAAGGCCGATCCGGGGTCTGGGGTTGTATGCGCTCAACACCGGTTTTCCGATGAAGAGAAGCATGAGAAGAAAAAACACATTGAATCGAAAACTACCAAGGCGCTGTCAGTTTTCTGGCAATGTAGGGGAATTTTCGTCAAGTCTTGGGGTCTATCACTAAAAAGATCAGTTTAGATCTACATGACTGTGATAAGGTCTCATCTCTCCTACGCATCGGTCCTTTGGTTGGATAAACTTTCACGTAAATACGTAACTGCTGCTTTCACTAAGCTTCAAAGAAGGTGCTGTAGCGGCTTCATAGGGGTCTTCCCTAGCACGCCTGGCTCTGCTCTTGATGCACTTCTGACGTCCACATCGTGAGATGCACTCTCATCTTCCGTTTAAAAAGAAGTAGTCTTTGGTACAGCTCGCACTGCAGTTTCGATGACCTTGCGCACCGCATCTCTTTTGACCACAGACTCACGAATATGCATTCTGACGCAAGGACACCAGCTGCGACGCACATACAAAGTCGACTTTTCCTGCACTCAGGACTGGCTCTGGCCAGAATATCTTGACGGATGGCTCCAAGGCCAATGAATGGGTGTGGCCTTTCCTGGAGAGCGACAACATTAGACTGCACACCTCGTCAAATAAACTTGCGTCGGTCTTCCAAGCGGAAAACTATGCAATCCTAATGGCGACGAACTATATTCTGAAGAGCAGGTGGAAGGGGCGAAGTATTTGTGTCTGTAGCGACAGCCAAGCTATGCTTAAGGCCTTACTCAACCCTTTAATCACTTCCAGGATAGTCCAAGAATGCAAGTCGTGTCTAAATTGGATCTACAGGTTCAATATGCTAAGACTTGTCCCGGGCCACGACGGGATCAAGGGAAATGAGATCGCCGATGAACTTGCTAGACAAGGAGGAGAACAGAGGAGATACTTCTAGGACCCGAACGTGCGTTGGGAATACCCGCGTCCTTGGTTAGGGCTTCCATCGATGGCTGGGCTTCTCGAGAACACAACCGCAGGTGGCAGGACTCTACTGGATGTCGACAAATCAAGTGCATGCTCCCAAACGTTTGTAACAAATCCGCGGCATTCTTATTATATCTTAACAGAAAAAACTGTAGACGACTTACCGGTGTACTCAGGTGCCACTACACCTTCGCCAAACGCCGATGAAACCCTTTGCGACGCCTGTGGGGAAGACGACGACACTGCAGACCACCTCCTCTGCCACTGTCCCGCCTTTGCTCGGATCAGGTGGCAGTTATTTGGTGCTGATGAGGTGAGAGCCGATGATGTAGGCTTCATTACAAAAGCGCTTGCTGGTATTCCTCCGGAATACCATGGAATATCATTAAATGTAGGTTGCTACCTGGTAGTACAATGGACCAGTTCTTGAGTCTGAGTGCTCCAGTGTAGTGTTCACAAAACTCCGACAAAAAAAAAGGTGTACAGAAGTCAGATGTAGGTCCACATCGGGCCGCTGTGGGAGTTGTAAGATGAACTTGGAAAAGGCTAAAAAAGGAAATGTAGAGGATAGCCTCCTTGTTGTGAGCAATCTGCTTGAATTCCGCGATGTACTCCACGACCAAAGACCGGCCTCGAACTCTTCTCAAAACATATCAGTAGAGACTGTTGTGTTATCGACTTGCCACCGTCGTCCGATCTGTACAGTGTCTGGATAACGAGTGATAACCTGTCGCCACAGCGTTTATGATTGAACATCATGCTCCGCAGTCAATCTACTTGTTTGCTTGCTAGAATTTCTCCTCGTCCTGGGGATCCAACGAGTTCTAAGTAAAATTTAGTCTTAAAACCTAATCATCTTCTAGTGGCGCTACAGTCCGCTGTGGCCCTGGGCTTCAGTCAACAAGCTTCTCCAGGTGGCACAATCGTTACCCAGCTGCCTTCAGTTTCGCGCACCAAGTTGGTTGAGGTCCTTCTCCACTTGTGTGCGCCATCGGTTCCGTGGGCGCCCTCTATTGCGTTGTCCCACTGGTTCGGCGGTGTTGTCCATGCGCTCTACATGACCTAGCCATCTTAGGCGTTGGAACCGTAGACGCCTGACAAGGCTCATGTCGCTGTACAGCCCGTATAGTTCTTCTTCTCCAAAGACCATCAACGCAAACAGGACCTGAGATGGAACGCAGAACGTTTCTCTCGAACCAAGGACTTCTTCATCTGCTCTTGAGATTGTCCAGGCTTCTGCGCCATAAAGCAGGACAGGGATGATCAGGGTCCTATGTATAATGTTAGCTTGGTCCTTCGATAGAGGGCTCTACAACTCAATTGCCTCTTGCGCCCAAAGAAACAGCGATTGGCAAGAGTTATTCTGCGTTTAAGCTCGGTACTGATGTTGTTTGTATTGTTTTCTTGGGCGCCGAGGTAGACGAAGTCCTGCCTACGATGAAGTTCTGGCCGAGTCGTCGAAGTTGTGCGTCCTTTCTCGATGACAGCATGTACTTTGTTTTGTCCTCGTTCACTGCTCACGGCGGACCGTTTCAAACCCGAGAAACGCTTTATTGACGGCGCGCTATGTTCGACCAATCACGTCAATGTCGTCCGCGTGTGCTAGCAATTGGACGGACTTTTGGAAGCACGGTGCCTCTTCTGTTGCCGAGTGAGTTTTGCACGACCTTCTCGAGTACGATGTGAAAATAATCACATGACAGAGCGTCGCCTTGCCTAAGACCTTGTTTGACATCGAAGGTCTCGGTGAGTTCATTTCCGACCTTGATGGAGCAGCGAGAGTTCCCCATCGTCATCCTGTACAAGCTGACGAGTTTGGTAGGAATGTCTAAACCAAACATGGCGTTGTACAGCTCGTCTCTATGCACGCTGTCATGTGCGGCCTTGAAATCGACGAATAGGTGGTGGGTGTATATCTGCATCTCTAGGGGTTTTTCCAGGATCTGCCGTAGTGTGAAGGTTTGGTCGATGGTGGACTTTCCCGGGCCTGAAACCGCACTGATAAGGACCAGGTTATTCACGAGTGGTTTCAGGCGCTCGCACAGAACGGCAGAGAAGATGCGATGTAAGCGATGTTTAGGACATTTATCCCTCGGTAGTTTGCGCAGTTGAAGGGGCCTCCTTTTTTGTGGATCGTGGCAAAAGATACTGAGTTTCCACTCATCGGGCATGCTTCCCTCCGACGATATCTGACGGATGAGTTGGTGCATGTTATGCACCCTACCATCTCATCTCCAGCTGCTTTAAAAAGTTCTGCAGGCAGTCCGTTGACTTTGTTCGACTTTAGTCTTGATATCGCTATCTTGACTTCGTCTAGTTCGGGGTGACCGAATTCTCTCATCGTCCATTGTGTGGAGTTGAACATTCTGCCTGAAGGTAGCAGCTAGTTAGCAGTCTACAGGAGTGATCTTTCCAGATTCTCAGTATCGACTGCGACTCTATCACTAGTTGCCCCTCTTCGTCGCGACAGGCTACCCCTTTGGACAGTTGTTTCACCCGAACTTTCGGATATCATTTCTGCCGTGAAAACCTAATCACCACCCCCTCTTTTAAGCACGCATCTCGAAGCCTTAAACCACGATGCGCATGTAGCTCACAACTCTCCACCATTCCATCGGCGAAGTCATCAAACAAACTAAGTACACATCGCTCTGAGCCATCAGGACGGTCATAACTTGTCTCGTAAACTGACTCAAGTGAGTGATTCACGGCTACCACCTCAGCCCCATCGCATGCCTCGCATGTCTCCGAATCGACCGTCAGCAGAGTTCCCAACCGAGCAACGAACTCTCTCTTCTATAGTCTTCACGGCACAGGGGCCATAAAACCCAGAAGGAGCCATCATCGTCCCCATTCAAGGAAAGCGTTCGAACGCTTCTTGTTCCGAACGCTCGTGAAACGTTTTTGCTTCACCGCCAACACAAGATTTAATTAAAACCCCGGACTTGATTTATGGTCGAGTGTCTAGTCTCGTCGGTGGGTGTGCTCTCGCAGCGGGGTTGATGGGAACTACCCCTTTTTTTATTGATTCCATTGGAATCCGTTTTGTTTTGTGCTTCCGCCTTCGTTTTGTTTTCATAATTCTTTTCGAATCTGTTCTGTTCTGCTTTTTTTTTTCTTTTGTGTTCGTTGTTCCTTGTAATGTCCTGTGTAAACCTAGGAATTTTGATTGCAGGAGCTGGGTGACGGGGAAAGGGTTGTGCGAGGGTCCTTTTCTTCTTCCATTCTTTTTTTTAACGGTGCGGCGACCTTAAGTAACTAATAATCCTTTATTGCGAGGGTTGTAGTCGTTTAATGGAATACGTGCTAATGGCCTGGGGTGGCATCTGGACGGAACACTTTGGAATTTCCAATCGAGGTTTGCCAAAATGATTTTTCTTATCCATTTCGCCTGTCAGGGGATTCGGCGGGCGGGATGTTTAGGACTGAACGGGAGTTGGGGGTGTTAAGGGCGATTGAACAGGATTTGGGTAAGGTTTTGAGGTCAGCAGTGTAGTGGGTTTCTTCTTCAGATTTTGAGCATTCACGTGCAGTTACGTGTTTTGTCACATGAGATGGTCAAAGAGGGATACACGGGTGTTCATGCTCGTTCTACATACGTTTTTATAAGCATCTGCGTGTCGGTGTACTTAGGCGACAGTGCGGCCCAGTGTAAATTAGGCCGTGAAACAGGAATTCACGTGCATACGTTTCCACGAATTTCACGTGTCCACGTGAATTATCAATAAATCGAAAGCTCTAGCTTCAACTGACGACCCGGTGAAAGATACACCGTTCCAGCAAAAGAATAGGAAATAGAAGAGGCCATCCAAATTTGGACCAATTTGTGGCTATGACTTGGGCTAGCAAAGGCGTATGTTTCACTAGACCTTCTCAGGGCGCTATCGCAAATTCGATAACGAGCACATCTTGAAAGGAACCTCAAGCAATACGGAGTGTCCCGACATGTCCTTCCTTCCTTCACTGAAGCACCTCTTGAAGAAGATGGAGATGAAGTCATCACTACCCCTCCAACCACCACAGAACCAAACAAATTCCAACTAGTCCCAAATCTGTGTCCCAACTCTCCAGTCCGCGTTCACCCTTTTTCCAAGATGACGCTGCAATTTCCTGCGACGAGTCACTGCCCCTGCTCCTGGGTCACATCCTTTGCAGATTTAATTGAATTCTCAACTCGACTCGATGATTATCGCTCCTCATCGGTTGACATCTCAATTTCACGTCTTCACACCTCGCACGCCTGGAATGAGGCCGTCAAAGTAGCACAAAAAAAACGCCACCAATCGTCACGATGACAGGCACTTCTGTCTTCAATTTTTCATCCTGTTCGCTTCTTCGATTAGCCCTCCCCGCCACCTGACAAAGCCGATTTACTTTTTGGAGAGTCGAACGTGTTTGCAGGCACTGCCCCCGCCCACTTTTGCGCCGCTGATGCTGCCGTCTAATGACATTGATGAATTGAATTTTTCCCGATTTCTCGCCGAAGCAGATTTCGCTGAGTGCTCACAAAATAACGATGCACAGTCTAGCGCGGGATGTCAGGCTGCGTCCCTCATTAAAATGGCGTGGACTCTGCGTTTTTCCCGAAATCGCCGACCCGCGAGATCCGGTCGCGCGCCATTAGCGCGACCCACTACATGACCGGCTCTTCCTTCCTGCTCGCCTCGCGAATGGACGTGTGCGTGTGCATGGACACGCCAGCAGGACATGCTCAGCCTTAGATGCCAGCTGCTGATGCGGATCTCGCCTTCAGCTGCCGCGCTCTCGCTGTCGCCGTCCTTGATATGGTGGCGATAATGCCAGGACGCGAGCTGTAATTAACTGCTTGCTGCGTGTTATGTTCGGCGGCGCGTAACCGGAATGGTCACCTTCGCCCCCTCCGATGGTGGACATCATCGTCGTCGCGTTCGCAAAGTCCGTTCCAATACGGAGCGACATAAATTGAAAATTTTCTGCCGAATCCTGCTGCTAGCAGTGCGTGGCGCTGCACGTTCACACACCATCCCGCCCCCCACGCGCTGTACCGTGTTTAGCTTCGAACCACTTTTGATAGTCGCCGCACCCGGATGGCGGACATCTATCCACGAACCGACAAAGTCAGCGTCGTCGACGTCGTTGACGACGACAATGGTTTTTCGGTCGCGGTTTGTATTTGCGTTGAGATTTTTCACCTCACTAACTTCATTCCCAGCACGGGCTCGCCATGCTCCATGACGCTGGAGGTGGCCGGAACTCGGGGCGGTATGGTGCCGAGGTAAGGTGCCATGTTACTGCCGCCAACATGACAGCACAAGGACAAGCGACCGTGTTTCACTCGTTCGTGCTCCGCTTTTGACTTTGAAACCAAGCAGCGTACACACATCCTGGCATGACCCGTATCCGTAGCCTCATATGACCGCGGACGGGAAAAAACACACGAAAAAAATCGCTACAAACGCCATCGCCAGGACAGCAACGGCATGAGCGACAGCGACACCGCCAACGACGACGACGACGGCGCGACGAACGTAATTTTGTAACCGAAAATTGGATACTCACTGAGCGTATTTTCCAGCGCGAGGATATGACGGTCACTGGGGATATAATGGGTCCGCAGCTTAGGTTTGGTGCCTTTGTGGCGGTCCTCCGAAGTGTACGTGTGTGTGTGTGTGTGTGTGGAATTTGTTTGGTTTTTTTTATTCCCGCCTGTCTCTTGTGCTGCGTTCGGGCGGGAAGGCTTCATGTTCGGGAATTTAATTGAAGTGTGCCCCCAACCAGTAATCAGGCAGCACAGCGACCCCAGGAATGTGTGTCTATGTGTGTGTGTGTGCTTGCAGGACTTTCCTTGTACCTCGACCAAGAGCCATATTGTGAGAATTATTTATCGTTGACCCGAACACCGGGTGAGTGTGTTAACATGGCATTTTAGATTCGATCAGGAGAAAAAATTTAACAAATTTTTCCTTGTTGGCGCGGATATTTAATGGATCTTTTTTTATCCAGGCACTTGGGGTGGGTGGGGGTAGAAAGGAGATGCATGTGATACCCCGGGGGTATGATAGGGACGTGATAAATGACCGGTGGGCTTGAGTTGATTGAGGAGTGACCGATAAATCAAGAAAATTTCACTTAAAACGAAGGGTTTCGCCGAACGTCCTCTGTCTGCCGCTGGGTGACTTGGGGGAGGCGAGATGGTGGTGTTTATGTTAAAGGTCGATCTTTTCTGATTCTGGCATGGTTCAGTGTCAGTTCTTGTCAACACACTTGAGGGAGGAGAGGGTGCAGTAACTGCAAAGAATGGGTATCGTTGCTACTTCAGCAGAACGAGCTGTAGGACAGTCCCATTCCGATGACTTGTGACTCAACTAGCGCCCACTTATGATACCAATGAGACTCCCGAAGGCAGGTCGGCTTAGCCACACCAGGTTAGTGCAAAGGACCAAACCTGTCCCTTCTTTGACCTTTGCATTAGGAGATATGTGTTCCCTAGTAGAAGAAGGCATGGAAGCAATGGAGCATGGAGCAAATGCGCTTTATAGGGAGTCCTTAAGCTTCAGCATTTGGCATTTCATTCTGGAATTCACATAAGGAGGATTGTTTAGAGAAGAGTGAGAAAAAGGCTGTGTAACTGTTTTCCGTTAAGACGCTTCAAAAGGGGAAGGAGAAGAATTTATTCGAACTGTCACAAGTTACATGTGAGAAATGAAATGGAAAGGGTGAAGTTGTCACTGTTTTGACTTAAGGGCATGATTTAATTTTGGAACATTCCGCCCGCCTTCGCCAGATCCTGGTGAACAAGTTTCTTCCTCCAATGGTAGCAAGCTGATTTTCTGGATTGGCCTCACAAGTGTAGATGTCGCGGTCCTTAGATGTGTGCTTAGTCCATCGGTAGCAGGTTTCACGTCGGTGATGCGGGCCAACGGCCACTTGCATGGTGGGTAAAGATTGGATCGTACCAGGCACAGATCTCCAACCTTTAAGGACGGTTGACGAGTATGCCACTTTGGCCGCTGTTGCAACTCATGAAGGTATTCAGAAGACTATCTACTCCAGAAGTGCTCGTACATCTGTCGGATTAGCTGCCATCGGGATAGCCGGGATGTGTTGTCTTCCATTGTCTATGGCTCTGGTATCGTGAGTGTTGATGTTCCTATGAGAAAGTGGGCCGGGGTGAGGGCGGAGAGGTCCGTTGGATCGTCCGAGAGTGGCTGTAAGGGCCTCGACTTGAGTGAGGAGAGTGGACATTTCTTCAAATGTTAACAAGGCCTCTCCAATGATTCGCTTGAGGTGGAACTGTACGGACTTAACCACCGCCTCAAAAATACCTCCAAAGTGTGGTGCCGATGGAGGGTTGAAAAGCCACTGGGTTCCATCATTTTTTTTTTTATTTCATTTTTTTTTTACTTGAATTATAATTCAATTTATCTTATATTCTAGACAAAAATGCTTAAAACTAGCTGGGACGAACAGTGATATTATATTTTAACTTGCTGGCCCTCGGCGGGCACTCTAAGCTAAACTTAATCTTAAACTATATACTATAACTATATATATTGTTCATAATATTTAAAAAAATTATTATATTTAAAAATATGTAATAAGAAAAAATTGAAAAACTTATTAACTGAACATTTGTGTGAAAATTATACTAACTTAAATTCTACCTTAAAATAAAATTAAAACTAAATAAAACTTAACTAGACTTCCATACTAACTTTTACCTACACTACATATATATACATACGTATTGTATAAAAGGCTATACAAAATCATGTACATATATACATATATATGTATCTACTCGTATATACAGTGATATGTACATATGTCCATATAACATGTATACATACATAAACATTTTTTTTTATGGCTCCCAAATTTTGAGTTTCGTCAGGTAGGACTGTCGATGGAGTATCATCGGATGCATCTCATCAAGATGGAGAAGTGCAAAATCCCATCATTATCCACAAATGGGTTAAGACGACTAAGGCTGGTTGTTGCCGGTAACAGCTTCTTGGTGGACATGCTATGCAGTTCTTCCGTAAAAACTTAGGTTTTGAACGTAGGTTATCAGGAACTGTAAGGTCTCGGTTAACTGTTCTGATGTTAGCTCGCCCTTGCGATCCGATTTTTTCGGAGGGAGGTGATGACGTAAATTATTGATAAATTGACGACAACGTGCTGTGACTCTCAATAGTCTATTGAGAGAGCTGTAGATCGAATTCTTGACAATGGGTCGCTACAGCAAGACAGGTAGTAGTTCGGCTCTCTAAACGAGTTTCGGAAATATGCTGGTCGTCGGGTGTAGGCCATGGAAACCGAGATTCAGTTAGCTGTGGTGGTCCATGGAGCCAGAGCGGTGATTCGGTCAATTTTTTTAGAGGAGAATCCTCGAGTAGCGAGATCAGCAGGGTTATTGTCATCTGAAATATGGTGCCAACATGCCTTTGGTAAGCTTACCTGGATCTCTGAGACTCGATTGGCCACGAAAGTCTTCCATGTTGAGGGATGTTTCCGGATCCACGACAGTGTTATTGTATAATCTGTCCAGAGATGACAAGCAGCTTCTCGAAGTCCTATTCCTTCCTGAATTCGCTTTACGAGCCGAACTACTAGCAGCGCCCCGCACAGCTCTAGTCGAGGGAGTGAGATCAATTTCAACGGAGCGACTTTGAATTTTGATGCCAGCAGTGCAATCTGCACGACTCCACGCCCATCTAAGCACCGTAGATAAACACAGCCAGCATATGCTCGTTCCGACTAGTCTGAGAAACAATGTACTTCTAGGAACTGAATGTCCTTTGAAGTTCCCGTCCATCGGGGCACTGAGTACAGATGTAAGTCATTGAGTCTCTCTAACAAACCTAACTCATCAGGAGATAGGTGGCAGTTCACTGAAGTCATCGAGTTAAAAGTGACTGCATGCGGATATTCGTTTGCCGCACACTGTGCCCCGCCTTGCTGTGTGGACGTATGACTATACATATCTTTGATATCCGACAATTCTTGATCCAGAATAAAGCCTTCTCTAGTTTCCACCAAAAAGACAGCACAGTAGTACAGTACCCCGCAGCAGCTGACTTGGCGGGGTACACGAATTATATTTATTTTATACCCCGCACCTGCCTAACGAAGCGCAACCCCCTGAAACAAACTGCACCCTTATGACGAGGAGAACCAAAATGGCAACGAATACCTCCTAACCTGGTGTGGCAGAGCCACGCCTAACTGGTGGCAGTATACGAGCATCTGGTGGTCGACCTGTCCTGCTCGGCAGCCGGTCGGGCTTAGCCCGAAGATGGTATGTTGAACTCTGCAATGGCCTCGTGAGCCGCTACGGGGGTGGGTGGAAAGTCACGGCATGCACTTACCAGTGCGTGCGGAGATCAACGTCATCGACTTAGGATAAGGACATGGAACGTCTCATCGCTCACGGGAAAGGATTTTTTTTTTTTTAATAGTTTGTGCGCCCTTAAAAGGATTGCTAATACCCTTAAGTGTCCGGGGTCAAGACACAGCACGGGCCGAAGGTATAGAGGGAGAAAGGGAGAGGAGGTACCTGTGTACATTGGTCTTAAATATCTGCGGGTTGTAGTCTGTGGGAAATATAGGGCTGGGAAGAGCATTCCAAATTCGCGTAGTACGGCTGAAGAACGAATCTCTAAGTTTAACTGTGCGTCCGAAAGTAGGCTTATAGGTAAACTGATGAGCATTCCTGGCGAGACGAGTATGGCGGGTGAATTCATGGAGAGGATGAATGCAGTTGGCTAGATCACTTGAGCATCGTTTGTTGAAATAGCGATAAAATACGGACAAAGAAGAAACGGTACGTCGATGTTCGAGCGAGTCTAATGACTTTGCGAAATTGTTGTCTCCTATAAGTTTTATCGCTCGCTTTTGGATTCTATCTAGTAGGTGCAGGGTGGTCTTTGGGGCACCAGACCAGATATGAGCGTTGTACTCAAGCTTCTGGCGGATATACGCCTTAAGCCAAATCAGAGGGGGTGAAATATTTCTTGCATCGATTAAGGAAACCTAAACATTTCGCAGCATTTTTGGCGACCTAAAGTTTTATGCCGACTCCGAACGGCCAAGTTTGAGAAGCTTTTTCTTCTAGACAGTAATACTCTTTGAGCATTGTCAGTGAGTCGAAAGAGTTGGGGACTTGAAAAGTAGTTCTTGTCGTACCAGGAATCGAACCTAGACAGGTAGGTCCAAGTGCGTAGGAGTCGGCGCACATACCCACAACGCCACGGGCCACCACTTCTAAACTTAGTTGGATCTGAAATTCCCATTCTGTGGATATGTGCTACATCGTGGTTTAGACGTGTTGGTCTCAAGATTGAAGGCGGCCTCAAATGTAAGACGATAAGATGTCAGTTATTAGCCATGGACAGTATCTTTTACAGGCCTGCTTTGAACCACAATTAAGTTGGACCTTTGGATTTTTTTTGTAAAGCTAGTAGTGGTCCATGTTCATCACTCCAGATCGGTCAATTTGATTAGACGTTGAATCAGATGTGAGCTAGTTGTAAAATGTTGCGAACCAAATCACGGTTTCAATCTGATTCGCGCCCTCCTCCGAATTCCCCAAAAGCACACAAACACACCTTGTCTCAAACATCAGTCAAACATTCCGTTATACCACCACCCATCCCCACCCACTCTCATTCATGTTGAATCTCCCTAATGAACCACTTCATGTCAAATACCAACGCAAGCGACGCCTTCAAAGAGTCCGTCTCCCCCCCCCCTCCCCACCATACCGTCCAGACGACATAAAGAATTCACCTTGAATCTTCTCATCATCGTCAACGCCGCCCCGCCTCGCCTCGCCGCCCATCTCAGGAGTACTTCTTACATTTTGAGGGTTAGCCAAAATGCGGAGCCACCAAGGCAACCGACCGTCTTAATGAACGACCAACAACAAGTGCACAGCACAGCAGCACGATGAAAAAAAATGAGGACGCCCAAGTCCTTAACCATTTCAGGTGTAGCCCGGCACACGAAAAGGTATTCCACTTGAAACACCATTCGCCCCCCACCCCGAGACATGCTAGTAATCCCGTGGGACTCCTTCGCTCCTTGACAGCGCCTCTCTCCAATTATTTCAATAATTTTTTTAATTAATATCCTCGCTCGGTCCTCCAGTGATCCAGATCATGGCGGATGGATGTTGGCTGCCATTTGGTGTTCTTTTTTTTTTCGTCAGGTCACCCGGTCGCACTCACCCACTGTCATGCCCGGCACTCGCTGATTAAATGGAGTAGAAAGGACCGAATGAACAACAAGTTTGTTTTTTGTTTGCTCCTCAGAGGCGGGTGGTGGTGGTGGTGGCGGTGGTGGCGTCGGCGTCGGCGTCGGTCGCCCAGGTCGGTCTGCTCCTTGGCCAATTGCTGGTTTGGATCAGTTGGCATAGTGGCGGTTGCCGTCTCCACCTCCATCGCTCTCATTTGAATCTCGATTCTTTCTTTCATCCTCCACGGCGGCAACGGCGGCGGCGGCGGCGGCGGCATTGGGGGTGGGTGTGAGAGACTTGGGCGTCGGATACAAATTGAGGGCGCATCGTCGTAAATCTTTTCATTAAGAAACTTTTCATAGTTATTAGTCTGATTAATTTGGCTCTTTTCATAAATGGCCCAAAACGCAAAGGGTCACCATGCATTATGGCTGTTTTCCGAGGAGGGATTATGGCCTTTTCTTGTTAACCGTTGTTGGGTGGTAGTGGTGGGGGGGGGGGGGGCAGCTGGAGTGGCGCAAGGAATTCTCAACTTTTCGGAAGTTCGAGCAGAGTCCGTCCGAGGAGGGTTGGTCGGTCGGGTTGAGTTGGACCGAGCGACTTGGCCTAACATGATGGAACGGATTAATTAATTAAACTGTTTTCTCGGGATGACTCGATGCTGGTGCCGGCGCGGTGGTGGAGATCTTGCGAAGGACACTGTGTCTGTATTCGGGGCGAGTGCGTGCTGGGGGGATGGGGATGGGGACGGAATGCCGGCTAGTATTTAATAATTTAGGAATGCTGCCAAAAAGGTTGGAAGAAAGTTGATCTATGGTGCTATTTGTGGTGGAAGTGAGTTGTGAAATATTGCTTTGGTCGTTCGCCTGTGAAGGAGGTGCAAAACAATGCCCTCTTTGTTGTGTCTTCGTGTGGATGCAGGACACTTCACGAGGGGAAGTGGTTTTTTGTTGGGTCAGTTCTGAGAAACAAATTCAGTGACGGCATATTTTGTGTTGCTGCAAATTGGGTGCGCATTGTTAATTGTCACTTCAATGCATTGGTTGGCTGGCGTCAGAGTCAAAGAAATGTGGGGGTCGGGTTAGGGTGGGTTGTTCAGGAATTTAGGACGTCGTGGCAAGTGGACATGTCTGACTTGTCATGAATTTTGTAAACGTTGGTTGGTACTTGACGATTTGTGACATCAATGTTTATGTTATGTAAAAACTGAACGAAGATTCGACAAATTTCATAGTGTCCACAATTGCTTCTGGGAAATTATGGAGAAAATAGAACACCAACTAGTCGCACCCATTAGTTAAGTAATGAAAAATTAACGAAACACAACGAAACTTAACGAAACTTAACGAAACTCAACGAAACGCACAGTGTATAATTCCGCCTTACTTGCATTTGGGTTTACCTTAAGCTGGAAGGCCTTAAGTTGGTTAAATTTTCTGGATGGCTCAGTTGGTTGAGTTCCTGTCTTTGGTTAGAGGGGTCTCCAGTTCGAGTCTCAATGAAAGCAAAGCTTATACGCTTTCTCCAGATTTCAAATCTGGTCCAGTCACCAGATGGGATGGGACTTGGGCTCAAACTAAAGGCGCTATCACTGGAGTTGTCCATCTATGGGTATCACAATGGACAAACATAGTCTAAGTTTGCTGGCGACTTCGCTGGCAGTCCACTTACCTTATCACCTACCTAAGTTGGAAGGTTATGGTACTCCTGCGATATTTTCAGAGTTTCAATCTTGCTTAAATGGGGTGCTAACCAGGCCTAGAAGCTTGACCCAAATGACACTACCAGTGATTTTGTTCACCAATGTGTAGAATTCAACTGAGAAACTGGTGTAAAAACTTCTATTCAACGTCAGCAGTCGGAATATGGAGCCTTGCTGTATTTGGAAAAAATGCGACGCCCATTGCTCGAACCCGCGCGTGCTTGTAGCTTGATTTTCGGTTTGACGGCAATGTTTGTAGCCGCAGTCTGTGGGACAATTTTGATTTGATTTGATTTGTTGTCAAAAAGGAAGGTAGGCAGCTGGTTAGAGTGCACCATCAGTGTAAGGCCGCTAGTCACCCAGACACTCTGTGACATTCTACCATGAAAATATTCATGCTGGAACCAGACTTGCATGTTGGTTGCAAATGATTCCCCAGCAGCTGTCTCGAGGGTGGCACTAGTCGCCGTAACCGCAGTGATCAATGCTCTGAAAGTTTGTAGTCAATTGCCAATATCTCTACCTCTGCATGGCTTATCACACTTGGACCATGCTAAGTGACATCATCAAAGAAGAAGGTTAGGAGCGGTCTGACTACTTTCGGTATCTTTTTCATCAAAGCAGCTTCTGCAATAGTCATCGGAGAGGAGCTGAGTCTTCTCAGATGCCCAATGACATGATGACACACATAAATACGGGTCTGTGAAGAGAAACTTCGAACCCAGCTTAGGCCAAATCATTATGGAAACTTTGCAGTCTGTACCGGATGGCCCCTGTAGGTGGTGAGTAGGCTTGCAACATTGTGCAACAACTGCTTGCATGTATCGAGGGGTATGCCTATATTGTGTACAAGTAGCGTGCTAGCAAATTTGTCAGTTTCACAGATACCGAAGGCGTATCTAATGACTCACTCAGGAGATGAGTCACGATAACACGAAGTCTTCCGGATTGACTGATGTTTAACGCTGTGGAGGAGGCTTCTGTCCGGTTTTCTGCTTGCAAAGGGAAGTGGTGTCGTAGCTTCAGAAGGAGTTAGACATTTGAAGGACTGAAAAGGCTGGGTGTTATGTAGCATCCACACAAACCTGCTCAAGGTGATGCTCAAGTACCTATCGTCAATGTTAAGAAGACTAGAAATCAAAAGGGATCTAAATGAAGAGAGAGAGACAGAGGAGATACTATTAGGACCCGAACCTGTGTTGGGACTACCGGCGTACTACCAGCGTTAGGGATTCCATCGAATGGTTAGGCTTCTCGAGAGATCAACCGGAGGTGGCTTGACTCGCCAGAATGTAGACAAACCAAGCGCATGCTCCTTATTGTTTGTCAGAAATCCGTGGCATTCTTATAGTCTCTTGACAACCTGTGGAGAAGACGATGACACTGCAGAGCACTTCCTCTGCCACTGCTGGTATTCCGCCGGAAGACCACAAAATTCCGGACAGACTCCATAGGCCGTAATAGTCCTCTTTGACGGAGTCTTCAGCCTCATCGGTAGGGTTGTGTGCACATATAAGGCTGATGTTGTGGAATCTGCCTTGGATACGGATCACAGCCAGGCAATCGCTTATCGGTTTAAAGTCGACCTTAACCGTTTTCCCACAACGAATCCGCATCCAAATAAGTGCAACCTTTTGTGACAGCTGTAATATATGTCGCACTCTTTCTTCTTCATTATTCCTTGTCCTATCCAGCGTATTTCCTGGATCGCAGTAATATCCGCCTTGTACTGCGTGAGGATCTTTTCCAGTTTATGAGCGGCCCCTGGAGTGTAGAGTGTTCTTACGTGCCAGGAGCACACTCGCAAATCGTCGTCCTTTTTCGCGCCGTGTCGTCGTTATTGTGATTCCGTCCGTAGATCCAAGGCAGTTTGCTCTCTCGTAACGGTTATTGTTTTATGTGGCCGGGTTGTTAGCCCTCCGCACAACGATAAGGGGGTCGTTGCTTACATTAGTTCACCTCACAACAGGTGTTGTGGAGGCTATCCAGGGATCGCCGCTAGGAGGCCGTATGTCAACTTGATCTATGCATCGACAAGGATCGTTGCTGGCATCCCGTCAAGTTGGGAGCGATCAGCAACTTTGCCCTGTGGGCACAGACCCTACCCTCCTTTTGCTCGGATCAGGTGGCAGTTATTTGCTGCTGATGAGGTGAGAGCGGATGATGTAGCCTCCTCATCACAGAAGCGCCTGCTTGTATTCCACCAGAAGACCAGCAAATTTAAGTTGTTGCCTGATAGTTCAGTGAACCAGTTTTTGAGTCTAAGTGCTCCAGTGTAGAATTTAAAAAAAAAAACGAGAAAAAAATGAGATACTACACGGGATAATGAGTTCGTCGTCACTTTTTGCATGCAAGTCAATTCTACAATCGATGGGTGTGTTACTCAGTTACCTCCTAACCCCAAATAGACATCGATCGGCAAAAGACTTGATTTCTGTATCAAAGGCAAATTTTGTCGTTGAGCTCGTCGCTACATTGGAGTCGAGTTTCAGTACAAGGACTGCTAATGCACACGATAAGAGAAACTGCTCAAAAGCGACGATGAGGACGTGCCCAGCGCCTTCCCACCTTTGATCTCGACTAGTTCGTTAGCCACTGGTGGATACAGCATCGAAAGTAACCCTTCGTCATCCATAGTGTGTCAGGAATGTTCAAGTGGTGGCCTATTACTAGCCAATTGCAAGTGTCATAAGTGGCATTAAGTTGAAATCCGACGGAAATTGGTGCAGTCATGGGGGAAAGAAGACCTTATTCCTGCACCACCTTGAGGATGGAGAGACAACTGTTTCTGATACCCTCCTTTCTCAAATTTGCCGAAATCACTTCGTCAGCTATCCACCATCACTCGTTGACTCCATCAACATCTTAAACTCTCAGAATCGCTAAAGGATGTCCCTGATTGCGCACCGAGCTGCCACTGAACCTGACATCGCGACAATGCTTCAGCTCAACAGCGGATCACCTAGAAGTCGCATGGCAGTAAGAAACGCATGGCGGAAGTCCTTAAAAATCAACACCGTCTAGGACCACCACCGCGCCCTTGCCAGACACTCACTTCATTCTCGTCGACATTCCACACGACTTAAGCTGCAGCTGAGATGCATCCTCAGCACGAGCACCCGTCTCAAGGCTCTGACCACCCCGCCTTCGTCGCCCTCGGGGCAACTGCAACCAATTATATTGAAATTCCTCAATGCATGCATTTTTCATTTAAAACAAAAAATTCGCTTCAGCATCGCGAATTCCAATCGCAAGCTAAGGCAGGACGTGGAAAATTTGCTTATCCCGCGCTCAGCACGCGTATGTATTCATGGTTCACCATTCCAGCCGCTCGCGTATTCCATCCGATAAATATTATCGCACCGCCCCGCCTCCCCTTGAGAGGATGGTGCGCAAGGATTTAGTGAATCTTAAAGCGGAAAATTCAAAAATTCCAAATTTTCTTTTTCTCATCGCTTTCGGGAGCATCATCCTTCGGCAAGAGGAGACTCTCGCTCTCGCAACTGATGTACGCTCCCGCATGCGGGCGCGCTGGTCTGGAGCCGGAAGAACGGGTCGGAGAACGGAAGCATTTTTCATTAACATTGTTACTTTATTGTCCTGACGAATTTTAATCTAGCACCACCCCGGCCCCCTGCCCCTCGGCCAGGCTCAGTCCCGCAGTCCCGGGCAAAGGCGCTTAAGTAACGCTGCTGCTGCGAATGCCACGAGATGCCAGAAGAATCAAGTAAATCGCGTCATATATCCCAGAGAATTCCCCTGCTCTGGCTGGTGCTCCTTGTGTCCGGGTGGCGTCGTCGTCGTCGTCGTCGTCGTCGACGTTGAGTAGGTTGCCATCCTTGTCGCGGTGAGACTGGCGCGGATAGGAGGAGGATAAGAGGGCTCTCCTTGCTCCTTTGTCGGTTTGCTTTGTGCGCTTCAGGAGGATGTTCATCTATTTATTTATTTTTTTTTGTTCCTTTTGTGCTCTTGCCCTGTGGCACCGCCTGGCCCATATCTTCGTGATTTGCTCATGTGTATCCGCTCTTAATGGTGCCCATGAGCTCCTTTCATTAAAATATTGTTGGCGGTTTTTTACTTGAAAGGCGATCCTTTTAAGTTTGCGTCTATTAATTTAATGCGAGCTCCTGTGGACCGGGAGGCGATGGCGATACGGCGAGGATGTGAAGGAGTTAAGTGCTGGTGTTTGCTATTAGTTTTCCTACTCTCAAGCGGTATTCGATCCTTAATCCGTATTTGGCAGCACGGCCAGCATGGCAAGGATGCGAGGATGCTAGGATGCGAGGAATACTATTTATTGCATGCGGCTATTGAAATATATCGAGAGTCCTTGTTGCCTGGTGGCGTTTGGTGGCGGTGAGGGTCGAGCATACTTGAGCGCACACAGGAGTGATTAGCATTTTCCTCGAGGAGCATTAATTAAAATCTCAAAGCGACGTACGCGCTGGGGGAGTGGACATGTGTTCAAGTTCGTTTAGAGGGATAAGAGTTTTGCTAAGTGGGAAAGAATTTTGCAACACACATGATTCGCCATCGGAGGCGGCTTCAATCGGCGATATGTGGGCATGAAGATGGCTTGGCTGTTGCGCGTTTGGATTCTCGTGGTCGCCTTCATTTAGGGCGGGGTCCTGACACTCTGAGTCAGCCAAAATCACCGACTAACGCCTTATCTAACGCCTCTGCTACTCTGTACAGCAGCTGGCACCCATCCCAAAACAAGCAACAGGGCACCCACCTAACAACTCACCACCGTCATAACTAGTCGTCTTGTTTAGTGGACGCAATGATTTGTTTCCGATCGATTTTCCGCTATTTGGAAAACAAGGAATTCGCGATGGTCCTGCCTTCTCTTCTCTGGATTACACAGGGTGGGCCATCTAGCGGTTTTTTCTTGAATCATAAGTTATTTTGACACTGACAGGTGTTTGCCGCTCGAAATCTTGACAGAATGTCAGTATCATACCCCCGCGGATCGAAATGAGTCGGCTTACGCTTGAACAAGGTTGGGAAATATTGAAAACTTATTTCCAAAGTGAGTGGTGTGTAGCCCAAACAGAGTGTTTTTTGAAAAGAAGAAGTTTTCGCCGAAATGAAGCACGCACCGCGACTGCTGTGAGCAGGTTTTGTGCAAAAAGTTCGTGAGACTGGACAACACTTATGGTCCCCGCCTTCGTAGGGTGGGCACAGATGAGAATGTGGCCGAGAGTGTGAGGCTAAAATTCACGAACATCAACTCGCCATCGATCTCAACGTTTCGGTCAACGGTGGGCGTTACAGAGCCATGTTAAGCGAATTTTTTTCTTTACTGAAACTGAAGACATGGACTTGGACGATCTCTGGTTCATGGAGGATGTCGCTGCATGCCACGCAGCCCATGTCATAATCTATCTTTTGCGAGCCATATTCCCAAATTGTGTAATCAGCCGTCTTAGCGATGTCAGTTGGCCGCCTCCGATGTGCGATTGCCTCTGGACCCCCTCTGAAGTTTGTTTAGTGGGGAACCGTGAAGGACCGATATTATGCCAAGAATCCGAAAACGATTCAAGCACTTAAGGCCAATATCATCCAAGCAATCCGTGAGCTACATCCCGAAACCATCAACAAGGTCTTGGAAAATTGGAATAACAGAATGCGCTACTCCGAAGTCAGTCGAGGCAGCCACTTGAATGACATTGTATTTCATAATTAATGGGAATGTTTGTTCTTACTAAACAAAGCCACTACATATGGAAAAAAAATGTATTTTTGTCCATTTTATTGCATTTTTAAAAAGAAACTTGTATTTGGCCCAACCTTGTAGTGGTTGATGATAACCTTAAGAGATTAAGCACGACTGGATGTCAACCCATAGCCTATGCGGATGACATCCCACTAGTTTTCACGGAAAATCACGATCAGAGACGTGATGGAATCACTCCAGAAAATATGAGCAAACTTGATGTTAATCTATCCAAGACAGAACTCGTGTTGTTCACAAGGAAAGGGGTACGATTCCAAACATCACTCCATCAAAGCTAAAAGGGAAGGAATTAACTTTCAGTGACCAAGCTGAGTAAAGGGTAGTTAATTTTAAGGGCCGATGTTGAATGTGAACCACACCTAAACGTCAAGTTTTTTTCTGCATTTCATTGACATTTCAAGAACTGGGCTCAAGACTCCTGACTCGAAGGACCAAAGTCATGCTCTACAAAAATGCTCTTATTTTCCAGTCCTGCTCTATGCAGCCGAAAGCTGGACGCTAAGCAAGATTGCAGAGCTGATTCTTTGTGCCTTCGAAAGAAAAGTTCTACGTCGGATATATGGTCCCGTCTGCGAGGAATGGTGGAGACGACATAACCGCGAGCTCTACGAGCTGTACCAGGATGTGGATGTTATCCGTCGACTGCACTCACTCGGCCACATCGAGTGCATGAACAACAATGCTCCAACTAAGAGGGTCTTTGAATCCGAGCCTACTGACGGTGACGGAGAGAATGTAATCAATGGGGAATGGCCCACATCAAAGGGCACATGGACTGCGATGGAATTCTACACAGACGGTTCCACATCGGATGAAGCCACAGATTACGGTGTATACGCAAGGACGCAAGGACTGCAGTGTTTTCCAGGCAGTTGTAACAGCTAATCAAGAGTCAGCCCTCTGGCTGTCAATGACACCGATTGACAGAAGATCTTTGGTTATGTTCATAGATAGTCAGGCGGCCATAAAGGCTGTGGAAACACCAGCAGACCAAACGATGTGGCCTACACTAAATCCAATGAAAACTAAAGCTCTCCTACAATTAAACAGGAAGCTAATTAGCAAATTAGTAGACTTAATTACTGGCCATTGCCTTATAGGTCTTATAAGAAGACTTGGCGCGCCCTACAGTGTTTTCTGTAGATGCTGCATGGATGAGGAGGAGGAGGAAACTGTACTGCACTACTTCGGGACACGCACCACCCTTACAGAGACAAGAACAAAACTTCCTTCAACAGCCTGGAAGATCTAACGAACGTAAATATCAAGGACACTCTAACATTTTCCCAGACCACCAACTGGTAATTAAAAGAGGACAGCAAACCCGTGACTTGCTCTTGCCAGATAACCGGCTGCAGATGGATTCTTCGGGACAATCAAGTTTCAGCCAGTCGCTGGAGGAGCAGGTGGTGGGTGAAGCGACTCTCTGCCACGCTCCCAAGCAAGCAAAGCTACAAGAGGGTCAACGAGGGGTCAGGGAGAACCGTAAAGCGACAGCAAAATGGGTCTAAGAGAAACGTACGTACCACGTACCTACCTAACTACCCACAGCCCAAACCGGCAATGTGTGGAACAACAGCAGCAAATTTTGTCAAAATTGGCCGAGGCTGTCCTACAAGGTCTTGGTTCAGTGCACGTTGCTCTGGCAAAATCGTCTCGAATGTTGGCCTCGAGCTCGTCCAAAGTGGTTGGCTCGACGAAGGACCTGATGTGGCCCCAAATTGTCTTATGCTGTCAATAATGATCGCGGCGGCCAGTTGATGAACGTGCGAGCTCGCCGTGAGATGAACCATTTCTCCTTGCGATGCGTCGCTTCAATGGCACGTAGAGTCGTTTTTATTGGAGCCATAGCTCGGATTCATCGATGTTGTCAATAAGCGGACTCGCTTTCATCTTCTTTTCCTGTCTTCTGGTCCGGTTATGGTCTTGCGCGGTCTTTGCTTTGCGTTGCACCGTCTTTAGGGTTGCCTCGTTGAATCCTTGTTTTTTCTGCTCACACTCGCCATCAGACCACGGTTGCTTCTGTTACCTTCTTGATGACCCAGCAGTAATGCAACCAAACATCTCGTGCTAATAGCTTTTCCTACATTGCGTTGCGAATTCTGCCTCCAAGACTGACCATCTGTCTATCTGACAGACCATCTCATCCACCAGCTTCGTCTCACACAAACGAAAACCTGCCGCCTTTTGATCGAACTCTCACACTCCTCTCCTCTCCTCCGTCTGGCCCTCAAGATGTTTCCACACAATCAACTCCATAAGATTTCTTTCGTCCTCCCCCCCTCCCCCACTCAGCTCCAGCACAACGAAAGATGTCCCTTTTCCCAAAGATCCCATCCGACCGAGTTCCATTCATTAACATAAGACTTTCGAAGCGAAAAACTTTGTCTCACTGCGAAAGGACGAAATTATTTATTCAACAGCAACCACCCCCTCTCCCCCTGTGCTTCGCATAGTGCATAGTGCAGAATTGATTCCGTCTTACCTCGTTTCCCATTTTCCATTTCCTTTCACAGAAACTCTCATTCATTATGCTTAAGCTCGAGTAGCAATCGCAGCATCCTGACCAAAGTACTTTATCAAGGCACAAAGACATAAAAATCAACTTAACCCGCTACGGCAGCGGGGGCACAGGGAACGCAAAAAAAAAGGACTTTCGATGCACATTAACCCCATGCCCATTTCTGCCGCCCCATCCTTGACGGCGGGCAAAGTAATTTCACTGAAAGCATCTGATTATCGTGGAATAAATCTAAATGGCCTAGGGTTGAGGAGACCGAAAGGCGCGGCGTGGCGTGGCGACGTCTCAGTGAGGCCAACTCGGACCGTTGCATGGTTATCTGCGGAAAAGTAAATGGCTAGCGCTAAGACCGTCCGCTGGGTCAGCTCCCCTTGATCAATTTTTCTTAAGCAAATCACACAAATCCCCGAGTCGTTGAGGGATGACCCTTTTTCTGGGTTTTTTTTGCTGTTTTTCTTCTCCCGCTGCCGTCCCAGTGCAGTGCCAGTGACGGGGACTGGGGAGAGGCAAGGACACGGCTTAAAGTCGTTTCGCCCATGTTAGACGGTTCTTAATGATATTGCCTTGATAAGTCTTATGGCGCTTAGCCACATTGTTTCTCTTTTGGTGAATTAATTTTAATTAAAACGCTTGCCGCGGATGTCTACGAAGTTTTCGTGTTTCGCTTTTGTTGCTCGCCTTTGCTTAACGACGACAATATAGCGGTGACAATCAGATTAGAAGATGTTTCAATCGAGATGGGGTTGCAAAATGGAATGCGGACGGGGATGGCAATCAAGTGCTAATGCCCATCAGTCAGTTGGTGATGGGAGAAGCTGTCAAAGAGATTTGTACGTCATTTAAATGGAAATGGGGGAAATGCAAGAAAATACATGCGTTTCTACAGACGTGCCCGGGACGGGACACTGTGTTGCAGATCTAGCAGCTTGTCTTATCACCTAGGTTAGGTTAAAGTGGCTGTCTGCAGACCCACACGCGGATGGACTGACTTATAGTTGTCCCTTGAGATAAAGTGGCTTAGCTGGCTTATGCTACTGGCAATCAGTTATCGGAGGTTATTGAAAAAGTAGGCCCCTAGGTGTGAGTTCCAACGCCGATGTGTAGTCTCTACCTTCTTTTCATCCTCCTTTCCTTCAATCATTGTGCGGAACAGCCATGCAGAGGGCTTGGCTGCCAATTGCTGTCATAAGACCGATGAGGAGCCGGAGTGAAGGTCTGCATATACTGAGCAGACAGAGTATTCATTTAAGATGGTTTGCTGGCCAATGCAACGCAAATGGTGCGTTTCTAGCCATTTCTGGTTGCTTCTCTTAATTGTAAGAATCTTTAGAAGATGGTAGGCTATAGAGAGCGGCATAGAGGGTGGCTCACCTTTTGGGATGTAATGTACCACATCTAGTGAGTTCATTGGTGTGTACGGTATGTCTCAGGGTCACGGCCGCTACATAAGGTGTATGTTCAAAGGCACAGCCATCTCATTAAGAAACAGTCGACAATTACGCGTGGTTCTTGTTTGAAGAATTATATTCTTTTTAACACTTCTTTGCTTACGATTCCAAGCTAACCTGAGCGTTCCTAAAAAAGAAGTATATGGGTGTCGCTACAGCCCGTAAAAAGTCAGGGTCTAGCTTCTCAGCAACCACTCGTGTTGTGCGTGCTATTGTTCTATCACAAGGGGAAGGGATCCACAAAAAAGAAGTAAGTACTTAAGAAGATAGCGAATTCAGTCTCAGTGAATGGGCAATATTTCCACGTACACATCGTTCGATGACCTAAGGTGGAAAATGCGTGCATATCTTAAAAGCGTCCTGGTCGTAGAAACATTTGTACTGATGGCCAACAGATGGCGACGTCAAAAGCACAGTCGAGAGCCATACCAAGGTCAATGGACTTGTTTAACTGTGAAACACTCAGAGACGCCTCAACGACGATAGCCAAGGTTTATGTACCTTGACCGTAGTGATTGGTGAAGTTAATGAAATCGGTTCTTGAACCGATTCACCAATGATTCTCTCTTCAACGACACCAACCGAAGAAATCACGGGAATTATTCACCGTAACACAACGAGGAAGGCAGCCGGATGTGAAAAGCAGCACAAATTGTTGCAATACCAAAAAGGGTATAGCTGCTGGTGTTCCACGATACAGACATATATCGCTTTTGATCAACATAATCAAGATTCTGAAGCACCTAGTAGCGCCCTGAAAATCCTGAAAATCATCTCGGACATGCAGTATGGATTCCGGGCAAAAAACATTCGACACTACATCCTGTAATGAAGTTCCACATCAATGCTGGCAAATCGGTACTAATGTGTTTAAGCAGAGGATACAGACGTGGACACAGATCAGCTGACAAATGTCGGAGCATAAAGATACGGCACGGAAGAGCCAGAGGCAGGATGGAGGAGACCCTGTGCGATATCATCGAATGGGAACTAAAATTTACTAAAGAGGGGCTAAATCTAAATTGTGGTTACATTTTAAGGGCCGATGTTGATTTTGAATAAAACACAAATTGTTTAGGAAATTATTGTCAATTCTTTTTATTATGATAATATTGGTATGGTTCAATTATGTGTGGAACAAAATATCGGCCAAATGGCAGCCGCGACCTCGGCGCCACACCTCCATCCGATGGTCCAAATTTTCGATGACGCTGAAGCATAATTGAGGTTCTATGCCGTTAATGTGCCGAATTATATCATCCTTTAGCTCTTGAATTGTTGCTGGCTTATCGACGTACATCTCTCCAAATCCAACGGTGTCAAATCACATGATCTTGGCGGCTAATTGACATCGCCACCACGTGAGATAACACGGCCATTGAATTTGTCGCGCAAAAGAGCCATTGTTTCGTTAGATGTGTGGTAAGTGGCACCGTCCTGTTGAAACCACATATCGTCCACATTCATATCTTCCAATTTGGGGCATAAAAAGTTAGTTATCATTTCACGATAGCGAACACCATTCACAGTAACTGCCTGACCGGTCTCATTTTGGAAAAAAATACGGCCCGATGATGCCGCCAGCCCATAAACCGCACAAAAACAGTCACTCTTTGTGGGTGCATTAGTTTTTCGACAATCACTCTTGGACTATCATTCGCCCAAATGCGGCAATTCTGCTTATTGACGAATCCACTGACGTGAAAATGTGCCTCATCACTGAAGATGATTTTCTTCGAAAATTTATCATCCACTGTTGCCATTTCTTCCCACCATTCTGACCATTGACGACGCTTGAAATGGTCAAGAGGCTTTAGTTCTTGAGTCAATTGCACCCTGTAAGCGTGTAAATGCAAGTCTTTATGCATAATGTTCATCAACGACGAGCGTGAGAGGTGCAATTGTTGGGCACGACGACGAGTTGAGGTGGACGGCTCTTCAGCCACACTATCGCGAACAGCAGCAATATTTTCTGCAGTACGATCTGTACGAGCATGCACTGGTGTTTTCACATCTCCTACAGACCCGGTTTGCTAAAATTTTTGCACGATTTTTCCGATTGTACGCACATTTGAACGACTAAATTGACTGAAAAAATCACGAAGTGCACGATATGCATTTTGATTTGAACGCCCATTTTCATAATAAGCCTGAATAACTTTAACGCATTGCTCGATTGTGTATCTTGTAAATTGAATTAGTCTGAAATTGAGAAATGTCAAATGAAATGCAGAAAAAAACTTGACGTTTAGGTGTGGTTCACATGCAACATCGGCCATTCAAATTTAACCACCATTTAAATCCGGCAAAAACCACCATAGTACCTTTCACAAGAAAACACAAACTGGAACGACTAAAACGAATTAGTCTGTTAGGCACAATACTGGCTCCAGTCAAAGAGGTAAGATATCTAGGAGTCATCTTAGACAGCAAACTCACCTGGAAAAGACACACAGAAGAGATCATTAGGAAGGCAAGAGAGACACTTAACTTGGCATCTATGAGTACTCAGTTGGCTTATGGGGTGTGCTTTGGTTTTGTCCGATACTGTACATAGGTGACAGATCAGAAGTCTGTGTTTAATTTTTTCCCACAGGATGACTGTCGGAAGAGGGATATGTGTGGACATAGACTATAATCCGCCAGCTTCTAGGTTAGATTAGATTGAAGAGACTGCTGAATCAATTGTGACCCACTTAGATCCTGCTTCCGGTGATTGATATTCCTCCTTAGTAACGGTGGATGTGCCGTCTGTCCGACAGTAAGCAGGCAGCTTCTTGGATGGCCTTAACTTCTCCCTGAAGTACACTGCAGTGGTAAAGGACAGGGAGAAAGAAATCTTCGGCAATATCGCTGATAACCCGAGTCCTGTGCTGCATTCGACCGTCTTAGAAACCTTCCAGATTAGCAGGTTCTTTGACTATACCTTTCGCCCAGTCTCCTCTATCTGGGATCAGTGTTTTCCCAAATCAACACTTGTGTGGCCTTGTCATTTGATCGATTTGACGGTTGACCATTTGGTTGATGAAAAATCAAAAGAAGAATCAGCAAGTCTTTCAACTTGATGATGACGAATCGTGTGTGGGCAAGTTGTGGATAGAGTTGTTTAATCTGCTGATAGCAGAACTCAAGCACTTGTTGAATTTCGCTGCCTGAATTTGTACTCCTTCAGTGGAAAGGCGTCATCGGCTACGAAAACATGCGGCAGCTTTTCACTGCCTACAATGAGTTCTTCTGCATTTGGAATATTAGGGGAATTATTCTCCAACATTCTAGCAAATGTTGTGCGTCCAAAAACTCCGCCATCGGAAATTCGTCCATTCTTCCCAACATCAACCATTAAAAATTCACAACGTACCACTTCATATAATTATAATAATATTTTTGACAGTAGAAGCAGTCTTTCAATTCAGTTGATGTAGTGTGTGGCCAAGTATCAATTCAGTTGACAACTCAGTTTACAATCGAATTGAATTGTGTATGGGCTGCTTTAGACAGCAAACTCATCTGGGAAAGACACACAGAAGAGATCACCAGGAAGGCGACGAGTGCTCTAATGATTTGTGAAAGCTTAGCGGGCAAATCCTGGGGTTGCAGTGCGAGCATCCTAAGGTAGATGTACACAGCTATTGTTATACAATACTTACTTACTTAAGGTGGCGCTACAGTCCTGGGTGGACCTGGGCCTCAACCAACAAGCGTCTCCAGCCAGCTCGATCTTTAGCTAGCTGTCTCCAGTTTCGCACGCATAGTTGGTTGAGGTCCCTTTCCACTTGCGTGCGCCACCTGAGTCGCGGTCTTCCTCTACTGCGCCGCCCCTCGGGGGTGGATTCGAAGACTTTTCGGGCCGGAGTATTGGTTTCCATCCGCTCTACATGACCTAGCCATCTCAGTCTTTGGATCTTCACTCTTCTGGCTAAGTCGATATCGCTAAACAGCCCGCATAGTTCGTCATTATATCTCCTCCTGCACTCACCGTCTATGCAGACGGGACCGAAAATCACACGAAGAATTTTCCTCTCGAAGCAATCAAGGGCAGCTTCATCCGCTTTTGACAAAGTCCATGCCTCCGCGCCATATAGCAGGACTGGGACGATTAAGGTCTTGTAAAGCGTTATCTTGGTTGTTCGAGAGAGGGCTTTGCTTACCAGTTGCTTTCTTAGCCCAAAGAAGCAGCGATTGGCAAGGGTTATTCTTCGTTTGATTTCAGCGCTGGTGTCATTGTCTGAATTGATAGCGGTGCCTAGGTAGACAACGTTTTTGACTACCTCAAAGTTATATCTGTCTGCTGTGACGTTCTGACCGAGACGTCGGTGTTGGGTGCACTTTCTCGTTGACAGCATATACTTGGTCTTACCCTCGTTTACCGCTAAACCCATCTTCGCGGCCTCCGTTGCAATACCCACAAAAGCGCCATTGACATCACGCTGCGTTCTTCCAATAATGTCAATATCGTCGGCATATGCGAGTAGTTGGACGGACTTCTGAAAGATTGTTCCTCTGGTGTTGGCGTTCGAGTTTTGAACAATTTTTTCAAGAACGATGTTGAAAAAGTCGCATGACAGCGCGTCGCCTTGTCTGAATCCTTTTTTGACATCAAAGGTCTCGGTTAGGTCTTTACCGACCTTGATGGAGCAGCGTGCATTCTCCATCGTCATCCTACACAAACGGACGAGTTTAGTAGGGATGCCAAAACTAGACATTACTCTGTATAGCTCGTTTCTATAGATGCTATCATACGCGGCCTTAAAATCGATGAAAAGGTGGTGGGTATCGATTTGTTGCTTCTGGGTTTTCTCCAAAATCTGCCGTAGTGTGAATATTTGGTCGATGGTGGATTTTCCCGTCCTAAAGCCACACTGGTATGGACCGACCAGGTTGTTGACGAATGGCTTTAGGCATTCACACAGTATGGCAGATAAGATTTTATATGCGATACTTAGGAGACTGATGCCTCTGTAGTTGGCGCAGTTCAAAGGGTCTCCTTTTTTATGGATCGGGCAAACAATGCTGAGGTTCCATTCATCGGGCATGTTTTCCTCCGACCATATTTTACAGATGAGTTGGTGCATGCTCCTTACCAAATCATCGCCAGCGGCTTTAAAAAGCTCGGCGGGTAGGCCGTCAGCTCCCGCAGCCTTGTTGGATTTCAGTTTAGATATGGCAATCCTCACTTCATCCGGGTCGGGTGGACGGAATTGTTGATCTTCGTCGTCCCTTTCATTGGGGTTGAATGGTTCGTTTTGCCTGACAGCGGGATTTGGTTCTTCGTCGCCGTTATACAGTCTGCATAAATGGTTTTTCCATATCTTCAGCATCGACTGTGACTCTACTACGATGTTCCCTTGATCATCCTTACAGGCTTCGGTTCGGACTTTATAACCTTGACTGGTTAACTTTACCCTTTGGTAAAACTTCCTCACCTCATTCCTGCAGTAATATCCCTCTATTCTGCCGATCGCGCGCTTCTCATGCTCCTTCTTTTTTCTCCTGAGAAGCCGGTGTTCGTCTCTCCTCTTCTGCTCGTAGAGCTCCCGAGCAGCTCTTGTCCTTCTTTGCAGTGCCGCTTTGTATGCTTCTTGCTTGGCTGCATTCGCCTGCCGACACTCGTTGTCAAACCAGGGGTTTCGTTGTGGCGGCGGATTGAAACCCAGCACATCAGAGGCGGCATCTCTGATGGCTTTTTGGCAATGCTGCCACTGGTCTTCAATACTTGATGTTGGCGGCGTAGGATTTCTTAAGAGGTTAAGGGAGACACGATCGGAAAAGGATTTGGAGTATTAGGAGTAACAGAGTATATCTCTGTAGGATACCTGGGCATGCAGGGATAGAAGGCAATGAAATGGCCGACTCCCTGGCTAGGAAACGGAGAATCGGCACATTTTATAGGCCATTCTGCGCTGTAGGAGATCACGTCCTCAGGGAAGAGTTCAGGGAACTCGAAAGAAGGAACCGGGCAGATGCATGGAACAACGCTCATGGAATGAAGCAGGCCAGAAACTCTTGGGTCAACGTAACCGCAAGACCTTTGAAGCATGTATCAGAATGAGCAGAAACGACCTCCGTATCCTATCAGGCTTCCTAACAGGGCACTGTAAGCTCATGGAGCACCTAAGGAAACTAGGAGTGTCAGAAGAAAATTTCTGCAGATTCTGCGGAGAATCTAATCAAATTCCAGGACATACACTGCGATTTTGAGAAGCAGCTCTCAGACTTCAATCGCATCTATCCTGCTGCTCTACAATCAGCTAATACGACTCAGCAATACAAAAATAGAATAAAAACCGCTGTCAGATGAATTCAAGGGGCAAGAGAGGATGAAGTTGAATATCTCTTTACTCATTTATTTCTGCTGCTTTCTGCAAGGAAAATTGGCGCCATAGTTCAACAATCGATTTCATTGCCGCACCCCGTTAGTTTGCCCGTCTTCCATCCCCTTTTTAAGGTGGTTTGCCAAATGTGTGTGTTTCATTATTCACCGCCAGTAGTTGGCTGCCTCGCAACGCCCACTACTTGATTAATTAGAAAAATCTCCTCGCGCCTCCGTATCGCCCTCCGCACCGCCCCCGACACACACCCGCCGACACGCCCGCCATTCGACAAACGAATAGTGGAAACTAATTTTCAATCAGCTCGGGAAACAGGAAATTCCCAAGAAAACAAAACTAACCCCAAGTATATCTGTCAGCCATAAATCAACCCATTCGCTGCTACACGGCCATCCTCTGCCAGCACCCCTGGTGCCCCTTCCCCAACCATTGGCCGCTTCGACCCACAAATCGGTTACAAAATTGAATTTTCCCTTTCGTCGCTTGGCTCGTGCTAACCTCGGCTGCCAGCCGCAGCTTTTTGATATATGAAGTGTTAATCCGACACCCTGCTGCCCGGCCCACTCCCGGAATGCGCCCAGCAACAACAATGAGAGCGAAAAAATGCCATAAATCATCCAAACCCTATACAGCCAGGACAGCAAGGACTTGTGTCTCGGAGGAGATGGAGAAGGACAACAAAAAAAAAAAAAACAACAACAAACACACAGAAAAAAAAGAAGACAAGGGTCCCAGCAAACCTCCGGCAAGTATTCTTTGGCCAAAGTCTTTGCTCCGCGCGGCGAAACAAATGAACTCGCATAAATCTCGAACGTGTCTTACATATCGGGCGTCCCGCTCCGGAGCGTCGTTATCCCCATGCCCCACTGGGGCCCAGCATCCGGGGGGGGTGGGAACTTCATAATCCTATCATTTGCACTTGTTGTGTTTGCCGTAACCGACGGAGTAACAAGCGACTCCGGAAAGATTAATGACTGTCTAAGGGCGCGCACAGACTGCAACCGAAGGCAGGGCGCTGCATATTTGACAGTCCACAGCCGAGAGCCTAGTGGAGCTCGAGGTGGAGACGTTTCAATTCGAACATCAGGTGGTTAGGTCCAATAACAAACTGCCGCCGTAATCTCTGACGATGCGGACAAATCGACTCTACCATCGACTGTCTCAGGTGGGACCCCCCACCACCACCTCGTGCAGCCGGAAGGGCCCAAGGGTCAGGGGATTCTTTTTTTTTTTGTATTTTTTTCCCTTCCCGGTGCGGATGCTGCTGCTGTTCTTAATAAGTGATTATGTTGCTGGAGAGACTTCCTTATTTGCTCCCTTGTCGAAGTGAATTATTGAATTGCCGGCGGGAGTGGGCGGGTGCGCCTGATGAGGTTAGGGTGAAAAATGTGAGGCTGCAGGCCAGGGAAAGAATTGAGTTCCGGATTATTTACAATCCACTGGAGGGGGCGCTTGATTAGCAGCCGGGGAGATGTTAACCTGATTCGAGCTGTTGGTCCTCGTTGGGATGTTTATCACGGGCCGCCGGGACTCGTCCCACAATGATTGGGGTTCGATGGATTTAAGGAGCGAAAGCGAAGGTGCGTATCGGATAAATGGACCTTTGATTGGGGCAACTTTAATGCTATCAGTGGCAATGAATGCGTGCCGTTGTTGTGGGGCGGCTGGCGCCTGGTCAGTGGCGACATATGCGACGGCGATGGATGAGGGACTTCTGGTGATTGATTGGGGGTGGCACCTTTGGTGGGCTGATTAGATCCGGTACTCGAAGGCACATGTACTCGTATGGTGACAATGGAAGTGATTATTTCACGGATGAACGCCCTTGAACGGGAGGAGCAGATCAGGTGGTATTTCGTCTTTGAAAAGCACGAGTAACGCAGGTGATGACATTATAGCTTCTTGGCGCAGGACGGTCTGGATGGCCAAGCGGGAATTGTGCTATGTGCAAGCAATGCCATTTAGAACAAGAACAAGCTCTGGAACAAGAGAAAATTTAGAGAACCCTGTCCGATTCCGTCGTATGGACATTGCCGGATGGATGCAGAATGGAGGGGTTCTGCTTTCAACCCTTTCAGTGAATGTTGATTTACCCGTATGTTCCACGTTCGTTTGTTTTGTTCAATATATTGTCAAGGCCCATATAGAGGGTAACACAAATGTTTTGGCATCTCAAACAGTACCATGCACTTTGCCGGAGGTATCCTCTGAGGCAGATATGGCGCATAAAACGCAATGAGAACGTCCACTGAGTCTACGTGGAGTAGTGAATGAGTGAATGCTTTCACAAAACAGTACCAAAGGGCGACCATCAATTATTTAACTTCTAACTGCGACTCGGAAGTACTTAGGAGTCACAACGAAACGAAGCAGTTCTTTTTCGTCCACTATGACAGCCCTAGCATTTCCACTGAGGTCCCGAATTCGGGATCGCGGGAAAACTGATCCGAACACATACGCGATGCACCGTGCAGTTCGGCTCAAGGATTTCCGAGCCGTTTGAAACTTGCACTGGATTTCGGCAAGGAGATGCACTGTCGTGTGATTTCTTCAATCTGGTACTGGAGAAGATAGTGCGGAGGGCAGCTGTGAACACGGAAGGCACTATCTTCTATAAGTCGGTCCAACCGTTGGGGTACGCAGATGAAATCGACATCGTCGCGCGTTCTCAACGTGCCGTAGTGCAGGTGTTTACGGCGATGGAAGAACAGGCGAAACGAACTGGTCTCAAGGTCAATGAGGACGAAACGAAATATGTGCTGTCGACCAAAAAACGTTCCGTCACACACCACCTTGGACAAAATTTCACGATCGACAGCTGCCTCGGGGCAAACGTGAACTCCACAAACGACATCACAGTGGAGCTCCGTCGTAGAATCGCCCTTGGCAACCGGTGCTACTTCGGTTTGTCAAAACAACTGGGCTCAAGACTCCTGACTCGAAGGAGCAAAATCATGCTCTACAAAACTCTTATTTTGCCAGTTCTAAGCAAAATTGCAGAGCTGATTCTTTTTGCCTTCGAAAGAAAAGTTCTACGTCGGATATATGGTCCCGTCTGCGAGGAAGGCGAATGGTGGAGACGACCTAGCCGCGAACTCTACGAGCTGTACCAGAATGTGGATGTTATCCGTCGACTGCACTGGCTTGGCCACATCGAGCGCATGGACAACGATGCTCCAGCACAGAGGGTCTGCGAATCCGAGCCTACTGGTTCGAGAATGAGAGGAAGACCGAATCTCCGGCATAAAGACCAAGTAATCGCGGATGCAAGACAGCTTGGTCTTGATGACTGGAAGCAGCGTGTCCAGGACCGTCAACGATGGAAGGCAGCAATTGCTCAGGCTCGCACCCTCCATGGGTCGCCGGCCTGATAAGTAAGTAAGTAGACGCATTGTGTTACCACACGGATCAAATTGATCTTATTCCGCTAACCAGTTAGTGACTTGGAGATGACTGACACTTGTTCTGCCAGGCTGTTAAAGTAGTAGACTTCTTCTTCTTTAGGTGAGAGTGCTGCTTTTGCAAAGAAGATGTACAATGGATTCTTCCTTCTCCTGTTTTGCAGCGTCCGGAAGGCATAATCGAGAGGCGTGAGTTCGAATGGCGCAGTCCCCGGCTCAAACGCCGATAGCAGCTCTGAGATTCGAGCGAGGGTATGTCATAATTGTTTAGTGATGCGTCCTGCACCAGTAGGACCATCATCTACGATTTGTATGAGAAACGATCTCAAGCTTCAGTAGATGTTCTAGGCAGCTGTACTCTTTGAGCTGGTCACTCTGGTGAGAGACTTGAAAAGCACTTAATAGCGAGGAATGTAGACATGTGAAATGTAGACACAGAAGGAGCTGTCAATAACGTCTATGAACGAGTCCACGACAAGGTCTGAACGTCGTGTGCAATCATCATTGAACAAGATCAAACTGGTGTTGGTTACACAATTAATCTCGGGGACGGAATGGATTCAAGTAATGAAGTTCTTCTAATTCAGAATATAGGCGAAATATCCACCAAGTTTCATCTAAAACCAAACATCTACACAATCGATCTTTCCGATTTATAATATTCCTGGGAATGTGGCTACAAATTAACAAGCATTCCCTGATTACTTGAATCGTTGCACAGCACTTATCTCCTTGTCCAATCGTACATCTCCTGCAGGTGCAATGGCAACGAGGGTCCTTCGAAATTTTACTCCATAGGCCTCGACACGACCTTCTTTTTCCGTCGCAATTTGTGAATCTTATCCGATCTTGCATGGAACTCGCAATAGAATGTCCAAGGCGTCTTCCGAGTCCTGCTGTACCGTGCAGTGACATGAACGATCTCAAAAGCGGATGAAAAAGTCTCCGGTCGCTTCGAGAGAAAGGTTATGCGTTCAACCGTTGGTCCTGTTTGCGATGAGACATTTAGGAGAAATATTCCACCACGAAAGAGCTTTACAGCGACATGAGCCTACCCAGGCATCTTCAAAGCCAACGCCTATGGTGGCTGGGCCATGTAGAGCATTTACCTCCATGCCAAAGAGTCTTCCGTACCGCACCTGTGGGACAACACAACAGGGGATGTCCCCGCCTAAGGTGGCACACCAAAGTGGAGAAGGACTTCGACCAATTTGGGGTGTGTACCTGAAGACAGGTGGCTAGGGATCGTGTCAGTTAAAGAGGCTTTTTGGGAGCTTCAGGTCCACTCTCTAGTGGAGTGGTATATTGCAGTACTGTGCGAGTTTTTCCATGGGACACATTATTTCATCAGCAATTCTTTATCGCAAGCATTTGTCAAAACGTACCGGTCGACAGAATATCACATTTCTGTGAGTTATGCTGTGAGTTTCAGATGTAGCGCTGCTTCACAAAGGGTGACCAGATACCGATGATAGTTTTTCCAACTGTTATGTTTCAGCACCTGTCAAATTTATCAATGACATCTAACTGTCATGATATTCAGTTTGACTTGCCATTTGATCATGCATCTTTTTGAACTTGCCGATCGTACGAAAATTATAAGAAAATGTTGTGAATAGTCAACGTGAATTTCTCCGTGAGGTTGGTCGTCAACATAGCTTCAGTGTCCAGGCCCAAGATGATTTCACCCTTTTCGACCTTAAACCACAAACCAGACAGAGATTGGTGCTAAATGAAGAAAACATAGCCACAGTAGTGGCCAGTATTGAAGAAGACGGCGAAGATTCGGCGCCGATCAGCGAAATTGGACATGATCAAGAGGCAACCCGGATTTTTTTTGCGGTTGGAATTGGGCCTACATCCGTTTAAGCATGTGCTGTGACCATAGACAACGAAGCGAGTTAGCTACGACCAGTGGCCATAACTTCACAACATCGATACGTCCGAGCTGTGGTTCCAACAAAAACGGCGACGCAAAGTTCGATCTTGTGACGGAGAAATGGATTATCTCACGGCAAGTGGCCATCAACCGGCCGCCTCGACTATGCCACTCGACACCACTCGATTATTTCCTCTTGGGTTATGTCAAGTCCAGCAAGCCCAACTACTTGGGACAAGCGCAAGGTCGACATTCGAGACGCTATTGCCAGAGCCAGTGTCAGTTTCATATCTCGATGGTCACACTGCACAAGGAACCCCATGTCCCAAAAAAAAGTCACCAAATGTCTCTGAGAAGAGGACAGACAACAAACCCTCGATGTCCACTCAGCCAGGGTCCAGTTACAAGTTTCAATCATTCAGAGGCAATCTTCAGCTAAACACCATCGACGTCCCATCCGAGCGACTCCAGCTGTCCTCAATCACGGGTTATCGTCTCAATATCCTTGTCGGACAGTCATCGGCTGACAGAAACATGACAATCCTCCATCTTCACGGGTCGAATGCTGGATCCGTTTCATTTCGCCACTCATCCACCGCTCATTGCGTCCAAGTGTCCACTGTCTGGCCCACTCTCCGTCTCCCGGGGGCATTGTTCCGCATCAAATGTGAACACACACAACAAATATTTATCGCTGGTCCTTTGGTTTTATTGAATTTGTCCTCGTGTCCTCCCCAAGGGCCGCCAATCAATTCAATTCCATTTTGCCGAACCGTACTTAAGGAGGCGAAATCGACTCAAACACCATGCGCCCACCCACCCTTGGACATACGCACACACGCACGCAGCTGGCCCATAAAAACGGAGCCATCGGTGTGATGGTCATGTTTATCGCCGACCCATTATAATCAATGACGGGAAAGGACATCGTGCATTATGGTCTGTCCCATGGCGAGTCTTGAGGACACATCACTGCGCCGTGGAGTGGCGAATTGTTGGCTGTCCGCCCGCACACCACTGTTCTGCTGAAGAGGCAGATGCTCACAACGAAGATGATGTGACGGAACAAGTGTGTCGTCGCCTCCCTCCACTCGACGGAGGCATGCGATGACTTATTAAGTTCCATTGCATTAATTGCCGTCAGCAGAGCGGGGGGGGGTGGGGGACTGAATGGCTAGCGGGAGACTGAGCGTGGGAATGACGGGAGCACTGCGAAAGCAATCAAGCAATAAATGATGTAATTACGACGCGCCCTTATTTGCTGCCATCTAAGAGGACGGATGTGTTTCGGTGTGTGCATGAATTTCCGCCCGCACTCGGGAGTGCTGCAAGCCAAATCACTGCGTCTCTCGCCACACGCAGGCACACTCTGAGGGGCACAATTTATGTTAATTGAACGCTTCCGAGAATGCTTTGATCTTGTCAAATTTGTGACTAATTGCGACACCTCCACCCCGGCGGCCCAGCCTTCGGCATAGCGACGGCGGCCTGGAATGATAATGACACTGCCTGCGTGGGTGCGTATGTGCCGGGGATTGATGGTGGATATCGTGTTGACACTTCAGAGGAGGCGCGGATGACAACGCCTCGAAGCGAAGACAGGTGCATGCATCTCGCCGAGCGGATGGCGAAAGGATGTGCATGGAAAATAATTAATACGCCTCGATGTGCATGTGAGCGCCTATTTGATTAAGTCGAACGTATTTGATCCCTTTAGGGGGGATGTAATCAATCGTCGCAGATTGGATGGTTGGATGGAATTTATGGGGTTTGAGAAGCGACATGTGATGAATGGGTGCAGGAGTGGATGGTAGCGAGGGGCGTGGGGCCTAGGGGCTGTGGGTGATTCTCTGCTGAGGATTCAGTGGCACGCTGTTGAGTGGTTGTTCTAAATTGTTTCTCCATTGTAAGCGTGTGTGTGGCGAATGGAGGGGCATTGAGGTCGGAAGTCGCTAAGGCTTTCGAAGATAATCCAGTAGATGATCGAGTTCTGTGCCGCGAGCGAAGGGTGGCACCTCCGGAGATGGTGCCTACGAAGAGACAGTTGTTGGTGTCGAGGACGCCTTGCCTTGCATCTTATGTGGGGATTTGTCAAAGAAACCCTACGCTGGACACTCGGAACCTAAATGATGTAGAAACCCGCTCCGGACTACCTCAGCCGGCAAGGAGATGCGTTGTCGTGGGATTTCTTCAATCTGCGACTTGAGAAGATGCGAGGTGGTGGGCTGCTGCACGACATCTTTCCAAAGTCAGTCCAACTGTTGGGTTACGCAGATGACATCGACATCGTTGCGTTCATCGTTCCCAGCGTGGTAGAAGCTTTTATGGCGGCCAGGTGAGGCAAACAAATAGAGAACGACTCCAACTGCAGGTAGCTAGCCCGATATCGTACGGGAGGACCAATTAGTTGAGAGCCTGTTCCACCCCCCAAACCTTCTGAATACAAGTCAGTTCCTTACCGCAAACCCCTTTTCAAAGAAACCTGAGGCACAAGGCTTCTTGAAGACGTATCCGCTGTCATCAAAGCCCTGCCAACACTCATAAATTATGCAAGAGCCCTCAGCTCGACGGCCGGATGCGAATAAGAATCGAAATCCGAGTGGTCAACCTTCGACTGAAGATTGCCATCAAAGATAAAAGAAGAAAGAAAATCGTTCGGATGACCTTAAGGGCAATCCCAAGGACTGTGTAATCTCCTCGCCATCCATCACACTGGTCAACACCTTTATCCGACACCTTGGCACTTTGTCTTGACAAGGAGTCCGGTTATTACATCCAAATTTTTCGGCAAAACACCCCCAAACCACCGTACCCCTGCCGACGGAAGTCTCATTTGAAAATCTCAGCGTCAACGATTTGACACATCAACCTTGCCCCTGGGCGGCCAGAAAGCAGCAACACACACACGCACACGCATAGAGCAGCCAGTCAGTCGAACCAACGGATATTAGTTTTGGCCGTCATGTGGCCAACACTTGGGCCGACCAAGGCACACCGAAACCCACCGAACCGAACCGAACCAATATAAAGCTAACCCAGCTCGGCTTCCAGAATTAATGATGTCTTTCATTGGAACGTGCTGGAGTAACTTGATTAAATTTGCCTCCTTGAAGACACGCCGCGCCGCGCCGCCAGGACGGGCCAAGGATACGCTCCGACGAACGATGTAAAGCCTCTAACGCCGAATACACCGAATGAAATGTACCGAAATACTGAAGACTAATGAATAATTTGTTCCTCCCGTCGACCAGGGCGGGGGCTGTCCTCAGATCTCCGAGGGTGTCTGTCGACCTCCTCCTCTTCCTCATCCACCATCCCTCACACGTTGTCGTAAATAAATGATTGATTTGACTTCAATGGAAACATGGGCAAGAGTCGAAGAGCAACGGCTGACGACGACGAGGACGAAGACGAGGACGAGGACGTTGTCGTTGTCGTTGTCGTCGGCGATGAGGCGGATTCCTGAGAAGTCCTCGTGGGCATATGATGTGGTGTCGTGGTTCGATGAAGATGTGTGCGTGCGTGTGATGTGTGTGCGTGCTTTCGCCCGAAAAGGGGAAACCGAATGGCCGACCGACCGTGGTATGTTTCGGATCGGTATTGGTGTTGAATCAATTACTTTTAATTTAACGGGACTGATTTGATTAATGGTCCAATGAATTGTATTCTTCGTTCATTATTTCGGTTCTGGTGGGTCGCCGGATTATTCCCTTGACGTCTGGCAGCACTTTGCTGGACGAAATTGAAATGTTGCCTTAATTGTGTGTTCGGGCGGAGGGGATGAACATATTTTTTGAGTTCAAGTCAAGTCAAAGCTGCGTGTAATTTTTGAGTTTACGTTAAACGCTTCGGGGAGGGACTGCGTCTGTGGGCTGCTGGTCAAGGGATGGCGGAGTTGCCATGCGGCTAACTTGGTGGATTTGTCAGAGCTTTGGTCTTCAACTCGCGTACGATCCACAATTCGCGAGACTCATTTGACAGCGCCACCTATCGAGGGATGAGACGGTTTGGAATTGCCTTCAGTTAGATCTAACACTCATCTCGTCAAGCAGAATGCCAGAGATTTGCGTATCGGGCCACAGTGACAGGTTGCCTTTCGTAGAACTGACACCGGTTTACGTCAGTTTGTGTGAATATCTGAAGCCTTTGGTCCTTATCGGCGTGGTCTTCAGCTAGAGAAGTTCTCAATGGAGCGACAGATCATGGAAACATTCAACAAAATTCAACAGATCAGATCAGCACCCAACATGTATTCATCGATTTTAAGGCGGTTCATGACAGCGTGCACATGGACAAGCTGCAGAGCTCCATTCTTGCTAAGCTTGTCATGTTGTACAGGAGGACGATGGAGAACTTTCGCTGGTCCATCAGGGTCGGTAGCGAACTCAGGCCTTTGTCGACGAAGCCTTTATCGACGCTGAATCTTGAGGAGATCGTTGAAAACTGACTGGCCAATATCGGTAGCGAACTTGATGCACGATCTTCCAGAAGTCCGTTCACTTGTTAGCACACGCGGATGACAGTAAAGTGACTCGACGAACACAACGAGCCGTCATTGAGGGGGTAGATGCTGATTGAGACGAAAGCGGATAAAATTGAACGAAAGCGGCGAACGGGAAGAAAATGAAGAGTACTCCAACGTTAAGAAAAAAAAACTTAAAACGTCGATGTCTTGTATAGGAAATTGACAGCTTGAAGATCGTGAGAGTTGATCCTTTGTTTGCATCGACTCCGAGGTGAACCGCTTCGGATCCGAGATGAAACGATGCTATCTTATGTCCCAGTCCTGCTCCATAGCGCACAGGCGTGCACAATTTGCAAAGCAGGTCCCATTCTACTAAGCTTTTCAAAAGGATTTGACTCGAAGACCGTAAACAGGTTCCATGTCCATTGCCATCTTTACAGTCGATGTCATTTGGAACAGCATGAGTCTGATTAGGCATCTGCAGGTTCAGCATCACGGGTGGATAGGCTATGTCTAGCACCTGGTCAATCTGGGTCCAACTTGAAGAGTCTTCGAAATCCAACCAGTGGGACAGAGGCCAACAGAGGAAGACCACATTCAATTGGAAACCCTGAACCAAATGTGGAACTGGCTTTTTCTTCAATGGATAGTCAACAAGACGAAAGGTGCTTTGATGACAGCGGGTACGTCTTCAAGAAGCCTTGTGTCTCAGGATTCTTTGAATAGGGGTTTGTCCATTTTACTATTAGGAAGCAACGTACGTTTTCATGGTTTACCGGGGGAATACCAGCATACATCATCGGCTCTGACGTAATCAGCACCAAACAACTGCCATCTGATTCGAGCAAAGGCGAGACAGTGACGGAGGAAGTGCTCTGCAGTCTCGTTGTCTTCTCCATAGGCGTCGCAAAGGATTTCAGCGCTTAGGTTCGAGTCCTAACAGTACCTCCTTTGATCCTTGCCCAGCAAGTTTATTGACGATCTCATTTCCAGTGATCCCATGGTCAGCCTGGACAAGTCTTTCCTTTTGAATTTGGACTACCGATCGAATTCAGAGAAGACTTGCATTCCTGGACTATCCTGGAAGTGGTTAAAAGGTTGAGTAAGGTCTTAAGCACAGCTTGGCTGTCGCTACAGACACAAATACTTCGCCCCTTCCACCTGCTCTTCAGAATATAGTTCGTCGCCATTAGGATTGCATAGGTTTCCGCTTGGAAGACCGACGCAAGTTTATTTGACGAGGTGTGCAGTCTAATGTTGTCGCTCTCCAGGAAAGGCCAGACCCATTCATTGGCCTTGGAGCCACCCGTGAAGATATTCTGGTCAGAGCCAGTCGTGAGTGCGGGAAAAGTCGACTTTGTATGTGCGTCGCAGCTGGTGTCCTTGCGTCAGAATGCATATCCGTGATTCTGTGGTCAAAAGAGATGCGGTGCGCAAGGTCATCGAAACTGCAGTGCGAGCTGTATCAAAGACTACTTCTTTTTAAACGGAAGATGAGAGTGCATCTCATGATGTGGATGTCAGAAGTGCATCAAGAGCAGAGCCAGGCGTGCTAGGGAAGGCCCCTATGAAGCCGCTACAGCACCTTCTTTGAAGCTTAGTGAAAGCAGCAGTTACGTATTTACGCGAAAGCTTATTCCACCAGAGGACCGATGCGTAGGAGAGAAGAGACCTTATCACAGTCAAGTAGATCCAAACGGATCTTTTTGGTGATAGACCCCAAGACTTGACGAAGATTCCCCTACATTGCCAGAAAACTGACAGCGCCTTGGTAGTTTTCGATTCAATGTGTTTTTTCTTCTCATGCTTCTCTTCATCGGAAAACCGGTGTTGAGCGCATACAACCCCAGACCCCAGATCGGCCTTGATGTCCTTTGACTACAGCCACATTAGTTTGGAGCCGACAAGTTTGGAGTTGCCTTTCGTTACAGCTAGCACTCATCTCATCAAGTAGAGTGCCACTAATTGGCGTATCTAGTCAAGTACACGTTGCCTTTAGTAGAAGTGACACCGATGTGAGCTGGTTTACCCTGTCCCCCGCCAGAAAGAATGCTTTAGTACTGGAGCTCAACCACAGTCAAGAGACAAGCAGAAATATTCAAATCATACGGACGTCTGTGTACTCTTTTTAGGTAACGTTCTACTGAGGGGTGAAGGAACCCGAGCTATTTGTACATTTCATCCGAAATTCATGCTACTTCCGGTCGTTCAGATCAAGTTTTTTTGCTATTTCCAGTCTCCTTCCATTCTTGAACCACGAAGCTCGGACTCTCTTACCTGGAGGCTTGACGCTAGATGTGAATGTGTCGGTTGTACCGTTGCGCCATCTTTCTTGACTTTGAAATTAGAATTAAAGCCGAGCCATCACAGCGGTCCTTTTTAACTGCGAGATAATGTTTCGAAAGAAAGCCTTTTTCTTGTGCGACGTTAGGGTGCAATCTCCCTCCTCTTCTGCAAATTGAACTTGCGTTCGTAAGCTTGAGTGTTCTTCGGTGTCTTGCCCACTCAGCTTCGAATGTTTTTTTTGAAAAGCAGCCTAAGTTTATGTATTTTTAACACTTATGATATGAAGCCAACCAGTCCCAGTTTGACTACCCAAACGACTGAAAACTAACGCTGATCTTTCGTCGAAATGAGTTGAAATTCTTAAAATGTCTTGCTCAGAAAGTGGATACAGTCGATTGATTGATTGATTCTCAGGCCGGCGACCCATGGAGGGTGCGAGCCTGAGCAATTGTTGCCTTCCATCGTTGACGGTCTTGGGCACGCTGCTTCCAGTCATCAAGCCCAAGCTGTCTTGCATCCGCGATTACTTGGTCTTTAGACCGGAGATTCGGTCTTCCTCTCATTCTCGAACCAGTTGGCCCTCTGTGCTGGAGCATCGTTGTCCATGCGCTCGATGTGGCCAAGCCAGTGCAGTCGACGGATAACATCCACATCCTGGTACAGCTCGTAGAGCTCGCTGTTATGTCGTCTCCTCCATTCGCTTTCCTCGCAGACGGGACCATATATCCGACGTAAAACTTTTCTTTCGAAGGTACCAAGAATCAGCTCTGCGATCTTGCTTAACGTCCAGCTTTCAGCTCCATAGAGCAGGACTGGCAAAATAAGAGTTTTTTTTTGTAGAGCATGATTTTGCTCCTTCGAGTCAGGAGTCTTGAGCCCAGTTGTTTTGACAAACCGAAGTAGCACCGGTTGCCAAGGGCGATTCTACGACGGAGCTCCACTGTGATGTCGTTTGTGGAGTTCACGTTTGCCCCGAGGTAGCTGTCGATCGTGAAATTTCGTCCAAGGTGGTGTGTGACGGAACGTTTTTTGGTCGACAGCACATATTTCGTTTCGTCCTCATTGACCTTGAGACCAGTTCGTTTCGCCTGTTCTTCAATCGCCGTAAAAGCCTCCACTACGGCACGTTGCGAACGCGCGACGATGTCGATGTCATCTGCGTACCCCTACGGTTGGACCGACTTGTAGAAGATAGTGCCTTCCGTGTTCACAGCTGCCCTCCGGACTATCTTCTCCAGTACCAGATTGAAGAAATCACACGACAGTGCATCTCCTTGCCGAAATCCAGTGCAAGTTTCAAACGGCTCGGAAATCCTTGAGCCGAACTGCACGGTGCATCGCGTATGTGTTCGGATTAGTTTCCCCAGGATCCCGAATTCGGCCATCGCATCGAAGAGCTCCTTGCGATGAATGCTGTCGTATGCGGCTTTGAAATCGATGAAAGGTGGTGCGTATCGACTTGAAACTCACTGGTCTTCTCCAGGATTTGTCTTAGTGTGAAGACTTGGTCTATAATCGATTTGCCGGGCCGGAAGCCGCACTGGTACGTGCCGATTGGTGCGGTGCAAAACGGCTTCAGACGATCACACAGCACGCTGGACAGGATCTTGTAGGCGACGTTGAGCAGGGATATACCTCTATAGTTGTTGCAAGAGGTAAGATCGCCTTTTTTGTGGATGGGGCATATGGAGCTGATATTCCAGTCGTCGGGCATGCTTTCGTCACAATGGGTCTACGCTGGCCTAGGTGTGACTGCTGCCAACCGGAGGCATTTTAGCTTACCCACAAAGTTGGGAGTGGCCAGTTAGAACTCCCTCCTGTGGACACCCCTTTGCAGCGCGGAACGAGTTTCCAGCATGGCCCAAATCGATTTGTTGGTCGATTCTTCGGTTCTTCTACTACTGATCGCTCGTGTGATCGAGTCATAGCTTGTATAGGACTATTTCTCTTGAATCGTGAGCATGTTCTATCTTTCTGACGAGATAGTGATGGGCACCTATGGCAGATGTTCCTTTCCTATATGCCAGCTAGCTGCTGCAGTGGTTAATGTTAACTCCCTACCAACACATTTGGGCAAATCGTGTACAATGACTGTAGGCTTCGCATTATCCTCTCTTTGACCAGACGACGACTCACTAGAAGAAGTGAGTTTTGCAAGAGTTCTGCGAGAAGTCGCCGTCGCCACTGGGAGCTCTGAAGGACTCCAAGGTGCCCAAAGCCCATTCAACTTAATCTTAACTGACCATTTTTCCAGATAAGCTCGTGACTCTTCTATAAACGATGATCTGCTGCGTTGGAGTGCACATGAGATGTGTTAAGAGAAGAGCCTGGGAGGTGTATCCGAAGCAACGTTCTGAGTGTTCACTTCAATTTTTCGACAACCATCCACAATTTACTCGATCGTTTACGCGCGATTTGTGGATTCGGAGTGTAGCCTAGTTTCATGCAAGAAGATAAACATCACAGTCACGGTTAACTTCTGAAGATAGCCGTCAAAGCCACGGTTCCCGAAATGTTGCACCCGTCCTGTAGCTCAATGACATCATTGCAAGGCGATTTAGACGGCTTAAAACTACGTATCGTCCACCTAAATAAGCGAAACTGGACACTGACTCAGTGGTGGTTGGTTATGTATTGCCTGCTCAAGGACTTTTGTGAAGATTGTTAAAGCAGATCCCCGGCCAGGTGAGAGTTCCTCCTTTTATGAGGATGGACAAGGCAGTTCTGGCTAGGCCATGTAGCCGAAGAGTCATCGACTCCGAACCAGTGGGACAACGCAATAGATGACGCCCACTAAACCGATGGCGCCAACAAGTGGAGAAGGATATCAACCAAATTGGTGCGTGAAATTGAAGACAGCTGGCTAAAGATCGTGCCAGCTGGAGAAGCTTGTTGACTGAGGCCCAGGTCCATCCCGGCCACTAGAAGAAGAATAAGGCAGTTCTGGCAGTCTGGATGTATGTTTCCAGGGAAATGAGTGTCTATTAAGAAGTTCTCTCGCTGGGCTCAGTCCACGCTTGTCGAGGCACCTGACTTCAACCGTTAAAGTCCCTCTAACCCTCTACTCTATCGCCACAATTTAATGTACCCCCATCTTGCTGAACTCCAGCTCAATCTAATTCACACATGGATACACCCAGTCATTCAATCTGATCCCAGACCTCATCATCATCGTCTCACCATCACCATCACCACACACCACCGAGCATCCGTGTCAGCGGCTGTCACCTGAAATTCTCTCTTTTGTCATCTTTATCATTGCCGTTCCTCTGCCAATTTGTCCATTCGGGCGAATTCGGCTCCGGATGGGTTCAGACCGGTGGGTGGTGGATGATGGGTGGCTTCGGTGTAGATGGTGCGTCGTCTTCTTTGTCACCGGCGCTGACAATAACAAAAGATCCAATTTCACCTTTGACACCGACGTCTAATTGTGAAGATGTCCAACCATCCTTGTGGGGTTTCTACGGGTAACCGAGACTCTTCTCAACCGTATAATAAGAATTTAGTATTTATGTTGTGGCCCAGGGCGGGGGGGTTGGTGCTCGGATGCTGGTGGCGACGACGACGACGACGGGTGGCAATCACAGGACACTGCCGGGTGGCACGTTTAGCACAAGAAAGCATTGTCGTTGCTGTTGCCATTCTATGTACTCGCCACTCTAGTTGTCTCGTTGTCGTTGGCAGCCATACTCTCTCGTCTTTCTTGGTTTATAAGTCGACAGTGTGCCGGTGTATGTGTCTGCAGATGCTTACGAAATACATAACGGCATGCAAGGAGAGACTATGGAGTGTAAACTTGAAGAGAAATCGATTGTCCTTTGTTACCCTGGTGACACATTATGGAGAGCCATCATTAGGCGAATATACTGAACGTAACTCCATCTCCGGTCTTTAAGATGTGCTTCGCCTTCGCCCCCTCGTCCCAGGAAGAATTTCAAATTTAAGCACCACTGATTTAATAACTTCTTCCACTTGCACCCTTCACCGTCCGTCCGTCTGCTCGTTGCCTCTTGTGGATATGGTGCATGGGTAGGGGGTGGGGGGGTTGGGTGGCAGCCCAAAAAGGATCTCTTGCCATGGATACGGAGAGATCTCCACTCGGTCGGCTTGTTGTCGAATATTGATTTTCGAGCTGAGACACTGACTGACAGGGTGCTGTATCTGACAGGTCATGCACTTAGCTCGTGTAATTAGAAAGAATGTTCATTGGACGGCGGCGATGGACGGTCGGACAAGGGGTGGGGGCGCAACACTTTTGGGGGTGGTGCGGATAAAATCTGAGGCTTTATGGCGTCGTTATGTTAAATAGCAGTTGAATTTATGAAACAGTTGCTTTGAGTGTCGAAGAGTCAACCACCACCGCTCTCGGGGTCGTTGCGCGTGATGGACTTGAGGAGAGGGTTGGTCTTGAATGAGGGTGTTAGGCGAATTATGACTGAATCTTTATTATTATGATCTCGTAGCGATTTGCAGGGCTTACTTGCTCCTCTCGGGTTGGTTCGATTTTAGTGGCCTCTCTGAAATCGAAGTCAGTTTGCCTTGAGCTCGTGCATCGGTTACTCATCGGCAGCCAAGCGCTAACTAATGAAGATTGGACAAGACTCCAGCTAGTCGCTGGCCACCTGCAATTGGATGTGGATATTTAAAATCAATATTGTGTGGCAATTTCGCGCCGAAATCGTTTCTTTCTAATGAATGGCTGCAGCAACCGCTGTTGCCATCCTCCGACGGGGAAGGAAAATCTTGGGATGTCTTCCAAGCGTTCAATCGGATTCTGTGGCGGCTAGCCACGTGAGCTGATTTTGTTGCCTGCGGCATTGTTGCAGACGAATATTCGACAAGTGTCCGGAGATGCCATTGCATCCCGTAACATTGTTAAGGTCGATGAGCACTGAGCATGTGGCCGAGTCCAGATCAGTCGGACGATCAACCGGACGATCAGCAGCACTCTACGGAAGACTAAGCCACATAATGCCTGACATTGAGAACATGTTGTGAACTGGTTCTGCCACGAGTTTGTTACATCAAAGATGACCGACTGCCTCAGCATCTTGTGGGTTCAGAATTCATGGATTGAACGGCACAGAGCGAGTTCCCGGACATGGTGGTTGTTCGGACTGAAATCTGACAGTTCCCCGTCAGCAAAGTTATGGCATGCTTTTGGAAGAGATTCGCTTAAAATGTCAAACATTTATTCAGAATGTTCCACACTTCATGGTCAACCGACCGCGTCTAGACAAGAGACACATTGAACATGACGGAGGATCGTTCCTTCCACGCTGCAGTCAATTAAAATTCAGAATTAACGGTGTGACCACGTTGCATGCTACAACTTCTGGAATACGTGATGTAAGTTGTAGTAGGTGCTGGAACTTAGCACCCCACGAAGAGGACGACTTTTGTCTTATGAGAGACACAAGCTTGATAGCGGAGTGAGGCTGGCCACTGTTGGGATATTTTCAAAGAGTGATCGATTTAGAAGAAAAACAGGGGTTGGTCAGCCGTAGGTGCTGTTGGTGGGATGAGGCTTAACATGGACTAATCAGTGGTTTGTGTGGGGTTTCCAGAACGCCCGTGCACTCTACAAGTTTGGTGATGTCCCATTGAAGGAGGTGGAGCAGTTTAAGTACATCGGGGTCTTTTTCACGAGTGATGGGAGGAGTTTGGATGGAAAAGTTTGGAAGAGATCTGTAACCAGGAAGGACATGCTTGGTGTCAAAGCCAACTACAATGGACTCTCCATAAGTCGGACTCCCTCTATGTCGAACTGGTTTTGATACCCCGTGAGAATTCGACTTAAGGGGAGTCCGCTGTATTTATTCCCACTCTCGCCTATGATCATGAAACAAGCTGCCGAAGTGGGACTTCTTTCATCGTGCTGTTGCGGAAGTTGTTAGGGTGAGAAACACGACAGTGAGCGAGGAACTCAATGTTGAGCAGCTGCTTCATCAAACGGAAAGGACTATGCTTCGATGGTTTGGTCACGTGGCACGAATGTCTCTCCACTACGTCCAAGATGTGCCTTGAATGTGACTCCATCAGGTAGGCGACCGCTGAGCAGGCACAGGACGAGGTGGTTGCACCAAGTCCAAAAAAAAAAACTCACATGATCGAAATTGGGCATAACTCCTGATGAGTTAGTGTCGATGGCGGAGGATCGAGTGGTCTCTGTCCACACTGCCCGTTTAGTGGATCATGCGGACCGCTGACGATATCATAAATGAAATGAAGCAGCTCCGTACTCTCGTTTGTGATGTAGTCGTCAGTTATAAAAATTATTTCTCATATTTCCGTGTAAAATTGTGTTGTGAGAAGGTGTTATAAAACTAAATGGGTGATAGATCTGGCAGATTAGACACATCACATCATGTTGATGTACTACAACTACAAGTAGAAGTGAACCCAGTATATTTACAGCACATCATCGTCAGGATCGATTTGATGTTAAGGACCTTCCACAGCAGTACTACATCGTGCAGGCGCCCTTAACATTAGCACATAACTCAAAAAGATGTAGCGTCTATCGTGCGTAGGATCACTAGGACCCTCAAAACAACATCACAAAACATGATTTTGGCCATGTACCTGCACGTGAGAAGCTTCGTTAACATGACAACTGCTCAGCTAAAAAAGGCGGCCACTAGGACAATGGCAACACCATCGATCAACTCCAAGATGGTTTTGAACTTTGCCGCATTATGTAATTGTATTCCGAGCAACGACAGAGTGGATAAATTAGAAAGAAAATATGACACTGGCACAGAATCAGGCGAGACCCTATTCCTCACTGAAAGCAATATAATCATTGCTACTGACATCAACCCTAGACGGAAACAGATACCTGTCGGTCATCGAAAGCGATGTGGCCTGCACTAAAAAAAAAAATCTAAAATAAACTAAGACTGCCTTAGGCAGTGTCCTACTTACTGAACACTGAACACTGAACACTAGGCAATCAACCCAGAAGACTTGGAACGCCCTACAGTACGTTCTGTAGACGCTGCATAGATAGCGAGAAAACGGAAACAGTACTGCATTACCTTGGTACTTGGCCAGTCCTTGCAAAAACTTGAAGAATGGACAATAGTCAAGTTAAAGGATATTCTATGGCACCTTAAAGTCACCAAATGGTCAAAAACGACATCTGCTTATGACAACGACTTTTTAAAACATTTTAAAAGATTGCAGAAAGGTTGACGAGATGCCAAGATGACATGCCAGAAAGTGACAGACAATGACAATGGACCCCAATGGGTATAAGGGCGGCACCTACCTACCACACTGAACCAAAACATTGAAAAGCAGCTCAATAAAGTCAAAAACGTCGTGTTCCTAATGGGAGCGTCATTTAGACTTGTTTTTTTTCTAAATTTTTCTTTCGTTTGACAGATCGCACTTAGCTGGTCTAGTGGTTCCATTCTTATTCAGTATTGTGTGACAAAACATCATGAAAAGACACCTCGATAAGGTCGCCGAACTATTCAGCTGAATTAAGAAAATCAGTGTTCTGCGAAAAGTGTTTTTCTTGCACAACATGTCTTCATCCTGCATCGTCGACATAACGAGTCCGTCATTGCCTTTACCGTCCGCAAATTCGAGACTCAGTACGTATTGTGAAGTCTTCACCGATAATCGAGCTCCGATCCAGAACTTGGAAGCCAGTCGCAAGGCTGGGAGCACTGATCCGAATTGGAACATCTGAATGGACCAAGTCTGGCGTAGTCGCAGGCAACATTTACAAGAAAGCATCATCATCATCTTCTGACGAGCATGATCCACTACAGAGGTTGCGGCGGTAATGCACGCACGAGAGATCTACAGGCCACTCGATTCGGCGCCATCGACTCTAACTCATCAGGCGTTATGCCCAAGCGCAACTAGGCGAGTTTTTGAACTTGGTCCAACCACCTCGTCTTGGGTCTGCTCAGCGGTCGCCTGCCTGATGGAATCGCATTCAAGGCACGCCTCGGAAGTCGTGATGATGAGGACATTCTTGCCACACGACCAAACCATCGAAACATTGGTCTTCCGTTCGAAGAAGCAACTGCCCTTAATTGAGTTCCTCGAGTATTGTCGTGTTTCTCACCCTATCCCGTCGAGTAACAACAACCCACAACAGCACGAAGAAATCTCATTTCGGCAGCTTATATTCCCGATCTTATTCTTTTGGATAATGTCAAGTCATAATAAAGTTTTCACCATCCTTCTTCTGATCGTTGTAAAGTGACGAGCTCATATGATCGTGTAAAGCCCCCTTCCGCAGTATTACACTCACTATCAGTACTCATAGCAATTCTGCCTCTTGATGGAACCCCAATGAAGAACGGATGCATACGAAATTGTGTGACGTTTGTTACGGAAAACGACACGAATGTGCTGTATACGAGCGTCTGTAGACACTCCAGACTGACCTTATAGCAAACCGTTTTCGATTCAAATGATTTCAGAAACCTGTTGAGTCAGGTCGCGGTGATGCACTTCTGACAATTTTCCCAAGGAGACAATGTAACATTCGCTTTTCAGTGCAGAAAATTGAATAGTGCTTGACATTCAGTCGACAGAACCATAGAAGCAAGTCTACTAAGTCGCGAAACCTGCTAACACTGTCAAATAAAGGGTGGTTCGATTTCAAGGGCCGATGTTGAATGTGAACCACACCTAAACGTTTCATTTGACATTTCTCAATTTCAGACTAATTCAATTTGAATCATGGAAAGATACACAATCGAGCAATGCGTTAAAGTTATTCAGGCTTATTATGAAAATGGGCGTTCAAATCAAAATGCATATCGTGCACTTTGTGATTTTTTCGGTCAATTTAATCGTCCAAATGTGCGTACAATCGGAAAAATCGTGCAAAAATTTGAGCAAACCGGGTCTGTAGGAGATGTGAAAACCCCAGTGCATGCTCGCACAGCTCGTACTGCAGAAAATATTGATGCTGTTCGCGATAGTGTGGCTGTCCACCTCAACTCGTCGTCGTGCCCAACAATTGCACCTCTCACGCTCGTCGTTGATGAACATTATGCATAAAGACTTGCATTTACACGCTTACAAGGTGCAATTGACTCAAGAACTATAGCCTCTTGACCATTTCAAGCGTCGTCAATGGTGGCAAGAAATGGCAACAGTGGATGATCAATTTTCGAAGAAAATCATCTTCAGTGATGAGGCACGTTTTCACCTCAGTGGATCCGTCAATAAGCAGAATTGCCGCATTTTGGCGAATGATAATCCAAGTGTGAGTGTCGAAAAACCAATGCACCCACAAAGAGTGATTGTTTGGTGCGGTTTATGGGCTGGTGGCATCATCGGGCCGTATTTTTTCCAAAATGAGGCCGGTCAGGCAGTTACTGTGAATGGTGTTCGCTATCGTGAAATGATAACTAACTTTTTATGCCCCAAATTGGAAGATATGAATGTGGACGATATGTGGTTTCAACAGGACGGTGCCACTTGCCACACATCTAACGAAACAATGGCTCTTTTGCGCGACAAATTCAATGGCCGTGTTATCTCACGTGGTGGCGATGTCAATTGGCCGCCAAGATCATGTGATTTGACACCGTTGGATTTTTTTCTTTGGGGTTATTTGAAAGAAAAGGTGTATGTCGATAAGCCAGCAACAATTCAAGAGCTAAAGAATGAGATAATTCGGCACATTAACGGCATAGAACCTCAATTATGCTTCAGCTTCATCGAAAATTTGGACCTTCGGATGGAGGTGTGGCGCCGAGGTCGCGGCTGCCATTTTGCCGATATTTTGTTCCATACATAATTGAACCATACCAATATTATCGTAGGAAAAAGAAATGACAATAATTTCCTAAATAATTTGTGTTTTATTCAAAATCAACATCGGCCCTTAAAATTTAACCACCAAGCTAAGACCAAACACAGCTTCAGACTTTGCAAAGTTGTATTGTAAAATTACTGTTAATACTAATAATTCTATGAGTGACGTGTCAAGACAAGGTCTATCGGCTTTGCCTCGAAGAGAATGGAACTTCTGAGCACATTTTGTGCGAATGTCCGGCACTAATATGGAAACGTAAGGAGACGTATCTTCTAAACGGAGATGCTCACTTCAGTAGGCTTAAAATCTGCACAACTAAAGACTTACTAGCTTTCACGAGGGAAGTAGTTCGCCTTTTGGGATAACCCCAACCCTACGATACGATAGATCTGTCCTGGTCGCGGTGTCGTTGCCTTCACGGCAGGTACAAGGGAAACAAAAATATTGAGTGGCGGCCCAGTTGCGCCAGGGCCTAGCTTCTACAGCAACCACTCGTGTTGTGCGTTCTATTGATCTCACGAGTGGAACGGCAGCGGCAAATGAAGCCTTGTTGAGATGCCAGCCAATATGCTCGAAGACGTGAATCAAAATTGACTAAAATTTGGCCAATTTCACTGGACACTGGTCCTCTTGGTAGCCATGATCACAACCTAGGGCTGATCTGCGAATAGAAAGGGCAGGATGGAGAAATGAGGGTCAGGATCTCTACACAGAGTTGTTGACTCCCTGTTGATGCACAGATCAATTTGATATACAGTCTCCTCGCGACGCTCCTTGGCTAGTCGCCACAATACCCATTGGTGAAGTAATGTATGCAACGAATGCCCTGGCGGTTGAGCGGAGGGATAACAACCTGCCAACGTTAAAAAAAATGGAGTCGAAGGCTGGATGATAAGCAAAACAGCAGAGCTGATTCTTGGTGCCTCCGAAAGAAGGATTCTACGAGGAAAGTGAATGGAAGAGAAGATACAGCCGCGAATCTACGAGCTGTACCAAGATGTGGATGTAATCCGTCGACTGCACTGGCTTGGCCACATCGAACGCATGGACACCAATGCTCTAGCTAAGATGGTCGTCGAATCCGAAGGTCCTAGTTCGAGAAGGAGAGGAAGACCGAACCTCCGGACAACTTGGCTTTGATGAGTGGAAGAAGCGTGCTCAGAAGAAGCAGTCAACGATGGAAGGCAGCTATTGCTCAAGCTGGAGGAGAAGGAGAAATTCCAAGAAGAGGTGGGTGGGCTTCGGATGGGTCTAAGTCATTCCGTTTGAATTGAAGACATCTGAGCCTACAGCCGGGGACGGGTGGTCTGTGTGCGTGTGAGTGTCCGAGGAGAGGCTTTGGGCTGGACATTCGATGCGAGTTCATTAATCAAAGGAGGACACCGGAGGATTACTGTAGGTCGTCAGGGTACGACGGGGGAATGTGTAGATACCCATCATTTGGGACAGACTGCCGCTAAAAATAGGGCGAGCGTGAGCCCGAGGAAGTAACAGCTGGGATGCTCTTAGTGAAGATCAAGTAGGGCGGACTAATTGGCGTTAGTTTTTCCTATTTTTAGGTGACAGCGAGCAGTGCTGTGGAGTTGCCGTGGAGAGTCAGTTCCTGTGGGGAAACTGCGAGCTAGGCTCTGGAGGACTGAGCAGTCGCAGCAGGCGAAGAAGTGTCTAGCTCAGGACAGGGCAGTGCTCAAGAGACGTTCGCCTCACTCTGGGCGATGATGCGGGAGGAGGCAGATCGATGAGGACTGAGCCCAGATGGGGACTGAGCTAGATGGCAGCAGTTCAGGGCACGTGCAACATCCAATGGCTGAGGCAATACAGTAAGGAAGGGAAGGATAGACTCATGAAGTCATTCAGGGGATTTTGTCTCATGGCCTAAAAATGCAGTCTAGCTTCACTTATCTCCGGGTTCTTGATAACACCGCAGTTCATTTAGTATTTGCACACATTTGGGTTTAGCATGATGCGCCTAAGTTCTGTTTCCATTTGCAGCTCACGTCACGCAAAGAATCTTCGTCGAATTCAATGGGATCTGTCTGTCAGACCCACCTCACGAGATGGGACTGCCTAAACAACCACTTGTAGCTCTTGGGTCAATTTGAACTTCTTCAAGAAGCCACAGATTGTGTACATCCTACGGCCAACCAAACCAGACTCCAAGCCAAAAAAAAATCTAAGAAATGATGGCCTCCTGCGCCGTCTTGTGTATTTGTGTATTGAAACCATGTGTGTAGTGACTTTACAATGATTTTTAATTGTCCTTAAACTGTATATGTACATAAGTATCTTACAATGCTTTCATTTTATATCTAACACAAGTCGAAATGTAAATTTTATTCAAGAGCCGATACAACATTTTCCGTGTGCCTTCTGTCAAAGTGACAGTGACATTTGTGATCCGTCAGAAGTGTGAATTACGTTGAACTCATGAGAAATAAAGAATCATTGTTGCAGACAGCACAAGTGTCATTAAATAATGTGTGTCTAAGTCACAGACGTCAAAGTGACAGGTGTCAAAGTGATAAGCGTGAAAATGACAAGCCTCAAAATCACAGATATCAAAGCGACTGATATTAGAGCGGCTGTCATGTCTCACGCATGTCAAAGTGAAGAAAAGTCAAAGTGACAGATGTCAGAGTGACTGATGTAAATGTGACAAGCATCAATGTGACTGATTTTAAAGTAACTGTTGCCAAAGTGACTAAGGTCAAAGAGACAGCTGTCAAAGTGACAGATGTCAAAGTGACAGATGTCAAAGTGACAGATGTCAAAGTGACTAATGTCAAAGTGACAAAAGTCAAAGTCACAGATGTCAAAGAGACAGATGTCAGAGTGACTGATTTTATGTTAGACAGTGACTTATGTTAGAGTTTCTGTCATGTCTACCGCATGTCAGAGTGACAGATGTCAAAGTGACTAATGTCAAAGTGACAAAAGTCAAAGTCACAGATGTCAAAGAGACAGATGTCAGAGTGACTGATTTTAAAATAACTGATGACAAAGTGACTAATCTCAAAGTGACAGCTGTCAAAGTGACATGCCAAAGCCACATATATCAAAGTGAAAACAGTCGAAGTGACAAAGTCAAAGCGACAGCCTTCAAAGTGACGTTTTTCTTAACATTTCTAGAATGCAAACAAAAAGCTTCAAGACTACTGATGACATTTCACACTTCATTGACAGTTCTGACAGAAGGCAACACGCCCCCATGTCGGCCTCTTCAATTAGATCTAAGACTTCTTTCTAATCACTTTTTATTGGGTTTTTGCCTTAATTTCATTAAGTTTTGTTTGACCTTAAATCTAAGTCCTCCTCTGCCCGGTGCACACTCTCACTGCGAGTGCAATTCAAAATCTACGCATCTACTGTCATGTTGTTGCAGCGGGGCCATGTCGGGGATATCAGATCATCGTTGGTGACGCGGACGCCGCTTCTTTTAAATTCGATATGTGTGTGTGTGTGTCGTCGTCGTCGGCGTCGTGAGGGAATACTGATTCCAAGCATCGATATGAAAGTTCACAACAATTCGATGAGCTCCTCGCGCGATCCATCGGATACTAGTATGGCCGCCAGACGTCCGAATGCTTGGGAGTGCGACAGCGAATGGGACCGATGCTGCTGCCGCTGCGATTGCTTCTGTCGTCGACGATGTCGTCGGGCGATGGCGATCGCCGGGTCGACGAGACCGGCGGCGACGCATTCGGGTTTGCGTTCTCGCTGTCCTTCTCATCGGCCGAATGCGAGATCAGCGTGACACATCGCTTCACCAGATTCACTCCCGCATCCTGCAGACTGCCGTTGGAAGTGGCGTTGCTGTTGGTGCTGCTGGTCGAGGTGCCGTTCCGAAACCACGGCATGTCGTGGTAGTTGCCGTACAATTGTGTGTACAGCCACTGACTCGGCTGCGGGATGAGCGGATTCTGCAGGAAGAGCTGTGCGGCCAGGGCCGGATTGAAGCCGTGCGGTTGCTGGAACTGTGACGCGATGCCCGAGAAGATCTCATTCTTCCGCAGCGATGGGTTGCGTTGAATGAGGGCGGTGAAGGCGCCCGTCTGCGGCGATGGACTCCGCAAATCGTCGCCCTCGTGCAGTGAGCTACTCTTCCGTGGCGATCCCGTCACTGATATGCTGTCGCTCTCGAAGCCCGCATCGATGTTGTTGTTGTTGTCGTTCTCGCTCAGCGGCGGCGACGGAGCGGAGTTCGTGTTGTGGAGCGCGCTGTTCGTCGCGCCCAGGCACGTTGTCGGCGATCCCTCCGGGCTGGTCGTACTGTGGGGATTGCACGAAGCTGATAATTGACTTAGTTGCGCTAGATGGTGGTTATCTGAAAGAGGATGAATTGCATGTAACTGGCTTTGAGGCGTGGAAAGGAAGTGCTTACCACTGATTGTGCGCACTCCGGGACGGTCCATGCGCTCCAGGGTGTTGGCCAGAGCGTGCGTTGGAAAGGCCGGATGCTGATGGTGGAAGAACGCCGCGCCGTGTGGGAAGCCGGGACGGCCCAGTGCGGGCCCTGTGCCCAACGTTCGCCAGTCGGGCGCGTGCAGATGACTATGAATGCCGGCCAAGTGATGTGCGAAGCCTGGAAATAAAGTGAAGTTTTCGGTGAGGAAATTTGTCGTGAAGAAATGAGAAAAAAAAGGGGGTCCAAGTTTCAGACTTCTCATGGATGGGTGTTTTAGAGGACGGGCGACAAGTTCCAAGCCAGAATGACAAGAATGCGGGTTTCGAGCCAAAAATAGCACCCCCACCCTAGCGACCATCTCAACTTGAACATAATGGAAAACCTGCAATCACTGCAGTCTGTGTCCGTCAGTCAACCGTGAGACAAAACCCAAACCACCCCCGCCTGGGAGCTACGCCCAAAATGGAGTACCGAATAAATAAACAAGAAAACAGAAAGAAAGGAGGGAAAAAAGAAAAATGAAACGAAGGAAAACACTCACTTACAGCGCTGTACATAACCAAAAGTAACCATCTTTGGTGGTAACCTCAAACTATCGCCCAGTCTCACTCGCTCCCACACTGTGTCATCCAATGATACACACTCACCCAGACGAACACAAACAGACACGAGCGGAGCGCACACAGCAAACCCATCCAGATATTCATTATAATTACACCACCAACAGCATTCCAGTCGTCCGTAGGGCACAACCTACTTCTTGCATGTGTCTGTGCCACTGTGCCTGTGATTTAGGAGAATGCCACCCGTGCCACCCTCCTCCCTCCTCTCCACAGACCAGCCAAAGAATGGGACACATCTGGCTGAGAGCTTTGATCCTAAGCAACCATTTCTTGGTCAACATCCCTCAAACTCAGCCACCGCCACCGTCGTCACCGCGCCGCCATCACCTAGAGAGCGAGTCAACCACCCACAAAAGCGCGCAGCAGCGATCAACATGAATCCAGGGGCGCCCAGCACGCCGCCAAGGCACATCCCCTACCATGGCCCCCATGGCTCCCATTCACCCTCATTATCGTCATCAGTAACAGCGGCAGCAGCAGCAGCAGTACCAGAAGCAGCTTCATCATCATCGCCAGCCTCATCATCATCACACATTGATGGGTAGCATATTACCGTTGGAGGATTCTCTGCTTATCCTTCCTTTTTTGCGTTGTTCCGACGGAACCTAGCAAAGCAGCACAACTTTGACGACAAAGACGAGGAGCAAAGCGAATCCAAACCGAAGTTTGTACGTCTGTTCGGTGGTCGTGTGTGTGTGTGTGTGTGTGTGTTTGTGGATACATAGCCACCAACGATGACTGGGTGAAGAGCGGGACAGAGAGAAAGTGAACCTATGTACATCCACAACGAGGATATCAAAATGACAACGGCAACGATGGTGACGACGACAACGACGGCGACGAGATGAGGATGCGGGCGACTCCGAGTCACGAGACTGCGGATATCGTCGTCGTGGTCGTCGTAGTCGTCGTAGTTCAGTGGCTTGCTTCACTCCCACTAAAACCTAAATATGCGGTCCTGTAAGGAAACCCTATGTGCGATAAAGGGTTAGCCACTCTGGGTACGGTGAAATCGTTGTTACGTTGCCAGGAGTGGGGCATAACGTGGTGCCATTGGTGCGCCGCAAAAAGCTTCTCTGCTTCTTCTTCATCTTCAGCCACTCGTCGTAGACCTACCCATCTGAACACACTGTCAGCACACGCTCGCACACAGGCACGAACCGATGCTCGACTGTGCACTGCTCTCGCGCTCTGTCTCTCCTTCTATCGGTCGGTCTCCCTCTTTCTCTCGCTCTATCTAAGGATGCGACCAAAAAAAGAAATAACAGAAACAGTCAACTAAACCAAACCAAAAACCGCCCCCGCACACGCCAAGAACCAGCCACCAGCCACCAGGCGCTTGGCGGCAGGCGGCAAGCAGCAGGCAGCAGGCCCCCCCGTTGGCGCACATATTTTCTTGGTCGAATTTTGGGGCACACCTACACACCGAGAGACGCGCAAGAAAAAAAAACCAAACGAAAATTACGAAATAAAATCGAGATTTCCCCTCCCCCCCCCCCCTCCCTTCTGACGCACACACACACCGTTAGCGGAGGGAAGCAGGGCATCCTAATGTCTGAGGGATCAACTGTAATGTACACACATTTGTATCTTTGAGGCTTCTGTGGGGATGAAATGCTTCTCCAGGAATGTGGAGCATCCGCAGAAAAAGGATAAATGCCCCGACTGCCTCTCGGAAGATGTCTTACAAGGCGTCCGACTCCTCCGCCGCATTTGGCTTTGTATGTGTGTGTGTGTGTGTGTGTGCGAGTGCGAGTGAGTGTGTTTCGCAAGCTCTTAGACAGCTTTCTCACAACTCCCCGAGATGCTCTCTAATTTTAGGGATGCGCAGAGAGTTGCCATCCATTGCTAAGGACGCGACGACTATATTTTCCTTTCATTGTGGCGTTCATTTCTTTTTGTTCGGTTTTTTTTCTTTCTGTTTTTGGTTCCTTCCTCTTCAACTCTTTTTTTGTCCTTTTTTTGCGTACTCCTTGCAAGCCACCATCCTTCTTGGTCTCGTATTTACTTCGGGAGGAGGAAAAAAAAACCCGACTCGAGGGGAGTATATAAACTGCACACCTACCAGCGTGCTGGAGCGCCCGTAAATGGCCACCCACTAGTCTGTGGTGGTGTGTGCGACCGAAGAGCGCGCGCGAAGGGACGTCCTTGGGTCCCTCCACACACGGAGGACTAGAACGCAAAAAATCCACACACAGGAAGGAATTTTCGAAATTTTATGTGCACATGGGTGGCGATTTTTCGCCTAGGCTCCCCTACGGGGCACGGCTGCATGGGGAGCAACGGCGACGGCGACGGTGGCGTCTTTATTTTATTTCCTCGTCGGAATTAATTGAAATCAGTTTTCGTGGTGATTTTTTTTTTTTTCTTCGTTGCAGCTGGACTGTGTTTGCATTGCAAAGTCCTTGCTTTCGTTTTGTACGTTTTGTGGGTGTCCTTTCGGGCTTAATGTGTTGGTCGTGTCGGTCGGGACATTTGTGGGAGGGTTATGACACTTGCGGAAGCCGCCATGTTTTTCTTCGAAGTTGAGACGGAGCCGAAGAGGGATACGAATCGCTTTTAAAGCTTTAATGTGGTCCTTGCGTTGGCTTGGTGGAGGGATTAGGTCTTAGTCGTTCGTGCAATTTTGTGTCTGTCGCGGGATTTTGAAGAGAATTTGACTGCGAGTGATTATTTTTGGAATTCAAAATGGCCGCTCATTCTTTTCCTGTCGAGTACTGATTGAGTCTTCGACTCCGGGCCAGTGGACCAATAGAGGACGGCCCTCGAAGCTGGGGTTTCACACAGAAGTGGAAAAGGACCTCAGTCAACTTGGCGGGTGTAATTGGAGGCAGCTGGCTAAGGAGTGTGTCAGCTGAAGAGGCTTGTTGTTTGAGGCTCGGACTGCAGCGCCATCTGAAGAAGTGATTGAGAACGGCTACTGTAGACAAACTAATGTCGTGGTACATATTTTGAACGAACAGACGGTAATCTCTTCCACCGGGCCCCCCTTGAAGTCGACTCTTGTAAGAAGGACTTATGACTTCAGATGAGAAACGCTACCGAAAACCATTCTCGTTGAAGTCTCTCGAAAAGAGGTTATTTTGAACGTACACCAGAAGGCAAGGCCATCACCAAGGAGTGCCAGAAATACGGACTCATGATCACTTTCGAGAATTGGCGACTCCATTCCGAGAATACTCCCACTAGTCCCAAGATCTGCTGTAGAATGTCCACCGAAAATCAAATTAAGAACCATTCGCTGTCAACTGGCTGTGTTTAATATCCTGTTTTACAGTCGTTTTGTCGACTTAACAGTTGAGCATCTGGAAGTCATGAAGTGAAGTAGTGGGTCTTCAGGTGATTGAGGATTCACCGAGGAAAACGTGAACTCCACGCCAAATGTCAATTTTTAGTCGTTCCCACTTGAGCTTGTCCAAACAACTTAAGTCTAAACTTCGATAGGGAAGGACCACGAAATTAAGCCAGTCCTGGTATGTGAAGCCGAAAGCTGAATGGCAGTTGTGCCTTTGAAAGGGGGACTCTGAGTCTGAGGCGGATACCTGATCCTGTCTGCGACGCTTGATTACTCCTGTTAGCGCACCAAATCTGTCAAATCCAAGCGTGCTGAGTCGAGAAGAAGAGGAACACATAAGCACCGTAAATAGCCACCCACTAGTCCGTGGCGGTGTGTGCTACCGAAATCGGAACTAAGCGCGTTTGAAACCGACAAGAATGGAAGGCAGCCCAGGCTTAGGCCCTGCATGGGTCGCTAACTAAAGGGTGATTTTTTAGCTATTATCTTTTTGGCAACACTGGTTTAAACAGCTGACGCACGTTTCGTGTTTCGTTTCACTGTCAAGCATCTTCAGTTTGGTCTATAATTTAACCATGAATCGTCTTGCAAACACGAACAACGCTTGCAAATTATTGAATTTTGTTATCAAAATGAGTGCTCTGTTAAGAAAGTTCATAGCGCGCTTTTTCCATTTTATGGTCAGTTTAATCGACCCACTGAAGCGGCTATTCGGGCTATTGTGACTAAATTTCGCACCAAATTTACATTGTTGGACACTAGACCACCAGCACGCTTGCGTAGAGTGCGAACTGAAGAAAATATCGTAGCTGTATCGACCAGTGTTAATGATGACCATCAATTATCGATTCGTGTGAATGGTGAGCGCTACCGTGAGATGATATCCAACTTTTTTTTGCCCAGAATGAGATAGCTTGACTTGCATGAAATGTGGTTTCAACAAGACGGTGCCATATGCCACACAGCACGCGCAACAATGGACTTATTGAGGGGCGAGTTCGGTGAACATTTTATTTCACGTTCGGGACCGGTCAATTGGCCGCCTAGATCGTGCGATTTAACGCCTTTAGACTATTTTTTGTGGGGCTATGTTAAAGCTCATGTCTATACAGACGAACCCGCTTCAATTGACGCATTGGAAGACAACATTGAAGCATTTGTTCGTGAGATACCGGCCGAAATGTTGGAAAGAGTATGCCAAAATTGGACTAAACCGATGGACCATTTGAGGCGCAGTCAAGGTCAACATTTGCATGAAATAAATTATATGGACCGTACAATCGATTCAAATAAAGATTTCATCCATTTTTCTGAATTGTATGTGTTTTTTTTTTTTTGAAAAACTTTCCTATAGCTTTTAAAAAATCACCCATTAATACCCTATGCCCATGATAACCACTACACACAGCTTCGTTAAGTTTCGTTCATTTATGCATCTCTTGAAAAAGAGTTCAAAGGATTTTTCGAAAGTCGATGTCCATGTGGAGATGGTTGCTGCTTTCCCGTCAGCACGTCCAATCGGTAGATGATTTCTATGTCAAACCCGTCAAAATGAACTCCTTACACCTACCCACAAACTCTTATCAAAATCACCTCACTCTGCCGCACCCTTCCCACGCCACAGTCGATCACAGATAAGGTTCAATATCTCTATCCGTATCTTAATCCTCATGTTTGCACGCAGTCAACATTTCGTTTAAGCATTTAATTTGCAAACCCAACAAGCGCCGATAAAAAAAAACCCCACGCACGCACGCCATTCACCCTCTGCCATTCACCCCCTAACGTCGGCAAAGCCAAAACGGTAAGCGTATGTTTCCGCTGTGCAAATTGCCCAATCCCACACCCTAGTCGTTTTTTTTTTCTTCTCTCCGCTGTCGCCAAGAAACACTTGCTTATATCAATAACTAATAAATAAGACATAAGGTGTCGTGTCACTTGAACCGGGGTAGTCGGGGTTACCGTTGTAATATTGACACGTTCGCACTTCACGCGAGGGTGACAACAAAACGGCGACACAACCCAACAGTCAAGGGGCCAAGTGCCAAGTGCCAAGTGCCAAGTGCAAAATGCCCTCCCCCTCCCCCCCCGCACACCATCGACAAATGAAAAATGTAAAAATTTGCACGGACCTTCAGCCGCTTCACCCCCGCGTGCGTGGTGTGTTGTTATGCTTACGGAACATCGTGGGGTTCGCAAAATGCGTGCGCTCGAGAGCGGTGCGGATTGGGATTTCTCGCATTGACAAGAAAATTGACATAAAATTGAATCAATGTAATGCGTCCCCTGGGGCGGGCGCAGGACTCTTGGCTGAAGTTAAGCAATTTTAAATTGAGTCTCGGTGTTGCGGAGTTGAAAAATGATTGCCAGCCGTCGGTGGTGGTGGTGGTGGTGGTGGTCGGGGGGCCACGTGAACCGTGTGTTGACAGTTTCATTTCAAATATTCATATTTGATGTCGTATCGTTGTGATTTAAGAGTTATGCACGAGGGGAGCGGCATGAACTCACATGGTAACAGGTGTGGACTTGCGACTTGGGACGAACTGGAGCTAAGTTGAGCTAGCGTTTGGCATGTACTGCGGGACCGATGGATCGTGGGGGCTTCGGGAGAGTCCTTCGTCAGCTTCAGAACATGTACGATTTGTGGAATTAATCGTGGCTAGCACTAAATGATGTATAGGTGCAGCAAGAGGGAAGACCACGCACAAGTAGGTCTGCATGTGGGGAAAGCGATGAGCCAGTGGTATGACTTGGGAGTTCACCGGCTTCCCAATTTTCTGCAGTATCCCGCAACCGCAAAGTAAATATTGCAAATACCTAGCCATATCGTCAAGAGACCGACGGCTGAAGCCAAGGATTTGATAGCAGTGTGTCCTTCAGTCCTCCCATTTGGTTCAGATTCCACAATGTCGCTGTTTCCTCTGAAGAAAAGCTTCAGATTATGGAAGAAGATGTCTTATTTCGCAGCTGATGAGGGAACGGAGACGATCATCCATTGTCTGAAGCTTTGCTTTGCTAAATATTATTTTTGAATAAAGCTAAATTTTCGGTCAAATATCGAGGGAATGCTGGGAAGTTCATTTTTCATTTCAAATTCATTTTTCGTCCCCTGTCGCCGGACAGTTCTTGGTTGAATCTGCTTCTCCTAATGCCATCAACGCAAACAGGACCAAGGATTGAACGCAGAACTTTTTTTTTCGAAAATACCAAGGGCTTCTTCATCTGCTCTTGTGATTGTCCATGCTTCCGCGCCATAGAGGAGGTGGACATGGATAATCAAAGTCTTAGGTAGATTAATTCTGCCTTAGCTGTGTAATGAAGATCTCTGCACAGCCTGATCTTTCATTTCTCCTTGGTCCGCTACTCGTGGGACCTAACATCAAAGCTACAAAAATCTTTGTTTTCCGATAGGAGTAAACACTCGCTACAGAAGTTCAAATAGGAAGGCGTCAAAAGCATTGCAAAATTCCAAAGCATAGCCATTACAAATGGTAGCCAATACAAGCTCCATATTTTTTTTTATCGTATTACTCAACCGCAGTGATCTTGAGTTATCGCGATACATTTTTGCCTTTAACTCGATATAAGGTTCAGCTGAAGTTAAGTTTTTCAATCTGGTAGTGAAGAAGATAGTGCGGCGGGCAGCTGTGAACACGGAAGGCACTATCTTCTACAAGTCGGTGCAACTGTTGGGGTACGCAGATGATTTGCCAAAAATTATGCCGATTGGTCTGCGATGAAATGGCGTAATATTCTTTGGATAGACGAAAGCAAAATTGTCCTATTTGGTGGAACTGGTTCCCGACAGCACGTCCGTCGTCCGCCCAATATATTTACCCCAGTCTATCGTAAAGACCGTTAAACGCGGTGGTGCGATGGTCGTGGTTTGGGCATGTATTACGGGCCGATACATTTGATAAATGGTATCATGGATCAACATGTTTATGCAACATTTCTTGAAGAAGTTATGCTCCCCTATGCCGAGTACGAAATAACACTCAACTCAAACAAAAATTTCAAAAATCGCCTTTAAGAATTCGTATAAATTACCTTTTTTACATTGTTTGAGATACCGCTCCTATTATTTTGAACACAGCTGTAGGCTGTACCCATAGGAGGTTTGATTTAAAAAAAAACCAACACACAGCTAAACGAGAAATTCCAAAACACCCTTGGAATCTACGCAAATCATCACCATCGGTCGTGCTGTCTAAATTGTTGTTGAATTTGAGACAAAACCGACACCCCTTATGGGACCATGTTCGAACCTTCTTTACGATCCACGCAGTCAAAATCGTGGGAAAAAACGCCGTCCAATCCTATTCGAACATTTCTCAGTTTAACATTTCAGTTTTGGGATACATTTGCCGAATTTCAACACCTTGCATGAGTGGCCATCGATCAAAATCCAATAACCTCCCAATTGTTGCTGAATTTTAACACTTTTCCTTGATGGCCACATGATATAAACCGCACATTTTACGTAATGCCTTATGTAAAGGGTGGTTAAATTTTAAGGGCCGATGTTGAATGTGAACCACACCTAAACGTCAAGTTTTTTTCTGCATTTCATTTGACATTTCTCAATTTCAGACTAATTCAATTTACAAGATACACAATCGATCAACGCGTTAAAGTTATTCAGGCTTATTATGAAAATGGGCGTTCAAATCAAAATGCATATGGTGCATTTCGTGATTTTTTCAGTCAATTTAATCGTCCAAATGTGCGTACAATCGGAAAAATCGTGGAAAAATTTGAGCAAACCGGGTCTGTAGGAGATGTGAAAACACCAGTGCATGCTCGTACAGCTCATACTGCAGACAATATTGCTGCTGTTCGCGATAGTGTGGCTGAAGCGCCGTCCACCTCAACTCGTCGTCGTGCCCAACAATTGCACCTCTCACGCTCGTCGTTGATGAACATTATGCATAAAGACTTGCATTTACACGCTTACAAGGTGCAATTGACTCAAGAACTAAAGTCTCTTGACCATTTCAAGCGTCGTCAATGGTCAGAATTGTGGGAAGAAATGGCAACAGTGGGTGATCAATTTTCGAAGAAAATCATCTTCAGTGATGAGGCACATTTTCACGTCAGTGGATTCGTCAATAAGCAGAATTGACGCATTTTGGCGAATGATAATCCAAGAGTGATTGTCGAAAAACCAACGCACTCACAAAGAGTGACTGTTTGGTGCGGTTTATGGCCTGGCGGCATCATCGGGCCGTATTTTTTCCAAAATGAGGCCCGTCAGGCAGTTACTGTGAATGGTGTTCGCCATCGTGAAATGATAACGAACTTTTTATGGCCCGAATTGGAAGATATGAATGCGGACGATATGTGGTTTTAACAGGACGGTGCCAATTGCCACTTGCCACACAGCTAACGAAACAATGGCTCTTTTGCGCGACAAATTCAATGGCCGTGTTATCTGACGTGGTGGCGATGTCAAGTGGCCGCCAAGATCATGTGATTTGACACCGTTGGATTTTTTTCTTTGGGGTTATTTGAAAGAAAAGGTGTACGTGTACGATAAGCCAGCAACAATTCAAGAGCTAAAGGCTGAGATAATTCGGCACATTAACGGCATAGAACCTCAATTATGCTTCAGTGTGATCGAAAATTTGGACCATCGGATGGAGGTGTGGCGCCGAGGTCGCGGCTGCCATTTGGCCGATATTTTGTTCCATACATAATTGAACCATACCAATATTATCGTAATAAAAAGAAATGACAATAATTTCCTAAACAATTTGTGTTTTATTCAAAATCAACATCGGCCCTTAACATTTAACCACCCTTTACATTCGTCAGTTTCTCATTTCCACACGTTTTCTTCTTATCAAACAGATCCACATTCCCAATCGAAGACCAGTCCCTTGAATGAAAAGTCGCTTTCTTTTCTTTACTGAAACCAACCGATAGCCACAAGCACACCACTGATTTGAAAGAAATGTCAGTCGAATGCACCATGGTCGCATCAGTCGTCGCCGTTCAAAGAGATCGATCGTAAGATATGTCAATGTCTTCAACAAAAAAACCCTTTCATCAAACTTCTCGAATTAACCATACGCATGTTGCTATCAATTCAACTCATCTTCAACACACATGCAGCGCCACATCCCTTTGCTCGGTCCTGTGTGTGTGTGTGTGTGTGTGTGTACAGCCCACATTGCCACCCACATCCCATTCAATCTCATTAGGGAAACATTCTTTGATACTTTTAAGTTCCTCTGCATCCACCTCCCTCCCCCACCGCACAGATCCATCCAACCAAGTAATTTACTTTACCGTCTCCCGCCCCCCACCGCCATCACCAGCGCAGTCGAAAGCAGTAACCTTCATTATCATCACTGACGCCATCATCATCAGCGACGTAATTACTCTTCAAGCAAAAGTCCTTCCGACTTAAAAACCCAAATCAATTTCACAGCACCCCCCTCTCTCCACCCGCCACCCCCCACATATACCGCCACAGCATACCGTCTTCTGTGAAACTCCTTCATTGTCGTCTTCATCTCTTTCGCTTCCTCTCTCCGGTGCCGCGCCACCACCGACGTGTGATGATATTTTAATGAAATTTTTCTACCTCGTCAAACACATGTGTACTCTCACACACACACGTGAGTCGGCTGAGGAAGGATGTTACACCAGGATGACAGGTGCCTGCGATGAGGTAACGAGGTGACGGTGGGAGGCGGTGGGGGATCGAGTGTAGTGTCATGTTTGAAGTTCTACTTCCTTTGCTTTGAGGAGCTTTTCGAACCCAACTGCCAAGTCGGAAGCAAAAATGTGAGGAAACCCCGTTTTGTCGGGTTCCTTTCACGGTAGAAAACATCAATCAGTACTCCGTCACGGAGTGGATCCCTTCCCCGACCCCCAACCGTCCCCACATACATATGTGTGCCCACTCACTCACTGGCGGGGAGTGCTCTTATGCTGATTAAACTTATATATCCTTCTTAACCCTTTTAGTCGACCCGTTATAATAATTTTTCATTCATTAAAAATCTTAAATTATTGAGCTAGACTCGTTGAGCCCCGGCCGTGACGGCGGGTTGAGTGGTGGAGGTCGGGGGGGGGGTGGAGGTAAACCTAATTACACAGGATGCGAATGCTTTTCACATGAACCGGGTCACACGCACGCACGCATTCAATCTGCCGCACACGCACTCACGTGTCATTATGTCGGCGGCCCATTTGAAGGTGAAACTCGCAACGCTCGTGGATGCTTGATTTTTTATTTTTTTTTTCTGTTCCTTTCTGTTGCCTGCACGTCCTTTTGGGTAACAGGAAGTTTTGTAAAATTAATTTCAACTCGAAATTCATTTAGTTTTCCATCGTGTGTGCGTGAGAACAAAATTTTCTAATGTAATTTGCATGAGAGGCGGAAAGTTCATCCTTCGATGGAGTCGATGAAGTCTGTCTGTCTGGAGCAGCGGGGGCGGTGTGTGGAGAGGCTGCGGGGAGGCAACTGAAACAAAAAGTGAAACATAATAAAATAAAGTCGAGTCGACTGGAGTCCTGTCGAACCCTTTTTGCGATTGGGTGAAGGATTTTCCGTCGGGAATTGAGTTTTGTTGGGATGACTATTACAGCACACACACACACACGGGTGTCCTGTTGCGGAGAGGAGAGCGCAAATTTTGCATCAACGGAAGTCCTTTTTGGGGAAACTTTTGCGCAAATCGATTTGCGTTGTCCTGTTTCCGATAGGATTTGACAATTTAAGCATCAGGATGAGGAGCAAGTGTGTCTTTCTTTCTGGAAATTCGCAATTTGTGGTGACGGAACCGGACCGATATGGGATTTCCGAGAGCGTTTCCGAAATGACACATCGTTGAAATTTGCTGAATTAAACCGTAAATCGGTTCGATTGGTTGGGACATTGTGAGTGTTTGTTGTGCTGTCACGGGGTTCGGGGCATCGTCAATGGCGAACAACTGCAAAAAAGCAGATGGAAGGAAGAACCGACGGGATCGGCGTTTTGAAATCAGTGTGTTACAGAGTGTGTTCCTCTGAGACCTGAGTTGCAGACACGAGCCATCGGAAGAAAACAATCGACGTTGTTAGAGAAGTTGACGTGGTGGGGCTTAAAACGCCACACTTTTGACACCGAGTGCAGGCAGGCACATTCAGCGATGCAAACAGCATGTAAGGCAACGCTGCATGGAATGACGAGAGCGGTTCCTGAGCTCTAGGAGCTTGAGCAGCACAGGCTTCTCAGAAGAAGAAAGAAGAAGGACTGATGTCCGAAAGTTCTACCAAAGGCTACAGCAACTATACCGTGGGTACAAACATCGAGCAGATGCAAGTCGGGACAGCTCGTAGTAGAGTTGCAGTCGACAGTCGAGATCGCTGTCAGCCAGTGTGCTCTACTCAATCTGGGCGATGATAGAAGATAATTCCATCCGCCGACCTAGACGAGGTCAAGATAGCGATGTCGAGACTAAAATCGCCTGCAGAACTCCTTAAGAGCTGCTGGAGGTTGGCTGGCAGGTCTAATGCACCAACTCATCTAAACGATATGGTCGGCGAAATAGTAATAATATGGGTGGCGCTACAGCCCGTAGAGGGCCAGTTCCTAGCTTCTCAGCAACCACTCGTGTTGTGAGTGCTATTGTTCTACCACGAATGGAATGGTGGACTCCTACGCACTTGGCCCTACCTATCTAGGTTCGATTCCTGGTACGACAAGAAGTACTTTTCACGGCCCCACCTCTTTCGAGCTACTAACTGTATAGAAAAAGCTTCTGATGGTCGGCGGAAAGCATGCACAATTTCAAGGAGACCCCATTGACTGCGGCACTATCGGGTAATTAGTCTTCTCAACACCTCTGCCGTTTTGTGTGAGCGCCTGAAACCACTTGTGCGTTGATACCTCGGTCTAGTTTGCGTTGATGGCATGAAGATTAAACCGCGCAAGGTATAGGCTTTACAGCGACATGAGCCCAGTCAGTCGTCTACGGACTTCGACGCCGTACCAGCGGGGCAGCGCAATAGAGGACCCCCACAAAACCGACGTCCCACACAAGTGAAGAAGGACCTCAGCCAACTCGGCGTGCGTTATTAGAAGCAGCAAGTTAAATATCGTGCCATCTGGAAATATTTGTTGTTTGAGGTCCAGGTCCAGCCCGGAATGTAGCGCCATCAAAAAAAGAAAAATTAAACTCAGTGATTTTTGGAGCGCTTGGATTTTAATTTGTAAAAAGAGTTTAGGAAAATGGCAAAAGCTTCTGCCTTTTTTATTTGAGTTGATAAATCAATGAATGCCATTTACTTTTGTAAGATTTGTTCACACTAATGTTTGACCACGACTACGTTTTAAGTAGCCCACAGGGAATCCCATTCTGAGTGCATTTTTTCGACTCAAGAATGAAACGCGAAGTTTTTGGGTGTGTATGCCTAGCGAAGCATCGACCTCAAATGGGGAATTAGACCAAAGATTGCACATTGGCTATGCACTGGAATAGTAAGGCCAATATTGATGTATGGCGTCCTAGTCTGGTGGACGGCACTACAAGTGAAGCAAGATAAACGGTGACAGAGATCAGAATGGTGCATAACAGGGGCACTAAGAACCACGCCCACAGCCGCGCTAGAAATTATACTGCATCTCCTTCCCATGGACATCTATGGCAAAATTGTGGCAACATCTGCAGCCATACTAAGGGAAGGTAACCGTTGGGACAAACCACACGGAAGAGGGCGCCAGATAATATTCCAAAATACGAACGTACCTAAGAACACAGATTATCTGACGACCTTCATGGACTTCGAAGTAAAACACAAGACTTTAATCCCCACAAGAGAAGAATGGGACGAAGACAGTCTGTAGCCAAACTGCATGGAGAAAGAATGGAAAAAGAAGACACGAGGTCAGGCATCTACGCCAGCTTGCCAGAGATCTCCGAAGCAATTCGACTACCGAACCACTGCAGCGTGTTCCAAGAGGAAGCAGCAGCTGTGCAAAAGGCAGCCATCCGACTATCAAGGAGCCCAATAGACGGGATTGTTGTATATGTACATAGACAGTCAGTCGGCCATAAAGGCTCTGGACACACCATCAATAAATTGCAAGATGGTAAAACTCTGCCGTCTGCCTCTAAGGGAGATAGCGGCCAGATGTAGTTTTACCCTATGCTGGGTCCCCAGGCAATGAAAGAGCTGATGAACTAGCAAGAAAGGGGGCGAGTAAGCCAATGGCAGCAGATCAGGAGACACCGAACCCCTCACTGAAAACAATAAACCCGCGATTTATGACGATTGCAAAAAACTATACAAACTGCAAATGGTCGGAACTGGACAATTGCAGGATGGCCTATGCTAGATCAGGGAAGGACTTCCTAAAGCTAAACAGGAAGTTTATTGGTAGAGTGATGGGGGTGCCAACTGGCCACATGCCAGAATACATGGGGCACCTTATAACGACTTCTGCAGAAGCTACATGGATGAAGAAGAGGAAACAATATTACACTACCTCGGAACATGCCCTGCACTTGCGGAAACAAGAAGAAGATGACTAGGCGAGTACTACTTCAACCGCATTGAGGATCTGAATAACATTGACCTAAAGGACAATTTCTTAAGCCCTCCAAATGGCTATAAAAGAGGTCAGAAGAAATCACAAATGGCCAACAAATCCCATGAGGGAAGAACTACGAGGTCAAGAGGTTTTCAATGGGTTTTGGACACAAAGCCGAATGTGACAGCACAATGGACCGGATGATCTAAGTGAGCATGACTTCCAAATCAGTCATGGAGTCATCATACCTACCTACCAACCATGCCTAGCGAAGATTATCACAAGTGCTTGCAAATATTGGAGACGCATCACCTCAGAAGACGTATTCAATTTTCGTCTCGATAAAGCTATTCCTCGACCGCGTCTATATCGGAAAAACCCAAGTCTTGTTTATCCTCGCCTTCTCTCGGATTGCGTAGAGCCCTTTAACAGACAAAGCTGATGCTGGCCATGTTGTGCATGAGGAGACTTTCTTGACTTTCGGCACTACCATATGATGCTTCAAAGCAGCCACTGGTTGATAGGAGATCACGCAGTAAGCCTGTATATTCTCCACAACGATTTCAAAAGCAGCTGCAGCCATAAAGCGGGAAAGGAAACCTTTACGAACATACTTCATTTGTGCCTGCCCGGTACAGATCTCACTAGTAGTTCTGTTTCGCAGTCGCGACCGTTACAGCTCGATGTGGCTAGGATTCATTTTTACAAGAACCACTCTTGATGTGCGTTTCCTTGCTCTCTCACGAGTAGAAGGACTATTCAGCTTCAAGTTTAAGAAGCCTTTTCTTGACAGCTACACAGTCTGTCAGTCTGTTGAAGTGACTGTCACAGCTGAATCCGTTGTGACCCACTTAGATCCTGCTTGGATCCATTGTCCTATCCGGTGATTGATACACCGAGAGACACCTAAGAAATACCGGCTGACATCCAAGTGGTCTCCATTATCCATTTTAACTCCATCAGCCGGTTACAACCACTTCGACTAGTTGCCTACCGTGCTTTTCCTTGTTTGTGCAAGGGCTAGGCAGGTGCCGAGTTTGTGTACCGTGGTTTCTATTTCCTCCTCATCCCAGAAGCTTCTGCAGAAACCGGATCTAACTTAGAGCCTACTTGGCCCAGATCGTTGAGAGGGTAAAAGCTGTTGACTACGTTCTCATTTTCAAGCAATACACTCCATGCTGGCTGAGGGCTCTTTCAACTTGTGCGTGTCACTGCATTCAGGCGAGAGCTGTGGTACCCCCTCCCTCTGCATGGCGAAAGCCAGTTCTACTTAACCAGCTACACTTTAAAGTCGGGCACAGCTTTCGCAGTCGAATCTCGTAGTATTGCTCTTGTTGGTGATTGAACCGTCATCAAAATTCACCGCCATTTCAAGTGTGCAAGATGTACCACCTCGTCGAACCAGTTTCGAGGGCTGCCGTGTTGTCTTCTTGCTCCGACGGACTGAGCAAGCTACACATTTGCCTCTTGGCCACAACCACTCACATTGAGTCTCCTATTGGTTCTCAGGTGCAGGTGACCTACAGATCCATGGTCGACAAGGACTGTTTGATAATTCAGTGATTTTTTTGAATAAAAGCAAAAGTCTCTGAGTCAGTAATTGAACACGTCTACCCACAGTAGCCCTGCCTTCACTTACTTCCGAAGAGACAGCAGCCGCCCAACAACTACCACCCGTAATAGTAAACCTATCTTTCCCCCTCACACGCATCACTCACCTAAGAGCCCCCCTTGGTGTCATCATTCCTGTCAACACAATTGTAAATATCTCAGCAACAACAACAAGCTCACTCCCTTCTCCATCCACCCACGTCCGCCCACCATTTAGAGCGCGCTATTCGCGGCGTTGTCACCCAATTATCGAGACTGAAAGACTTGTGCTGGCAACGTCTCATCTCGCACCACCGACGGCACTGGCAGAGGATTAAAATCCATTAAACACTTAATCTCCTAACGAGAGTTGAATAAATTCCCCGGGATACCAGAAGGTGATGGGGCCCCCCCCTCTCGTTGGAATCCAAACGGCATCCAGTCGAACAGAAAAGGGGTGCACCAAAGGCAGATTTGCCACCCTCGCGTGGGAGTGCTTATGCGATGAATATTTTCCAACCGCGAGGTGTCGTCGTGAATAACTAATTTTTCCCTCACACACACACACACACAGATACACATTCACTTTCTGACATCTGTCAAGACAGCACTCCAGCAACCAACACGAAGGAGGAACAATAAACCGGCACAGCTCCCGGGGCAGAGACGACGACGAAGCTAATCCGTATTTAGTTGGTTGCTGCAGCTGATTGAACGCCCTCAGGTGGGTTCAGCGCTGGGACACCCCCTTTTTTGGTCGCTCCACGGGGGCTTCCACGGGCTTATAGCGAGCTCGACAACACACAAAAAGCATGTAAGCAGATCAATTTTCAAATTACCTGGCAATTTGAAGGGTAATCCTCCCATGAGTGGATCCGGACCGAAGCGCTGCGAGCCAAATGCGAACGGATGGAAGCCGTGGTGGCGCACCTTTGACCTTGGCTCACGGGGACCATCTACTGTTACCTTGATGGCCTTGTTGTAGGTGGCCACCTGGATGGGGGTCGACGATATCACGATGCTCAGACTGAAACTTTTCCCTGAAAATAAGCAATTGCAATTGATTGTGTTAGGGTTTTTGTGTGTGTTTAATTAACGGTTCATCAAAATTTAATTAAGACGCGAAATGTGGTCAATGTTGGTTGGGAGAGGGGGGGGGGGGGGGGGGGATGGAGATTTGCATTGATGCAAGCAAATTAAGATGCAAATCACCATGGGGGCAGTGTGAATTGAAGCGTGTAGTCCTCTGGAATGTAAATTGGTTTTCGCAGTACAGTGTGGCTGAGAAGAAGGGGGCAGTGATGGATAGAAATGGAATTTGGTGAAGAAATGTGACAGAATGTCCCTCGGGTCCGCAGAGAGTCAACGATCAAGTCTTCGACGATGTTCACACGGACGTTTGTTGCGATATAGGCCAGTCGGAGTGTCGTAGCAAGAGCTTATGATTTCCCATTAATTAAACTGCCACGGACTACCGGAGGACTTTCGGTGAACACTCTTGCCCTGACACTCCAGTGGACTCAAATCGAAAGAAACCGTCTTTGTTATGTCGACAGACTACCTACCACCACCCGGGGGTCAGAAAAACACATCTACATACGATGACCGGTCCGAAACCAGTGGCGTAGTGGAAGAGGATATTGCCGACGGGTCCAGTTGCAGAGGACATCTGCGACCTCTTCGAAATGTCACTGGCACCAAAAGGCGGTTCTTTAACCATTCCTTCAGGCTAAGCTTTCTTCGATTGGTGAGTGAAGGAATCCTAGGGCTGGAACGCCAAAACTTAACCCATCAATTGCCACATATTCCGTAGCCAGGCGGCAGTTGGAACCATGTCGTCGGACATCCAAACTTCGAAACTCGTCAGGTTGTGCAAATGGAACGTCGGTGAAGTAACGACCCTTGACTGCATACCGGGACATGCTGAAGTCCAATGAAATGCAAGAATAGTCTTGCGAAATAAGGCTCTGAAAGAGTGATTTTCCAAGTCCGACTTTCGTCAACGGAGACCTTTCCCATGGTCGGAGTAGGGTCTGGAAAGGGAGAACTCGTCATTGCCGATGTGGATCGCATTGAAAAGTCGCTTTGGGACTGGTGTGATGTGTACTGTTTTAACCTTAGTTCCTGAAGGCCTAATCCCCAACGAGTCCAGTCTGAAACGTAGATGGCCTTCATCCGGAACCAGCATTCATCCCTTCTGAGTCGTAGGCCCGCCTTATCAAAAAGGTAGAGTACTTCTATAGACGGATCGCGAGATCAGCTTTTGATTTCGGCTTAGTTTCGCCAACTTGGTCTGACATGAATTTAACCCGGTACAACTCCGACTGAATGTAACTCGGTTTATAATCACGAGCTCTGGCTCCGTACTCTTCTTCTTCTAGTGGCGCTACAGTCCGTGGTGGACCTGGGATTCAGTCAACAAGCTTCTTAATCGGGTCCGTACTCACGGACCAATTTTATCCCATTGAGCTCAACGGACGGAGTTTTCGGTAAAGCCAGCAATCTATGGCGAAGTCTGGACATCAGCTCAATGGCGAGATGAATGTGGTCGACGCCAGAAAGAAGAGAGCATGGAGTTCTACCTCTCTTGCGCCTTGTTTTCATCTGACGACGTGTCTGTGAATAGATGTGAGCTGTTGTGAAAATTGGGAAAGTGGAGCCGTGAATTTTGCAAAAGTATGTGAAAAAATCATTTTTAGCTCAACGGGTTCGTCAACAAACAAAATATGCGTGCTTCATGAATCACCACTTCATCCACAAAATTTAACTGTTTGGTGTTTGGATGTTGGGCCATATATTATCGTCGACGATAACGATCGCTACGTTGAATGGTCAGCGTTATCTCGCCATGATAACCGATTATTTTTGGGCCGAATTGGAAGATATGGGCTTGGACGACATGTGGTTGCAACAGAATGGTGACACACACGTTGTTGGGTTGGGTAGTGGGCTGCCAGCGAAATCGAAATGTTGATCCATTGTGATACCCACACATAGTCAGACTACTACCACTGATCGACAACTGCAGTGATGGTGCCGTTAATTTGATCCCAACCGCAAATGGTGACTGGACTAGATTTGAAAACCGGATCAAACGTATTGCCTTCACTGGGATTCGAACTGGGGACCTGTCTGACTAGACTGTTCAGCATGGACAACAGCACACGTTACAATCGATTTATTGAAGAGTAAGTATGGTGGTCGTGCTTTCTCAAGAAATGGGCCAGTCGATTGGCCACCTCGTCCGTGCGATTTAACGCCGCTTGACTATGTTCTGTGCGGCTACGTTAAGTCATTGGTTGATGCCAACATGCCGACGACGTTGGAAGGGCTCAGAGCCAACATTGAACGCGAAATAGCAGCCGTTTCGGCCGAAATGTGTGGCAGAGTCGTAGAAAATTGGGTCCACCGAATCAACCGCTGCAAACGTGCCAGCGGTGGCCATATTCCATTCATAAATGTTTTGATTGTACTTCAAGCCGATAATAAAGTTTTTGATATAACTCAAATAGTTTGCGTTTTATTTAAAAAAAAAAACTTGTCAAGTCCTTATTGGAAAACTCTTTACCTTTAAAAGGGAATTCCACTACTATCTCAAGTTTTGTGGTCGTGGGAAAGGGGTATTACTTACTTACTTACTTATCAGGCCGGCGACCAATGGAGGGTGCGAGCCTGAGCAATTGTTGCCTTCCATCGTTGACGGTCTTGGGCACGCTGCTTCCAGTCATCAAGACCAAGCTGTCTTGCATCCGCGATTACTTGGTCTTTAGACCGGAGATTCGGTCTTCCTTTCCTTCTCGAACCAGTAGACTCGGATTCAAAGACCCTCTTCGCTGTAGCATTGTTGTCCATGCGCTCGATGTGGCCGAGCCAGTGCAGTCGACGGATTCTTGCCTTCCGGACTACATCCACATCCTGGTACAGCTCGTAGAGTTCGCGGTGGAGACGACATGTCTCCTCCCTTCGCCATCCTAGTAGACGGGACCATATATTTGACGTAGAATTCTTCTTTCGAAGGTACCAAGAATCAGCTCTGCAATCTTGCTTAGCGTCCAGCTTTCAGCTCCATAGAGCAGGACTGGCAAAATAAGAGTTTTGTGGACCATTATTTTGGTCCTTCGAGTCAGGAGTTTTGAGCCCAGTTGTCTTGACACACCGAAGTAGCTCCGGTTGCCAAGGGCGATTCTACGACGGATCTCCACTGTGATGTCGTTTGTGGAGTTCACGTTTGTCCAAGCTGGTGTGTGACGGAACGTTTTTTGCTCAAAAGCATATATTTCGTTTGAACTTGCGACCAGTTCGTTTCGCCTGTTCTTCAATCGCCGTAAAAGCCTCCACTACGGCACTTTGAGAACGTGCGACAACGTCGATGTCATCTGTGTACCCCAACAGTTGCAACGACTTGTAGAAGATAGTGCCTTCCGTGTTCACAGCTGCCCTCCGGACTATCTTCTCCAGTACCAGATTGAAGGAATCACACGCATCTCCTTGCCGAAATCCAGTGCAAGTTTCAAACGGCTCGGAAATTCTTGAGCCGAACTGCACGGTGCATCGCGTATGTGTTAGCGTGGTGCGACACAACCGCATCAGTTTTCCCGGGATCCCGAATTCAGCCAACGCATCGAATAGCTCCTTGCGATGAATGCTGTCGTCTTTGAAATCGATGGACAAGGGGTATTATTATTTATTATTACTGTTGAGGATAAATTGCACCGCGAGAAGGTGGAAGAGATTTATCCTCTCTAAGCCAGTTTCCTTTAGGAATCTGAGAACGAGAGCTGGTTCTAGTGACTTCAATTCTTCCTCTGATATTAGGTGTTTGCCCAGATATCTTTGTCTTTTGTGGGCTAGCATCGCACAAAATCCCAGTATATGTTCCGCAGAATCTGCAGAGACCTTCTTCTGACACTGCTAGTATCCTTAGGTGCTCCCTGAGCTTACAGAGTCCTTTTAGGAAGCCTGTTAGGATACGGAGGTTTTTTTTGCTCATTCTGATACATGCTTCAAAGCTCTTGCGGTTATGTTCACTCAAGAGTTTGTTGGTCTGCTTCATACCATGAGCATTGCATCTGCCCGCTTCCTTCTTTCCAGTTCCCCGAACTCTTCCCTTGAGGACTTGATCTCCTACAGCGCAGAATGGTTCGGGGCTTATAAAATGTTCCGATGCCCCTTTCCTCGCCAGGAAGTCGGCCTTTTCATTGCCTTCTATTCGTGTATGGCCAGGTACCCAACAGAGTTCTACTCTGTTACTCCTACTCAGCTTCTTGAGCTTCTGTAGACATTCCCACACGAGCCTGGATTTGATGATATCGGAGTCTAGTGCCAGGATAGCGGCACGACTGTCCGACATTATTGCTGCGTCACACTTGGTATAGTTCCTGTTAAGATCGATCTGAGCGCATCTGTCTATGGCAGAGATACTGGTGCATTTGCCCAAGGGTTCGTAGTACTTTGTCCGGGTAACAAGGGGTAATTCTGGCCGGACTTGAATATCTCCTTCCACTCTTATATCTGGTCAACGATGAGCAAGAAGAAATCACAATCCATGGTCGGTTTTAGTCGAAAGCATATGCACTTGCTAGTGGGAGCCATTAGTGGACACTGTGCCATCGGAACACTTGCATTCCGTCTTGGCATCTCACAGAGCAGTGCCAAACACGTTGCACAGTCAAAGAATAAATGGTATCTGCTCTGGGAGTTCCCTAGAAGGGAAAACTGGGTGCAGTGGCCAAGCAAGGGCACTATGGACACAACTCGTTGGTCTAAGTGGTGTCAGTGGCTCTTTGGCCGCCAGGGCACCACTATACCTATTTACTAGAGCCTCGTGTCATGTACGTCCGTGTAGCACTACACAAGATGTACGTGATCACGTGAGCGTTCCCATTCACCCTACCGACCCTTTGTCAAATGAAGTTCACGGATTACCTGCCACGGTTTTGGATTAAACTGAGGTCCACTCCGGAAAAAATGGACGAGCTGGAGCTTAGTACTGTTGTTCTTCTCTAAAGTCATAGAGGCTTACAGAGGTTAATACAGAAACGAGGACAACAACCAATTTTTCATTGTGCCTTGTTGTGTTGTTTGTTGGCTGAAGCGATTTGTTGATCAACGTCAACTTGGTATTTTGGTTCAGAGGACAACTCTCAAGTGTAAAAATGAAAACCAAAATGTACCCCATTTCATGTGCGGCCATGTCAACGTCTAATGCATTTCAACAACTTTGTTAATTTAGTTCTGGTCGAACCAAAGGTTCTTAAAAATACTGGCGCCCAAGAAATTCCCCTTTTCTTGCCGTGGTCATGAACAACGCAAAAATGTGGACATTTTCTGATCCTGGCAATTAAAACCGTGATCACGTCAAAGAGCATGCTGAGCGCATTTATCAAAAGCTTCATAAATACATTTCTGGTCGAAAGTCTTTGATCAAAATGTACCCAAAATTTCTTATCGGAATGAGTTATTTCAACGGCGCAAGCAGAAGACACACAAAGCAACGTCTTAAAATTTTCTAATTTGTTTACGATGTCCCTAGACTTGCAATGGAGATTGTGCTCATCATGTCTTGACGTGAAGTGCTGCCGCGATCATTGAAGATTCTAGAAATTTCAACCTTTTCAACCGTCTGGAGTTCACTGGAATCACGCCCAGAATACAAGACAATCACCCACTTTCAACGCTGAACTCATTTCTTGTCGACGACACTGTCTCAGCACTGCACTGCAACTGATTCCAGTAGCACTTAATTTTCGAATCCCATTCCATCCGCAAAAAGTGGCAATGCGTCTGAGAAGACTCCCCCCTCCCCCCCACGTCTCTGCCAAAACACATTCTTGCTTACGACAAATAGCGTCAACGGTCAGCCATCAAAACTCGAAATCATGTCCTGCGAACAAGGCAATTATCATTCCACATCCCCGGTGCTGGTCATCCCAGTCCGGCCGCAGACGGTGACAGGCGGAAGATAAAGTCCACCTAAGGTGCTGCATGACGGCAGGCTCAACGACTACGTCGACGATTGTCATCACTTAAAGCGCATTTGACACCAATAAATGTCCACCACTGGAATTCCGACTCGGACACTCCACTCCGGTGCGTCGTCGTCAAGAAGGAGCGGCGTGAGCGAGGGGTGACGGCCAACGGACGGAGGTTGCACGGGGTTGACACTCCTGTTGTTTGCTGTGGAAGTTAGTCGTGCCCTCGTGCACCACCATGACACCATGACGCTGACGACTACATGAGCCTACACCGGCTAACACGCAAAAGGACATGGGAGAGGAAATGTCTTATTACCCATGAGCATGATGCTCCGCACATGGTCGCTCCTGCCACCAGGCATGCACAGAGTCCACACCAACTTCCGAGTGCTGTAATGAGTTTAATGAATGTGCCCCCGGCCGGTGGCCGGTGGGCGGCGGGCGGCGGACGGCGGACGGCGGTTCGGCTCCAATCTGGGTTGACATCTTTACACAGTCCCGCTCGGAGTTGGTTGGGTCGTCGCTACAATCTATGTATTTGCCCATCGTCCACCTCTGACTCTGGACTGGGTGCGTGTTTGTTTGTGCGCCCCTGTCTGTTGGCGAGTGTGTCGCCCCATGTCCCCCAAAACACACATCCTGGTGGTGCATGTGGCTGATTTTCTAGTCGTTTGCTGTGTTTGGCAAGGTGCCTTGACAAGTAATTAATAAGGGAATCGAAATTTGTTTACACATCTGCCCGATTATTTCGCATTAATAATACCCTCATGAGGATAATGCTCCTCCTGCATCCTGTGTGGGCGTCAGGTTGATTGGGGGGCCGATTACAGGCGACCGTGCAGCAGTGTCTTCTTGGGATTTGAGATTTTCCTCGCCCCCTCCCCCCCGTACGCACACACAGACGCACCTTGACTGGGTAAATGTTTGCACTTGCATCTGGCGTGCAAACATTGTGTGGGCCGGGTGGTGATGGTGGGTCACATCTGGGATGCAATGGCGATGCCTTCTTGTTCGCTTTGACACTTTGTTTGACTTGAGAAATGGTGGTGACGATAAGGATTATCCGTTGATTTAGATAGCTGATGCAAGGGAGGTGACTACATCGAGGGATGGCCACAGGATCTGGTCGGAGGGAGGGGAGTTCTTCAGAAAGAACAGGGCTCCTCGCCGTCCCGGATCGCGAAGTGATTCTGTCTCAGTTTGGAGGGGATTATTCTACATCGTCCCAGATTCTCCTTAACAGTGCGGCCATTCATCAAAATGTGGGCACCTCCAAGCGTGACATTGGAGCAAAGACACGCCCGCCCATCCACTTTTTGAAAACCAAATGCGGTGCCGTCAGCAACCCCAACAAGCTTGATTTATGTCGAAATCCTTAAACCAGACGAAAATCAATTACGACCAAACGAACGGCACGGCACGGCACAAAAAGAGAAAACCGTCCAAACAACCTGTGTGCGGTGTCACTGTGGCCACCAACCTATGGTTGCACACTTTCCACACACATCCACGGGCGCGGAGATACACACGAGATTAGAGAAAAGGAATCCATTAAGCGTCGCTGCTCAACAAAAGTGAAAACATTTCAAGCACTTTGAACTTTAACAACGGCTCCTCCCCTCGACCCACGCGACCCGTCTATCGGGCGCTGAATCATCCCATCGGGAGGGCAAACAGAAAAAGAACGACGCTGACAACCGAATACACAATCATAAATATCCTGTGCTCCCCTGCTTTTGGGAGGAATTTCATTCTTTTATGAGCGATCCTACACTCCTTCCGCTCGACGCCATTCATCACAAATTCAACCCTTCTCGGTGTCTGTGCATTCGTTTAACCTTTGCTCCCCCCCCCCCCCCACCCCCAAACCAACGACGTGCCCCAACCTGCTGCCTGCCATCCATCCCGGAGTACAGCCGCGGGCTCCAGGCGTTTTGTTTCAAATGTGTTGACATTAAGGATAACAATAAGCAGGGCAGGGCCAGGAGCACACAAAAGTCAATGCCAACGCCAACGCCAACTCGAAAGGGTTGCGACACCGCCGCCCTGGAACACAATCACATCGGGAGTCATGAATCAAAAATAAAGGGCCACGCTGCTGTAGTCCCCCTGCCTCCCGGGAGGATATCAAAAATTTCATTTCTTAAGGGTTCAAACGATGCCACGTTTTCCCACACCCTTGCCATGCCGTCAGACCGGAAGCCCGCAAAAAATCACTTTAAACTTTCTCGTTGACAAAAGCCTTTTCCTCTCCCCACACAAACTCTCACACACACATCCACACTCAGAGAGAAAGGGGTGCAAATTATGACAGACTGTTGCATGCACATGGGCTCACTCAATCCGCCCGTTCTCTGTGGACGACCGAAACCAAACCATAGACGACGGGACCAGAAAAGCAACGTTGACACTTACCTCAGACTTCAGTCACCGTAATCCCCCACGCACAACCGAACGCCGCCGACCCCCATCGGGCCGGACCGCCTGCGAAAAATGACGATGATATGAACCGCCCGGAGAAGTCATTTAAGCATTTGTCAGAACTGTCAACTACAATGGCACCCCATGAATTTCTTATGCGCTACACTCTGTTCGCACTCAGCTCGCCCCCGTGACACGTCCTCTGGCCCGCGTGCCGTCCCGGACAAGCGTGGGGCTCGGTGCGTAATCAGAGTCGGCCTGGTACACCGACTGCAGCAAGGTCGATTGAGGGCAGAGTCGTCGCCATCGTCATCGTCGTCGTCGGCCTATGGTTTGGCTAACTGGTTAGTTGATCCACCCCGAAGCTGTTCATCCTCCCCCCCCCCCCCCCACGCACTGACCACCATCGCTGTGTACCCGCTCCCCACCCACAGCAACAACATCAACTGCACATTAGTCATCCTACATGTTGCCCACTGCATGCACACCGTCCTCGGGTCGGTGTCGGTGCTCTGCCGCATCGAGAGTCGGCCGGATGGCCGTTCGGGGTGATTTTAGTGAGCGACGCACTAACTACCCCCCGGGACTGTAAAATGCGAAACAATGCGAATTAAATTGCTAACGCTCTGGGCTCGGCTTGAATCCCTGAATCCATGGGTCCCCGTGCTGCCCGGATGATGGTGCACAATTTAAAAGGGGGAGATAATTGTTTTTGTTGTCGCCTTAGCACCCAATGATGTCAATGTGGCGCGTGTAAGTGAGTATGAGCGGGGGTGGGTGGCATGGATGGTGTTGCTGTTGCTCTGTTTTGCCCAAGCAACGAGGGGTAAATAGTTGATGTTGCTGATGCCACCGATGCTGCTGCCTGCTACTCCGGCTACGGCTACGACTCCTGCTCCTGCTCCTGGTTCTAAGTCTTGGAGAGACTGGAGTTGGGAAATGGGGAGCGAAATTGCGTCGCTTAATGGGATTCTTATTAGAGTTCTGCAGCAATTTGAAATGCCTTCGTTGCTGCTGCTGCTGCTGAGAAGGGGAGGAGGCGGGACCCCGTGGCATGGGGTTCGTTTAACGATTTCGACGAAATAATTAAAAATTGACTTGAGGATGGAGAAATGCGTTCTGTGGGTGCCTGAGGTTCAGTTTTATGTTGTGGAACGAAGGAGGGAGTGGAGGCCTTTATATTTCTACGCGCTTAATAAAAAAATAAAGTTCTGAGCGTGGTCCTCTTGTGCTGACGGCATCTGGGGGAGAAGACTCAACCGCGAATTTAGTGGACTTTCCAACTAAATGAGTCTAACTAGGCGGTGCGCACTTGACCAAGGCCATGCAGATCGCGTGGAGAAAGATGAGCGTTAGTACACTCGTCTGGGCATTAAGCCACCAGCCAGTGTGAGTGCATTCATATAGCCCTCAAGTCACTAACCAGACAGAAAACATAGCCTCCTCAGCGGCTTGCCTCCTCAGAGGCTTGTCTTCTCAGAGGCTTGTCTTCTCAGAGGCTTGCCTTCTCAGAGGCTTGCCTCCTCAGCGCCTTGCCTCCTACGGCTTGCTTCCTACGACTTGCCCCCTCAGCGGCCAGTATCGAAGAAGATCCAGAAATATCGATTCGACGCCGATCAGCTGAATTGGGAGAAGTCTGAGATGCAACTCGGCTTACATACATACTCGGCATTTGCATAAGGTCATACAGACGCAAGAGTTGAAGCCGGTTTACCTTAGACAACGCCGTGAGTTCGCCAGTTGAACGCTGGAAATGTTGGGCGGAAGTTCGGATTTTGGCCAAAAAAGGACGATACCTATTTTTGGCTCAGTTGCTAAGTCAAATACCCGTCATCGGCGCGAATAAAATCCAATGGTGTTCCAGCATCCACAAAGATTGACTCGCATTGAGGGCGTCATCAGACCTTGTGTCATTCGAAATGAGGAAGGAGACGCAGCTTCAGTCAGTGGTCCCAAGTGAACCGTCTTTCTATGGCCAGTGCTCTACGGCATCGATATATCCGAGCTGTGCTTAGAAGAAGACGGCGGTAGGAGTCATACAAGCGAGACAAAGCTCGATGTTGTGTCAGAGAAATGGGTCGTCTCTCGGCAAGTGGTCATTAATTGGCGGCCGCCAACATGCATCTCGATTATTTTCTCTGGGACCACGTCAAGTCATTAGTCTACGCTAACAAGCCAACCACTTTGGACGAGCTCTTGGCCAACATTCGAGACGCTATTGCCGGAATAACATCGCACATAGTTGACCCTAATATGTTCGAGCGACCGCTTGAAGCACTGCCAGTGAAGCCAAGGCAACCATATGAATGATGTGCTGTTCCATGCATATCTCACACCGTTGGTGGCATATTTAAATTTCCTTTTGTAACTCCAAGGATAGGCTGGAGTGGCTGCCTGCAGAAGGCAGGCGCACTTAGGCCAAAGTGTGATACCACGCGGATTAACTACTCCTAAACTTGGGACTGGTTTAGCTGGCTAATGCTGACGCTATTAAGTTCGCTGATACTGTTGAAATAGTAGGCCTCTAGGTGTAAGTGGCAACGACTTGCCAGAGTACTATATGAGCAGAGGAGGTGATTTGTGGTTTTTACCTCTTCATCCATGCAGATGCTGCAGAAATCATTGTACATTGGAACACCTAACCTGAGGGCGTGAACACCGATGAGCGACCTAAGTGAAGGTCTGCTTAGTCTGAGCTTAAGGCAGCTCCTGGTGTTAGAGACCAGAATTTACCGGCACCCACATGAGGTGTATATTGAAACGTTCAGCCATCTAGTTAAGAAAAAGCCTGCCAGTGAGGGATGTCTTTGAGTTGAGCACGACGTTGTCGTGATTGGTCACCTTGTAGATGGTTGTTGACGGGAGCACTAGTGCATCTTAAGTTACTGCGTGGGAAATTGAAAGAAGTCTCTGACTTATGAAACTACGCTCGTAACAGGCGGCCTTTGAAACATCCACGAACGGCATCTCCCAGATTATCGATCAACCAATCGACATTATTGACTCCCGATGTTAGGCTAGGCATAAGACTCGTCTCAAATAAGTCCAGATTCTCAGTTATCCTGGTATACTTAAGAACCTGAAAAGAGATTTTAGTGGGATATTCTGGAGGTCCTGGAAGAACTTTTTATACCTCAACTGGCAGATTCAGGGGCAGTAACAGAGGCAGCTAGCAGTGTCCTATACAGACGTTCGCTAGTCCCATTTTCATACCATGGTGCTTCAGATGATTGTGGCCAGTTAGTGATCCGACTACCATCCCGAGCACCTTCTTCTCAAAATGAAGGAATCTGTCGCTTTTTGCACTGCTAAGCTTGGGCCAAAATATGGGTCAGTTTCGGCCCATTTCCTGTTTCGTTGCGTGTTATGTCGCTGTAACCCGGAACCCAGCATAGAGTAAACGAGTGCTCAACGTACTGAATGGCGCAGTTGGTTGATTATAAAGTTCCCCGGTTCGAATCCCAGTGAAAGCAAAGCTTTTATCCGGTTTTCATATCTGATCCAGTCACCATTTGCCGTTGGAATCACATTAACGGCACTGTCACTGGAGTTGTCGATCAGTGGTAGTAGTCTGACTTTAGGTATCACAAGTGTGTGCTGGTGATTTCGCTGACCAATGCTGGTAGTACAATGGACCAGTTTTAAGTATGACTCCTTCAGTCTAGTGTGAAAAATTAAAAAAAGCGAGTGCTCTTCGCGACATCATGGGCTTGATCTCCATAGGCTTGATCTCCTGCCGCTTGACTGTCAATTAGGACCCAGCCGATGGTATTTCCAACATTGATATAATTTTGGCAGCTTCCTTAACTGCCAGGACTTCTGCTGGAAAAACACAGCCATTGTCAAGGATTCCGATGGAGGAGTGCATGTTTAACAATGAGGAGAAAATGTTCGCGCTTGTGTCGTCTACGATCCATCTGTGAATACATGGATGGTCGAATTGTTGATGAGTTCATTAGTGGCCCACTCCTTCCTGGTTGGGAAGTAACACCCGGAGGCTATTTCAAAGTCAAGAACTGGGGAACTACAGTCGCCTTCGGTCAACTTGCAATCAGTCTAGTATACTTGCATGCCACTGGATTGGCTGATACCTAGCGCTCCTTGCAGCGGCATGTTAAGGTCAAGAGGTATTCGATTTATTAACAACAACTAAACACAGCGAGTCGTCAATGAGGCGTTTGCTGGCATTGAAGTGAAAGCGGCTAATATGGGTCGGGCAGCAAATCAGGGCAAAACAAAGTACATGCTGCCATCACGGATGTACGCACAACATCGACGTCTCGGACAGAGCGTCATAATAGGCAGCAGGAATTTTCAGGTAGTCAAGGACTTCGTCTACCTCGGCTCTTCAGTAAAAAGGCACAATAACACCAGTACCGAGATCAAGCGCAGAATTACTTTTGCCAGGCGCTGTTTCGCTCTCGAAGCACCAAGCTGACTTTATATAACACCCTGATCATCCCTGTCCTGCTCAGCATGGCGCAGAGACATGGACGCTATTGAATGCGGATGAAGAAGCTCTTGGTCTTGGTCTACGTGCGATATTGGTCCTGTTTGCGTTGACTGTGTCTGGAGGAGGTGATTCCACGAACCACGAACTGAACGGGCTGTAAAGCGGCATGCACTTAGTTAAGCGTCTTCGGCTCCAACGCTTAAGATGGCTAGGTCATGTAGAGCGGATGGACACCACAGCTCCGGTCCGAAGAGTCTTCGATTCCGAGCCATGGGGACAACGCACGTCCCCGAACGAGAGAGCGCACACGAGTGGACAAGGACCTCAACCAACTTGGTGTGCGCAATTGGAGGCACCTGGAGGCTTGTTGGTTGAGGCCCGGGTTCTCAGCTTCCAAGCCCGCTGTAGGAGTAGTGCTGATTGCTTCTGTGACGCCCAGGCATGGAAGTCTCTGCATTCTGGTTAAATATCGTTAAATGTGTAGTTTTCAGGGACGCGTGCCTCCAGAGTAAGCTGCCACGGTATGACACGGACTACACCATCTCCGCGGGGGTACCGCAAGGATCGGTGTTGGGTCCACTCCTGTGGAACCTAATGTACGACAGCTTCGCAGATGATATAGCTATCGTGGTCGTTGCAAAACGCACACACGAAGTCGAGTCAACCACAAACGCAATCAAATATAGCAGTGGCTTGAGTCTGCGGGTCTCGCACTGGCGGACCACAAAACGGAAGCTGTACAGGAAAACCGTAGAATATATTAATATTCAATTCGGAAATCAGAGTATTCGATCGAAGTAAAGTACCTAGGAGTGATGTTGGACAACCGGCTACGGTTCAAACCACATGAAGACTAGAAAAAAGCATCAACCCTGCAAGCGGCACACGGCCAGAATACTGCCGAATATTGGCGGACCTTGATATTCAAAAAGGATCCTCCTAGCTAAGGTGGTCAGCTCGGTTATTCTATACGCTGCACTAGTCTGGGCAGATACATTGAGAAGAAAAAGGAAACTGTCAACGGTATACCGACTCTGCGCACTAAGGACAATAAGCGACTATCGTATGATCTCGGACGCATAGCTGGAATGATTCCCATCGACATCCTCGCTGACGACATGACAACTCCCCATATTGTCCCGAGTGTCCAAACCAAAAGGGAGGACGTGAAACACGCAATTTTCCTTTGCGGAGTCGGAGGAATATTGGCTAGACATCTGCGGACAGCTAACGAGCTACGGAGAGAATAGAAGCAAAAAGAAGAGCGGCAGAACCAGCCGAACAAATAGGAAGACCGGGGTAGCATGAATTGCTTGCCAGCCGCGCGAAGTAATACCTAACGGCAGTTCCGCGGGGAGATAGGTTGAAGAGTGCAGGTAGGTACGTAGGCGTTTCCTAGAAGCGATTACTTGGGCTTGCGAATCGTGCATGGTGATAGGGCGGGCTGTTAGTATCCTTCGAAGATTGCCACATCCTTGGACGTAACCAAAAAAAAGAGTAAGCTGCCATTAGTCAAGATAGGTCTGGCAATCGCTATGTACATCCACACGATTGTCTTAAGACTTGGTCCTCATTTGTTAACAAATATCCTGGTCCTCAGGTACACGGTACGGAACGTTTTCTTGAGTCGTTCGTAAACATTTGAACTCCAGTTGAGTTTCTTGTTTAGGATTATCCCGAGGCATGTGGAACGATCAGTCAGGGTGAGGGGAGGGTGCTCAATTACTGGTAGTCGGAATCGCGGAATGATGCGGAATAGATCCCCGACATCACTTCAATTCATTTTATCGTCTGTTTCCAGGTGTCAGCATTCAAAGCAAGTCGCCAGCTAAGACTCTGAGCCAAGCACAGGACGAGCTAAAGTGGCGCCCACTAGTTGACGGCGACCTTAACCAATGAAAGAAGCAAAAGATCGCCCAGAGACACAGTGACGAACGCAAGCCTTGTTCAAAGTACAAAAGAAAGGCGATGTCTGATTTCTGGGACTCTCTCCCTGCCCCAAGGCCATTATCAGACACAAGTCGCTTAACAAATTTCAACTTTAACAATCCGTTAAATGATGAAAAATCAATTTTCGTCATCGCGCCAGAAGGATAATTGCTACTAGTAGCAAAAATCTGTCTTCCCCTTTGTTGTTCGATGCTTTTTAAGGGATTTTGACATCATCCCTTTGTTGGATGTGTTTACCATCTTGCCACCCCTGGGGGGGTGGTAAATCGTAAATTGTCGCAAATGAGAGAGAGTGAGAGAGGAAGACACAGAGAGCGAGATGGCAACATTAAGAATGAGAAAAACATTCAACCAGCACCTGTTTCTTGGGTGTTCACTGCTATTAATTAAGCTTAACGAGGTTACAACACACCAACACGGGGTTCATCTAACCCAAAAACTTCAGCAGAGTTTCACTCATTCTACTGGCATTGCTATTGCCGTCGCCGTCGCCGTCGCCGTCGCCACCAGGGCACAGTCACAGCAGTGTGGTAGCATCAACCACCCCATCATCGTCATTACCCTCTGGGCGCTTGGCTCTCTCGCTCAGTCTCCGAATTCGCAGATGAGTAGCTCGAGGACGTGATACTTAACCTTGCTGTGTATACTTAACAGCAGTTTGCCGCTACTTTGCTGCTGTTGCTGCCTGTGCGCTGTGTAACCCCTTTTTATCTTGAAAGCCTTTTCCTTTTCATAATAATAATTAGGGGGCCATCCTTGTGAGACGCCCGGCGATGGGGGTTTTTGTGTGTGTATGAGAGCTAGTGCTGCCATCTAATCGGTTTAAGTTTTTCAACGGCTTTATCCACACACACACACACACAGAGACGCGCCGAACAGAGCTGGGCACACAAAGGGGTGGTGTAACTAGAGTACACAGGGCAGGCGGGGTTTGTGTATCCTGTGCAAAAGACGATGTAATATATGACGAGGTATTAATTTTTCGAACGTGTCGGTGGCACACCCCACGACCGGATGATGGGTGGCAGCGGGTGTATCCGCCAACTATTTGGTTTCAGCTTATTACGGAAAATTGCGAATCTTTTCCATTAAACACGAGGAACGACTAGAACGCGACATGAGAAGAAATGATGAAACGTGGCAGTCCCTCAGGACCTCCCTGCGATGAGTGTTAATTATATTTGTTTGCTTGAATGCCAGCGAGGGCTGCGAAACCCGGTGCAAACTGGTGTGGCGGAGTGCCTCTGTTTCGCGACCAACGTTGTTTACAAGTTTTTAATTGGAATTCAGTTTCGGTTAGACGCGAAAGAAGATGCTGCAAGGCGGCGCGGCCCGGGGTGGGATGGCCATTTTGAACGAGTGTCCCTTTTAATTAAGGCGACATGAAGGAGACAAGCCAGGCGCCTGCAGGTGACAATGGCGCACAGATTTAAGCACAATCAGAGCAATGTGAAGCAATTAATGCTTAATTTGCTGAGTGATTGTGGGTCGATGTGGTGAGAAAGTAAAAAAAATCAAACAATTGACGGTTGCGAGGCGGGGTTTTGGTGGTCTTTTTTCGATTTTCTGAATAATCAGCTGGATGGAGTGCTTTGAAATTAATGCAACTCAGGTGACATTCCAAAGCCAGGCAGGAGACAATGCACGATCTAGCGGTGTGGCGGGCTGTTTCAGGTTAAAAGCAAACGACGGCTCTCCTCTTTTGGTGCAGAGAAGAAAGGCAAATGCAGGTCATGCTCTCGCAGAGTACTAAGCTCAGCCTGAATGACTGTCTAGTTCTCCTCGGAGGAACATAAATTCAGTACCTCGGCTATGAGATGTCCTAGTTTATTTCAATGCGACGCTAGGGTTGGGTTTCCACCAAGTAGCCTACGATTAGAACGACCATATGTATGTGGCAGACGTTGATAATGGGTTTTGTTGAAAGCATTTCCCATCAAATTACAGCTTCCGCTGACTGTGACAATGAACGTCTCATCCTTCATTACCTGGACACCACTCAGTGCGTTCACATCAAGACTACGAGAGACACTAACTCGGAGCCAGTGGCACTGCGCAGTGGAGGCCGGTCGGAGAAGGTGTCCATGAATCCATGGCAACTTTCATCAACTGACCAACGAGGCAAATATCCGCTTAAAGACACTACGTGATGTGGCTGAAATTAGCTTTTGCGTGAAGTACTCTGTGGCAGGTGTCCGTGTCTCCGGGCCCCGTGCTTTAATTCCACGTGAATCGAATTACACGTGAATTTACATTTTTTACTAAATCTAAGACACTACGCGATGTGGTGATTTAGCGTTAGTATGTAATTAATTACACGTGAGGACGTACTCCGTGTTTTATTTTCACGTGAACCGAATTACACGTGAATTTACAATATTAACTAGATCTAAGACAATACGCGATGTGGTGATTTAGCGTTAGTATGTGATTAACTTACACGTGAGGACGTTCTCTGTGTTTTAATTTCACGTGAAATGAATTGAATTACACGTGAATTAACAATTTTTTTTAAAATTTATAATACTTATCAAAAGTTCCCAGAATATCCATATGCCACTCCTAGTCTACTCACATGCATAAATAATTGTATATCCATCAAACGCGCTCAGTTCACTACTTTTATTTCATGAATTTAAAGCTAGGCATACGTACCCACGTGACTCACTATGATATGTAATGAAACTAACGCCTAGAGTTTGAAGCTCTTGTACATGACCTTTGACAACCAATTTCTCAGAAGGGCTTGTCTAAAAAATCAGTCGACTAGGCAACAGTAAGCCACTACTGTACTCATTGTGTAACATGCCTGCCGGTAGAATGTTTGTCACGGATGCCAACGAGATCTCTATTGGTATATTCGAAGCAAGAAATTCCCTCCAACAGGGTGCTGTTAATTCGCCGATCCTGTTTTACACTGGCCAAGTCAAAGGAAATCTGTTACATCGATCCCATCCGGACAAAACTTACCTACGGCTTCACGATAGGGGTCGTCCCAACTGCTCTAAACCCCCAGAAGCACCCTTCCAAGTCGATAAGCCCGGTCTGAGAAGCAAGATCGAAATGCGATACAGCTCATCATTTACATCGTCCGTTTGACCGTCACACAAGGAGCTGAGTACGATATACTCCGGCAGAGTACAGCGGTATAGTTTGGGGTTGTGTTGCTATGCACCGTCAACACCACTAATGATTGGCGAGGAATTCCCTTCAGAAGTCATATATTAGACGCGGATACGCCGATACGCCAATACGCCAATACGCCGATACGCCGATACGCCAATACGCCGATACGCCAATACGCCGATACGCCGATACGCCGATACGCCGATACACAGGTACGCTCTTTATACACGCGTTGTCGTATTCCACTAATTACACGTGTATTCGGGCAATAGAGTATACATATTTATATTTTTGTGACACGTAATATAAATACACGTATTCAAGTGAATTCACGTGCAATCGTACACTAATTATTTAAAAATTGAAATAAAAATACAATGTCTGCTCAAGCCGAGATGCACGACCTTTTTTTTGGCAATTTCCTGCCACCGCCCTCCACAGACCCCAGCCCTTCATCGTCTTGCCGCAGAGACTCACGTCTTTAGCAGCAACTTCCCCACTCCCGCCCACATTACTGAATTGGTTGGGTCTCTAGAGAGAGAGAGAGAGAGAGCCAAGACCAAGCCTTAAGCCCCAACTATGAATACCAATCGCAACCAGAAGGCGGTTTGAGGAGAACTTTGTGGGATTTCCACTTGTGGCTACCACCGCACCGCACCGCATCAACCCTCTTACAAGTATTCATCATCAACGTCGTCGTTTCTCTCCGATCCCATCCCATCCCATCTGCAGCTGCACTTGTGAGTTTCCCCAAATTCAAACAGAAACCAATCCTCATCATCATCTGGAGCTGATTATCGAATACTTTGCATTTCGCATGCACAAAAATTCCATCGACATCCTCAAATACCGACAATTCGTATGCAAACAATTGAATTCCAGTGAAATCAAAGACAAAGACGCATCGGCAAACTCAGCGCCTCCGATCTCTGATCCGATACCGATACCGCTTCAATCAATTGAATTCCGAATGGCGTCGTCTATCGAAATCTGGCGGACGACAAATATTCAATTAAATCGAACAGACACACGCTCCCCCCGCAGCCACCACACACGCAAACAAACGCGCCAGCAACACATTCCCACACTCGTGCGGATGCATTAAGGAAATCGAAGGAATTTAATTGAAGTCACGTTTCATTTCGTCCGGAAAAAAATAACCACCGCCGACGACGATGGGGGCGTGCTGGCGCTCCGCAAGGACACAGTCACACAGGCGAAAGGCGGCTACTTAAAAATGCAAAATTAATTTCTTCCCTCGTTTGCAAATAAAAAGGAAGCAAACCACTCTCGTTCGTCGGTCCTTGCTGGCGTCTTCGTCAACGTCTTTCAAGTTCTCCGTCTCTTCGACTGAGGGATGTACTAACGCCCCCCCCCCCCCATTCCCAGCGACACCCCAGCAGCACAACGGTTCGAGGCAAAAAGGAAATTAAATTTCGACTCGAAATTACATTGCCAATGACTCCTGTTGTTCGGTGAAAGTTTATTCTTCCGTCTACCATCGTGCGTTTGGTGGGGAGGGGGTGGGGGGGGGAGGCACGAGGGTTGTTTGAATATAAAAGTGATTATAGGCACAATGTCTACACAACCTGCCATCCATTCACCACCACCAGCAGCAGCCGTAGCACCACCACCACCACCCTTGCTAATAGCTCGAGGCGTTCAAATGAAAACGAGTCGACGCTGGCAACAACAAACAACCGATTGTTGACAGCCAAGAGGCAACAGTAACAACAACAACAACAAGCAAGCAACAGCAGCTAACATTGCCAACAGCGACAACAGCGCCAACAACGAACAAACGCAACAAAACTGCGGAGCGCGATTACAGCGTGAACAATAAATGTCACATAATCTTTAATAAAGGACCCAAATCCGTTAGCGATTTATAGTCCATGCCGCTGTTGTTGTATCGTATCTCCAAGGATATGCATGCGAAGGAGGATAAAGAGGCTGCCGGCCCAACCCCAAAATGCCGAGGTAGCCCGAGGGTGCCCACAGCCTATCTGGAAGAGCAAATCGCTTTTCGTATTATTGAAGTCATTAACCCGCGACTTTTTCGAGGCCCGCCTGTAGCCCTCATTATCCGCAGTCGTCTTGTGTCGTCGCAAAGAGTCCTTAAGGAACTTGAGCGTTCGCTTTCGCTTTCGCCTTCGTTTTCAGTTTCATTTTGGCGCTGGAAAGGGGAGGCTGGCGACTTAGCCTCGGGGAGTTGAATGCGCCTTTCGCGGAGAATTCTGTTGAGAGTCACTTGCGTTGGAAGGGGATGGGGACGCTGTTGATTCAAGGATGAAACTTCATAAAAATTTTGTTTTTTTTTTTTGTTTTTGGATTGTTCATATCTTTTTTTTGGTGAGGTTCATTTTGGGGGAAGGTTCTTGCTGCTTGAAGCATTCAACTCGAGACGCGTGATGAAGAAGTCGACTGGGACTTGTTGGAGGTGTTCAGTCTCTTCAAACACTTAATAGCAGTTTTTTTTAAAGAAGACAGACGCACGATTTTATTAAAGAACCAAAATATACCAGCGCTCTGAACAAGTTAAAGAAGAGCTAAGAATCTCCTTCTCTGACCGTGCATGCAACTCTTGGCGGTCAATTCATGCCGTGCACACATGAGTGGGACGTGGCATAGATATCAGTACGCTTCCAGAAGGGCTAATGCCACAGCGGACATTGTGCAAGAGTGATGTGGGTCAACGGTTATCTCATGGAAGTTCGCCTTGTAAGGTTTTCTTAGATCGGAACTCGATGCCAACATGCCGCAGACCACTTGTGTCCTAAAGATCAAAATGACCTGTACCATCACTCGAATAGGCATCTAGGATTGTACTCTTGGGCAGCGCATCAACCAGCGATACCGCTGTGGCTTTTTGAAAGATTTCTTTTTGCCATTTTCGCCTCCCTCGCGTACACGTAGTCGGCCAGACAGACGTTGAATGTGTGAAATGGCTCACATTGGTGTAACTCGCCTTCATTTACCTCCTCTCCGGAATATATGAAGTCTCTGGTTTCCATACAAGCTACAGTCGTCGACAGTCAGATCGCAATTAAATGTCTTCTAATTCTGTCTGAATTTCTATATTCTCCAAGCCAGTCAACGAATAACGCAACGAGCTAATCTCACTATTACAGTGCCCTTGTATGGGTTCCAGGGACTGGCAACATATTGAGAAAGCCGACGAAATAGCTAGGCAAGAATCCGCTGTTCACAGCTCGACTTAGGTGGCTGTAAACATTCCGGTTGGGCTAGTCAAGGCTCCATACTTAAAGGCTGTCAACCTTAAGTGCATTCGGGTGTGTTACTGTTCTACTTCTAGGAAAACATGGTGAACTTTTACTCATACCCCGTTAAGATGTTGCAAGAATGTCAAGTGATTAGTGTAATAAAGAGTGGTTAAATTTTAAGGGCCGATGTTGAATGTGAACCACACCTAAATGTCATCAATTTCAGACTAACTCAATTTGAACCATGGGAAGATACACAATCGAGCAACGCGTTAAAGTTATTCAGGCTTATTATAAAAATGCGCGTTCAACTAAAAATGCATATCGTGCACTTCGTGATTTTTTCGGTCAATTTAATCGTCCAAATGTGCGTACAATCGAAAAAAATCGTGCAAAAATTTGAGCAAACCGGGTCTGTAGGAGATGTGAAAACCCCAGTGCATGCTCGTACAGCTCGTATTGCAGAAAATATTGCTGCTGTTAGCGATAGTGTGGCTGATGAGCCCTCCACCTCAACTCGTCGTCGTGCCCAACCTTTGCACCTCTCACGCTCGTCGTTGATGAACATTATGCACAAAGACTTGCATTTACACACTTACAAGGTGCAATTGACTCAAGAACTAAAGCCTCTTGACTATTTCAAGCGTCGTCAATGGTCAGAATGGTGGCAAGAAATGGCAACAGTGGATGATCAATTTTCGAAGAAAATCATCTTCAGTGATGAGGCACATTTTCACCTCAGTGAATGATAATCCAAGAGTGATTGTCGAAAAACCAATGCACCCACAAAGAGTGACTGTTTTTGTGCGGTTTATGGCCTGGCGGCATCATCGGGCCGTATTTTTTCCAAAATGAGGCCGGTCAGGCAGTTACTGTGAATGGTGTTCGCTATCGTGAAATGATAACGAACATTTTATGGCCCAAATTGGAAGATATGAATGTGGACGATATGTGGTTTCAAAAGGACGGTGCCACTTGCCACTTGCCACACATCTAACGAATCAATGGCTCTTTTGCGCGACAAATTCAATGGCCGTGTTATCTCACGTGGTGCCGATGTCAATTAGCACATGAACTTGTCCATTATATGTGGAAACAGATGATAGTTGACATTTGTGCTTAAGATTCAGACCTTCTCTCTGAAGTTCGTAGTTTCTTTTAGTCAGGCTGTCATTAACGTAGAAGCTTTTTGACGAGTTGAATCCAAAGTTGTTTAGCCTTGGTGGACTTTTTTTGCTTCTACGATATTCGGCCAGTGCTCACATCAGCTTTTGCTTCTCTTGCTCGTCTGTCAGCTTAAGACTTATGCTTGCATCAGTTGGTTGTGATATGTTCGAGGGGCGATTGTGGAGCAAATGTTATTGAAGAGAGTCCCCAGGTTCTCGCCAGCTGAGCATATTTTCTCTCTCTATATATATCATCCACAAGAAGCTCCAGTCGCTCGATGTCTTGGCAAATTCTTCTTAATTTTCAGCTTTCTTTTGTGTCGTCGATTTTCGATTTGAGTCGATCTTCCCGTGCCGACAGCTTTGCGTCCAACAATTGTGTGAAGTTCTCCGCTCATGTTTCAAGCTTGCTCTTAATTCGAAGCCAGAGTTTTTCAGCAATGTTGGCTGATTCTTGGTACCTTCGAAAGAAGAATTCTACGTCGGGTACATGACCCCGTCTCCGCGGAAGGTGAATGGAAGAGAAGACATATCCGCGATTCTTTGAGCTTTACCAAGATGTGGATGTAATCCGTCGACTGCACTCTCTCGGCCATATCGAGCGCGTGGACAACAATGCTACAGCGAAGAGGGTCTGCGAAACCGAGCCTCCTGGTTCGAGAATGAGAGGAAGACCGAATCTCCGGACAGCTTGATCTTGATGACTGGTAACAGCACGCCCGGGACCGTCAGCGATGAAAGGCAGCAATTGCTCAGGCTCGGACCCTTCATGAGTCGACGTCCTGATATGTAATTAAGGACAATAGTCTTAACTCGTACCCTCTGCAGTTTCAAGGATGTACAACAATAAAATAATACTAAACAGGAAACTAAACTGGAAATCAAATATTAGCGAAAGAGTCAAGAAGGCTTCCTGCGCCCTATACTAGGTAGGTAGGTACGATGACTCCATGACTGATTTGGAAGTCATGCTCACTTAGACCATCCGGTCCATTGTGCTGTCATGTTCGACTTTGTGTTCAAAACCCATTGAAAAGCCTTTGACCTTGTAGATCATCCCTCTTGGGATTTGTTGGCCATGTGTGATTTCTTCTGACCTCTTTTATAGCCATTTGGAGGGCTTAAGAAATTGTAGTAAGTCCTTTGGGTCAATGTTACGCAAATCCTCAAGGCGGTTGCAGTGGAACTCGCCTAGTCGTCTTCTTCTTGTTTCCGCATGTGCAGGGCATGTTCCGAGGTAGTGTAATATTGTTTCCTCTTCTTCTTCATCCATGTAGCTTCTGCAGAAGTCGTTATAAGCTGCCCCAAGTCTTCTGGCATGTGGCCAGTTAGCACCCCCATCGCTCTACCAATAACCTTCCTGTCTAGCTTTAGGAAGTCCTTCCCTGATCTAGCATAGGCCATCCTGCAATTGTCCAGTTCCGACCATTTGCAGTTTGTATAGTTTTTCGCAATCGTCATCAATCGCGAGTTTATTGTTTGCAGTGAGGGGTTGGGTGTCCCCTGATCTGCTGCAACTGGCATACCGACCCCCTTTCTTGGTAGTTCATCAGCTCTTTCATTGCCTGCGGACCCGGCATAGGGTAAGATTGCATCTGGCCTCTATCTCCTTTAGAGACAGACGACAGAGTTATACCATCTAGGAGTTTATTGATGGTGTGTCCACAGCCTTTATGGCCGACTGACTGTCTATGTACATATACAACAATCCCGTCTATTGGGCTCCTTGATAGTCGGATGGCTGCCTTTTGCACAGCTGTTGCTTCCTCTTGGAACACGCTGCAGTGGTTCGGTAGTCGAATTGCTTCGGAGATCTCTGGCAAGCTGGCGTAGATGCCTGACCTCGTGCCTTCTTTTTCCATTCTTTCTCCATGCAGTTTGGCTACAGACTGTCTTCGTCCCATTCTTCTCTTGTGGGGATTAAAGTCTTGTGTTTTACTTCGAAGTCCATGAAGGGCGTCAGATAATCTGTATCGTTAGGTACGTTCGTATTTTGGAATATTATCTGGCGCCCTCTTCCGTGTGGTTTGTCCCAACGGTTACCTTCCCTTAGTATGGCTGCAGATGTGGCCACAAGTTTGAGATAGGTGTGTATGGGAACGAGATGCAGTATTATTTCTAGGGCAGTTGTGGGTGTGGTTCTTAGAGCCTCTGTTGTACATATGCATTCTGTTCTCTGTATACTGTTTGCACTCTATACTAAGCATCAGGATCTTTGGAAAACAAATGGAGACCAGACCCCAAAACAATCCTCTGGATGTACACAGCAATCGTCAGACCTATCCTGACTTGTGGCAAGTCTCAACGAAAGCCACTGACCTAAAAATACTGACCAGAAACCAGAGACTCCATTCCTGGATGTCACAGGAGCAGTTAGCAAGTCCAAGCTTGTCGCACGCTGCCGCGAAGAGCTCAATGATCTCAGTGCGCAGCACTCGATTGCTCTATGGGTCTAGGTCCAGGGTCACAGAGGCAATGAAACAGCAGACGCACTTTACCAGGAAAGAGGCCTAGACCGACCCATCCCGGGCAATCCTATGTAACATGCCACCACCTTGGACGACACGATCATAGCAGAAGCGAATGAAAGGTGGAACTCTCTAACCACCTGTGATACAACTCGAATTGGATGGCCAATGAATCGTGCAAAAACCTTTAATGTGACAAAACGTTGCTGTCGATTGTAGCTGGAGCGCTAACTGGACACAACCGTCTGAAATACCACAAATGGGACTTACCCATGACTTCATGTTCAGGACATTTGGGAGAGCACTTCTTCCAAGACCTTCATGATCTAACAAATATCACTCTAAAATCTCTTTTCCCGTTCATGAGGATATCTGGGTGGCTAAACACTGCAACAACAACATGGAAGCGATGTAGGAAGTTAGATGTTATATCACCAATGGGTCCAATAGGACCCAATAGAACCTACATAAGTGAGTCGTGGCATACCCACGAACCTAAACTAACCTAAGGATGTACAAGAAATAAGCAATTGCTAGCTGAAGTCAGACAAGGAGCACCAGCCGCATTCTCTCTTGATTCGAGACCAAGATGAGACAAGATCCCAATGAGAACCATCAAAGAACTAGTAATCTCCCTGAACTCTACCCGATGGTTGGCTAAACAACAAACCAGCATAGCCTCTTATCAGAACCATGGTCTTGTCACGACATAGAGCGGCAATTCGATTCCCACAGAACCGCCATCAAACACACACATCTCAAAGTTGTGTCGGCCCATTGCGACATCCTCATTCATTTTTCATCAGTGTTATTGCCAATAAATGCTTCATAAGCAAGTAGTATTGAAAAAGACGATCAAACTCACCAGAGCCCCTCACTCCCTAGTCCGTAACAGACTGCTAGACTCAGAGGTAATATTGAAGGCAAACTGTGCGTTGTCCTAGTTCTCTAGTTTGGAACCGATCCAAAACGAGACATGAATAGCTCACCGAACTCACTTCTCAATTGGTCCATCGAGGTTAGTGGTGTTTCGGTTTCTCAGGTTCAGGACATCACGCTCATGTTGGACATCACAAAGTTCGAAATCAACGAAAGCATTCCACGATAGTGAACGCCATTGAAGGTGACCCATTGTAGAGCTTCCAGTGAGTAGTTCCAAAGAGCAACCTTTTCGACAGAACTTGTCCTCACATCGTTTGTTTGATTTTCCAAGGTTTCAGCATCAATTAAGCGGTGTGCTGTAGTATGTAGGGCAGAGCTAGGGATGTTCTCCAATTCGATTGCCGATTCTTCTTTTATGCGAGTACAGTGATCCCGCTCGTCAGATCACTGTAGCTTCGACATCTCCAACTAAAATCGGCAATGTCTCCGACTGAAATTTCCACATGTCCAACGTTCTTTTTGGCAGCTTACTCTAAAGATTACTCTAAAGCCTCCAACCATCAACACCGACGCCTTCCACTGACATCCACCCCCAATATCTGCGCCAGTTTCGACTGCAATCTTTGTCGTTTTCGACCCAAAACATCCGTCATAGGCTAGTGAAATTTCAATTTAGTCACTTCAACAAACTTGTCAACTCTCGTCGTCCATTTTGAGGAACGTCTATGTATTCGTCACTTTCCAGGGCACGTCTTCAGCTCTGGCTGCACTCCTTGCTTCGAAGTAAACTAAATGCGTCTAGTTAAAGTCGCACGTACTTTAAGACAACAAAGCTTGATGGGAACATCAGGTCTTCAAGAAACCTTCCCTTCGGCTTACATTACTTCCATTTAAGGGCGGGGGCACACAGCCTTGCAGACCAAAAAATTCCACAGAAATTCACTCCCACCTGCCACTCAACACTCACATCGTCGTCGAAGCGCGCTTTCGAAATAAATTTACAGTTTAATGCGTTTTCTAATAAGTAATTGATGAGGTTAATTTCCAGAAGCCCTCGATAACGCCGGAAAAACTCTATCAAAGCAACCAGATAACAAAGGAGCATCTCTCCGCCCGGCAGTCTGCTCCCCAGCCGAACACAGGATAAACATTGTACTTCCGTTTCCATAATTTATCCAAGACGTCGGGAAGTTAACAACAAGACAGAAAAGAAGAAACAGAAAAGGAACCAGCAACAGCATCCATGCCAGAGTTGGGGGAAGCGGATCTCTGCATTAAACGACGACACAGGGGAGGAGCACGGAACCAACAAAAAATAAAAAAAAAAACAAAAAATCAAGTAAAAAAAAAAATAAAAGGAACTCCACGAAGAAGAATGAATGTTGCATAAAGTGCGAGGGTGGTTTCCTGCCATTTGATTTCGTTTTTCGCTTACTCTGAGCTCTTCCTACACATCTGCATTGGAAATCAACTTTGTATCATCTGTCCCCCCCGCCGCCCCCCTGTCCCAAGCGTCGTCGTCGTCATCTGCCGCCGAGCTTGCCACCGACCGACCGATTGCCAAGGGCGACGAGAAATCACGTCATTATCGCAATTTTCCTTCTGTCATTTTTCTCTCCTCGTGACAGGCGAGGATGTTGCTGGCGGCAGCGGAGGTGGAGTGCTCAAACGCAAGACGCAAGAAGAAAAACAAAGATTTCGAGTGAAACAAAAAAAAAAAACAAATCAGGAATCCAGAATCAGGACACGGGACACGAGACACAGATAAATGACATTCTCGGACGGACGTGTGCGATTTGTGCGAAGCCGACAAAAAACGAACGACATTTTTGGACACAAACTGGGGTGACAGCATCGTTTTCTTTTCGATTTTCTAATGATTATCTGGGTGGGATCGATGGGGGAGGGGGGGATTGTAGGAATCTTCTGCGGCAATCTGATAATTCGGTCGATGTGCTGGATTAGATTGGTTTGTTTCGTGCGGACACTTCATGTGAGTGAGAGAGGAGGCGACTACTGTCTCCAATTGGATTCATCTGCACAATGTTTTGAAACAGTGGATCAATTAGGCTGTGCGTGGTGTGGCGCCGTGGTGTGACGCCCATGGCACCATTCTCGGAAAACAGTCAAAATCCTTCAAAAATGCCAGTTGCACCAGCACCGCTTTCAGAGAAATGTTTGTCAGAACGAAAGCGTCACTCCTTTACACTCCACGGGGACCGGAAATAGCTCTCATCACTCCGTCATGAGCTCGCTCAATTATTCCAGCAACCAATCGGCGAAAGTAAGTTTCTGTGTCACCAGAACCTAGGTGCATGTTATGCACCACAAAATCAGGTCGTTCCTTGCGGCGATGTAGCGCATTTTGACGACCATGGGAGCGAATTGTGGAGTCCTTAGAAAGCGGGCTTGTCTTTGATTGTGAATAATGCTACAAGATGGGCTCTTTGGAAGAATATGAAACGTTTAATCTGCGTCACTTCCCTCTAGGGAATGAGTGCAACCCGCAAAGAGGGCACGACCACGTATTGAGTCATTAAATAATGTGGGCAAGTGGTTGGCGATTTCGGAGATTAGGGTCAGGCGAAGACGACGGAGATGTAGTCGCAGAGGACGGAAATGTAGTCGAAGATGACGGAGATGTCAGCTTGTGACTACGAGGTGCCAATCGCCTCTCCGGGCTGTTGCATATTTCTCAACTCACACTTCACTCGATAAGACGGTTTGCTTACTGCTGTTGGTAGGTTGTCGCAGCTACTTCCTTGATGATTGACTCACTTTGTGTTGAAGGTTGCGAAATGGTTTGGTGCCAAGAAGGATCTGGCTGCTGTCCACATTGTCTGTAGATAAAAGATGAGAGCCTTTTTTCCCAACAACTGCGTTAACAACGTAAGAAATGATCGAGATCCGTAAATTTTTTGCAGTGCCCACCGGTCAGCCAAAAGGTTGAACGTATTGTCTGGTGAAATTACATTGAAGTCGGTTTCTGGTGCGCTTTCACTGTCCAGAGCCAAACCGAAGTCTACAGCACATCGAGACCCTTTCTCTGATTCCTCAGCGGTCTGAAAGACAAGCCTGTACATTGTCTCCATTGCCGAACTAAACAGTTGCATACACTTCCAAGGCAATCCGCGTGGCAGCAAGTGTACCTTTACGGTGGTGAGTTGTCGTGTGGGGCATGGGGTGCCTGTTTCATGCAATCGTTGATGTTTGGACCACGCAATGAATGAGTCGGCCAGGGGGTGCATAGCGACTGTGGTTCTATGCGCGAACTAACCGTTTCTTCGAGTAAATAGTAGTAGTTTTCTTGTTGCCCTTGCAGTAGTTAGGCCTTTTTTCGTTTGTTTTTCTGCGGTTTCTTTAGTAGGGATGAGTGAATGTGTCATGTACCTGTACTCGCCAGCAATTAGATTTTTCGGTAGTAGTGTAGAACGATTTGGTGGGTGCATACCTCGGTCTGACCTTGTTGGGATTTCCGGGCAAAATTGTGTTGTCTTGTATTGTGTTTTTGTGTAGATGGATGCCTCGACCACTGATTCGATGAGCGTCCATCTTAAGGGTTGCTAGGCCTTGAGTGTTAAGCCACTTATCTAGAAGTGACCTTCACGGTTGCGAAAGCCTGACCAGAGGCTACATTCTGGTACCATGGAAGATAGCTGGCCCCGGAAAGGATAGTTGGTGTCGTTGGGCTCCCAATCTCCTATTCCGAGCTATCAAGAGGTAGGCCCCCTAATGGGAGTATCATGGTGGCTGTGGTTGCCAAAAATCCCGGGAACATAGTGCATACTAGGACCTTTCTAGGGTCTGTGTATGCTAGAGTTAGATAGTCCTCGCCCTCAGCAAGGTTTGTGGTCGCCCTTAAGCGTCACTAAATTGCTACTGGAGTGGTAATCACCTCCTCAGGGCGGTGGTCAACGCTTAATTTGACTCCGTTATCGTGGGTACGCCCATCATGAAATTTGCCAATAATTGGCCGGGTATTCACGTAAATCATACTTTCGACTTCTGTACCTTTACGGCAAAAAGTACCCATCCTTAACGTTCGCACGGTGCGTCGAAAGTATGGAGATGGTGGACAGAAATTTGTCTAGGCCTCGTCATTCTAACCAAATACTAAATGCAAGCAATGCAAAAGTGGGGGATTTCTGTTGCCTAATGTGCGCTCAATTATTTTGTATCCTCAGCTCAACTCACTGTGCCCCAGTTAAGCTTCGACTTTCGCAGTCTCAACGCTTGTTGCGTTTCTTTTGCGTTTTTTCTTTTGTAAATCACAGTATTTTCGGGTATGTAACTATTCTTTTGAACGCAGCATGTCATAGGTTGCTAGGAAAAATCTTCGAAGGCTGCCTAGATATAGGACACATACCAAAGCCTGGGCGGATTAGCACGGTAGAGTTCATATCAAAAGCAGGCAAGAGCTCACACGCAAAACCGAAGGACTTGAGCCATAAATTTATCACGGACTTGACCTATAAGTCTATCATCCTTCCTACTCAGAACCTTAGAGAAACTGATAGATAACTGACGATAAGCTCCAATCTTGGTGACACCGCGATCTGCAAGTCGGTCAATAGAGGCACGCCGCAAGGTGGTGTACTATCTCCTCTTCTATGGGATGTCGTAGTAAACGAACTCCTTCTGACTGTAGAAAATACAGGGTACTAGGTTATTGCCCATGCAGACGATGTTGCCATTGCGACCTCCGGGAAGTACATATCCACCACTGCATGGGACATACTGCAGGTAGCCCTCTTCCAATTAGAAAAATGGACTTGAGTGTCAACCCGCAGAAGACTGAACTAGTACACTTCACCAGAAAATACAACAAAACCTCCTACTGTACATGGAATCAACTGAATAACAGTGCAAAATGGTAGGCCTCATTCTAGACACGAAACTAAACTGGAAACTTAACATACAGGAATGCGTCAGGAAGGCCTCTACGGCTTTGTACTGTTGCAAAAAAGCTATAGGATCTAAATCTAGACTTCAACCCCGCATAGTCCACTGGATATTCATCTCTAAAGCCAGGCGTCGCTAACTGGTGGACCGCTCTTAATAATAATAACAATATGGGTGGCGCTACAGCCCGTAGAAGCCCGGGGCCTACCTTCCAGCACCCAATCGTGTTGTGCGTGCTATTGTTCTATCACGAGTGAACGGGACTTACAGTTTTATGCGGACTCCGAACGGCCAAGTTTGAGAAGCTTTTTCTAGACAATCATACTCCTTGAGCATTGTCAGTGACTCGAAAGAGGTGGGGCCATGAAAAGTATTTCTTGTCTTGGAGTCGACGCGCATACCCACAACGCCACGGGCCACCACATCGCTCTTAACATAAACGTCAATTGCAAACCGCTCGAAAGAGTGCAACGGCTGGCGTGTGTATGCATCAGGGGGGGGCTTAGGACCGCCCCTTCCGAAGCCCTGAACAAACTCCTTAACATTCCGCCGATAGAATTATTCGGTAGACAATCTGCTGCTTGTTCGGCGATAAGGATTCGGACACTCCACCATTCTAAGCTGTTTTAGGTCGCTACCTAAAGGTGCCGACCTCCTAACACCCAGGCACCCTCTTCGAGAAAAACTTCTCTATCAGACCCCCAAGATCTTATTGGGAGTCTGATCATCAGACGCTGGATGGTCCTCTATGAATCTTCACTTCAGATGGATCGAAGATGGGCGATGTGTGTGTGGGAGCAGGTGTCTATAAACATCCATTCCGGCTACCAAACCACTGTAGCGTTTTTCAGGAAGAAGCCATAGCGATTAAAGAAGCGCTTTGCTGCCTGAAAAAAAGATAGATATCAGATATCAGACACAGATATCGTCATCTCTTCTGACAGCCAGGCAGCGATCAAACTCAAAGACTTCTCTGAACTGCCGTCTATCTCTCACTGAGATGACCAAGTATTTTAACAATCAACTTATGTGGATGCCGGGACGCTGTGACATCCCAGAGAATTGTGAAGCGGGCGAACTTGCTAGAAGGGGTACCAAGGTGGTACGCCTTCCGGTTGGTGATATGCCATCCATGCCAACATCTACTAAAGTGTGAAACACTTACCAACACAAATCGTAGATGGTCTACCGGCACTAAATGCCTCACTGCAAAACTGCTATGTCTGACCATAGATCCAATACGCTCACGTAGCCTGATCCGGTTGAGTAGACCCAACCTAAGAACCATTATCGGCGTACTTACCGGGCATTGTGGCATTTGCACGCACGCCTACAGACTTTTGTGGAAGCTTCAGGGATGAAAAAGAGGTAGAAACCATTACACGTCTCCGATGTAATTGTAATGCTCTCTCCACACGCTGGAAGCGTCATTTGGACGCCTACTACTTCAAAAACTTGACAAAACTAAACAACATCATTATTAGTCAACTCCTCTGTTTTATCAAAAGCGCTAGCTGGTTTGCGGAATAGGGTTTTAGATCCGCGTGGTATCCCAACGAGCCTACTCTGACCTAAGTGTGACTTCTGCTAGAGCAAGTCAGCCACTCCAACCTAATCTAGATCGCACATTATTCGTTCACAACAGCCCAAAGTTCTTCGGATTTCAGCATATACATATTTAACTATGTTTTCTGGTGTTGGCCGTTCACCAAATTCTTCGTGCAATATTGCTCTTTCGTTTGCATACCGAGTGCATTCGAAGAAAACGTGATACACGTTCGCGCTTAGGCCGCGAGGACATGATGGACTCGACTCACGGTTTCGCTTGCAAAGATATTCCCGGAAACAACCGCGACCAGTCAGGATCTGTGTAAGACAACTGTCCCGATGTCCATCTCCCTTTTTGGGACTCGTTCCATTGTCCTTCTATGCTGCGGCTTCCTTCGAGATTCTTCACTAGATTTACGATTGGCGTGATTTGCACGCGATTGTCACAGAGTCGCCTAGTTTCTAAAGCCTATATCGCGTCGTGAGATCCCGTTCGATATGCACTGCTAACTCTCAGTGCACATAATCTATACACAGATTTGATTCCTTTCATGTGCGATGTTTCATTCGCGACGTCAGACCATATTTGTGCCTCGTACAGCTGTGTGGAGGCTATAACTCTAGCAAGCATTAATCGTTTATCTTCCTTCGGACCGCCGATATTTGACATGAGTCCAGAAAAGTCTCGATTTCTAGCAAGCAAATGCTAGGTGATACTTGAAATTAAACCGAAGATAAATCGTCACTCTCTGGTATTTTACAAATGGGCCAGAAATAATGTCGTGTTCTCCGATTTGTATCGTTATCGTCTCTACCACCCTTCTTCTCGTAGTGAGCACGGATTCTGTTTTATGATCCGCGAGGTCTAAGCTCATATCGCGTAGCCAGTTCTTTGTCAGTGCTATAGCTTCGTTGCAATACAACTCGATTTCTTCAAGTCGTTTCGCCACGACAACAACAGCAATATCGTCCGCGAAACCTACAATGGTGGCTGCCTTGGGGACTGGGAGCCGCAGAATGTAGTCATACATCAAGTTCCACAGTAGGGGACCTAACACTGATCCTTGGGGCACGTCCCCTGTAACTTTATACAATTTCGTCCCGTCGTCGGAGTCGTGAAGGAGCAACCCATCGGTAAGGTAGCTCCTGATCAATGTACTTCGGTACATTTAATCTTTCGAGGCATTGTAAAACACGCGACCAGTCCACTGAGTTAAATACATTTTTTACGTCAAGTTTAACCACGGCTCAGTACTGTTTACTGCCTCCTTTCCATCGTCTACCTTCTATGGCTGATTTGGGCTTTGTTTATTACGACTTTAATCGCGTCGATTGGCGACCGGCCTTTTCTAGAACCGTACTGCTATTCCGCTAGCGCATCATTGGCTTCAATGATAGGCTGTAGTCTGTTGCATGTAATTCGCTCTAATATTTTGCCCATAGTGTCGAGCATACAGATGTATAGTCCACTCATCAAGGCGGAGCACAGTGTGCAGTGTGCAGTAACTCGACAGCAGTCAGTCACTCCAATCTAACCTAACCTATCGTCGTAAGCTTAGATCACATTCGAATTTCGTAGAAAAAGGAGTAAAAACTTCTTGAATTGCTTGATTTGCGATGATAGTGAAAGGCTGGTTGAATTATGAAAAAGAAACCAGTTATTCTTTTCAATTGTGTTAATTTGTTTCCGCCTTTAAATTTCTTTTGACGGAGAAATTTCCAAGGCCTAGCTGCTCAGCACACCTTGTTTGCCTTGCACCATATGAGGGATCAATAAATCCAGTTCGTACGGACGGACAGACGTCCTCCCAAAGCATTCAAATGGCGCCACGTCAAAGGGAAACGTCATGGACGACATGGATGCGTGTCTAGGCTCAACTAAATTGACACTTTCCGAAATCGTCTTTAAAGTAATCAGACGACGGGTGGTAACTAAATGTAAGAGAAACTATTTCATTGCCACATCGTTTGATGAAAACGACTGGCTCGCCTTAGGCTACTTCCACTTAATATTTGCGCAACGAGAGCTCTTAGTGTGTGTATAATGAACAGTGGTTTCTAAAGGATCTAAAGGAAGCACGACGACAACTTCAACCGTCGCAAGAAACAAATCCGAAAATCCAAAAAAACTTGCCGAAAAACGCCCATCTCCGGCACACTTGAGTGTGAAATCCCTGTAATCCGAAAAAATATCCTCAAGAGTCATCATCACCATCATCGCCCACACCAACGTCAGCATAATCGTCTCACAAATATAAAAAGGCATTAAGCGAAAAAATAAGTGATTCCATTAGAAGTGACTACTTAAGCCGGCGACACGACCCGACGACCCTCGACGATGCCGTCGACGACCCAACTAATCCTTCTGTAAATTTGTTAAAACAAAAAGGATAACTACCAGAAATTGAACAACCGACACCGAGGCGGCACAAAAATGAGGCAAAAACACACAAAATGTTCGCCACTTTTTTTTAGTCCTCCTCCCAGGCAGCCTTTGATTCACTTTGTTTTTCTTCTCGAACCCAACTCAACCCCTCTCGCGCGCCGTGTTTGAAAAAGACTAAATGCAAAGCCTTCGACATTATCCCACTTACCGCGAAGGATATAGCCGTGATGAAGTCAGTGAAACGACAAAAGAAAAAGAATCCACCGAAAATCTGTCAGAAATTGTGAAGACAGCCGAAGTTTGAATCCACCCCCTTGTGGGGTTCAATTGAAAAGAAGAAAAAAAATAAGAACACATTTCTAATTCGGAACGGGACATGCCAGCCAGGAGCATTGTCACCCACCATTTGATTTGGTCCTTCGGCCGTGATAAATTGACAGCGGAGCGTCACCGGCGTGTTGTGCCACTGGCGACCGTGCGACAGCGGTCTCTCGCCCTCCGTCCGCAATCAATTTGGAAAACGAAAGAAAAATAAAAAGAAACACTCTACCAAAGGAGGAGGAAAACCAAGTTCGAGGCGAAAAAAAAACACACGAAAAAAAAAAAAAGTGAAATCTGATTGAATTAAATGAAAAACGAAGAAAATCCTAATTTCCCGAGCAAACACTTTGCACAGGGAAAATGAGCAATCATTTGCGTCCACAAGTAGCTCACGGGCGGGTGGGGGGAGGGGTGGACAAATAAATTGGATCCTTCTTTTGACACACAAGGGTTGGTGGTCCGGCTTCAAGCTGTTTCTCGTTATTTTTTTTTTTCGTCGTCTTTTGTTGATTTAGAGAAAAAAAGCGGTCACGACTGATTTAAGGGAGGGGGGGGGGGAGTATTGGGGGTGAAGGAGGACATTTGTCATTTGAACACTCACCTCTTCCGCTTCTCCCCACAAATCTGAGATCATTGAATTTGGCCACTTGATTCTTCATCACCGCCGTGCAGTTGCGCAATTCGCCGCAGCAATTCTCATCGTTTCCAGCACGAATGGTCACAATGGTGCCGTCCATCACGTCGCCCAGTGCTAGAACTTTGAAGGCAATCGGCAGGGTTTTGTTCGACCGCCAATGTGTTGGCAGCACTGTACAGACCTGTGCGAGTTGAGGGAAAGATTATTAAAAATTTGAATTAAACAAGGTTTTTGATGGATTTTAAGAAAAAATGTACATAAGCCGGCGACAGGATGCCATGCGGAGTTAGGGGGGAAATATTCTTGATAGATTGGGACCAGACCTGTTTACATCTAAGTTTTACAGCGAAATGCGTATACACGGTTGCCACGATCAGAGTAAGGCCTCAGAAAGCAAAGTGCGCTTGTGTGGTGTTAGGCGCCACCGCACTTCATGCATCGTTGCGAGTCATATCAAACGTTTAAGGAAAACATACACACGACGAGTGTCTGAATTGTATCACGTGAATCCATGTTCGTTCTACTTTTGAGGTGAGTTATTTTGAGTAGCCAACAAAGTAAAGACGTGTTTTGTGATCAATCTCGAGATGAGCTTGAATAAAAGAAATTACACAACACTTGACATAAGGACCAACCTCATTCTAAAGCTCCTCAAACCGTAGACGTACATATGTGCACCTTGAATTTATTCTAAAAGGAACTAGTGTTGTGATTTCTTCAACATCATACTTGAGAAAATCGTGCGAAACTCAAATGTTAACACCAGATGCACGATCTTCCAAGAGTCCGTCCAACTGCTTGCTTACGCGGACGACATTGACGTGATTGGACGAACACAGCGAGCCGTCAATGAGGCGTTTGCTGGCCATTGAAGTGGAAGCGGCTAAAATGGGTCTGGCAGTAAATCAGGCAAGACAAAGTACGTGCTGTCATTACGGAAAGACGCGCAACATCGACGTCTCGGACAGAGCGTCATAATATGGCAGCAGAAACTCTGAGGTAGTCAAGAACATCGTCTACCTCGGCTCTGCAGTAAACAGGGACAATAACACCAGTACCGAGATCAAGCGCAGAATTACTCTTGCCAGGTTTCTTTGGGTGAGTAACAGAGCCATCTCTCGAAGCACCAAGGTGACTTTGTATAACACTCTGATCATCCCTGCCCTGCCCTATGGCGCAGAGAAATGGACGCTATTGAAAGCGGATGAAGAAGCTCTTGGTGGTTTTGAGAGAAAAGTTCTACGTGCGGTCTTTGGTCCTGTTTGCGTTGATGGTGTCTGGAGGAGGAGATTCAACCACGAACTGAACGGACTGTACAGCCGCATGCACCTAGCTAAGCGTCTTCGGATCGAACACTTAAGATGGCTAGGTCATGTAGAGCGGATGGACACCACAGCTATGGCCCGATTCCGAGGCATTGGGACAACGCAACAGAGGACATCCCACACAAGTGGAGAAGGACCTTAACCCATTGGAGGCAGCTGGCGAAAGATCGTGCTGGCTGGAGAGGCTTGTTGGTTGAGGCCCAGTTCCACCCCGGACTGTAGCACCAAACAAAGAAGAAGAAGAAAAAGAGGAACTGATGTGCCAAAATGCAACTTTCTTTCAGTGGACGGACAACCGCGGACCCACTATGTGTACCACGTCTGATGAGAACCAGAACCAATACCGAACTCCAACTAGGTTCTATTACTCCAACTATTCTAAACGCCAGTACAACCCGGATTGGGAAAATGTGCACACCAACCGTCCACATCACCTGTTCAATTATTTTTCGATTCGTTTCAGTTTCGCATCCCGGCTTGACTTCAGTTCACCTCGGTTTGGATGTGACTCGGTTTGATCCAGTTTATCAACCCGAGTTAACTAAAGGGTGTTTTTTTTAGAGGTATTGAACTTTAAGTTGGCAACACTATTTTAACTGGCGCCGATTTTGTCGGCTTTTTAGTTTGGTTTGGCATTTCTTGGTTAGCATAGCAGAGTTGGCATAGCAAAGTTGTAGATTCGGTGAATGGGCCCAAAACAAGATTGCCGTTGATCCCAATTGTCAAAATGGTTGAATGGATACGTCAGTAAACAAAACTGCCGTATTTGGAGTGATGATAATCCTCAAGTGTATGTTGATACACCGTTACATCCACAGGCTGGATTTAGCTAACCAAACAACCACCGTCTACGAGGTGTGGTATCAAAACGGCGCGCAACTGCACTACTTGTACCCGATTTTAGACAAATCGGATATCCACTGAAACTAGCTTGCAAAAGCTTTGGTCCACGATGAAACCCAAGATACCTAAGATCGTAGGTTCATTGTATTTACGTTTTAATTTACTAGCGCTCGGCTAAACATTAAAGTCGAGATTCAGACTAGGAGTGTAAAATAAAGGCCATGTGCCTTATGGCCACCGCATGAGACAAGATAAAGTCTTTCCCTAAAACTAAGTGCTGGTAGTCTTTGATGTCTCCTGACAGTGAGTTCGATGAGGAGACTCAGCTCCTGTTGAGAGTCATACGCGATAAAATCATTTCCACAGAAACATATGTCACCGTAGAATAAAGCAATTGGATTGTCGATACGGAAGGATATCAGAAGCAAGGGCCTGTTTCCAATAACCCAGAAGCCGAAGAAATCGACTTGCAAAGTGTAAGTCTTTCAGGGACAAAATACAGAAAACTCGGTTTCAGTAGAAGACACATTGAATAGTCAAAAACTGAACGAACTTGCCGTCGCCAAAAATGTATCGTCCAAGAAAAGGCAAACGAAACGTTCTTGAATCATATTTGCACATGTTTTAAATCAATTTAAGCAATTTTTCATTTTATTTTTTCCTCTTCCTACGAACTCTCTGTTAAGTGAACGGACGCATCTGCTCGAATTTACATCGGCTCCTTGCACCGAGGGTGTACGAAGGTTGGCCAACAAAATGCACAGTTTCTTTGACATAGAAAAACACCAAAAAGTCATTGAATTCCACCACAGGCCCGTAAGCCCAACTTTTAAAAAAAAACTGCATTTCACTGCCAAAAGTGTTAAGAAATGAATTTGTTTTACTCACAACATGAGGTGAGCCGGTTTTGACCAATTCCCCGGGATGTTCCGCCAGCAAACCGTCCACAGTTCGTTCGATGAGATTCTCGGGCGTCAGATACGGACTGTTGTCGACGGTTTTCTTGCTGCTTGCACTGTTACCGTTACCACTGGCACTCACATTATTGTTACTTTCACCATTGCCGGCTGTGTTGCTGCTGCTGTTGTTGTTGCTGGATTCGCTGGAGCGGCTCACCCGACTGCCGTCACGATGCGGCTGATTCGTTGTCGAACTAACCTCACTTGAAATATGCATATCACTGAATTTTCCTTAATCTCGATTAAATTTGTATTCTTTTTTTTCTTTCAATTTGTGTTTTTCACTTGAAGTCACGCGTTCAACTGACAGTTCAACTATCACAGGCTACGTACTCATTTTTGTTTTCGGTCGGCTTTCGTTATCCTCGCCTCGCTGAAATAAGGAGATCCAATGAATTCCGTTGATTAACCGTCGAAAGGAAGCCAAACCGAAGTATCCTTGCAAAGTGTGACGGAGACCTGTTGAACTTCAATTCGCTCACAACACTCACAAGAATCCGGCAAAGATTCACATCAAGGACACCACTCACTCGACCACGGGGAAGAGGGGAAATGCCACCCCTTCACTGTGGCCAATCTAACGGCGATATCCTTGATGATTTATCAAAACAGGCAGCCCACCAACCAACTACCGCCGGCCAGAGTGACGCAGCGCAACAGCGAGTATTTATTTTTCAAAATGACGCGGAACCAGGAGGCCGTGTCCGGTCGGTTGCGATTTCAGCTTTCGAATAAACCGATAAAAATTAAAAAACTTTTTGTAAAGTTCTCAATATCTCATCTGAACGCGCTGAATAATAATTTTCACCGTTAATAATGTCTCCTCTTTTTTGTTTTTGCTTTTTTCGAGTATTTTTCGCGTTTTTTCTCGTTCGGTTTGGTTTGGTTTCGGTCGGCTGTGTGCGTCCCCATATGTGACACAGTCCGGTCGAGTCGGTCGAGTTGGTTGAGTTCAGTGCGATGTTTTTTTTTTTTTGTTTTCATCTGCTTTTGCTCGGATTTTTTGTGTGAGCTGGGTTTCATTTATTAATTCTTTTTTTTTCTTTTTTTTTTGTTTTATTTGCATCTTCTTTTAGCCCAATTTGTGTATGAAATGGAAAAATAATAATTCCAATGGGGGGAAAAAAAATGAAATGAGAATGGATAAAATGGTGATTTGTGCCGGTGGCACTCGTTCAGTCGTGCTCTCCACCACGTGGGGATGTCCTGAAATTTTATGTGCACACACAAAGTTTAAGCATTGGTGGCTTTTGTGTTCTCGGGCCACAGACCATACAGTGGTGGGCCACATGCCATACAACCAAACAAATCAGTAAGAGAGCGCGACCGACAGCGGGGTGGAAATACATTTTAATTATCTCACTGTTACAGTGGGGTATGAAAGTCGGAATGGAATTATGGCGATTCGATGGACGTATGAACACTGCAGAGCATCAAGGAGCATGGAGCACTGAACTTAGTGTCTTCTCTTACCAAAGGCAAAGGTAGTGCCACTGAAAACTGTCAAGTCATCTCCGCCTGGTCGGTCTTTCTAGCTACACTCCTCAAGTGGGCTAAGGAGACGTGGTGACATGGTAACCTTGTCATGGATAAATGCACCACCGTCGGAATAGACAAATTATGGCAGCTGTCTAGTTTTCAAGTTTCTGCAACTTACTGACTGGATAGACCTTCCATCGGAACTTCCAACCGTCACGCGGTACATCATCAGCAAGTATGCCAACACAAGTCTTGTTTGTCGCAAAGAGATCTATCAAGTTTCATATGAAACGCCGACGAAAGAGACTACCCAGCAAAGCCGAACGAACAAAAAGAGTTTAGGACATTCTGAGCTGTTTCGGATCTTACCCTTTTGTCGCCTGTTTTATCTCAGATTGCGAGTGAAGCAAATACGAGCGCATAGCTGGTGCTGTGAAGGACCTGATGTTGTTCACATGGCAACGAGCTTGACTATTAAAACAGCAGACAGTCCTTCTTGGCCTCAAATTCGTACCGAAAGTTCAGAAATGTTCCAAAGGCAGTTTCTGCGGCTCTTATGCACATGCCCTCCTTCAGTTTGATCAGAAGCTTAAGTCTGGTGCCGCAGGAGATCAGGAAAGCCCCTAAGACCGATCAGGCATAGGCTGCAGCATGGTCGCTCGAAGTTGGCCTCCAAGTGAGAGTATCGTGGTGGCTGTGGCTTAACTTGCTTTGGATAGTCGCGGAGAGAGGTAGAGATTATACCTACATGTGTGGGAGTTAATCACGGCTCCTCAGGGGTTCCGAGACGTGAGTGATATTTGATCTAAATCTGTGTGGAGTTGCAAAAAACATACGGGTGCTGCGACCCAGAGAGCAGCAGAGGCTTTAGATCGGCCTAAAACTTCAACAAGGTGTAGCAACAAGTCCGTAAGCTTATTTCAAAACTTGGTACGCCCTTCTTCTACTTAAGGCGTCTGGCAAAATGGTCTTAGAACTAAAAGAACTCGCATATCGGCAGGAGATCACGTTTACCAATATTGCAATTTTAGTCGAATTTGTGCAACCGGAGGATTCCATTAGCGCCAATGACAGATTTTCGACCGAAAAGAACCGGAAATGAGCTCAATTATTTGGCGGATTCCCTAAGATGCATTTGAAAACTGAATTTCAATCGAAAAGGACAAGCAAGCAGGTCCAATTTGTCCGATCGTGCGTGCTTTACCCCCGCGATCCCTTTGGTGGATCATGCAGGTCAGAAGATGATGGTGATGATCGTGCGATCGCTACATTACCTCAGCAGCAATAAGGAACAAAATTTCGACCGAAAAAAGGAAAAAATGAGGTAAAATTGTTTCAATCGACAGATACGTAGATCAGCTTATACTGAGCAGCAAATAGTCAACTAAAGGTACGCCTAAAATTGGGCCCGACCAGAAAATACTGGCAAATTAACTTAAGCCGCACTGTGCTGTGGAACTTCTGATTGTCTTGCCTCAAGGCTTAATCTCTATGTACCACCAATGAATTGCTGTCAATCTCCTTTAAAAGAATGATGAATCTGACCAGAGACCAGTCACTGCATTCAACAACGAAAACTTTCCAGCCCCACTGTCAGCGAGTACTTCAAACACACCAACCGGAGAGAGTCCACGCAGATCAACTGCGAATTGGTCAAACAAACGACCATTTAAATGCACAAAAAAAAATGGCAAGTACCTATCTCACCCGAAAAAATTTCAATAGCGGCATGGCTTTGGGGGTTGTTATTAAGTGAAGCCATAGAACAACCACTCAATGGACGGGGTTGGCGGCTGCGTTTTTTTTTTCAAGCACCCCCACGACCATATGTGCTCCCGTGAAATGTGACAAAGCACGATAGAGCGCGTGAAACAGAACCAAAGTGAAAATCATATAAAAATTGAAATAATTATTTCCATAGGATGGCGTGCGCTCTTCAAGCCGACGACAGGAGGGCCTACCACCTGCCCTGCCAACCGTGGGGGGGATGGTTGAAATATATACAAAATCCCACCACAGATGCGAATTAAATCGCAGGACTAATGCATTTTTTTCCGGACCCATCCGACGGCTGTGTTTTGCTTTTGTTGTTGTTTCAATAGCTTCCGCAAGGATAATGATTCAAACAGTCTGTCAGTTGATTATGAATGAAGGATGCCGAGTATCTCTCTGTGTGGCGCTGTGTGATAAAATGTATAATCTTTTTTTTTTTGTGTCTTCCTTTGTTTTGTGCAAACTTTTCAAAATGATTTCTGCAGTTTTGTCATTAGAACTGGCGGATGCGAGATAACGGTCATGCCGGGGTTTTTCAGTGAACGTTAGACGGGCGGAAGGTGATGGCGAGTGAGAGCGAGTGACTTCAATGGGGGAGCTGTTTAATAGCGCATTTCACATTTGTAATTTCTATAATTCGGTGAATTTAATTTTTTTTTAACACTCAGCGACGAAATCATTGGTATGGGTGTTTCTTTGGGGAAGGTTTTCTGTAGGCTTGTGTAGTTAACGAACGAACTGGTTCGGAAATTAGCTCTAACTAGTTCAGAATGTTCATTTAGTTCAGTAGTTCAACAAACACAAAATAACTGAACTAAGTCGATTCCTGGTACGACAAGAAATACTTTCCACGTCCCCACCTCTTTCGAGTCACTGACAATGCTCAAAAGATTACAATTATCTAGAAAAAGCTTCTCAAACTTGGCCGTTCGGAGTCCGCATAAAACTGTAGGTCACTTTCACTCTTGATAGAACAATAGCATGCGCAACACGAGTGGTTGCTGAGAAGCTAGGCCCTTGCCATCTAAATCGATCTAAACTGTTTTTTTTTTTGTGTGTGTGTGTGTGGGTCTTGAGCACATTAGGGTGGTTTTCTGTTTAACTACCGCAGCACAAGCCCATCGAGCATCGTACAAACTCAATTTCCTGAGCAGTGGAATACATTGAACTAGAAGAGCGAACTAGTTCAACAAACTAGGGGTCTTTGTGGGCTGATTGGCTCAGTTTACGCAGTAATTGAGGAGTTTCGTGTTGGAGGTGGAGAGTCAGAAATAAGAATTATCGACCATCCTGTCTCTAAAATGACGATAAAATCGTGTGCCTCTCGTTGTCACCATATGGAAACAATCAAAAGTACAATCAGAAGGGAATGTAAAGAAGTTAACAGATGTTAAACAAGGACTGCGGACTCAAACAATTCAACATACCTCGGGTGCCATGAGGAGTTGAGCGACGAACGTCGTTTTGCAGAAATATTCAATATCGCTCAGCGATGGACCCAAAAATTGACACATAACTGATTACTGAACGATGATCCTAATAATATCGTTCAACGCTCAAGACCCTTGTGCCGATAATCGTACGTTTTACACAGACGGTTGTAGCTTACTTTCTGGCCTTGGTCTAAGGTGTCACTACGGTGCAATGAGTACATAGCCCCTCTTCTAAGAACAGTGCCGATTATTCTTAGAAAATTTCACGAAATAAATAATCAATAAATTTGATACATAGAGGTGGAGAGGGAGAGAGAGAGATAGATAGAGAGATAGATAGAGAGAGAGAGAGATAGAGAGAGAGAGAGATAAAAGCAGCGTCTTCGGATGAAGTTCAATCCGTATACATTTTTCTAAGAAAGGCGACCACAAAGCACGCTTAAAGTGGAAAGGAGACTATTGTTGGAATAATTGCAAAGGTCTCCACTTACACTCGTATAATAATATGGTCTAGAGCCAGGGCATAGCTTCCACAGCAGCCACTAGTGTTGAGAGTGCCTTTTTTTTTCAAACGAGTGGAAGGGACTCCGACTCCGAACGGCCAAGTTTAACAAGATTTTTTCTAGACAGTGAGATACCCTTTGATCATTGTCAGTGGCTCGAAAGAAATTAAAATTATTTTTTATTGTACCGGGAATCGAACCCCAGTAAGTATGCCAACACAAGTCTTGTTTGTCGATTCTCCATGACAATGAAGTCTATGAAGTGTCATATGAAATGCCCAAGAATGAGACGACCCAGCAAGCCGAACGAACAAAACAAGAATTCACGACATTCTGAGCTGTTTCGGATCTTACCCTTTTGTCGCCCGTTTTATCTCAGATTGAGAGTGAAGCAAATGGGAGCGGATGGCGGGCGCTGTTCAGGACCTGATGTAGTTCACGTGGCAACGAGAATGACTATTCGAACAGCAGACAGTCCTTCCTTTCAATTATTCCCAAGACCTCATATCTTGGCCTCAAATTCGTACCGAAAGTTCAGGAATGTGGCAGTTTCTGCGGCTCTTATGTATATGCTGTAGTTTGAACAGAGGCTATAGTCTGGTGCCGCTGGAGATCAGGAAGGCCCCTGAGCCCAATCAGGCATAAGCTTTAGCCTGATCGCTTGAAGTGTATCGAGTATCGGGAATCGAACCTGGACACGGTGGGTCCAAATGCGTAGGACCCGACGAACATATCCACAACGCCACGTCACACCACGCTGAAAGCGGCCTTTGTAAAACAACTGATCAACAAACGTGATTGAACTTGGCGACGGACCAACGTCAAACAATTTCCAATTCCCATTCTCCATTCCATTCCATATTCTCACAAAACACAAAACCGCGCCTGACTCATTTCCAACCGCCGCTCACTGTACTCACTGCTAAGTGAAAACCTTGTGTTGGCCCGAATTGAAGGCACAACAAGAAAAAAAAAGCACAAATGAAATTGAAAAACGGGATACAAAAAAAAAAAACAGAGAGAGAGAGAAAAAAACAACCGAAACACACAGCATTTCAATGTTCACTTTATGATAAAAATTTTCCGGCTTTTCGCACAAATGAATGAAACACGAAAACTCATCACGATTGTCAGTGGCTGCAACTCAAACTCCCGGTCAAAATAACATCGGGTATCCCGGCTCCATTGTGGGCTGGAAAATCACGGAAAATGTCAGTAATTATTGGCTGTGGGAATGCGACTGTTGCAACAGCCGTTAGCACATGGCCAAATCACAACAACACACACGCCCAACGCAAGGACTCGACCAGCCGACGACGGCAAACAAAAATGAAAATGAAAATGAGGCAGGAAAAAAAAAATAACGAATCAACACCGTACAACCGGGATATGGCAGGCAGCGAGAGAGAGGGCGAGAAAATAAAAAGGAAACAGAATTGAAAACACCGAGTGGTATGTGGTAGAGAACTACAATCGCCTGTGAAAACCACACATATGGCCAAAATAACTTCAGGAAGAGCCCTCTTGCGGCCTCATCGTCCCCTGCCACCCACGATGCAGACGCTGTGGACCGAACAGCGATGTGTGGGGATGTGCAGGAACGTGCTACAAACAGAAAAATTATGTTTATTAAGCGCAAAAGGAAGTGGATAAATAAAATAAAAACAATCCAGTGGGATGTTGTGTTGCAGGGATTTAAATTTCAACTTAATGACGGCTCGATGGGACCGACAATTGGTAGCACATGTGTCCTCGAAGCCTGCCAATTTGAGCGCAGTTCGAGGGGGCTGTAGGCGGTAGCAAGGTCGATCGTGGTGACCAAAGGGAGGGGAGCTTTCCGAGGAAGAGGAGACACATGCGTTGAGCAAAGATCGTAGGAGACGACCTCAAGCATTGAACTTGATTGAAATATAGTGATGTCAAATGCGCTGCTTCCGAATCCGGCTCACCTCGAATTGTGTGTCTTTACGAAACAGTATCTAACCAAAGAGGAACATTGGCTAGGTTGAAGTGGATGACTGTCAGCAAGCAGCAGTCACACTTAGGCCACTGTAGGCCCGTTGTGGTAACACGCCGATCTAGTGGATCCTATTTCGCAAGCCATCTTGACAAAACAATATTGAAGAAGTAGTCCTCCTTCTGGCTAGGACAGGGTGCTGCAATTGCAGCGAAGGTGCACGATGTTTCCTCCTCTTTCTCGTCTCTACAACTTCTGAAGAAGTCGTTGTAGGGCAGACCGGATCTGTAGGTGTAAGATCCAATAGCCAAGTGTCCAGTGACGACGCCGATAATTGCTTCGTAGTGAGAAACGTAAACGTAATCAAATTCCCTTGAACTATACTGCCTTCGAGGCGTGTCAACAATATTTGATAGTCGAAAATGTGCGCATTTAACACTTAAATCATGACATTTTGACTTAATACCCTTGTTCATCAGTAGGAATCAATTGTGGATATTTCAATGAAACGTAGTGGACTGTCGATGGTGTTTTTTTACCGAATAAATGAGCTCATATACACCGGAGTCTGACAGACCCTTCATTTGGTCTAGCCTGGAATATCTTAGCCACCACAAAAGAGAGACCACAACCCACGGAACCCCATAAACAATATAGATAGTTGGCAGAATGATGGTATTTCCAGCAAATATTCTTAAACTGCTCAGACACCAATTCACCAGCTAAGATGGTCTTCGAATCCTAGGCTACTGGTTCGAGAAGTAGAGGAAGACGCGGTCTGCGGACAACTCTGTCTGGATGACTGGCAGGTGCATGCCTGGGACCGTCAACGATTGAAGGAAGCTAGAGTTCAGGCTGAGACCCTCCATGAGAAGAATGTAAGCTACCTGCAAACATTTAGGCCATCTGCATCCACAAAAATGGGGATTAGTCCAAGTGCAGTTGTTGGTTTTTATGGCAGGTATTCAGAGTCCATTCAATCGAATTAAACGCAGTATTCTACATCACTCGAACTGATTCAGTCAAACTGACAGGAAGACAGAGAATTTTAAAAAAAATGTCGAGGTCTCTCGAGAATTCCTTTGACTGCTTTTGCAACTTAGTTGTGCGACTATTTCCGGGTCCACTGACTCGGCAATTTATTTTATCAACAATTGAAAAGTATTCTTGTGAGTGTACGGTAAATGTGTCGACTGATACTTCCAATTTAAAGATAGTAGAACACAACGCGCCTTTACCTAGCCACCTCTACCTACGAGAGTATGGATCTCAAGAAATTGAATCTCAAGCTTCGTCATTCGGAGGTGTCTTAAGTCAATTTCAGTTCAATCACACTGTGGACCAAAATAACCGCTTCCCCTAGTTTCGTTAAGTTGCGTTCACTTTTGCTTACTTCAGTGGGGGCGAAATTCAGTGCTCTCTATGTATGTGCGCCCAATCCATTGGTTTGTTGTATAATTGATGTTGGGATGATGGATGGCTCTAAAAGCATTTATGGACACTTTGAAAATTTGCTGGCTAGTTTCATGTTGTATTTTTCATACATCAATTGTGGATCTCTGTGTTCAGTCAGGAACGAAATCCTAAATATTTAATAAAACGCTCTATTCACTAACACACAACGCACAAGCCAGATCGTTGGTTTCAGAAGCATTTTCTACAAGAGTTGCTTTCATAGTGAAAGTGATCGCTTAGAAAGGAGAGTTTTTCTAAAATTCGATGTTGACAGAAATTCGATTGAAAGGACGGATAGGCTATAGCTCTGGAGACCCCGAGATGGTGCCGATGTAAAATTCGAAATGCACTTCTAACTCTACAAGACTAGAGTGGCTTGGTGACAGACCGAGAGATCAAATCGACGTTTCTATACACAGACGTTTTAAGTAATCACAGACAATAGGTCTGTTCCAATTGATTTGTGCACAGAAATTCGTAGTTGAGCAAATTCTCAGGAGTGGGGGTAAAAATCTCTCTTTGAGAGACAAACTGTGCACAAACTTGTGGAACGACTTTTCGTAGAAACGCACAGAATTCGCGGAACGTCAAAAAAAAATATATGAAAATTGACATATGAAATGTTTTTTTTTTTATTTTGAATTTGACAGTCTTCAATATTCTGCCCACAGAATTTTCTGTTGCAGAAATTCGCAGGGTGGGGAAATTTTTTAATCTCTCATGAGCACGCTCTTCTGTGAAAAACTACAAAAAAATCACCAAATGGAACGGCTTTTGACAGTTTTTCTGTGATTTTCGGTGAATTTTACAGCAATTGGAACAGACCTAGTGTTTCCTGCAACCGTCAAAGCTGGAATGCTGTCCTAATTGAGACTAAAGTCCACAATTTTTCGGTTCATTTCATCCCACATCATGTCCAGGAGTCGTTGAAGGAAAATGCAATATAAAGAGTGGTTAAATTTTAAGGGCCGATGTTGAATGTGAACCACACCTAAACGTTAAGTTTTTTTCTGCATTTCATTGAACAGTTCTCAATTTCAGACTAGCTTAATTTTAACCATCCAGAAACGCGTTAAAGTTATTCAGGCTTATTATGAAAATGGGCGTACAAATCAAAATGCAGATCGTGCACTTCGAAGAAAATCATCTTCAGTGATGAGGCACATTTTCACGTCAGTGGATTCGTCAATAAGCAGAATTGCCGCATTTGGGCGAATGATAATCCAAGAGTGATTGTCGAAAAACCAATGCACTCACAAAGAGTGACTGTTTGGTGCGGTTTATGGGCTGGCGGCATCATCGGGCCGTATTTTTTCCAAATTGAGGCCGGTCAGGCAGTTACTGTGAATGGTGTTCGCTATCGTGAAATGATAACGAACTTTTTATGGCCCGAATTGGATGATATGAATGTGGACGATATGTGGTTTCAACAGGACGGTGCCACTTACCACACATCTAACGAAACAATGGCTCTTTTGCGCGACGAATTCAATGGCCGTGTTATCTGACGTGGTGGCGATGTCAATTGGCCGCCAAGATCATGTGATTTGACACCGTTGGGTCTTTTTCTTTAGGGTTATTTGAAAGAAAGGGTGTACGTCGATAAGCCAGCAACAATTCAAGAGCTAAAGGATGAGATAATTCGGCACATTAACGGCATAGAACCTCAATTATGCTTCAGCGTCATCGAAAATTTGGACCATCGGATGGAGGTGTGCCGCCGAGGTCGCAGCGGCGATTTGTTCCGATATTTTATTCCACACATAATTGAACCATACCAATATTATCATAACAAAACGAAATGGCAATAAATTCCTAAATAATTTGTGTTTTATTCAAAATCAACATCGGCCCTTAAAATTTAACCACCCGTTACATAATCGAAAAAGGCTGAACGCTGAATATTTCAAGACGCGAAGAAATCAAGGCTCTTGCAATGGCTTTGAATGATTTCCAAAAACTGGATTGCAAATAATGATATAAAGAAGTCGATGATGAATGGATTTTTGATGTCTTTACGAGCCTTACAAACTGGGAGGTTCTGGAGGGTTCTTTAAACCGAACTTAAGCGAAACATTACATTTCGCTAGGGCAGGAAAAATCGGATTAGACTCATCGTTTTTATTTTTATAGAAAAATTGCCACCCTTCAGCGTCTCAGCAAGAGCTTCTACATATTCTGCAATAGACGGTGTACGAATTTTGAAGCCATGTCGAACATCACACGGTTGAGTAAGGGATTGGAAGGGGCTTTGAGTGAAACTGGTTTGAAGGATTTAATAGTTTAATGGATTACTAATAAAAAATACACCGAAAACGATGAATTTGCTGATGTCAGCTTTGCGAGGGGAAATGTCCGCTTGGAAATGGGTCCTTCAACCGAACCTAAGCGAAAGATTAGGTTTCGCTAAGCCAAGAGAATATACGATTTGATACATCGTTAGATTCAGCCGCTCAGCAAGAGCTCCTTCAATACGAGGTTTCTGTACTAATCTTGAAGCGACGTTGAACATCACCTGGGGCCTTAATCTGTTTGTCTTCGTTGAATAAGAGTTCACTGCTGACTTAAAAATTGCGTACAAATTTGATGCGGAGGTACTTTTTTTTGAGACAATTTGCCAATTGATAATGAGCGACAAGACGTCGATTAAAACATTGCATATGGAAGAGTGTCAGAAGACTGAAATGTCAACAGCTGTTCTGTCAGTCAGTCGGTCAGTCAGTCAGTCAGTCAGTCAGTCAGTCAGTCAGTCATGTCAGTCAAAATCCAGAGAAGCGTTTAATGAAAGAAGACCAAAACGAACGTACATATCTGCTTTTTTGGGACTGACCTCGTAACTTTTTGAAGGAAAGGAAGGGTTGCCATGAACAATGCTAAGTTAAAATATACAATGTGCATAGTTCGTCAAGTTTATATGCGGCTGTCGTCCAATAAAATGCTTCAATTAAGACAGAATTGGAAACTAAAAGGATTACCCTCGGATGTGGTACCACAATTGATCAAGCATGTTCACCTCGTAACCGCAAGTGCTACTGTGAACCTTAAATGAATCATGCATGCGACTTGGGAGTCTCGCAATGTCGATATTGAAGTGTCCTCGCAAGGAGTCACTTATCAAGATCTTAGACGTATCAAGACTTTTCTGAAGTTTTGTACTGTTCCACCAACTATTCAAAAATTTCAAAACAGACTTTTAGCTGATGGTCCCCTGATTGACCACAGACAAGTGTTGGGCGACTGATTTCACGGTTAATCATGAATTTTTGAACGATAATCATGAAATAATGTAAATCCCAACCTCCGATTGGTCCCTTTGGTTCGAGAAAACGTTATAAAAAATCGCTGTCAAGCTATTTTAAGGGGCAACAGAGGCAGAAGTCGAATGTCTCTATAATACTCGATTTCTGTTCAAGATTTCACGTCGCCTGTCATACATGCGTGTAGCAGAAAGTCGACGTCTGAGTTTCCGCTACGCTTCTGCAACAGGTGAAGAAAATGAAATCAACTTTCGACTGATTTTGTGTCGCCGAGTGTGTACATATATCGGGTTTAAAATAAATGTTCAAAAATGCGATCAGTCACTTTCCCCTAGATCTGATTACTAACTCTTAACTTTTTTCGTTTTAACTGATCACAATTCACATCCAGCTTAGCCACTTTTGATTGAATTTTACTTTCGGTGTGGGAATGTTGTGAGTTGCTCCTGTTTGACGTCTTTGCTTTTTTTTTTATTAAAACTTCATATTTTATGTAATCCTTTCGAAAAAAAAAAATTACTCGGTACATAATCCACCACAGCTTTGCAAGGACACCAGCCACGCACTGAATGCACAGAAATTTGTTAAATTTATATTTTTTTTTGGTTTTCCATCGTTTAATTACCGAAAATATTTTATAAATTTTTTTTTTTTAAATTTATCTATTTATTTAGGAAACCCATTAACTACGGCGCACAACAATATTAGATTATTTTATTTTTTTATTTTTTTGTTTTGGTTTTTTGGTAAAAACCACCGAAAACCGATCGAATCGACCGACGCAACGATATTAAACTATTTTTTTGCGGTAACCATGAACCCGACCACTACTCGTCATCATCATCGCCGTCGTCGTTGTCGCCGTAGTCGTCATCATCATCGCCACACAAACCCCATCCCCATCGATATACACGTCTTCGTCGTCGTCTTCGTCTTGGTTATCCTCCTACTTGCAGCAATCTCGTTGTCGTTGTCGTTTTCGTCACCGCGAGAACCAGTAGCAGTGGTTTATGTGGAAGGCCGTACTACCTACCAACCAACCGACCGACCGACAACCAACCCAAGGATAACTGCTTCACCTATACGCTATGTACATACGTTTCAGCATCTTTTCTTTTTTTTTTTTTGTTGCCTTCTTCCCAAAGTTTCAATTCTTTTTTGTTTCTCTCCCAGCGGTGATGGTCGTGGCGGTGGTGATGGTGGTGGTGTGTCCTTTGGCATCACGCAAAAATCGCTCCACATTTCCAGGATAGAAATGGAATACCTTCCACCCAGGCTTCCCACGCCCTGGCAACCGCTTAGTGGTGTGGAAAATAAAAACCGAAGAACTCAACGTCCTCCTCTCTTCGTTTCCAATATTCTTGAGTCGAAAGAATAAATACATAAACAACGGCAGCTGAGCAGCGCAGGGGGCGAAACAGCCACCCCCGGGCCCGGGCCGGTCGAAAAGGAAAGACGAAAATAATCATAAACGACTCGACGGAGAGCCGAGATTGGAGCCCTGCTCGATTGTGTTGCGTTGTGTCGTCAAAATCGCATCGCACTCGGTGCGACGACGAAAATGAGTGACAAAATCGACGAGCGAGAGATGGAAAAACAAACAGAAGGAAGCGCTTCTCTCTTTTTTTCCCCCTTTTTTCCGCGCACTCATTTTCTTTTTCTTTTTCATCTTCTTTCGGTGATTTTTCTTGAGCACACCACAACACCACCCTCGCGCGCTGTTGGGCAAAGCAACCTCTCGCTTGCTCTGGCGCAGAGCGGAGCGCAGCATCTTTTCGTCTTGGATTTTTCTTAAGAGACTTTTCCACAAACGGTAAATGGTGGCAGTTGCCAGTTACATGTACATAAACCGTACACCACCAAATTGAGGCGAACGGAAAAAGTCAAGAGAAAGGAGGGAGAGACCGCCTGCGACCGAGAGGAAGAAAGAGCGAAAAAAATATCCCACTACCCCGTGGACCGTCCCCCAGCCGCACAAACCGAACTGAACCTCAAGACCAACCACGAAGAGAGCGAGCGATGCCACGGATGATGTGATGGAGTCGGTGATGGGGTTTCGGGAAATCTTCGACGTGGGGTGATGGGGAATACCTCAAGTTGCCAGCATCTGAGGGGGCACAACCACGCTGGCAACTTGAGACGGCGACGATGATGGACACTCGGTCGGGCGGGGGCGGGTGGTGGTTATCTTGAGTTCTTTTTCTTTTTATCGTTTCCTCTGCTCTCCGTTGGGGCACTTTCCTTACTTTCCACTCGGTCCTTCGTTCTCTCTCTCGCTCTGCGTCTCAGTCTCAGTCACACTCGCACTCATTCACACTTTCTGTGGAGGTTTCCTTTTCTTTTCGTTTTTTTTTTCCTGTGGGAAAATCGGTGGGCCCCGTCGTGGTGATGGTGGTAGTGGTTTAAGCTTAAGGGTTGCAAAATTGCTGAAAGTATTACCCCCGAAATCCGACCAATGTGTTGTGGCTAAATATTGCGGCTGTATTCGACCATAAACGCAGAAGAGGAGTTGACTTCAGTCGAAATGTGTGTCGGCACGAAGGCGACGTCGTGAAAGACGCTGCCGAAGCGACGAAGAAGAAGAAACGAAAAGAAAAAGGCGCTTGCCACAGCCCACAAATGGCTTGTGAATTTCGTGTGTGTGTTTGATGGGGGTGGTCCGGGCGGCTGCAGGGAATTGCTTTACCGACGGGAAAACCAATGCATTCAAGACGCCAAGTAATTAGTGAGTTTCTGAGCATTTGATCCAGTGCCAGAATTGGTTTAGTCGGCCAGTGGGACAGGGCGGTGTGGGTTCGATGCGGACCTTGGACGGGAATGGGTTTGTTTTGGATTGTGTCCATATCGAAATGGAGATATCAGGATTAAGACAATCTGCTAACATGGAATAATGTGAGCGCTAGGACTTGGGAAGGGGCTTTAGTTCGCAATTTTGGTCAAATCATGACCATCAATCGTTCAAAAACGTGTCGCGATGGTGTTATGCGTGCGAACTGAAAGACCGTTCTCACTCCAAAGTCTCTTTATTTTCGTTTTCAGTTACATATCGTTTTTAGCACATTATTGAGAGCAATGTTTTCAGGGATGTGCGCGAATTAATGTTTCGAAGTTCTAGGGAACTGTCTAAATCTGCGGACATTGAACATCTTGATCACTGGGCTTTTGAACAAGGGATGACAAACATTCATCTCCTTGAAGTCCGTCAGAGGTAGAAACTGATGGGAGATCCACACCAGACCGCCTTCAAGGTGACAGAGCGTCAATTGTATGTGGCTGCAAATTGTTCCATCAGTTGCCGGACAAACAAACTGATGGCAACATTGAAGAATTCCCTTCGAATTTGCGTCAAAAACTATGGCACTGCACTGTTTCCTATGCAGCCACCGAAATTTCGAAAGCCTTTCAAGCCAAATTTCAACGATTTTTCGGCCTAGAATTACTTAGGCTGTTCCGAACTTAGTCCAAACACAAGAGTGGGGCTAAAAATGTTGTAATGTTTTAGGAGCCTCAACTTAGCTTGTTCTTCTTCTAGTGGCACTACAGTCCGGGGTGGACCTGGGCTTCAGTCAACAAGCTTCTCCAGCTGGCACGATCTTTGCCAGCTGTCTCCAATTTCGCACACCAATTTGGTTGAGGTCCCTCTCCACTTGTGTGCGCCATCGGTTTCGTGGGCGTCCTCTATTGCGTTGTCCCACTGGTTCAGAGTCGAAGACTCTTCGGGCTGGAGCAGTGTTGTCCATGCGTTCTACACGACCTAGCCATCTTAAGCTTTGGATCCGAAGACGCTTAGCTAGGTGCATGCCGCTGTACAACCCATATAGTTCATGGTTGAATCTTCTTCTCCACAAACCATCAACGCAAACAGGACGAAAGATGAAGCGCAGAACTTTTCTCTCGAAAAAGCCAAGGACTTCTTCATCTGCTCTTGAGACTGTCCAGGCTTCTGCGCCATGAGTAGTAGAGCTCTCTCTCGAAGGACCAAGCTAACACTATATAAGGCCTCGACTTAGCTCTTTGATGAAAAATGAACACAAGATCTGTCTGCCGTCTGGGCTGTTGGAAGATCGCCTGTCTGAACTTAATCTTATTGAGATCGAAAAGAGGTTTTAGAGGACGGCATCCATTTGGAACGAGGTTCAGCATTGGATCTTAAAATGCAAGGAACAGAACATAAAGTGATGATGATGAATCCTGAAGAATATTTGTCAGAAGTTCAAAAATAACTTTAACACTGTACGTGGCGCTACAGCCCGTAGAGGGCCAGGGCCTAGCTTCTCAGCAACCATTCGTGTAGTGCGTGCTATTGTTCTATCACGATTGGAAGGGACCTACAGTTTTATGCCGACACCGAACGGCCAAATTTGAGGAGCTTTTTCTAGACAGTTATATTCTTTGAGTATCGTCAGTGATTCGAACGAGGTGGGGCCGTGAAAAGTATTTCTTGTAGTACCAGGAATCGAACCTAGACAAGTAGGTCCAAGTGCGTAGGAGTAGACGCCCATACCCACAACGCCATGGGCCACCACTGGAACACTGTACGAGAGCTGTTCGATAAATCAGTCACAATTTCTTGAACGGTCGCCGGGCCATATCGTGAGGTAGGTTAGGTAAGTTGTTAGACGAGTAGGTTAGGTTGGAGTGGCCGATTTCGGCCAGAGTAGGCCCGTTGTGATACCACGCGGATCTAAAACCTTATTCGCCAAACCAGCTAGCGCTGTTGATAAAGCAGAGGAGTTGACTGTTAGTGGTGTTGTTTAGTTCTGTCAAGTTGTTGAAGTAGTTTGCGTCAAAATGATGCTTTCTAAGTGTGAAGAGACCATTATAATTACATGGGAGATGTGTAATGGTTTCTACCTCTTCTTCATCCCTGCAGCTTCAACAGAAGTCATTAAAGGCAAGGCCTAGTCGGCGGACGTGCGTGCCAATGGCACAATGCCGATAATGGTTCTGAAGTTGGGTCTACTCAACCTGATCAGGCTACGTGAGCTTATTGGATCTATGGTGGGCCATAGCAGTTTTGCAGTGAGGCATTTAATGCCGGTAGACCATATACGATTTGTGTTGGTAAGTGTTTCACACTTTAGTAGATGTTTAGCAGTAGCGATAGACATGGATGGCATATCACCAACTGGAAGGCGTACCACCTTGGTGCCCCTTCTAGCGAGTTCGTACGCTTCACAGTTCTCTGGGATGTCACAGTGTCCCGGCACCCACATAAGTAGGATGTTAAAATACTTGGCCATCTCAGGGAAGTCTTTGAGTTAAAAACGACTGCATCCAGAGATTTGATCGCTGCCTGGCTGTCAGAACACATGACGATATCTGTGCCTGATATTATAATAATAATATGGATGGCGATACAATCCATAGATACAAACTCGAATTTAACGTAATCATTGTGAATAAACCTGTCATATTCGCTATTGTGAGCTAGCACAGCTGATTTTGACACTCATTTTGAAACATTAAACTGTCACTTTTAAATTCGACTTAGATACGACTCATCTAAATATTTGTCGATTTTAGAAGTGGGTTGCTCGTTTATTACTACGGATTTCGTGTTAAACTCGAGTTTACGTAAAACTCCTTTATTACTAAGGGCCAATATCTTTTACAACAAATTGTGATAAACTATTAAAAATTTCAGAGAAAGTTAGTTACAATAGACGGTTGTATGTACAATGTGTTTTAGAGTAATTCAATTTTTAATTCAATGTAGATAGATGAGTTTTTAATTGATTTTTAAATCGTTTTTTTTTCTATTTCAATGATGTTGCGTGGGAATACATTCCAGAGTCGAGTGGTGGTAACAAAGAATTGGCGTTCAGAGTAAAGATGAGAAAAGCGCGGTAATAGTATTTGCCTGGTCCTATTAGATGCACAAAACGTAATTCGATTAAATAGGTTTTGAGGTTGACGGAACTTTAGAGTACTTTCTAATGAGAGACCATTGATACGTTTGGAGAAGTCAGAAATGTGGTCATAGCGAGCCTACTAAATTCGTCACATTTTCCGTAGAAATCACAGCCGTAAGTAAGAATAGGTGAGATCGGGTTGCCATAGGGGTAAGATGTTGTAAAGCCCACAGGGAGCGGAGGACCCCATGTGCCTTGGCAACGCAACTTTTTATGTGATCATGCCAGGTTAGAGTTGAGTTTAAAATCATACCAAGTTTTTTGACAGTGTCAACGTATTTAATAGGACCATTGTTAATAGAGATCGAAGGGAGCAGGGATGTACTTACGGGCTTTCTAGATATAACAATACATTTAGATTTCTTGGGATTAATAAGAAGTAGATTCTGACTCGCCCACTTGAAAATCATATCCAGATCGGAGTTTATGTGATTAATGCACTGGCCTGCAGATTCATGAGAACAGCTAAGCTGTAATTGAGTGTCATCAGCGTACATTTCCACTAAGCAGTGCGAAAGAAAGGACGGTAATACATTAATATATAAAAAAAATAGAAGAGGGCTTAAAATAGATCCCTGAGGTACGTCACACGACAGGGAATTTTCAGTGAAAACCGCTTGTTGACGATCAGTCAAATATGAGGATATTAGACGGATTGCGGAATTTGAAAAGTTGTACATCCTGGATAATTTGTCGCATATAATGGAGTTATTAACAGTGTAGAACGCCTTGGAGAAATCCAAATCCAAATTCATGTGCAAGAAGACCAAGTCGCGAGTGAAGATGTCTGTGCTGAGACTTGAATGATCATGCATTACAAGGTCCGCACAATTTCTTTTCTAGTTCAGTATAATCTTTGTATCGTGGCAACCTTCGTTAAAACAAATGTCATAAAAGAGACTCTTGCTGGATACCCCTTCTCCTCTTCATCTAAATTGCTAAGACAGAAGTCGTTTGCCGAAAGCCAGGGGCCTAGTATCGATTCAGTGCCCTTACTTCAAGTGGCAGAGGCTGAGTTAGCGCTTGACATTCGGCGAGGGCCACGTTTGTTTATCAGTGAGGACTTCCGAGATGATGTTCCTTCTTCCAGCTGAACGTCTTCAGCATGGAACCATTTTGTTCACTCACTCAGAATTTCAGTGGAGAGATAGTCGCCATCTAAGTGTGGTCTGTCAGTAAAAAGATCGAGGGATTCAAATACACATGTCCTATTGGTAGCTACGCCCTTTCAATCTGTCGACGCTAAGCCAAAGTGGAGTAAACAGCTCTGAAAGTCGAAAAGATTGAAATAATTGAGGGATTGTTCCAAAATGAACAGTTGAACTGCCGTGGGCTCTTTTGCCACTTGCTACACCAAATCTGAGTTTTCAGACGACGTCGAAAGCCTTTCTGGACAAAACGTTGTTGACTTCCAGGTCCAACTGTTGCACGAACAAATTTGTAATCATGTGTCTGAACCGCTCACCCTTGACTGTAGGGTTTTGATCATCGTCGTGTTTGAAGTCACTGGCGCATAAAGTGCACCAATCGGTGACTTTTTCTGGACGTAATGGATTTAGTTTAAGTTCCTCGAATTGATGCGTGTTTTTTTAAAATAAATTTGAACAAATTGTAAACGTTGCTGTGGCGTTACTCTATTCAGGACGAATTGCCAAACCAAACTAACCTCAAAGCCACAGAGACCAAATCGACCGTCACAGAAAACAATGATGCCAGTAACAAACACCCTTTGTAATGATGAATCGATGTCGGTGTCCTACGTTGAGTAAGCATTTGATGCGTCGATTAGAAAAATGGTCAGTTCTCGTCATTAGTTAAGTCACAATTCAAGTGATATAAGGTTGTCCGTTGTTCGCGTGTTTCCCTTGAGCATTCGACGTCTTCAAGTTATGCCTTGTATTTCATATTCTGTCAGCTTTGAATGTCGTAGCAATCCTCTGCAGATTCCGCAGTTCACTGCAACTCCAGAAGTTCCCATATCCCGACCCGTCCATGAACACTTCTCGCAACGAACCGCATTAAGCGCGCAAACTTTCGTCAGAATTCAGCCGGTCCCTACCTTTACGATTGAAAACATTCAGCATTTCCCTCAAATTGCTAATAAATCAGCGCACATTCAATGGTACGCAACGCCCATCACCCGGCCGACGGCATTCCCGCAAACCCGATTCTACGAAATCTAAATCTGGAAGCCACCATAAAAGCCCCACTTCAACCGTGGATTAAATACCTCAAAACCGATGTATCGTAGCATTTTTCATTGCGACCGCAATGTTCCCAGAAAACCAGAATTGAGGCGGAGCCAATGGCCAACCCCCGGCCTGCGCTCGCAATAGATTCTCTCTCCGCAAAACAAAACCGCAAAAAAGCACAAGTATCAAACCTTCACACTCAGCAGCGGGTGTATCTAGACCAAATCGACACCCCCTCAAAAGCCATCGGCCTCAAGTACATAGCCACGGCATCGACTCATCGCTCCTCGGTCCTCGCTCCTCGACACATGCCGCCGCACATTAGGCTCTATCACCTCTCCCGGGTGTCTATGTACATTTGGTGGTTTCCAAAGACCCCAAAACGGAGCGGAGCCCCAGCCAGAGCGAGAGCGAGCCCACACAAAATGAAGACGAAACTCTGGTGAACAAGAAAGAAGAAAAAAAAAAACCTGCACATTGGCGGTTTCCCTCGATTGGTGGACCACGGTGTCTCCGCACATAAGCCACTCGAAGAATTTCCCATGCCACCACCGCACCACCACAATCCATATTCGACGTCAGGCTATTCCTTGGATTCCCTGGATCCCACTTCGCAGCCCTCTTCGGCGTCTTCTCGCTCTCGGTCGGTCTCTTTCTCCCTTTCTCTCTGCCATCGGACACGAAGGAAAAAAAAAAACAGAAAAACTCTCTTAAACGCCGCGAGACGTCCGTCTTCCATCACACGACACGCACCGGCTGGTGGTTGTGCAATGTGCCCGTTCCAAGACGCTCCCGACCGAGTGTCACCCGGGAACGAGGGAAAAAGAAAAACTCAATAATTTCCCCAGTTCCACCACCACCGCTGCGGCGCGCCGCCACCCACTGGAAGAGGACATCCCGGCGGTATTCCAGTTTGTCGCCGTTAACGCCAGGACTCAGGAGACTTTTCTTCTTTTTTCAGGGTTTCTTTTTCGTTTCGTTTTTCCTTCGCTGCCGTCGTCAGGGGAAGTCGTGCGCTGTCACGATTTTTCTAGCTCTCTCGATGCCACACATAAATTGCTCTCGCAGCATCCAGGGGGTGGTCGCAACCCCCGCGCGACCTGTTCTGAATGGAATTCTCCTTGAAGATGTTGGTTGGCCACATCTTGTCGTTGTGTGCAGCGGCAGTCTCTTTGCAGCCACTGTGGTGGACTTGATTCCGATGGTCGGTGTGGTAGGAAACTTTTAAGCTGTCAGTGGGCGACGCGGTGAATGGAGCTTGTGGCCAGGTACAGATGGCCTCACTCAGATTTTTAACTGCAATCAGTCTTGGAGGAGAATTCAGGTGCTTTGTTGCGGAATTAATTTTCTGTAATTATCGTCTCGTTTGATGGGCTGCTGGATGAGGTGTTCAATGTTGGCCATTGGGAGGTCGGGTAATTGGGTGGAAGGGTGGTTGTGGGTGTGTGGAATGTCGAAAGGTATGCGGTTTTCTGGCGAATATCGTCGCGATTCAATAAGAACAACATCAGCACCGAGATCAAACGCAGAATAACATTTGCCAAGCGCTGTTTTTTTCAGCTCAAGAGGCAAAGAAGTAATAGAGCGCTTAGCCCGTCGGTTCATGCTGACTGTATACAAGACGACGCAGGGGCATGGCCGATCTCAAAAGCGGATGAAGAAGTCCTTGTGTCCAACCAACCTGCCCAGCCAGGCGATTGTAGACCATGTAGAGACCATAGACAAGTTAGCCCGCCTCCCAAACCGTCGGACGACGCGGCAGAGTACGTAGACGTCTAAGGTGGTGTGTACAAGTGGTGAAGGATCCCAATCAACCTTGTGTGTATCTTGGGCCGGCTAGCCAGAAATGGCACAAGCTGGTTTGGCTTGTTGGTTGGGGCCGTGGTCCACTCCGGACTTTAGCGACACACAAGGCAGACGACCATGGCGATTTGCGAGGCACTGCCACTGAAATGGTAACATCTGCTCACAAAATAACCATTTTCAGGGATAATCCATTAAGGCGGTGCAATCAGTCTCATTGATGGCTAGGTGCCAGGCATTCCAGGCAACTGTGGAGCACAACCACTCGACTGGACCAGTTGGCAAACTTGCTACGAAGAACAGCAACTGAACCAACAAACCTCCCAATTTGATCTGGCGCCGACTAGGTCCACATCGTTCTAAGCTGCTCGTCTCTTTGACCATATGCATGTGATGGGTGTCACACCACTGTCTCTTGGAAGATTATGTCGTCTTTATAAACCACTTCGTCTGCAAAGAAGCTGCATGAGATGAGATGAGATGAGAAGAGAGATCGAATAGGTTCAACAACTCAAGTAGTTTACACTAGAGATGGGTCAACTCGAGTTAATAGACCGAGTCAAACCGAGTTACATCCAAAACGAGTTAAACCGCGTTGAAATGATAACTCCGGCCGCTGTCCACAAATTGCTTCGCCGCAATAGTTTCTGGACACTGGCTGCTGTCCACAAATTGCTTCGCAGCAATAGTTTCTAGACACCAGCCGCTGTACACAAATTGCTTCGCCGCAATAGTTTCTAGACATCAGCCGCTGTCCACAAATTGCTTCGCCGCAATAGTTTCTGGACACCAGCAGCTGTCCACAAATTGCTTCGCCCGCAATAGTTTCTAGACACCAGCCGCTGTCCACAATTTCGATCTTTGTCTCTTTCTCGAAATATAAGGCTCGGATTCGAAGATGAAGGGTGAAACCGGGCCTTAATCAAGTAGAGTCTTCAACAAACACTCTCTTGGCGGCTGCCTACAATAAACCAAGCGTGTAAACGAGGTGTGTATAAACTTAAGTACACCTTCTTCATCGGGAAAGTCGTCTGCATCCCCACCTGCTTGTTGACAATGACTCCTTGGGCTGAAGCAGAGATTCTCGTGCGCGATTCTTGTGGATACGAGCTACTGGTCTCTTACCGAAGTTTTTTTTTTTAGTTCGTCTTCAAACCCCATGAGGTGACTGTCGTTACAACAGAGAGGTAGTACCTTGAAACTGGAAAATGGATCCGCGCCACTGACCGGAGACGGAGTCATACGACGGACATGTCTTAGCCACACCTTCAAGGATTTTATTGAAGTGACCATTCCCGATTGGCGACGTTCGGCTTCACGTATCAACTTTCCTAAATCTTTTGCACGAACTCTAGTCAAAACTAGTCAGATACTCCAACATAAGACGACCATGGATTCAGCGTTCAACTTAGAGATAATCTTAACGCACTTCTGGCACTACACGGGAAGTAGATTGTTAGGAACCGCAATTACTGGATAAGTTTTGTGAATTCCTCTGTAAAAATATGTTTAATATCTGATTCGTTGCTACCGCCTCTTGTTCCGTTTCTAGGACGGACATACTTCAAATTTTGCAGCCATCTTTAGGTCTCTACTCTCCTGCACTGGTAAGGTGAGCAAAGGAACACCCCAAGAAGGAATCCTCTCACCTGTACATCTACTTTGAATCCTAGTGGTTGGAGAAATCATTGAAACCTTTTTAAAAGGGTCAAGGGTCAAGATTGTTTTCCTTCAACGCTTATCGAGATTCTCAGTCATGGACTAAGAATAATACTAAAAATTGGACACAATGACTGAACGTCAACCCGAATAAAATCGCACATCTGCTCTTCACCAGGAAGCGAAACATTCCTTCTTTTTTCAAGCCGAAGTGGTTGCGATACACGAGGCAGCACTCGCGTTGAGAGACCACAACAGAACCGACAAATTTCACATTTTTCGACATTTTCTTCTGACAGCCAAGCGGCAATAAATGCTGTAGCATCCGGCTATTACATCGAAGCTGATTGGACAGAGCATCAGAGAGATGTTCTTTGTGTCAGTTAGAACTGGATGGCTTAGTCTGGGTACTGGAGTAACACCAGTAACACCACCAGCTCCATGGCCGACGCTGAGCAAAAAGAAATCGTCATCATTGATGGGTCCTTACCGGGCGCTAACTTTTACAGAAACTGCCAAAGTCTCTCCCTTCGACATTCGAGAACAATCCCAGTTGTGGCTGCAGAAGTAAAGAAGTACAATATGCGAGTGTAGCTTAAATCTGCTTAAGGTAGTACGTTGAACGGAACTGCGCACCAATTTGTTTCGCTACTGCTGCCATCTCACTGTACAAGTCTTCTTTAAGTTTCGTCACTTTTTTCGTCCATTTTGAGGTCACGACGTCAGCAAAATATGTCTTTCTTGACCACATTGCCGGACGTAGTCTAGTGACGACTCAACGTTCAGTAGCAGGCGATCACGGCTCATCAACAGTGTGACCAATTAAATACACAAATGAATGGTAACCGTCCTTAGCGGCGACAGCCTGTTTCCTCATTCATGTCATAAAGCGCACATTCTTCCTCATGAAAGTGAATAAATTTAAAACTGCACCCCCTTTCACCACCTCAACCACCTACCCCGAGAGCGGCGCTGCCAGCAGGGCCAACATTACACCCCCTGTTCACCGATGCCACATTGCCACATCGCGCATTCATGTACAATGTTTGCTTGACACTTAAAGAAAATTGTCTGACAGCTCGAGCAGTGTTGACAAAGGTTTTGACACAATTTCCCAGGCCGTGTGTATGTATGTGTCATGTGTTAGCCCAAATGATTGGTAGCACTGTTGTTGACGAGACAGTTACCTGGGTGTTTGAAAAGGAAAGACCTAAGGACTTGGGTAAACATTGTTCTCACTGAATCGCAGCACATTCGTCAGGGGTTAACTCTTTGGTCGGCGTAGAGTGTCAGGATTTGAATCCACACACGGCACACACAGGAGGACACAGAATAATAATTGTCATCCGCTCTTAGAGGGTGCAGCAGAAGCTGCATTGCACAACACCTTTGGGCTATTTGACGGTCTTAAGTGGCACAGTGCTGGTGAGCCCCTGTGTTTGGCGAAATGGAAGCGCATGAGGAGACTTGAGGATGCGTGTTTTTAGGTTATATTTTAATTGGCCATAAATTGTCAGATGACAGAATGGAGTTTACATTTGTATTGTCATTATTTTATTGTGTTTAGCTTGAGGCGATCCGTTTTTTTTTTGCTTCAAAGCGGTGAACGCAAATGAGTGACTGGCTTGTAGGATGGCTTTCATAAAGGTGGACGACAGAGCTGAGCAATGTGTCTGCCGTGTCCGCGGTTCATTTTTAATTGCCTCCTTGAAACATTGATGTCGATTGTCTGCAATGGACCAACTTTTCCGATTGCATCTGGTAATCTGTTAAGTAGGTCCGTGAACTGAAATGGATGATCGCCTATTATTATTGTTGTTGAGGGTAAATTGAACCTTAAGATCTATTGTGCCCCCTATTCATACATTTGCTTCCTTAAGAGCTCTCCCCCCATGCAGCTCTTTTCAGAGCCGTATTGAGGGTTATTTGCTCCTATTGCGCGAAGGTGGACGATATTGGTCCTAGAGTATTCTCTCTAAGCATGTTTCCTTAAGGAATCTGAGATTGAGAGCTGGCTTTAGTCTTCCTCTAATAAAGGGTGATTTTTTAAAAGCTATAGGAAAGTTTTTCAAAAAATAAAACACATAAAATTCAGGAAAATGCATGAAATCTTTATTTGAATCGATAGTACGGTCCGGTTGCAGATTATTTCATGCAAATGTTGACCATGACTGCGCCTCAAATGGTCCATCCGCTTAGTCCAATTTTGGCATACTCTTTCCAACATTTCGGCCGGTATCTCACGAATAAATGCTTCAATGTTGTCTTCCATTGCGTCAATTGAAGCGGGCTTGTCTGTATAGACATGAGCTTTAACATAGCCCCACAAAAAATAGTCTAAAGGCGTTAAATCGCACGATCTAGGCGTCCAATTGACCGGTCCCGAACGTGAAATAAAATGTTCACCGAACTCGCCCCTCAATAAGTCCATTGTTGCGCGTGCTGTGTGGCATGTGGTACCGTCTTGTTGAAACCACATGTCATGCAAGTCAAGCTCTTGCATTTTGGGCAGTAAATAATCATCTCACGGTAGCGCTCACCATTCAGAGTTAAGTTACGATTCGCATCATCTTTGAAGAAGTACGGTCCAATGATGCCACCAGCCCATAAACCGCACCAAACTGTGACTTTTTCTGGATGCATTGGTAGCTCTTGCAATGCTTCTGGCTGATATTCACTCCAAAATCGACAATTTTGCTTATTTACGTACCCATTGAGCCTAAATGAGCTTCGTCGCTGAACACAATTGAACACACAAATCATAACAAAACAGAGCACGCATTTTGATAATTGATAAATAATTCTTGGCCTGCTTCATACCATGCGCGTTGTTCCATGTATCTGCCCGATTCCTTCTAGTTCCCTAAATTCTTCCCTGAGGACATGATCTCCTACAGCGCAGAATGGTTCGGAGCCTATAAAATGTTCCGATGATCCTTTCCTAAGCAGGGAGTCGACCATTTCATTGCCTTCTGTCCCTGTATGGCCAGGTATCCTCCTACTCAGCTTCTTGAGCTTCTGTAGACATTCCCACACGAGCCTAGATTTGATGACATCGGAGTCTAGTGCCAGGATAGCGGCACGACTGTCCGACATTATTGCTATGTGCACAGTTGATACGGTTCCTGTCAAGATTGATCTGAGCGCATCTGTCTATGGCATAGTCTTCTGCTTGAAAGATACCATGAGCGTGCCCATGCGTTCGTAGTACTTTGTCGGGGTTCCAAATACTCCTGCCCCTGTTCCTTCATCAGTTCCTGATCCATCCGTATACAATTTTACCGTATTGCTGCTCAGTCGGTGGACTATGGATTCCTTGCTCCAGTCTTTTTTGGTGCTGAGCTTAATGGTCAACTCCTTTTGGAAATTGAATTTCCTAATCGCGTCAAATCGCCTTCGCAATGGCCAGGAGTGGTCGTTGTTTGACTAGTGCTTCGAATTGTCTCTTTTCCTATCCCTTCTCTTGCCATTCTCATGATTGTTTTATTTGCAAATTCTGCGACCACCAGATGCAATGGAGTCAGCTCCCTTGCCACCTTCATAGCGGCAGTTCGCCCAAGATGTTTGACTCATTTTGGCAAGCATTTGAGCTCTCAACTCGCCTGTTAATATCGATTTGAGAGCAGGCTTTAATTGGTTAAACTCTGTTGTTGTTTTTTTTTTCTTTTGGAGAGTTGGGTCTGCACACCATAATGCCATCTGCAAAGCCGCTGATACCCAATTTGCCACACGCCATCCAATTCAAGGTCATGGAACCATAACTGGAGGGACTTGGAACAAGCGGAAACAAATGGAGAGGAAGCACTACCACAGGATTCGAACCTTAGCCCCCGCTATCCGAGCTAGCGCTTGAACCATCGACCTAAGACCACCACTAGCAGCACATCAGCTCAAAAGCAGTGACGTAACACTACGTCCGCCGTCTATACCCTAGACATATGTACATGGCCACACGTTCTACTCTGAAACTAGGCGAAAACCTTTATAGGCTTTGGGCCTAATATCGGACCAAGTTAATGGACTATGTTTCCTGAAATTCAAGTACATGGTCGCGGTGAGCTCTGATTTTAACAAGACGGCGCCACCTTCGACCCATACAGCGAGTGAAACAATGGCCTTTTTGAGAAATCATTTTGGTGAGAACTTAATTTCACGGTTTGCTAAGGTAATGGCCACCTAGATCCTGCGATATCACACATTTGGACTGTCTTCAGCTACGATTAGCACTTTTGGAGCCAACATTACTCGTGTTATCGGCGATATACCAGTCGCTATCAAGTCGCCCAAAATTGGACCTTCCGAATGGACCACCTCAGACGTAGTCGTAGCCAAGATTTACATGATATCATTTTCAAAACGTAAATGCCATGAATTGTTCGTTTAACCGATAGTAAACATTTTACGTTCACTTTCAAATTTATGTGCTTTATTTTACATTATAAATCAAACCTCATGATGAATCACCCTTTATGTCCCATCAAGCACGGCTGTCAAGCAAGTCTTATCGACAAATTGCTGAGTGTGAACGCCGCTAAAGAGAAGAATTATCCCTTGTCTGGCAATGTTCGAATTACGGGATCCACGCGGGTTTGCTCTAAAAAAAACAACTTGCAACAGGTGATCGTCGTCGTTGGCGTGTGAAGATGAGTGATCGTCGTTGGTGTTGGCTGGTCAGGGGGCGACGGCTGCGATGGGTGTGCAGGCAAGTGCCATAACTCTCGCGTTGAATGTCGGGTGTTGCGGTTCTCACCGAGGGGCCTTTGTTGACAGAGGTCTTCGCATCTTCCCTCTCGATCACTTCTTGGCGTCTTTCTTCCATGAGTGGTCCATCGCATACCTGGGATAGTGCAGGCAGAAGGTAGAGATGGTCTTTGTCGCTTTTCCCACAGACTTTACCTTGTTCATCTTTGGACTTTATTTCACGAGTGTAACCTCTTTTTTGTCTGACTTCCTTTGTCACTTTATAGTGGTAGCAATTTGCAGGATGCTTGCCTTTGCACTTGCATCCCGGTCGCCAGGACTATAAACATTTCACATTCCCCATCGAAGCTTTCCACACACTCATCTCCACTCACGCAGATTGCCCTTTAACCAAACATCCATCCGTTCGTCGACGACACGAAATCGCAATCCTCTGGGGTGCCAGATAAACCTCCACATCTCCAAAATTCGCTCAATTTGTGAGCCCCTCCAATCCATCGAAACCAATCTTTCCACGCAATAAACCGAGCGCCCATAAAGAAGTCTATTCAAAGGAACGCCGACATCGCCATCGCCCCGGCACGCCAGGAATCACCCGACTGCCGCAAGTTCACATTCCCATCAAAGCATATTGCTCGTCCCCCATTATGCGAGGACAAACCAGACGAGATTCTTCCACACAAGGGGAGGGTTCGTCGAGGAACAAAAAAAAAATCGCGAATTCACCAACCACCCTCCCACCGAAGCGGCCTGCAATCGGCTTCTTAAGTCACGGATGGAAGGACATTAGCTTTGAAGAGTAAAAAAGAAAAACAGTCAGCAAGCATCTCACGATTACAGCACACATGGGAGCTGTAACCACTACCTACCCCCTGCCCATCGGAAGTCTAATGGGCCGAGCAAATTATCCACCCTCCCCAATGCGATGATGTTGTAAATTCCATGTCGATACGAGCGAACGCAACAAAAAGAAGAGAAGCCGGCGGGACCGGGGGCAGTCGATACCCAGATACGGACGCCACTCTTCTGGTTTTGTAAAACGTGCACCATTATGTCGCACAGGGCTGCTCCTGGGCCGAGATAGTTAAGTAATTCTAACATCCTCACAAAAAAGCGATCCCAACACATGTGCCATCGGTATAAATAACTAAAACAGCTGCCCAGGGAGACTGGGGCCGCTGCCGAGGACGAAATTAAAAAAGGACTGAGTGTGGTCGTGCGTTGAATACGATTGCCCCACCCCCAGCTCGGACCAGCGACGGCCTGACAAGGTGCTCCTGGGTCAACTTCGAGAGCACGGATCACCATCATCATCATGAGGACCACCGGCATCATCCACTCTCCCTCCCCCCCGTAGTAGTCGTCATTACCATCATTGATGCCAATAAAAAAGTTGACCGTTGTCATTCTTATCGTTTTCCGGTTCCATTTCAATGGCCTTCTGGAGCGTAGCCGTTTCGAATTGAATGACCCATTCAATTAAGCGCGTTGGAAGGGCACAAACGAGGGGTGTGAGGAAGGCGAAAAAAAAAAAAAGAAAAACAGGATGAATGGACATCGGAACACCACTCAAGCAGGCGGCGACGACAATGATACGTTCGGCGGCCCACCCACACTCGAAGGTGTAATGCGATTTTGCTGCCGGTTGACACGCAGACATGTGCGAGATTGTTTCTAACTTTGACACGGAAAAAGTTCGCCCGGGCTCTTGGACCTTATTCCACCGGCCGACGACGACGACGACCGACCGTCAGTCGACGGTGGAGTGTCACTGCTCGGTTCGTTAGGGTCCTTGAGCGTGACATAAAATTGCAATTGAGCCAATTTGTAAAGTATCTCCACTCGCTTCGCAAGGATATGTGAATTCATATGTGAATACAGCAAAAAAGAATAAAAAAAAAGGAAGCACAACAATAAATGCGGATGTTGGACAAGAAAGTGGCGCACATGTGGTGGAGGGGATGATTGTGGTGCTTGTTTTTTCTCTTCTCCGGTTCTTTTTTTTTTTGGTCGGATGGTCGGATTTTTGTGTTAACTTCGGTTCACCGTTTAACACAAATTGGATTGTGTCGCTTTATTGGAGTAATTAAAAGGTACACAAGTATCTGTCGGTGCATGATGGACAGCATGGGGGCGTACTGTCCTGCTGATGCGGGAGAGGGAATGGAATACTCTCCGAGAATTTCGCGACGGAATGAAATCTGGTCAGTTTGAGGGGGATGGAGCGGTTGACTTTGGAATTGGATGGGTAGTTGGACTGATGGTGAGAGAAACATGTGAGGGCGTGTAGCTTGCGGAGAATCAAAGAAGAGAAACTACTCCTACTGACCGTCCGACAGAGGTCAGATTGTGCGACAAATGGAGTCACATCTCTCAAGGCGAGGACCAAAGACTGCGGCTCTAGGGAAATCTGTCAAAAATCCGGCCCAATCCTGGGGTCTAGAAGGAGATGAGTAAGTTTTTGATCGAAAAATGACTCCACGATGGCTGAGTGCGAAGAGAGACGAGCCAGATCTTATGATCCTTATTTATTATGATTTTTGTGGCCTTTTGGTTGGGATGAATTTCAGTGTCGTGGCCACTTTATGGAGACATGTGCACAATTCTAAAATCTTGCGTTCACATCAAATGACCCGAACTTGCGACTGCCTTCTTGGTTAACCGGAGGTGGCATGATCTTCCCCAAACACCTACGTGTACTTGTCCTAAGCGATGAAATCCTCTGCGACACCTGTGGAGAAGAGGACGAGGCTGCAAAGCACTTATTCTGCTCGGGTCGGGTAGCATTCGCTGCTGATGAGGTGAGAGCTGATGAGGTAGGCATCACAGAAGCGCCAGAAGCATATTTCAGTAAATTCAGGTTGTTGCCTGGTAGCACAATGGAACAGTTTTCGAGTCTGAGCGCAGTGCTAAGAATTCCTGACAAAAAAAAAAAAAAACGGAAAAACGGACTCTCTCCCCATCGCCTGGATCGTAAACCAGACCTGTCATCCGATGGTCATGACTGGTCTGATGAGCTGCTTTCCGACTGAGACCGATTCTCCTCCTGAGCAGTGGATGTACGTACCAAATGCAGGGCAAGGACTTTCGCGTGGTTTTTGAATCTCAACCGCTGGTCGAGGCTTATTTTCAGACATTGCGTCCCCATATGGTTGAATTGAAATTGAATCGTCTGTAGTTGCACCTCTTCAATAACGCCCTACTCCTGCTTCCTCTGAAGGCTGCTGTTGGTGTGCAGATATGTACCGATTTGACACTGTACTCCCATTGTAGACCGACATGATGAACTCCTCTTCTAGTTACTATCTCTGGTGACATGAAAGTGGCTTTTGCCTTAGTGTCATTGTCCTGCTTCCTCTTCAAAGGTTGAAAATAATGGGCCCCATTCTCCATTCTTGCGGATTTCCAGAATTCTTCTTCAGCTTGTGGCGTTGGTCTGGACAATGAAAATTATATTAATCAAGAACTAGAGACCAAAGCTTAAATATGAGACGCTGCAGAAGCCTTCTCAAGGCCAACCTTAGCTACGCAGCAAAGTAGAGAAATAAGCTGATAACTCTCCTGCGTGGTTTACCTTCTTTGGAACCGAAACCGTATGAAGTAACCAGCCAACAAGTATTTTACCCGGAAATACGTGTTCGAAATATCTCGGAAAGGAAATTGTCCGAGAAATGTCGGAAATGTTCGAAATATCTCGGAAAGAAAATTGTCCGAGAAATGTCGGAAATGTTCGAAATATCTCGGAAAGAAAAATGTCCGAGAAATGTCGGAAATGTTCGGAAAATTGTCGGAAATGTTGGAAATGTTCGGAATATCTCAGAAGGAAAATTGTCCGAGAAATGTCGGAAATGTTCGGAATATCTCGTATAAACGTATGACAAAAATGGGATTTATATGTAGATCCTCCACGCCAGTAACTTACGAAGCTCTGGTACTACTACCGTCCCCAAAATTGACACCTTTTGTGCCCTTCTCTGAGCACAGAGCTCTGTTGCTTGTTCTCATTCTCTCGATGTGTCCCCGATGGAGAACTTTTCGTAAAATGCCAAGGTGTTTGACGCACTGTCCGCATTCCTCCAAGCAGAAATATGCTGCCTGATGTATCGGAGCGTCTCGGACTTGCGTCAGCATTAGTTTCGTTACCACGCACGTGCTCTCGGGACCGACTTCCTTCTCATTTTAAGGATGTCATATAAATATCCATCCACGATGAGCTGCTGGCTGTCAATGGCCCTTGTTAAGGTTCGATCACACATCAGCAGGACGCTCATCGCGGCATCATAAGCCAACAATGCAACAGCTGCCTAGTTATGTCTAATTTTTCAGGCCAACCTGGTGGAGGTTCCCCCCAAACTGTACGCACACTACCTTAATTATGGCCGATCTACTTTTGTACAGAAAAACTTTCGACTTTTAAATATGGACTATCGTTGGGCGCCAGTTTTAGCACATCGATCTTCTCTACTTTCTGCATCATTTTGACGTGTCTTCTCTACAAGTGGTTGGCGCTGAAAAAAGATTCTTCAAAATGACAACACATTAGTCCACAGAATCCACTCCGAAATATGGCGCATTTCTTTTGAATCCAACCCCTGACAATGAACCCCATGTTGCGCATCCCATTGTCACTTCCAGCACTCGAATGTCACACTTAGGAGAGCACCTGCATCGCGACAATGACGTCCCCATTGAGCACGACAGCGCAAGTAATTTCCAAAAGTGCTCTCAACGGCCAAAAGCACAACCTCGACACCTTCAGCCATTCACTCAACCAGCAGGTCCCATCGCCCAGCGCAGGTATCACTTAAAAAATAAATTACAATAATTAATACACACTTTTGTGTGTGTGTGTCTACATGCATGACTGTGTGTTGGTGTACAAGAAATCACTTCAACTTACTTCGCATTGCGGCAAGGCGGTGGTATCGCTACCGAAACACTCGCATCCTGTCAGATTCAATCACAATCGTTCTCTTCCGTTTGGGTACACTTTGACGTTCGCAGGCAAACAATTTAACTCATTCCTTCGCTAAGTGCGTACCTCTACGACGACCCTTTTTGCCCTTTGAATAGGAAAAAGGAAAAAGGATACATTTCCCATATCCTTGCACGAGCTCAACGCAAACAAAACGAACACAAAAAAAAAAGAAAAAGATATCGTTTGATGCCACCAGGATAATGTGATGTAATGTTAGATCCTACATGTTATAATAAATGTACCGTTACCTGTAATTTGTATAAATTACAGCCCATTCACCCACACGACCTCTGCTCTACGACGACGAGGCAAAATAAAAAAAAACTAGAGGAAAAAAAATGCTAAAGGATATCCCTTAATTAGCATTAGGGTACACTGCAAAGGAGCAGACAAAGGAATCTCTCTTTTTTTATGAATTTCCAAGCGAATATATCCGTTCTTTGCATGCGAGGATTATTCGAATGGAACGCGGAAGCGAACGGTGTTGGCATTTTTCGCAAGGAAACGGAAGAGATTCCCTTTAATCTGCTTGGCACAGGAGCGGTGAAGGTCTGGATGGTGCCTCACGAAGGTTTTATATTTAATTCCGTTTCGTGGATACACGCGGATTTGACATGTACTACAGAGGCTGAGTAGCAAATGCAGCCAGGTTAACCGTGTTTTTTTTTTTTGCAAATGAAGACTGCTTCTGTCTTTTGACAGAGGACGCATTGCGGCCGCTAGCTAGTGCCAATGTATCTGATTCGATTAATATACACTAGAGCACATACCCACAGGTGTACAGAAGTCGTAGGTAGCCTAGTTGGGCCGCTGTGGCAGTTAGAAGTTGAGCTAGGAAAAGGCTAAAAAATCCTTACTATACACTGTGGATTTTTTTAGGTGAAAAATTCGATGTCGTCGGATGCTCTCCAAATGTATCTGATTCGATTAATATACACTAGAGCACATACCCACAGGTGTACAGAAGTCGTAGGTAGCCTAGTTGGGCCGCTGTGGCAGTCAGAAGTTGAGCTAGGAAAAGGCTAAAAAATCCTTACTATACACTGTGGATTTTTTTAGGTGAAAAATTCGATGTCGTCGGATGCTCTCCAAATGTATCTGATTCGATTAATATACACTAGAGCACATACCCACAGGTGTACAGAAGTCGTAGGTAGCCTAGTTGGGCCGCTGTGGCAGTTAGAAGTTGAGCTAGGAAAAGGCTAAAAAATCCTTACTATACACTGTGGATTTTTTTAGGTGAAAAATTCGATGTCGTCGGATGCTCTCCAAATGTATCTGATTCGATTAATATACACTAGAGCACATACCCACAGGTGTACAGAAGTCGTAGGTAGCCTAGTTGGGCCGCTGTGGCAGTCAGAAGTTGAGCTAGGAAAAGGCTAAAAAATCCTTACTATACACTGTGGATTTTTTTAGGTGAAAAATTCGATGTCGTCGGATGCTCTCCAAATGTATCTGATTCGATTAATATACACTAGAGCACATACCCACAGGTGTACAGAAGTCGTAGGTAGCCTAGTTGGGCCGCTGTGGCAGTTAGAAGTTGAGCTAGGAAAAGGCTAAAAAATCCTTACTATACACTGTGGATTTTTTTAGGTGAAAAATTCGATGTCGTCGGATGCTCTCCAAATGTATCTGATTCGATTAACAGACACTAGAGCATATACCCACAGGTGTACAGAAGTCGTAGGTAGCCTAGTTGGGCCGCTGTGGCAGTTAGAAGTTGAGCTAGGAAAAGGCTAAAAAATCCTTACTATACACTGTGGATTTTTTTAGGTGAAAAATTTGATGTCGTCGGAAGCTCTCCAAATGTATCTGATTCGATTAATATACACTAGAGCACATACCCACAGGTGTACAGAAGTCGTAGGTAGCCTAGTTGGGCCGCTGTGGCAGTTAGAAGTTGAGCTAGGAAAAGGCTAAAAAATCCTTACTATACACTGTGGATTTTTTTAGGTGAAAAATTCGATGTCGTCGGATGCTCTCCAAATGTATCTGATTCGATTAATAGACACTAGAGCACATACCCACAGGTGTACAGAAGTCGTAGGTAGCCTAGTTGGGCCGCTGTGGCAGTTAGAAGTTGAGCTAGGAAAAGGCTAAAAAATCCTTACTGTACACTGTGGATTTTTTTAGGTGAAAAATTCGATGTCGTCGGATGCTCTCCAAATGTATCTGATTCGATTAACAGACACTAGAGCATATACCCACAGGTGTACAGAAGTCGTAGGTAGCCTAGTTGGGCCGCTGTGGCAGTTAGAAGTTGAGCTAGGAAAAGGCTAAAAAATCCTTACTATACACTGTGGATTTTTTTAGGTGAAAAATTCGATGTCGTCGGGTGCTCTCCAAATGTATCTGATTCGATTAACAGACACTAGAGCACATACCCACAGGTGTACAGAAGTCGTAGGTAGCCTAGTTGGGCCGCTGTGGCAGTCAGAAGTTGAGCTAGGAAAAGGCTAAGAAATCCTTACTATACACTGTGGATTTTTTTAGGTGAAAAATTCGATGTCGTCGGATGCTCTCCAAATGTATCTGATTCGATTAATAGACACTAGAGCACATACCCACAGGTGTACAGAAGTCGTAGGTAGCCTAGTTGGGCCGCTGTGGCAGTCAGAAGTTGAGCTAGGAAAAGGCTAAGAAATCCTTACTATACACTGTGGATTTTTTTAGGTGAAAAATTCGATGTCGTCGGATGCTCTCCAAATGTATCTGATTCGATTAATAGACACTAGAGCACATACCCACAGATGTACAGAAGTCGTAGGTAGCCTAGTTGGGCCGCTGTGGCAGTCAGAAGTTGAGCTAGGAAAAGGCTAAGAAATCCTTACTATACACTGTGGATTTTTTTAGGTGAAAAATTCGATGTCGTCGGGTGCTCTCCAAATGTGTCTGATTCGATTAATAGACACTAGAGCACATACCCACAGGTGTACAGAAGTCGTAGGTAGCCTAGTTGGGCCGCTGTGGCAGTCAGAAGTTGAGCTAGGAAAAGGCTAAGAAATCCTTACTATACACTGTGGATTTTTTTAGGTGAAAAATTCGATGTCGTCGGGTGCTCTCCAAATGTATCTGATTCGATTAATAGACACTAGAGCACATACCCACAGGTGTACAGAAGTCGTAGGTAGCCTAGTTGGGCCGCTGTGGCAGTTAGAAGTTGAGCTAGGAAAAGGCTAAAAAATCCTTACTATACACTGTGGATTTTTTTAGGTGAAAAATTCGATGTCGTCGGATGCTCTCCAAATGTATCTGATTCGATTAATAGACACTAGAGCACATACCCACAGGTGTACAGAAGTCGTAGGTAGCCTAGTTGGGCCGCTGTGGCAGTTAGAAGTTGAGCTAGGAAAAGGCTAAGAAATCCTTACTATACACTGTGGATTTTTTTAGGTGAAAAATTCGATGTCGTCGGATGCTCTCCAAATGTATCTGATTCGATTAATAGACACTAGAGCACATACCCACAGGTGTACAGAAGTCGTAGGTAGCCTAGTTGGGCCGCTGTGGCAGTCAGAAGTTGAGCTAGGAAAAGGCTAAGAAATCCTTACTATACACTGTGGATTTTTTTAGGTGAAAAATTCGATGTCGTCGGGTGCTCTCCAAATGTGTCTGATTCGATTAATAGACACTAGAGCACATACCCACAGGTGTACAGAAGTCGTAGGTAGCCTAGTTGGGCCGCTGTGGCAGTTAGAAGTTGAGCTAGGAAAAGGCTAAGAAATCCTTACTATACACTGTGGATTTTTTTAGGTGAAAAATTCGATGTCGTCGGATGCTCTCCAAATGTATCTGATTCGATTAACAGACACTAGAGCACATACCCACAGGTGTACAGAAGTCGTAGGTAGCCTAGTTGGGCCGCTGTGGCAGTCAGAAGTTGAGCTAGGAAAAGGCTAAGAAATCCTTACTATACACTGTGGATTTTTTTAGGTGAAAAATTCGATGTCGTCGGGTGCTCTCCAAATGTGTCTGATTCGATTAATAGACACTAGAGCACATACCCACAGGTGTACAGAAGTCGTAGGTAGCCTAGTTGGGCCGCTGTGGCAGTCAGAAGTTGAGCTAGGAAAAGGCTAAGAAATCCTTACTATACACTGTGGATTTTTTTAGGTGAAAAATTCGATGTCGTCGGGTGCTCTCCAAATGTATCTGATTCGATTAATAGACACTAGAGCACATACCCACAGGTGTACAGAAGTCGTAGGTAGCCTAGTTGGGCCGCTGTGGCAGTTAGAAGTTGAGCTAGGAAAAGGCTAAAAAATCCTTACTATACACTGTGGATTTTTTTAGGTGAAAAATTCGATGTCGTCGGATGCTCTCCAAATGTATCTGATTCGATTAATAGACACTAGAGCACATACCCACAGGTGTACAGAAGTCGTAGGTAGCCTAGTTGGGCCGCTGTGGCAGTCAGAAGTTGAGCTAGGAAAAGGCTAAGAAATCCTTACTATACACTGTGGATTTTTTTAGGTGAAAAATTCGATGTCGTCGGGTGCTCTCCAAATGTATCTGATTCGATTAATAGACACTAGAGCACATACCCACAGGTGTACAGAAGTCGTAGGTAGCCTAGTTGGGCCGCTGTGGCAGTTAGAAGTTGAGCTAGGAAAAGGCTAAGAAATCCTTACTATACACTGTGGATTTTTTTAGGTGAAAAATTCGATGTCGTCGGATGCTCTCCAAATGTATCTGATTCGATTAACAGACACTAGAGCACATACCCACAGGTGTACAGAAGTCGTAGGTAGCCTAGTTGGGCCGCTGTGGCAGTCAGAAGTTGAGCTAGGAAAAGGCTAAGAAATCCTTACTATACACTGTGGATTTTTTTAGGTGAAAAATTCGATGTCGTCGGATGCTCTCCAAATGTATCTGATTCGATTAATAGACACTAGAGCACATACCCACAGATGTACAGAAGTCGTAGGTAGCCTAGTTGGGCCGCTGTGGCAGTCAGAAGTTGAGCTAGGAAAAGGCTAAGAAATCCTTACTATACACTGTGGATTTTTTTAGGTGAAAAATTCGATGTCGTCGGGTGCTCTCCAAATGTGTCTGATTCGATTAATAGACACTAGAGCACATACCCACAGGTGTACAGAAGTCGTAGGTAGCCTAGTTGGGCCGCTGTGGCAGTCAGAAGTTGAGCTAGGAAAAGGCTAAGAAATCCTTACTATACACTGTGGATTTTTTTAGGTGAAAAATTCGATGTCGTCGGATGCTCTCCAAATGTATCTGATTCGATTAATAGACACTAGAGCACATACCCACAGGTGTACAGAAGTCGTAGGTAGCCTAGTTGGGCCGCTGTGGCAGTCAGAAGTTGAGCTAGGAAAAGGCTAAGAAATCCTTACTATACACTGTGGATTTTTTTAGGTGAAAAATTCGATGTCGTCGGATGCTCTCCAAATGTATCTGATTCGATTAATAGACACTAGAGCACATACCCACAGGTGTACAGAAGTCGTAGGTAGCCTAGTTGGGCCGCTGTGGCAGTCAGAAGTTGAGCTAGGAAAAGGCTAAGAAATCCTTACTATACACTGTGGATTTTTTTAGGTGAAAAATTCGATGTCGTCGGATGCTCTCCAAATGTGTCTGATTCGATTAATAGACACTAGAGCACATACCCACAGGTGTACAGAAGTCGTAGGTAGCCTAGTTGGGCCGCTGTGGCAGTTAGAAGTTGAGCTAGGAAAAGGCTAAAAAATCCTTACTATACACTGTGGATTTTTTTAGGTGAAAAATTCGATGTCGTCGGGTGCTCTCCAAATGTATCTGATTCGATTAATAGACACTAGAGCACATACCCACAGGTGTACAGAAGTCGTAGGTAGCCTAGTTGGGCCGCTGTGGCAGTTAGAAGTTGAGCTAGGAAAAGGCTAAAAAATCCTTACTATACACTGTGGATTTTTTTAGGTGAAAAATTCGATGTCGTCGGGTGCTCTCCAAATGTATCTGATTCGATTAATAGACACTAGAGCACATACCCACAGGTGTACAGAAGTCGTAGGTAGCCTAGTTGGGCCGCTGTGGCAGTCAGAAGTTGAGCTAGGAAAAGGCTAAGAAATCCTTACTATACACTGTGGATTTTTTTAGGTGAAAAATTCGATGTCGTCGGATGCTCTCCAAATGTATCTGATTCGATTAATAGACACTAGAGCACATACCCACAGGTGTACAGAAGTCGTAGGTAGCCTAGTTGGGCCGCTGTGGCTGTCAGAAGTTGAGCTAGGAAAAGGCTAAGAAATCCTTACTATACACTGTGGATTTTTTTAGGTGAAAAATTCGATGTCGTCGGATGCTCTCCAAATGTATCTGATTCGATTAATAGACACTAGAGCACATACCCACAGGTGTACAGAAGTCGTAGGTAGCCTAGTTGGGCCGCTGTGGCAGTTAGAAGTTGAGCTAGGAAAAGGCTAAAAAATCCTTACTATACACTGTGGATTTTTTTAGGTGAAAAATTCGATGTCGTCGGATGCTCTCCAAATGTATCTGATTCGATTAATAGACACTAGAGCACATACCCACAGGTGTACAGAAGTCGTAGGTAGCCTAGTTGGGCCGCTGTGGCAGTCAGAAGTTGAGCTAGGAAAAGGCTAAGAAATCCTTACTATACACTGTGGATTTTTTTAGGTGAAAAATTCGATGTCGTCGGATGCTCTCCAAATGTATCTGATTCGATTAATAGACACTAGAGCACATACCCACAGGTGTACAGAAGTCGTAGGTAGCCTAGTTGGGCCGCTGTGGCAGTTAGAAGTTGAGCTAGGAAAAGGCTAAAAAATCCTTACTATACACTGTGGATTTTTTTAGGTGAAAAATTCGATGTCGTCGGGTGCTCTCCAAATGTATCTGATTCGATTAATAGACACTAGAGCACATACCCACAGGTGTACAGAAGTCGTAGGTAGCCTAGTTGGGCCGCTGTGGCAGTTAGAAGTTGAGCTAGGAAAAGGCTAAAAAATCCTTACTATACACTGTGGATTTTTTTAGGTGAAAAATTCGATGTCGTCGGGTGCTCTCCAAATGTATCTGATTCGATTAATAGACACTAGAGCACATACCCACAGGTGTACAGAAGTCGTAGGTAGCCTAGTTGGGCCGCTGTGGCTGTCAGAAGTTGAGCTAGGAAAAGGCTAAGAAATCCTTACTATACACTGTGGATTTTTTTAGGTGAAAAATTCGATGTCGTCGGATGCTCTCCAAATGTATCTGATTCGATTAATAGACACTAGAGCACATACCCACAGGTGTACAGAAGTCGTAAGTAGCCTAGTTGGGCCGCTGTGGCAGTCAGAAGTTGAGCTAGGAAAAGGCTAAAAAATCCTTACTATACACTGTGGATTTTTTTAGGTGAAAAATTCGATGTCGTCGGATGCTCTCCAAATGTATCTGATTCGATTAATATACACTAGAGCACATACCCACAGGTGTATAGAAGTCGGTAGCCTATTTGCACCGCAGCGCCAGTTGGAAGTTGAGGACAAAATCCAAAAATGCATAGCGTATAGTGCGGGTTTTGTCAAAACTGGACATGCCGTTGTATAACTCGTCTCTATGCACGCTGTCATGTGCGGCCTTGAAATCGACCGTCAGTGTAGATCCTTCCCGCTCTGCCATTTCGTTCCGTCGGGGAGTAGAGTGTCGTTTAGTCTGTGGAGGATGTTACGAGATCTCTCTGTTCTAAGGAAGGTCTAGGATGCTGCAGTGACCATAGGGTCTTGATGTCCATCACCTAGACTCTCTGAGACTGATGGCGCTGTGTTCTGTAGTGTTTCTAATGTGCAAGTCCAGCGGTAGAATATGTTGCCTTACCGCCAGAGCGTCTGATGGTGTCGACCGTAGAGCGACTGTGGTGACTCATGCGTTAGAATCGTTCGAACTACCCCCGTGAACATCCAAATTGGAAGAGTCCTCGGCCCACCATGAACTGTAAGCCCATCCAAACACGAACAAGAAGTGCTAAAAGATCCATTCCAAGCAACCACTTGTCGGCGGGAAATCGATACTCTTCCCACCCCACTCAGCAAAACATATGGCGTCTGTCAATGGCAACCCTGCCGACACCCCCAACAATCCTCTAAGCATCTCACTCACTTATCAAAATCCCTGTTGCAAACTGTAAATCAAGGACACTTCATCTTCTAATCACAGCCGACACCCAAAAGCGTATGCAAATCACTCATCCTTCGTCCTCGACAATAAATATGCAAAATGACAAAAGTTTTCCTCATCCCTCCGGCGCGCCACCACTCTGAGCACACATCACCACACATGTGTCCGAGTTCCCATTACGAGAGACCATAGAGAGAATCCCCAAAAAGTATCCGCGCCCGAAAGACCCATCCGCCCCCCTTCCACCCCAAAAAAAACACAGAAATCAGGTGGCATCTCATAAAATGTAATGTTAAGTGATACAACACAACATCCATACAACATGAGAGTTTTAAGTGAATAAAAGTCCCATCAGGACTTCCATGTCCATTTTGCCCTTGTCCATCTAACTGCCACACACCGACACACCCGCACGACGGCATGACCCATCTTTGTATTTGCATTTAACCCCTTTTTGCGAGCTCTGCCGGAGAGGAGGACATCCCAAAATGTAAAGTGCTGAAAAGTATAGTCTTCGCCGAGAGAGAGAGAGAGAGAGAGAGAAGAAAAAAGGCAAAAATTCATGCATATGTAGGAGAGGCGACTACGACGACGACGATGATGGCGAGGAAAAGTCCTTTTCATCACAAAGAAGTTTTTGAAATTCTAAATAAATCCTTTGAATACTGGGTTACAGTAGTAGTCGCTGGCTGCCATTTATTCGCTGTAAGGATGAGCTGTGAGCTGCAAAAATCCGGTAAACGGGAAAACGAGAGAAACGAACCGGGCACGACGACGAAACATAAAAGAAAAACCCCGGTCGAGAGAAACTTTTACCCGTCCTTCGTGCTTCGTGCTTCGTGCTTCGTCCTTCGGCGTTCAGTTCACCGCCCATGGACACAACGACCCACATTGCCGCTTCACAATAAATATGCAAAACTACACGAGAGTGCCGCGGGTAGCGCGGGTGGTGAGCCGGTGGGTTGAAGGATCAGAGATATCCCTCCGCCCCCTCCCATCGAGGAATGATGAAAATGGTAACGGAAGAGTTCAAAAGGATATCCTTAAGCAAAATTGCAACGCAGAGAGAGAGATGTGTTTGATTTAGCCACCATCACTATCCAGCAGCATCCCTTGCCCAGCCGCGTCGCCCGCTTATTGTCGGTGATTGCATATGGAGATGACGTTAAAAGCATCCGGAAAGTTTTGTTTTGTCTCCGCATCGGACCCGCCAGTAGTTTCGAAAGTCCTTACGGGTGGCCAAATTGAAGTCTTAACTCGCAGAGCCTCGCCCAGGACAAAACAAAAACAACACCAACGCGAAACGAACATCAGAAATTGAAATAAAATAAATCTCCATCCTTCCCTGGCTCGGGGAGAGCTGAGCTAAAAAAAAAACTGCACAAAGTTGCAAAGTTTCTGTGAAAAACACACACCCAATGCGGACGCATCCTTGTGGAGTGGGCAGACACTCAGAGGTAGGACATGTTGTGCGAAGTGAACGGACGAACGAAGGAGTACACTTTTATTTCCACACACAACAAGAAAAAAAAAAAAGGAAATAAAGTAAAAGAGACTCCAGATACAGCGGTAGAGGAAACGCAAATAACGGGACATGAAATATGCATTTGCATTTGAGAAATAGCAAAGGCAAGGCAGAGCCAGTGGCCGACAGGACATAAGGATGCGGTACTGTGCTGTGCAGTGTTGTGCGGTGGGCCAGCCCGCACATAAAGTGGAAAAAACAGAAGGAGCAGCTGGCAAAGGGAAATTTTTATTCAACGAATCGCATTGAATGCACAACAGTAGTTGTAACTGTGATTTGAGACGGGACAGTGCGGAGAAGATGTCTGATCATTGCGAGGACAATCAGACGTTGCAAGGCGTGGATGGGCTGTGCTGAGAGGAGAGTTCATGAGCAGATGCGATGAGGAGCAGTTGGGGAAATACTTTAAAAGTCCTGCTGAGAATGGAATTGGTAACGTCTTTGGCGGGGCATGCAACAAGGGGATTCACTTTCTGAATTGTGGGTGCTTCCATGGTCGCAAGCCTGATGAGGTACTTCCATGGTGCCCAGTGGATGCCAGGAATACGTACCGAACCTCGTTTTAGCTCTCAACTACCGAGTTCTTCATGTGTGGTTAACACTTCTGGTAATTTTGCGAACTTGTCGAACTTGTCGAACTTATCGAACTTATCGAATTTGTCGAACTTGTCGAACTTGTCGAACTGGTAGAAGTTGTCGAACTTATCGAACTTGTCGAACTTATCGAACTTGTCAAACTTGTCGAACTTACCGAACTTGTCGAACTTGTCGAACTTGTCGAACTGGTAGAACTTGTCGAACTTATCGAACTTGTCGAACTTGTCGAACTGGTAAAACTTGTCGAACTGGTAGAACTTGTCGAACTTGTCGAACTTGTCGAACTTGTCGAACTTGTCGAACTTGTCGAACTTATCGAACTTGTCGAACTTGTCGAACTTATCGAACTTATCGAACTTGTGGAACTTGTCGAACTTGTCGAACTGGTAGAACTTGTCGAACTTGTCGAACTTATCGAACTTGTAGAACTTATCGAACTTGTCGAACTTATCGAACTTGTCGAACTTGTCGAACTGGTAGAACTTGTCGAACTTATCGAACTTGTCGAACTTATCGAACTTATCGAACTTATCGAACTTATCGAACTTATCGAACTTATCGAACTTATCGAACTTATCGAACTTATCGAACTTATCGAACTTATCGAACTTGTCGAACATGTCGAACTGGTAGAACTTGTCGAACTTATCGAACTTGTAGAACTTGTCGAACTTGTCGAACTTGTCGAACTTGTCGAACTTGTCGAACTTGTCGAACTGGTAGAACTTGTCAAACTTGTCGAACTTACCGAACTTGTCGAACTTGTCGATCTTGTCGAACTTATCGAACTTGTCGAACTTGTCGATCTTGTTCTCAAAATGTGCCCACTTATTCTCCATCCACGTTTTCCTTTCTACTTTCAAGTCTAACACGATTTCGCTTTCAACAGATTCATGCGATGGTTGCCGTGTCTTTCTTAAAACGTCTACGTTCTCCTTCTCACTTGGACATTTGGGACGGAGCGGCTGTATTGCCAGTGAGACAGTACCAAGCGTCATCTCACTTTACGGAGGAGCGGTGCGGTCAACTGAGTGACCAACGGTGGTGCACAGAGCTCGTCATCAGAAGCTACCTAGTTCCAGGCCAGGTCGAAACATTCTGAATAGAGCTTGCGGCGGATGAGCCCTTCTCTTAGCCTCATATGTCTCCGGTCTTAGGGGTCAATCCGCGTGGTATCACAATGGGCCTTCTGCAGTCAGTCACTCCTGCCTAACCTAGCATATGGCTTCATTAAAAATGGTTGGCGCTTATAACCCCGGTGACCAGGAGGCTTCGGGAAACTAGTGCTTCAGTTGGATCTTCGCTCTTCTTCGGCTGGTCAAGGGTGTCCGGGGTGGATGTTGATGGCCTCAGTCAACTTGCCCCTCCAACTAGCACGATCCTACACTAGGAGCCTCCAATTTCGTACGATCAACAGACTGAACTGACTCTCCAACTCTTCTTATCCCTCGCGTTAGATACTGTGGTGTATTACCATAATTCAGTTTATGCACAGCCAGTGAAGGGGTTAGTTGTAATCTCCCTTTTATGTCCATCCATTTAAGTGCATCGAGCATTACTCTTCTAGATGTATACCTGTTGCATTTAAGAGTTGTTCGCATACCTCCATTTTGTGGGCTTTGTAATCGCTCTATTTGTCCTTGTGAACAGCATGTATACAATATAGTCGCACAGTATTCAAAAATAGCTTTAAAAACATTTATTGCTGTTAAATAGTCCATATTTTTGCGTATTCGCGACAAAAATCCAATCTTCTTAGCAACCTTCTTGCATACATAATCTATATGCTCCGGAAATTTTATGTTCTTGATTTATTATTTATGTGGATACAATCTTCACTGTCGACGTTACTTACTTACTTACTTACTTACTTACTTAAGGTGGCGCTACAGTCCGGGGTGGACCTGGGCCTCAACCAACAAGCGTCTCCAGCCAGCTCGATCTGTAGCTAGCTGTCTCCAGTTTCGCACGCATAGTTGGTTGAGGTCCCTTTCCACTTGCGTGCGCCACCTGAGTCGCGGTCTTCCTCTACTGCGCCGTCCCTCGGGGGTGGATTCGAAGACTTTTCGGGCCGGAGCATTGGTTTCCTAGCCTACCCATCTCAATAGTTGGATCTTCACTCTTCTGGCTAAGTCGATGTCGCTGAACAGCCCGTATAGTTCGTCATTATATCTCCTCCTCCACTCACCGTCTGTGCAGACGGGACCGAAAATCACACGAAGAATTTTCCTCTCGAAGCAACCAGGAGCAGCTTCATTCGCTTTTGACAAAGTACATGCCTGCGCGCCATATAGCAGGACTGGGACGATTAAGGTCTTGTAAAGCGTTACCTTGGTTGTTCGAGAGAGAGCTTTGTTTACCAATTGGCAAGAGTTATTCTTCGTTTGATTTCAGCGCTGGTGTCATTGTCTGAATTGATAGCGGTGCCTAGGTAGACAAAGTTTTTGACTACCTCAAAGTTATATCTGTCTGGTGTGACGTTCTGACCGAGACGTCGGTGTTGGGTGTCCTTTCTCGTTGACAGCATATACTTGGTCTTACCCTCGTTTACCGCTAAACCCATCTTCGCGGCCTCCGTTGCAATACCCACAAAAGCGCCATTGACATCACGCTGCGTTCTTCCGATAATGTCAATATCGTCGGCATATGCGAGTAGTTGGACGGACTTCTGAAAAATTGTTCCTCTGGTGTTGGCGTTCGAGTTTTGAACAATTCGTTCAAGAACGATGTTGAAAAAGTCGCATGACAGCGCCTCGCCTTGTCTGAATCCTTTTTTGACATCAAAGGTCTCGGTTAGGTCTTTACTGACCTTGATGGAGCAGCGTGCATTCTCCATCGTCATCCTACGCAAACGGACGAGTTTAGTAGGGATGCCAAAACTAGACATTGCTCTGTATAGCTCGTCTCTATAGATGCTATCATACGCGGCCTTAAAATCGATCAAAAGGTGGTGGGTATCGATTTGTTGCTTCTGGGTTTTCTCCAAAATATGCCGTAGTGTGAATATTTGGTCGATGGTGGATTTTCCTGTCCTAAAGCCACACTGGTATGGACCGACCAGGTTGTTGACGAATGGCTTTAAGCGTTCACACAGTATGGCAGATAAGATTTTGTATGCGATACTTAGGAGACTGATGGCTCTGTAGTTGGCGCAGTGCAAAGGGTCTCCTTTTTTATGGATCGGGCAAACAATGCTGAGGTTCCATTCATAGGGCATGTTGTTGGTGCATGCTCCTTACCAAATCATCGCCTGCGGCTTTAAAAAGCTCGGCGGGTAGGCCGTCAGCTCCCGCAGCCTTGTTGGATTTCAGTTTAGATATGGCAATCCTCACTTCATCCGGGTCGGGTGGACGGAATTGTTGATCTTCGTCGTCCCTTTCATTGGGGTTGAATGGTTCGTTCTGCCTGACAGCGGGATTTGGTTCTTCGTCGCCGTTATACAGTCTGCATAAATGGTTTTTCCATATCCTCAGCATCGACTGTGACTCTACTACGATGTTCCCTTGATCATCCTTACAGGCTTCGGTTCGGACTTTATAACCTTGACTGGTTAACTTTACCCTTTGGTAAAACTTCCTCACCTCATTCCTGCAGTAGTATTCGTCTATTCTGCCGATCGCGCGCTTCTCATGCTCCTTCTTTTTTCTCCTGGGAAGCCGGTGTTCGTCTCTCCTCTTCTGCTCGTAGAGCTCCCGAGCAGCTCTTGTCCTTCTTTGCAGTGCCGCTTTGTATGCTTCTTGCTTGGCTGCATTCGCCTGCCGACACTCGTTGTCAAACCAGGGGTTTCGTTGTGGTGGCGGATTGAAACCCAGCACATCAGAGGCGGCATCTCTGATGGCTTTTTGGCAATGCTGCCACTGGTCTTCAATACTTGATGTTGGCGGCGTAGGATTTCTTAAGAGGTTAAGGGAGACACGATCGGAAAAGGATTCGGCAATCTCTTGCGATTGTAGCCGGCTGACGTTGAACTTCCTCACAGTATTTCTTTGTCTTGGCGGTGTTCGGCATATCCGCAGCCTTACCTTGGCTACAACAAGGTGGTGGTCCGAATCAATGTTGGCGCCTCGGAACGTTCGAACATCTATGATACTGGAGGAGTGCCTTGCGTCAATCTGATTGAAGGTTGATTGATCAGGAGATCGCCATGTTCCTTTGTGAATATCGAGATGTGGGAATCTTGTACTGGCTACTACAACATTTCGCCCCGCAGCAAAATCGATCAGCCTAAATCCGTTATCCAGATGTGGTGTCATGTAGGCTGTGCTTCCCGACCGTACTACCAAAGATGTTCTCTCTTCCTAGCTTTGCGTTAAAATCGCCAAGGACAATTTTAAAGTCGTAGCTAGGGCATTGCTCATACGTTTTGTCCAGGAGCTCATAGAACCTGTCTTTGGTGTCATCATCTTTCTCCTCTGTGGGGGCATGTGCGCATATAAGGCTTATGTTGGCAAATTTAGCCTGGATGCGAATTGTCGTGAGGCGCTCGTTCACGGACCTGAACGATAGGACTTCTTGCCTAAGTCTGCCTCTAACGGCAAATCCACATCCAAATAGGCGCTGTTTTTGTTGTTTGTAGCAATCACCGTAGTATATATCACAGTTTCTCATCCTTCTTTTGCCGGGTCCATCCCGGCATGGCGGTTATATCTGCTTTGAAGCAGTCTAGGGCTTCCGCTAGTTGTTCGGCTGCACGTGGCCTATAAAGGGACCTTACATTCCACGTACAAATCCGAAGATCGTTGTCCGTATATCGTTTGCAGGGGTCGTCATCAGTAAAATCATCCGTTTCCGAGGCATGTTGTTGCTTCGTAACTAGCAATTTTTTGTGTGACCGGGCAGTTACCCCGACGGAACAACCCCCAACCTGGAGGGCCAGTTCCTTTTTTGTAACCCCTAGGACAAGAGGTCGCACTTATAAGTTTGGCAAGTTGAGCTCGGGTGAACTACAACCAGTACCCGAGGGCTACCACTTGTGTAGAAAAAGTTACAACACTGGGCATCGCCAGGTTGACGCCAGTCAGTGCCTACCCGATTCCCACAGCACCCAGCCATCTGTCGACGTTAATCTGCAATAATTTCGTTTTTGTCTCATTCAGGTTTAATTTATTCATTTCCAACTATGTAAGTAGTTATTTCTTTTCATGTCGTTTAGTAGTTTGGTTCTACATTGGTTGAGGTCTTTTCCTTCTGAGTCTAAAGTACGATCTTGCATTCCTGGATACCTTTTCGCATATCATTTATGTATATTATAAATAGGAGTGCTCCTAGTAATGATCCTTGAGGGACTCCATTTTCGACCACTATTTCGTTTGATAAATATCCATTTCCGTTCGTCCTTTGAGTTCTAATTGTCAGAAATGATTTGACCCAGCGTAGTTCCTTGTCTTTTATTCCATAAAGAGACATATTTTCCAGGAGAACGTTTCTGGCAATGGTCTCGAAAGCTCTTTTGAAATCCAAGAAGAGTGCTATTAGTTTGTTTTTTTCTTCCTACGGTTTTTCATTCACTAAGTACATGGTTTACAGCAGTTTCACACGAGTATTTTTCTCGGCAGCTTGATTGGTAAATATTAAGTATGTTATTTGCTTCTAGGTACACAGTTAATTGTTTCTTTACAATGCTTTCTAAAATGTTGTCAAAGGTTCTTAATGTATTTAGTGGTTTAAATTCTTCACACTTGCCTACTTTACCACGGGGTTGGAGTCGAAGACTTTCCCAGTCGGAGCATTGGTGCCACTTTGCTCTGCGTGACCAAGCTGTCTGTCGAATTCGTTTTGACAAGATCGGTGCCCCTGTACAGCCCGTAAAATGAGTGTTCAGGCTTCTTATCCACCCAGCATCAGTGCATACATGTAGGACGGCAGACAATCCGAGGGACTTTCCTCTCGATCACAGCAGAAGGGACAGTACTCAATCAGACCATTTTACATTCCAAAGCGATGCGTCTCCTTAAGGAAAAGGAAACCACTTTCAGGCAAGCTATATGCCTGTACACCAAATGAGACTACAATACGATCTGCTTGGCTTTTGCCAATTTATCATCTTTCCACAAAAGCTTGTGGCGCTACAATGGAGAGGCGCGGTTTTTCAAATTTGACGAATTGCCTGCATAGAGTGGTGTTGGACACAAGTGTGATTCTTCTATGGGCTACTGCCATCAAAACCAGTCCTACTATTCCCAAATGACCGAAAGCGGTTGACCTGATGCGAAGTGGTTGACCGAAAGCCATTTTATAAAAGTCAGCATTTCAGGTCATTTTCTCCAACATTTTTCCCTCCATTCCACTGGTCGGCACGGTCTCAAGAAGCGTGTTTCCATGCTGAATCCAAAACAAACAACCGCTTCCAAAATAAGCGAGCCGTCACCGAGATATGACCGATTTTGAAAAATAAACTGCATCAGCATCAACCACTTCAGGTCACCTTCTCCGTCATTTTTCAATACTTTTGACTGGCCGTGGCTGCATTATTGAGAACTGAAAAGAAGCGTCTTTGTGTGCTGCATCCAACGCAACTAACCGCATCTAAAACAACCGAGCCGTCTCCAAGATATGGCCGATTTACCAATTAAAACTACTCCAGGTCACTTCTTCCGACGGCATATTCCAAGGTCACCATTGGCTAGACAGTCCTTACCTCACCTCTTCCGCAACTAGGTCGTTACAGAAATCATACGCAAAAGTTTCAGCAATCCTTGGCCACTGAATCAGTCCGTCTCTGGTGCCCCCGAAGTCAATTAAACGAAAGAGGGAAACACTACAAGAGAGCATGCATGCCGTCACCTCAAACGGCTGTAACCTGTAACTCTTCCAGTAGCCACTGCAACACTCAACGAAATATTCCAACTCTATACATCATCCACTTACCATTCAAAGTGTACCGCCAAAATAAAAAAATCACCATCCCCGCCATCTATCGTTTCAACCGCAAATCACGCTCGCGGTGTGTGCACACGCTAAATAGTGCCGTCATGTTGTCCTCACTGGCCGTCAAAACAAATCGCCCGTCAAAAAATAAATAAGAAAAAAAAAAAAAAAACCAAGGCAAACATCTGACACTTCAGTGACAGCTACTTGCCCATCGTCAAGTTTATCAGAAAAATTTCATTATCAATTCCTCAGTCCATTCATCGCAGTCAGTTGCGGAATTTTTTTTCCATTCTCCTCGCAAAATCCAGTGAAAACTCCTCGCTGAACCAAAGCAAAGTTCACCAAAGATGCCCTGCATCCATTGAGCAAAGTGTCGCGTTACAATCAAAGTGAAAAAGTAAATCGTATCAAATGGCCGGGGCCAGGCAGCCGATGGTGAATCTTTTGCAAATTGATTTCGATGAAATCGAAGACCGTGAGGTGCGTACAAAGTGTGAATCCGAAAGTGACAAATCCCAGCGCAATCAACTGGTCGATAGTGCGCGCCGCTTTTCACCCCAAAATTACGCATATTTTCTGTGTATTCTCGCATGCATTTGGGAGCAATAGCATGCAATTCGCGCTTGTCGCACATGCAGTCACAGCCAGTGGGGGCTCGAGTGTGTGTTTACTTTGACACTGCGGCGACCTAGACATCCAAAACAAAGACAAGAGACGAAAAGTCTGTTTGTTTATTGTTATATAAACAACGAGACGTAATTAGGTTACCCCATTGCGTGCGTGCGCGAGGGTGTCTGGCCGATTTTTTTTTTTTTTTTGTGGGTGGTGGACGAGCGCGATTCGGTGTTGAGTGTCACTCGAGTTTTATTTTGTTTCAATTTGTCTTGCAGATTGTGGGCAGGGGCTCCTACGGAACGGTCTACAAGGCGGAATGGCAGAACCGGTACGTCGCTGTGAAGGAATTCTACGTGAATGCCGAGCAGAAGGCAATCGAATCCGAGGTATGGGACTTCTTTGTTGCGTGGGGTTATCTCACTAATGGATTTTAATTGTTCCCTTGCAGATAAAGCAACTGTCGCGAGTTGTGCATCCGAATATAATTGCCTTGTATGGGGTTTCCGCGAAGAATGGGTGTATTTATCTGGTCATGGAGTTCGCCGAGGGAGGGACGCTTCATAATTTTCTGCACGGCAACTCGGAGCCCTACTATTCGGCGGCGCACGCAATGAGCTGGGCACGCCAATGTGCGGAGGTAAATATGCGCCATCCACTTGAATCCACATTCACAGAAGAGCGTATCTATTCGCCGGGGCAACATGTACCTAGGCGGTGTTGACTTAAGACCTTTCATATGCGTCATGGTTTTGGGGGGGAAGTTGGTCATAAATCGTACGACATCGCGGCTTAGGCTGCATCTTAAAATGAGCATAAAATCGCTCCGACGGGTGAATCACACCCCTTTTAGTGCTTCTTACTGATAAGGCATACATTCCAGTCTGGAGGTTTAAAAATGCGTGTTTGCTTACTGGAAAGGGGATTATTGAATACATGGGGGGTGCACCGCAGCGACCTGTCGGCTAGTGCTGGGCGTTGTGTTCGTGTTGACTTCAGAAATTTGAGGATTAAACAGCGCTAAACTCCGTGGGAGTACATGTACTTGTCTGAATTTGAATGCTTCCCAGAGGTTAATGCAGTCCGAGGTGGACGTGGCCCTGACTTATACAACAAGACCTGAGAGAAGTGTGGGCTAGTAGTGGGCTGTTTCAGTTTATTTAGCGCATCTTGGTTGCAGTGCGCACTGAACTGGATCATAGCGCCGTCACATCGTACACGACCATGAATAAAACATCGTAATAAACTCCACAACACGCTGTTTTTAATCACCTCGCGATGTTAGTTCAGACCACAGCCACCATGCCACGTCCACCAATTGCTCTTACCCGAGCCAGCATTGTCGCTGAGCCGAAGGAGTTGGGGATTAATTCATTTCTGTGTAGGACCCGGCGAAGGAGCCCACGCACCATCTTATTAATTTGCCGCCGCTTCAGCCTCAGTCGTTGCTGAATTTTAAAAGGAGACATTTGAAGTCCATGTGATCAGAATCGTTGACGTCTTAATTGAGACTGAGTAGCGTTCTGTGTTCATTCAACACCAGCCAGGCTGGAAAATGCCATGTTTTCGTCCGAAGTTGGTGCTTTTTTTTTGTGAAGAGCTAAATTTAATCGATTTTTTGTCGTCGATCGACAACTGTATGTCCAATCCGAAGCCAATCCTTTCTTAAAAGCACCAAATCGACATTTCTCTGAATAGTCAGAAGCAGTCATATTGAGTGCTTAACAAATTCACTGTCCATGGGATAAGAGTGGCTGATCACGCCGCTCTGCAGTGGAACCCTTTAGCACAGGACAGCAGACGACGTGGCGGGTCAATGATTGCTTGGAGGAAGACTGTGCAGAGCGATGCGGCAGAAGCTCTGGCAGACAAAAAGGAATGGAGGCGGAAATCTTTGAAAAGTTCAACGCGACAGGGTTTGTCGACATTTCGTACATCTAGGAAACATCGTTCTCTCTTGCCAAAGTTAGTCAATTGTGAAACAAACTAGAGGAAACATGGAAGGTTTGCTCCTGCTTCCAGAAGCACACATTAACCTGACCTCCCAAACAGAGCTAATGAAGTGACGTGTGACGGGTTGAAGTTGTGAATCTCTTATGATTTGTCCACAAACTAGATCAACAGCGCCAAAGAGTTTATGAGGCGACTACTACGCTAGATGTATGGGTCCACTTTGCCGACATGGACAACTTTCTTCATGCAATGACCCACCTCACTGAATTAACAACGCTAGCTAGAGCAATTTTCACAAATCACTACTCCATCCTGTCGCCTCCCTCATTGACAATGCTCAGAGAGTGAATTTGTCAAGAAATCTCATCTTCAGTGGGTCCAGGGGGCAAACCAGGCACCAGAGATCAGCGGGCCACTCGATCCTCCACCTCCTCCAACTCACCAGAAGCTATGTTTATGCCTATGCCTGGTTCAAGAACTGACGCTGTTTACCTCGATCACCACGAAGACCAAGATACCAACCTTTAGTCTTCCCCGGCTCGACAATACTACCCTCTCCCTTTCCTCCAGTGCAAAGTACCTAGCCGTCATCCTGGATCCGAAGCTTAACTGGAACTCCAATATAGAATTAAGACCGGATTAAGAAAGCAAGTGCAGCCTTCTACGCATCCAGTAAAACTTTCGGCAGAAGGTGAGGGCCCTTTGGATGTACACAGCTGTTCTCCATCCCATTCTCACCAGCGGCTCACTAGTATGGGTGGCCCGTCCTATGCAAATCATCAAAGTCCAGCGATCGAGAGGAGCTAGAACTTCCGAGGCGATGAGATCGTTCCCCACCGAAGCACTGAACGTGATCCTGCATCTCCTCCTTTACATCTGGACCTTTACAACAAGTATGTTGCGCCATCAGACTCAGAGAAGCGGGAGGTTGGTTAACGAGGCCATATGGCCATAGCAGAGCTCTGGAACTCCTGACCAAGCATCACATCCACCATAGACTTGGGTAACGCGGCACAGCGCCGATTTCCATTCAGAAAGGAATGGAAAACCCAATCATTCGTCTCTGAATACTAATTTCCTGATCTACACAGACGGATTTAAGCTAGACCACGATGTAGGCTCGGCACTCTTACCGCCTCCCAGATGACTCGAGTATCTTCCAGGCTGAAGTGTCAGAGAAGCGTGTAAACTCCTCAGTAGTAGCTGCCCTTATGGTAAAGCTGTAGCGATCTGCATCGACTGCCAAGCACCCCTTAGGGCCATCTCCTCAGTATACACTTCCTCCAAATTGGTGCAACAGTGTAAGGAGGAACTCAAACAGACCCGTAACAGGTGTAATATTACTCTCCTCTGGGTTCCAGGGCACAGCAACATAGAGGGCAATGAGATTGCCGACGAACTGGACAAGCAAGGAGCTTCCAACAACGTCCCCACTGAGTTGGTAGGCCCCCCCCCCCCCAATCAACCACCTCAAATACGCCATCTATCCACACTTCCTGTCCTTAGCTAGTAGAAGGTGGACTAGGTCATCCAAGTACAAAGTCTCTAGGAAAACCTGGCCCTCCTACACTAAAAGAAGGACTGATGAGCTCCTCAAAAGAAATCGCTCTAAAATTCACCTCCGCTCCAAAGTCGTGGTTGTAAGCACGGGACACTGGCCTATAGGCGTCCACGCTGCTAGACTCGGAATACTGTTCCATGCCTCAGTTGCCTCGACACCCACTCAGAGGAAAGCCTGCCTTCACTTTCTCTGTGACTGTCCGGCACTAGCCAAACAAAGATATATCGCGTTCGGCAAGCCCTTCCTTAGAGATCCTTCGAGATCGCTAGCAAAAGTATATCGAACATTTCCTAAACTCCACAGGCTGGATTTAGCTAACCAAACAACCACGGTCTACGAGGTGTCGCGGCGCGCAACTGCGCTTAAACCACTTAAACCAACCAACCACGCCGTCCTGGCTCTGCCAAGCGGTCGCCGTCCTGATGGAGTCGCATTCAAGGCACGCTCCGGAGGTCGTGATGATGGGGACATTCGTGCCGCATGCCCAAACCATCGAATCCGTTCGAGAAAGCAGGTGTTCACCGTTGACTACCTCGTGAACGGCAGTGTTTCGGCTTAGTTTACGCCATTTACGGCACGCACGAACAATCATCTCGGCAGCTTGTATTCGCGTTCTTATTCTTTCACTCATTATACAAATTTCATGATCATCGCTGAGAGAGAGGAACAAACACTTGTCCGTGTCACCACGCACGGCCTTCTGGGTCAGTCAGAATGGCCAGTCCTACAGGGAAGCTCGACCTCTTCTACTCTGCCCATCGCTAGCGACAAAGACCTTGAACTTCTCCACCTGCTTCAATGGGGCTCCATTAACATGGAGAGTGGTCTTCTGGAAGTGACCATAGCCTCTGCTTAGAAACAGCTTCTCAAACTCAATCTGTAGCCTCCGTCCACTGGTGAGGAACTGCTATCACGCACACAACAACGCCACGCCCAGATCTCGCACGGGACGAAGGGCCAACCAAAGGCAATGCAGCCTCGACGTAGGCGCGTGTTCAGGTTTTCAACGAAAAGAAACAAAAAAAAAACAAACAACCGATAATACGGCCGTCGATCCGCTTACAGATGACATCATCAGCTGCCTCAGACAAAGGTGCCTTTGTTGTTTCTCAAAATAAGTACGCGCGCTCCTCAGTTGATGCCTTATCACCCCAATCCATTGGTTTCTTTGTGATCCCAATCAAAACATGCTCAATTTGTGTTTAGTTGATTTTATTCGCTTACCTTTCGGGAACTATGACTTCAAGATGTGATCATCCGAACTGAACTTATCAAACATTTTCACCACATTCACAGGGTGCCGCATATTTGCACGCAATGCAGCCGAAGCCACTGATCCATCGTGACTTGAAACCGCTGAACTTACTGCTCGTCAATCATGGGAGAAATTTGAAAATTTGTGATTTCGGCACTGTGGCCGATAAGGCAACACTGATGACCAACAATAAGGGCAGTGCCGCATGGATGGCTCCAGAGGTTTGCTATAATCTTGGCTGGTTTAGCTCGAGGGCTCATTCGAATCTATACTTGCAGGTATTCGAAGGACACAAGTACACGGAGAAATGTGATGTCTTCAGCTGGGGAATCATTTTGTGGGAGATGCTATCGCGCCAGCAACCGTTCAAGGAGTACAAGGAAGCTCTGCCGATTATGTGGGGTGTCCACAAAGGTAATTGATGTGGCTTTCACGTCCTGTGCTGGGTGTGTTTTTGTTCAGCTTTTCGAATTTGTTCAGTGGTGTGGTTCCTATCAAAATGGTATTGGGGGAGCCGCTACTACTTTGAAACATGTCCATTTCTTGCTGTTGTCAGAGAGACGCATCTGGGAACCTCTGCTAAGAATAATTCAGAAGATCTTCTTCTTAGGGCGCTACAGTTCGAGGTAAACCTGGTCCTCACCAGCCACCTGTCTCCAGTTTCGCACACCAAGCTGGCTGAAGTCCCCTTCGACTTGTGTGCGCCACCTTGTGCGTGGACGTCCTCTGTTACTTTGTTCCACAGACTCAGAGTCGAAGAATTTAGACGATCTATCAGAAGTAAAAATGCACGCCTTTAAGAGTAAAGAAGTGGATATGACATAGCATTCCGCTGATAAAGAGGTTTGGTCTCATGAGACGCGATGATCTGGTGAACCGAAGTTCCGGTTTAGAAACAGCGCTATGGACACGGTTGTGGTCACGTCGAATGCTACGTACAGACCTACTTGCCATTAAAGCCTTTTCTCAGCTTCCCCCGCCTCATGGGCAGTCAAAAAATGCCGAAGTCAGTTGGATTCATTAACGAAACAGAACGGGGGATCCACTCTTCATTGCTCGGCAGTGCATGTTGTGCTTGTAATTGCCACGAGGAGGATCACATCACATTTCTTAAAGTGGTCACCTTTAGTGGCCGGTTGTGTAGTCATCGCAGAAGGGGTGCTCAGTTTACAAGAACTAACACTCTTCTCCGGTTCTACCAGGTCACTGGCCGATAGGGGACAAGGCCAGGTAAGGTTCCCCTCATTCGCTCACTACAGCAAACGTAAAGATCCAGCAGACGTAATGAAAAGGAAAGCCTTGCTATTTTGGACGATCTAAATACGTCTTGTAGTCTTTACAGCCACCTCTCAGAACCATGCAGTCTGTCCCTTTGTCAATAAGACTGCTCTAAAGTAAAAAGAAGAACAACACGCTTTGCTGTGCATTTCCTTTAGCATGTTTATTCAAAAATAATCCCCCTACGAGTCAGCGTAGTCAGCTAGTCAGCGGTCTAACAATGCCTGGAGGTGGTTGGTCGAATCCTTGTCCGACGAGTGCTCGGGTTTTTGTTTGCTTATCCTCGCGTACTAATCGTTGTGCGGGGCTTTTTTTTGTCGGAGCACTGCACTCAGACTCAGAAACTGGTCCATTGTACAACCAGGCAGCAACCTACATTTGCTGAAATGTGATTCTGTGATGGGGCGCCTATATCATCCGCTCTCACCTCATCAGCACCGAATAGCTGCCACCTGATCCGAGCAAAGGCGGGACAGTAGCAGAGGAGGTGCTCTTTAGTGTCGTCGTCTTCTCCACAGGCGTCGCAGGGGGTTTCATAGCTTAGGCCAAGCACATTTAGGTGTTTAGCGAAGGTGTAGTGGCCTGTTATTACGCTGGTAAGTCGTCTGCAATCTTTTCTGTCAAGAGATCACAGGAATACCGCGGATTTCTGACAGACTTTAGGGAGCATGCGCTTAGTTTGTCTACATCCTGGAGACTCATGCCACCTCCGGTTGTGCTCTCGAGACGCCCAGCCATCGATGGAAGCCTCAACCGAGGACGCGACTAATCGCAGGGCAGGTTCGGGTCCTAGGAGTACCTCCTCTGATCCTTGTCTAGCAGGTTCATCGGCGATCTCATTTCCCGTGATCCCGTGATGGCCGAACCAATTTAGAGAAGACTTGCATTCTTGGACTATCCTAGAAGTGTTTAAAGGATTGAGCAAGGCCCTAAGCACAGTTTGGCTGTCGCTACCGACACAAATACTTCGCCCCTTCCCGGGTTCCCGTTTTTGGGAAACGGTTTCTTCGCATCGCTAAGCGAATGCTTCAGCTGTCACGCGGTCGACAAGCCCCTCGCCAGACTCGGAGATATTCCTGCTGCAGCAGTATGGGCCGTCCGTTCCAAAGAGGACCCTGGCGACCCTGGTGAACGCCTTCGGCGAGCTTCGATCGCTGGTTGGCAACGTCCTCGACTTCGATCGCTACTCGCCAGAGGCAGCATGCACTTGGTTTGTCTACATCCTGGAGAGCCGCAAATTTACCTAACGAGGTGTGGAGTCTAATGTTGTCGCTCTCCACGAAAGGGCCAGACCCTTCATTGGTCTTGGAGCCATCCGTGAAGATCCTGAGTGCAGGGAAAGTCGACTTTGTACGCGTGCGTCGCAGCTGGATTGCTGGTGTCCTTGCGTCAGAAGGCATATCCACGAGTCTGTGGTCAAAATAAATGCGGTCATCGGTCAACTCCAGCACGGTGTAAGGTGTAGTGGCCCGTAAGTACGCCAGTAAGTCGTCTGCAGTCTTTTCTGTTAAGAGATAACAAGAATGCTGCGATGTACAGATGGGGAGAGAGCATGCGACATTCTAGAAAAGTCCTACCACCTCGAATTGTGCTCTTGAGAAGCCCTAACCAAGGACGTGGGTACTCTCAACTCAGGTTCCGGTCCTTAGTGTAGTATCTCATTGCCCGTGATCTCGTGGTGGCCCGGGACTACCGATCAAATTCAGAGAAGATTTGCATTCTCGGACTACCCTGGAAGTGGTTAAAGGGTTGAGTAGGGCCTAAAGCACAGCCACAGGCACAATTACTCCCCCTCTTCCACCTGTTCTTCACAAGATCATAGTTCGTGGGAAATGACGCAAATTTCGCTAACGAGGTGTGCAGTCCAATGTAGCGCATTGTCTTGCAACACAAACCAAGCACTCCGGTCGAACAGGATGCATTTTGTCCCAAAATCACCAAAAACAACACCTGGCCCTGTTAAGTCTGACCTTTGGAACGAGTTCTTTGTGCATGGAATCGAAGAAAACAGAAATCCCCGCTTTGATTCTACTCTTCTGCAACCGCACTGTCTTCTCTTGCGACTCTTCTGATGATCAGTATGCCGCCTCTGTCATTTGATGAGTGGCTACTACTAGAAGCACCACGTTTGATTGCTAGCTACGATATTAAAGCAATGACCCACTCCCTGAAAGAATGTGGAACAAATCGTATTCTCTTTCCCAGCCAGCTAGCCATCACCCCTCTAAGCATCGCGGACACACAACGGCCCGCTCCAGAATATTTCTGTGTTTCTCAATGTTTTCTTCATTCCTTGGGGGTCTCGGAGCGATGCGCGTCGTCCTCAAAGTGTTCACGACCATCACCAGTGCACTACTAGTGAACCGTAGAGACACTCATCGAACTTCGAACCATTTGAAATATCGGAGCCTATCCTTGTCACTTCAAATGCAACTTCACAGCGATTGCTTTCTTCTTCTTCTTCTAGTGGCACTACAATCCGGGGTGGACCTGGGCCTCAGTTAACAAGCTTCTCCAGCTGGCACGATCTTTAGCCAGCTGCCACCAATTTCGCGCGCCAAGTTGGTTGAGGTCATTCTCCACTTGTGTGTGTCATCGGTTCCGTGGGCGTCCTCTATTGCCTTGTCCCACTGGTTCGGAGTCGGCGCCCTGACAATATTCTTCTCCAAAAACCATCAACGCAAACAGGACCAAAGATGGAGCACAGAACTTTTCTCTCGAAAAGACCAACGACTTCTTCTTGAGATTGTCCAGGCTTCTGCGCCATAAATCAGGACAGGGATGATGGTTTTGTCCTTCGATTGCCTCTTAAGCCCAAAGAAACAGCGGTTGGCAAGAGTTATTCTGCGTTTATTCTCGGTACTGATGTTCTCTGTACTGTTTACCTGGGAGCCGAGGTAGACGAAGTCCTTAACTACCTCGAAGTTAAAGCTGCCTACGGTGACATTCTGGCCGAGACGTCGATGTTGTGCGTCCTTTCTCGTTGACAGCATGTACTTCGTTTTGCCCTCATTCACTGTTAAACCCATTTTTGCAGCCTCCGTTTCAACGCCAGCAAGGACTTCATTGACGGCTCGCTGTGTTCGACCAATCACGTCAATGTCGTCCGCGTATGCTAGCAATTGTAGGGACTTCTGGAAGATCGTGCCTCTTGTGTTGGCGAGTGAGTTTTGCACGACCTTCTCAAGTATGATGTCATGTCAAATGACAGCGCGTCGCCTTGTCTAAAACCTTTTTTTGACATTGAAGGTTTTTTTTTCATTTTGCTTACCAATTTCCAAGACCAGGCTAAAAACCTGGCTTAATTCCTCTGATGTAGAATGAGATTGCGAAACGAAAAGTGTTTTCAATTCTAGTGTAATTAATAAATGTAGCTTGTTGCCTGGTTACGATCGAAGTGGACGAGAATAGATTTTGCGTTATACAAAGCTTGTCACATATGTAAGTGTTATACAATGATTAAGTGTTCTTCTAAGCGTTATACAACGATTAAAGTAATAGATTATTGAAGTTTAGAGAGTTAATTCAAGCTTAATTAAAATTCACAGGTACAATATTAATTCAATTACTTCAATTTGATAAGTAAAGTTAACACAAAATGATAAGCAATTATTTCAGCGAATATACCTAAGCATCAATAAAGTTCACCAAGAGTCTCTGAAAAGACACCAACTCTTGTGAGGGCTGGCTCTAACGTAGTCTCATCTGGAGGTCCAATTTTCGATGACTTTTCCCACATTTGTGGTCGTATATCGGCAATAACGCGGTGAATGCTGTCCTCCAAGTGGTCAATCGTTTCAGGCTTATCGGTGTAGACTAGAGACTTCACATATCTCCACAGAAAATTGTCAAGCGACGTTAGATTGCACGATCTTGGCGGCCAATTCACGGGTCCGTAACGTGAGACTATGCGGTTACCAAATGGTTCCTTCAATAAATCGATCTCTGTCACATGTTGCGCCGTCTTGTGAAAACCACAGCTCCTGCGCATCATGGTTGTTCAATTGATGAACGAAAACTGAAAAGTCAGTAATCGTGGCTCTATAGCGGTTACCATTGACGGTAACGTTCTGGCCAGGATCGTTTTTAAAGAAGTACGAACCAATTACTCCACCTAACCACAGAGCACACCAAACAGTCAGTTTTTGTGAATGTAACGGTGTCTCAACATACACTTGAGGATTATCATCACTCCAAATACGACAGTTTTGCTTATTGACGTATCCATTCAACCAAAAGTGAGAATGGTGAAAATGGACGTAGCGATACGTGTTTCAAACACAACCATGAGTTTCAAAACTAATTTGCACAATTTGGAAACGTTTTTCAGGCGCCAGTCTATTCATGTTGAAATGCAAAACAAACAACAAAAAAACAGTGCTGCCAACGTTGAGTTCTATAAAGCAAGAAGTAAAGCAAGAACTTTTTTGAAGATCCATTATTAACGACAGAAATAACTGAAATTAAACCATAAATTGGCTACAAATTTATATCCATTATATAAATAGTGATTACATCTTTGGATTGAGCCCCAATTTGGAATCGTTGACAGCAAGGTAGAAGTCCTTGCTCTCTTATTTCAGCTTGAGTAGATACCAAAAGTATTTTTTCGTGTACATCCGTTTTGTTGTGTGACTTGGAACTGAGGAGAAACATCAAGCAGCCTATGTCTTAATTTCTTAATTTAGAACGTCGGTGAGTTCATTTCCGACCTTGATGGAGCAGCGAGAGTTCTCCATCGTCATCCTGCACAATCGGACGAGTTTGGCAGGAATGTCAAAACTAGACATGGCGTTGTAAAGCTCGTCTGTGTGCACGCTGTCATATCCGGCCTTGAAACCGACGAATAGGTGGTGGGTGTCGATTTGCATCTCTTGGGGTTTTTCCAGGAATTGCCGTAGTGTGAAAATTGGTGGACTTCCCCGGCCTGAAACCGCACTGATAAGGACCTATCAGGTTATTCACGAATGGTTTCAGGCGCTCGCACAAAACGGCAGAGAAGATCTTGTAGGCGATGTTAAGGAGACTGATCCCTCGGTAGTTGGCGCAGTTGAAGGGGTCTCCTTTCTTGTGGACCGGACAAACGACGCTGAGATTCCACTCATCGGGCATGCTTTCCTCCGACCATATCTTACAGATGAGTTGGTGCATGTACCCTACCATCTCATCTCCAGCTGCTTTAAAGATTTCTGCAGGCGATTGCTTTGGAGTCAAATAAATTGCCTCGTGGTGAGAACGTATACATCCCTTCCGACACGCATATGCACGACGACTCTACAGATCTAGTTGAAGATGCTAGAGCTGCATTATCTAAAAATCAGTAGGTCTCTCCCAGACATTCAAGAGGAGACCATAGCGATCAAGGACGTTGAAGCTATCGTGCTCAAGTTCAATGCCCGGCTTCCTGCATTCCTCGATTCATTCGCATTCCCCTCGAAGGAACCTACTAAACGCCGTGACCCGAAGAACGTCCGCATTGCCCAGCCAAATCGTTTCACAAGCACACGCTCAGCACAGTTTATCCGGTCTCGATGGCAGTCTGCCAATATAACCTAACCCAACATAAACTCAGTTTTCACCACACAGTCAACTGAGGCCAGATAATTTCTCCGTCGTGTATAAATCATAATAAAATGTCATAATTCAATCGTTTATCGGTAAGCCCACGAATTGATTTCGATTCTTATGACCGAACTGTATGTGTTCCATAGCTATGCTCGTATCTTTGGTCACTTAAAACAGAACAAAAAAGCGGTTTCTTTCGAGAAGAAACCCGCCGAAACACTGCCGACGATAAGCAGATACGATTAGATAAGAGAAGCTTTGAATACTTAATAATCGACGTAATTTACAAGCGATAACCATTCTATCTTGACAAACTATCATGGAAGCAAATGGCTGTGGGAAAATTCGTCGTGCCACAAATTCGAGGAAAATTGTGAAAGTGAGTCACAGTGTACCTGAGTGCACACGCTTGTGTGTTTGCCATTTAAAGATGGCAGCCACGGAAGATGTCTGCCTAAGGCAGTGAAGACTCTAAGGTGGCCCACTGGTAGACAAATAGCACCATCACTGCTTACAAGAACCATTGAGCGAAACTCCTTTATAGACGAATGTTTGGGTTAAAAATTACGCATAGCAACCGGTCTGCGCTTTTAAATGCGAGGCGCCTTGTATTTGGGTTAGGTTATGTGCAAGGGGCTGACGGAAAGGATCAATCACACTTTCGCCCGTTGTTCTATCACGCGGATCAAGTAGCTCCTGCTCTGAAAATCAATTAGATTATGTCTCTCCGTAGGGATAGGATACGAATGTGGGTAGACGTGCGGAAGCACGTCTCACTTAGGTCCGTGTGGACCCATTGTGTTGCCCAGAGGGGGAAATGTTCCTCCTTGTACCCTTATCGCACTCATCGAGACATTGTATTCATTGTTGACCTCTCTTCGTCCAGCCAGCCTGACATCCTAATGAATCTGAAAAAGTTAGATAGTCGGATGTGATGGATTTCTTGCAGATCATGGAAGAAGAATTCTCCCATGGTCCTGTATCGCATTTGGCTGAGGCTTGGGCAGTAGCAGAGATAGTGAGGAGTGTCCTCTCTTTCGTCCACATCGCCGCATCCTCTGTATATGTAGTCATGGGATAGTCCCATTTTTGTTTCATGGTACTTCAAATGGTTAGAGCTCCGACCACCATCCGTAGTAGGCTTTTGCCACACTGAAGGAGTCGGTTACATAGCACCTTAGTAGTCTTACAGGAGGTTAGCTTTAACATCCACTAACATCCACCTTCTTCCTGACATCTGCCAGTGGTGGTTGAATCCATTCGATTGCCTGGGATGAGTCTATTACGGCCTCTTTTCTGGCAAGTTCATCAGCTGCCTCGTTGCCGGCTATGTCCCTGTGTCCTGGGACCCAGCATAGAGTTATCGTGTGTTGCACACTTAGAGTTTTGAGCTCCTCGCGGCAGTTCGCGACCAGCTTGGACTTGATTTCTTTCGCTGAAATTGCATTAATGGCCGCTTGACTGTCAATTAGAATGGTAATATCAGCCGGTGGTAAATCTTGTCTCTTCGTCACTACGCGATGTTCACAACGTCATACTTAAGAGGATTGTGGCCAGTACCAAGAGCTAGCCACGTGTCGTCGCACTTAGGTTAGGTGGTTGGGCTGCCAGCGAAATCGCGAGCACACTTGGTCGATTGTTATACTCATAGTCAGACTACTACCACTGAGCGACAACTCCAGTGATAGTGCCGTTAATTTGATCCCAACGGCAAATGGTGACTGAATCAGATTAGCTTTCACTGGGATTCGAAAAGCACTCAACCAACAGCGCCATCCAGCTGCTTCGTCGTCGCACTTAAGGTGCCTCTTGATTCTTGCACTGTCAGACTTGGGACAACGTATCCGAGTGGTCTCAGGTCTGTTTGCTGCCTCTGCACTTTTCTTGACACTCCGATTGCTTGTAACAGAGGATATGTTCAACGCACAGTGTCCCGTCAATAAAAATGCTGGCATGCTCAGCCCAATCAGGCTATGTGAGCGTGTTGGGTTTCGAGTTGGCCGTATTTGTTTCCCAATGGGAATGAGATAAAACAAAGGATCACCCTGACCAATCGCTGTGTCGTTGTGCTTGGAAGGCAATTGAGGAATAAAGCCCTCTCTCGAAGAACCAAGATATACCTCTATTAGACCTTGATAGTTCCAGTCCTGCTGTATGGCACAGAAGCATGGACACTAACCAAAGCGGACTAGGAGATCCTTGGTCGCTTCGAGAGGACCTTCTTCTTCGTATTATCTTTGGTTTCGCATGTACTGATGGTGTTTGGCGGAGGAGACTGATCGACGAACTGTGTGGACGTCGATCTGGTCAAACGAGTTCGAGTCTCTCGGTCTCTGACAAGAATGTCTCAAGAACACAAATGCTCCGGCTCGGAAAGTCTTTGACTCCAACGTCAAGGTGGTGGTGTACGCAGCTGAAAAGGGGACCCCAATCAGCTGAACGTGCGTAGCTGGAAGCAACTAGCACAAGACCGTACTAGATGGAGAGCCATGTTGACTGAGGAACAGGTCCACCCCGGACTGTAGCGCCAGCCGAAGAATGGGACCCGAGGCGCGTTCATATCGTCCCGTGTCAATTATCAATTGTTTTGCTGTAATGAGAAACACGGATTGTAGGTCTCTCCACTTGTGGGAAGTGACGAGCCGTTGCCAAGTCAAACCAGTTCACCAGCTTTGCAAATTCCTGAAATGTCACAGTTCCCCGGCGAATACTGGAAAAATGGGCATCCAATCAAGAGATAGGCTCAAGTTCCGAGAATTGTTCGAATGGTGAAAAGTGTGTGCAAAACTGGGCTTCTCCACCACAACCTGAAGAATTGCAAGCAGAGACTGGTTCCACGGATGCAGTCTTTCCCCTTTTCTCCAGAATCTAGTGGTTAACCGATTGTTATTTCATTCTTCTTTGCGGACGACGTCGCGATCGCGCTCTTGGGGAAACACCTTCCTGTTGTAAGGGACATTGTGCAAAAGTCCCTGTCACGCTATATAAACGGGCTCACTCCTGTGAAATCAGTATCAGGGAAAGACTGAAACTGTCCCCTTGGTCCGGAGATACAAAACTCCTCCCAAAAACCCCTTAAGCGTAAATGGCCCGAGAAGATGAATATGGTCACTTGGAAGTCAAACATAACCAAAAAAACAAACAAGCTCTGCTCGAGGCCAAGCGTACATCTGCGTCTGTGGGCCGCTCCGTACCATTGCATCACTTCTTCAATAAGTTGAGTGAACTGAATTGTCAAGTTACCTAAATCGCTTCGCAGCAAGTACAAACTGGTGTCGTATCGGGAATTGTGACTGCGTGCTGTCACAATGGGCCTATAATGGCCTAAGCGTGACTGCCATCTACAGGCGTCCACTCTAACTTAGCCTTCAATAAACGAAACTATCAAAGTCCTGCTCAGTCCTCAAGGACTATTGCGAAACATGGCCACAGAAGCAAACGTTGTAAACTCTGACGATGTGACTGATACTCTTATCGACTAACTTGCAGGACATTGATAATTCTATCCAGATCGCAATCGTGTTTCAGTTCAAAACCGGTAGAAACATATACAGAGTCGCGACCCCTACAAAACAAGTCACAACCCCTACATCGTCCAAGGAGTGAAATGAAAAGAAGATATTCTGCTTGACCACCATGTTTAATGCAAAGTAATGCTGTTACATCATGTGACAATTTACCTCTCTTTCCAGGTGACCGTCCACCGCTTATCGAAGGCTGTCCAAAGCCAATCGAGGATCTATACACATCCTGTTGGAGTCATTCACCGGCGATACGTCCCTCAATGAAGCATATCGTTGAAATCATGACAAAACTCTGCGAGTTCTTCCCCGGTGCCGATCAACCGCTAGACTATAAGAGTACAACAGACGTAAGTACATCCCGGCAAATGAATACAACAAAAAATACTTACATCAAGTGATCCTTTACAGCCACCACCACAGCAATCAACGGACCTCTCGGAGACCGACACCACCATTGGCAATCAAAGTTTCAGTCTTTCCTCGCTGAATTCATCGCAAAAGGCCCCAACGAACACGGATTCAGTACGTAATCTAGCGAATATGTTCAATAATCTTAGCCAGGCAAATAGTGCAACAAGTAGCGGAAAACGAACGCCACGCTTGAGTTCGAATCCATCAACGTCGACACTGAATTCCGATCCAATTCCCGAGGATAAAGAGGTGAAATTCAGGGCACCCGACGAATATATATCGCCTCACTTCAATGATCCCTACCGACTGAAGCCGTCGGCCGAGACAACAAAGCGATCCGAAATAATTCGCAATGGCATCCTCAAGGGTAGTCCGAAGTCGCCCATATCTGTGAACATCGATGAGGTTTGTACTGAGACAATGGAATGTTGATAGAAGTGTGCCTACATAATTGGGGTGTCTCTCTTACAGAACGCATGGGAGCTTGGGCCACAGCCGAGATCCGTAAACGACTTATGTAAGTATCATGCTTTATGTATATGACCCTTAAAGTGATCTGAATGAGAATGTGAATTGGGGACACGACAAAGTGAGTAAGAACGTGAACGACAACGTGAGAGAATAAATACTGAATAGATTTTAAAAATTGCTTTTTAATTTTGCTTACCCTTAAGGCAGATGTAGTCGCTGTGTAGCAGTGGTGTAGGGCGACGCTTCAGGTGTCTGGTTCCTCTTCCCGTCACCAGTCTTGTGGTCTTAAAGAAAGTGAACAAAGGCACGGGAGCTGCCCAGTTGAGATGTCTTTCAATCCATGCGGAATCTGAAAGGAGGGAGCATTCTGTCAAGTGTTATAATTCATGTCAAATGTAATCTATTTTGGCTCCCCCCCGGAAAAATTAAGCCATTAACCCTTAAGTGCCGTCCATGACTTGAAGACGGTCTACCGAACAATGGCGTCATTATCTGAATTAGACACACATCGGGTAGCAAGATGAAGCTGGTAAAGAGAGATCTGCTAAACTGTTAATCCAGGGTGTGAATTCCAGAAGCCTGTGCTTGTCGAGAAGAGAAGTTTCAAAATTCAGTCAATTCGTGACGCACTTGTAAAATCGTGACAAAATCCTTCAACACAGCAAAACGCATTTCATTTATTTCATACCACTGTCCAAAAATGATAAAACGCTGGTCTAAGTCATTGCTCACACCTAGCTTTCAACACGTTCTCAGGCCTGCGACCCAAGGATCTGAGCCTGAGCAAAAGTTCCTCCGCCTTCCATCCTTCCATTCATCAAGACCAAACTTTTTTGCGTCCCCGATGACGAGGTCTTTACACCGGAAGTTCGGTCGTCCTCTCCTTCTCGAACTAAGCGACTCGGACTCGAGACCTTCTTTGCTGGAGCGTTGCTGTCCATGCGCTCGATGCCGAGCTAGCTAGAGCCGTCGATGGATTTGTTTCCTTCTGGACTACATCCACATCCTGGTTGTGTCCTCTCCTCCATTCACCTTCCTCGAAGACGGAGCCATATAGTTCCTTTGGTATTTACAGCAGCCCTCCTCACTGTCTTCGCCAGTACCTGATTGAAAAAGTCACGACAGCACATCTCCTTGTCGAAATCCGGTGAAGGTGTCACACGTTTCGAAGGTCCTTGAACCCAACTTCTATTACCGACTTTAATTGAGTCCTTATCATCACTGCTTGACATAAGGCACATCTACTTCGTTGGAGTCTTTAAATCGCCAATCCGTGTATCCTTTCCTTGATTATTGGGGCAGTGTGGGACTTCTTTATTTTCCTCTAGTAGCAGAAAGACAAACGTCAGGGCGATGTTCGATGTCAAACGAAGGGCTTCTTTTTGATGGTGCCTTTCTGATTGCAGATTTCCGACCTAGTCTTCTGAAAACGCATCATTGCTCGCTTGACTTGACACAAGGCCTTCCTCATCCTTAACCATTCAGTCATCGAGACCACACGCTTGGCGTCAATCGTAATGTGAAATTTCGCTTCTTTGATCCGTCTGTGGACTTCTGGGGTATTGTGCTTGGATACCATTGGACCAGCTTGCGCGTTCCAATATTTCGGGCATTCCTCTAATAATAATCGCCAGGTCATCAGCATAACATATAGTTGTGTAACCAGATCTATGAAGATCAGCCGTCACCTCGAGCAACATTCAAAATTCAAGACGCCACCTCTATCGAGTGACAATGCTGAGAGAGCACACCCGCTCAGAAAAAGCTTCTGAAATACCGTTCTGAGTCTGGGGTCCCCTTCACACAATAGCACGCACAACACGAGCTGTTGTAGAGGCTATGCCTGCGTCCATTGCGGTCTGTAGCACCACCCATGTCGTATATGTTGTAACTCGACACAAACCACAACAGTTCCAGCAGTCAGAATGAATTATTCTAGATAAGTTTGCTAATGATTCAGCGGGCAAATGTTTTGCATACGATTAACGTCATGCGGCATGCGCAACATGCTATGTGCGTTAGAAGGTGACTGTGCGAAAGGTACGCTAGAACCGCGTCGATGAATAATGCACGATGGCAAGCCATAACCTCTGCTATGCAATACAACAACTAGAATAGTGCATATATCGAACTGACTGTTTTGATGCAACGCACGCAGGTAGCGCGTGATGAAAGCAATAATAGAATAAAGATCTAAATATAATCAGTCACTGGAAGGTCCTCTGAAAACGCACGATATCCCTTTCAAAAAATGGGGTTTCCCAAAGCCGGCTAAATAGACATGGTTTTTGCCTTTTTTTGGAGCACGTTCGCTTGTTCATTTCTTGTGTATCTGCTCTGGATTCATCAACTGTTACGAAATGTCGTCAAAACCCACTTGAATTGCACTTGAAGAGTTCCAAATTCTGTTGACTGCTTGCTGTTTCTGTAGCACTTGTGTGAATACGTGTCAGCTGCTTCGCATTGCTTCAAAGCAGGAATCAATTGACTGGAGCAGACTGCGAATGTAGTAGATTATGCAGACGAATAGGAAGTTCTACAAACCTGGCGGAACCCGCAACAGAACAGTACAAGGTTGCGCACACATGTTGAGCAGGAGCACGACCAACTTGGTGTGCACTGGAAGAAGGTATTCAGAGATCGCGCTAGTTGGAGAGCCTTGTTGTCCACCCCGGATTAGACAAAAAGGAAAGAGACGTTATTTTTTTAACGGCCACTGCTTTAGCAAAGGCAAGGCAATTAAAACTGGGTTAGAATAACTTCTAAATTCAAACTTTTAGAACCCTTTCCTCAAACGTCCTTCTGATTTCTTCTTAGGATTCCCGCAAATCATTCTTTTCACTCCAACTCCGTCCCCAAAAGATGGCACAATCCTCCATCCCTGATTCACGACCACACAGTGCGGCCGACACAGATGCTCAACAACAAGTTAACATATTTTGCCACATTTTTCAACAATGACTAAATCTAGCAGATTATCCGAGCAAATATTCAATGACCTAATTGGCTTTTGGCTTAGATTTTTAATGACGCTCTTTACACATGTGATTCATTGCGTGTTCGAACGTCGCAAGCCAGCATTTCTTGCGATTCATCAGAGAAGCGTGCCCAAACACTAAGCAAATGTCATTAGCCATTTATTTGAATTTGAAATACCCTCGACACGCACACAGTAGAGGCCGCTCCCGAAAATAAGCAAGCAAAAGTTCGACGACGACGATGATTCATATGCAATTTAAGTTCGAGCGGAAAAACTCATTGAAATCGCGTCGCAAATCTTTTCTCAAATAAAATGCGAATCACCCTAGACTGCTTGGCTTTCCACGAATTGTCGTATCGTGTTGTGTGTGTGTACATTTTTTTTTTTTTCAGAGAACAGAGGGACTCTATATTTAAAGTGCTACGCCTCAAGGAATCGGATGATGATGATGGTGAGCATGCTCGGCCGAAAGGCAGGAAACTCTTGTCTTCTACAGATTATCCAATAAACTTCTGTGGTCTGTACTAAAAAAGAAACTCATTTCGGTGTTTTTTTTTTATTTGTCTTCTGCGGAACGAAGAGATGTGGCACAAAAAACGACCCCTGCGGTTTGCCTGTTTATTTTAATCTATTCGCGGGGCGGGATTTTGAGCAGTGGGTTGATCTTTTTTGCCACAATCGACAGTTGAGCGCTCAGAGATCATCAAACTCGCAACAGCATAGAGGAACTCGAGACATTTTTCACTTGTTGTCAAAGTTGTCCAAAGACGTCGCAAATGTTTCGATTGATCATCTCATCTCATGGCATTGGCAACGACTGCGGTACCATGCACACTCAGGCTGCATTGTTTTGCCAAACGTTGGGCAGCATGTCGATTGTGAATCTATCGTTGAAAACTGTAATGTAACCAGTACGACTTCGACATTGATTGAGACACGTTCATGATGTTTTAGACACTCTTACTTTGGCTTTAGAACCGCCAACAACATGGTCTGAAGGTTGACTTCGATAACCTTCCGAAAATTGAGTTCGGACCTGTTTATATGAAAAGGCCTTCCCATCGGGATAACTTTGAGCTTTTATTGTGAACGCACCCTTAAACCAATGGCAAACCAAAGCATTCAGTAAAAATAACGAAATTCGACTCAGTGACGGCACCATTAAGGGCGTTGACGCCAATTGTTGGTCCCATTTCTCGACCCGGTATGCAAGCTGTGTCTTGAACAAAGTGAACAAATTTGAGTCTAACTTCGCAGCTGGGTGCTTCCGTGCCAGTGAAACAACAGGTTAGTCCAAGTGCCGACGACAATATTGCAGCCATTCAAGCGTCCGTCGCAAACGAACAATAATATACGATTGGACGGTGCATCGTTTGGTGTTGATGGACCTATTTTGGAGACAGCATGTATGTCGTCTTACCCTCATTCACCGCACGACCTCCCAAAATGCCCCACTGACAGTCTGTTGAGTTCTTCCGATGAAGTCAATGTCATTGGCATATGCGACCAGTTGCACAGACTCGCTGAAGAACGAGCCTCCAGTGTTGACGCCTGAGATACCCACGATCCTCTTGAGAATTATGTTAAAAGGGTCACATGGCAGTGCATCGTCTTGTCTCCTTTTTTGAAACCAATGGTCTCGATAACCGACCGACCTTGACGGAGCGACAGGGGTTCTCCATTGTTATCCTGCAAAGACGAACGACATGAAATCGCCGAATCGCGAAAGGAATGCCCTTTACGTTACAAACAATGAAGACCCCTACAGAGACATGCCGCAATCTTATTTCTTTGGTCAGTGGCTTGGACTAGACTTTAATGATATGTGGTTTTGACAAGGCATACAGCTGATGCATCAATCGACGAACTGAAAGCTCAAGTCGGTGAAATTGTTATAACGAGCAACGATGCTGTCGATTGGCCGCCTAGGTCGCGTGATTTAACAGATTTAGGCTTCTTTTATGAGACTACCTTAAATCTACGCCAACAAACCGAAGTAGAGGTCAGCTCAGAGCCAGAGCTCTAACGAGAGATAGAGCCCGTTTCCATCGAAATGTCTGGCCGAGTCATCCTGAATTGGGTTCTATGAATCGACCGCTGGAAGCGTGCCCGTTGTGGGCATATTAACGACTTCGACTTCCATACATAAATGTTTTGATTGCAGTCCTTATTGGGAAGCCCGAAAGTGTGCAAAACTCCCCTCTATCGCGGGGCACCTCAAACGTTCAGCTCACACTGTTGAAACACCTTCAATTAACAGGGAAATATCCAACGCACAGTTCGATTGAATATCCGGTCAATCAAATAGATTGTTGACCGCATTAACAATTTCCAGCTTACCTCCGGAAGGTACGATATTCGACAAGGAGGACATTGTAGAAATTGAAATAGGAATCACCTGTGACTCCTTCGGATCTAAAGTTAATCCATTTTTTCTAGACCAGATTCACGGGAGTGAATCACTTTAATCATGATTCACTGATTATTTGGGCAGTACTGAATCAGATGCGGTGTCTGTTAACCAGTTACTTAGCATGCCTGATGAGTCCGTAGACTGCGACAGTGAAACCTTGGGGTTTGCTGGCTTCATTTCAGGGGACATTTCCTTTCTATTGAATTGTGTAGTTTTACTTGGAAAGGAAGGTCGTTGCTCGTGGTTGGTCTTAATTTTTGAAAAGTTAACACCGATTGTGAAATCGACTTTGGGGATCTCTTGATGGTGTTCAGTTGCAAGTAGAGCGAGATTGGTCGGAGACTCACCTTGTCTTGGGGTATGACGGATAACAGAGTTGCATTGCAGCCGCTTGGAGCGCTTGGAGTGAAGAGTCTGAAAATGAGACATCCATTCTTTGGTGGAACGACGTTGAGGGCCTATTTTAATCTGCCATATGTCGCCGAGGAGAGCTATGTGCAGGGAGCAGGGTCTTAAACCGAGCTATGGACGCAAAAGTCATGCGCCTACCAAGCGCCTAAGATTCAGAGACTCTCTAAGTCGGACCATAGACGCAACAGTCATACGTAGCAAGACCCTTGCATCCATGGTCATCGGCTTACACTTCATCTTTCTAAGTTTCTGAGACTCTCTAAGTCGGAACATACATACCCTTCAACTCGATGTGGCCAAGTCCATGAGGTCCACCAATGGTACAGCTCGTATGGCTCCCTATTATATCCTCTCCTCCATTGGTCTTTCTTACAGGAACGACGGCATCCAACGAAGGAACCGAAAGCCATTTCTTTTCTCCTGCTTATCGTTCAGCTTCGTATAAATGGCCTTTCACTAAGCGCTTCCTATCTTTGAATTTCAATAAAACAAATTGTGTGTGAGATATCATCGACATTGTTTATTCGTTTGACAGGCCTATCGATGCCATTTTGTTTAGAATGTAGCATCGTTCAAATGTCAGCCGCTGCATCTCGGGATGGTAGGCATCTGAAAAGTCCGAATTCCCTTGACTCTGGCGCATAAATCAGGCTGAATTCGACCGATGGCATGTTCGCATAGATCTAAAAGACTTCAGAAAACCCTCTAGAAAAAGTCTAACTGGACCCAAGTCGGTAGCCATTCACATCACCTCCACGTGAGATGACAATGCCGTCGAATCAGTCGTGCAGAATTTTCATTGTTTAGTGAGCTGTGCCGTCCTGTTGAAACCACATGTCGTTGGTGTCCATATCATCCAACTCGGGGTAAAAGAAGCTGGTAATAATCGACGTTGACGAGCATGGCGTGACCAACGTCGTTCTCAAAGAAATATGGACCGATGACGCCGCCAGCCCAAAATCCACACCAAGGTAGGTAGGTAGGACTGATTTGGAAGTCGTGCTCACTTAGACCATCCGGTCCATTGTGCCTTCGGCTTTGTGTCCACAGCCCATTTACCCTTTGACCTTGTGTTCCCTCTTGGGATTTTTGTATTCCTCTTGGGATTTGTTGGCCATGTGTGATTTCTTCTGACCTCTCTTATAGCCATTTGGACGCTTTAAGAAATTGTAGTAAGTCCTTTGAATCAATGTTACTCACATCCTCAAGGTTGTTGAAGTAGTACTCGCCTAGTAGTCTTTTTCTTGTTTCCTCAAGTGCAGGACATGTTTCCTCTTCTTCTTCATCCATGCAGCTCCTGCAGAAGTCGTTATAAGGTGCCCCAAGTCTTCTGGCATGGCTGCCTTTAAGACAGTGGCCAGTTAGCACCCCTATCACTGATAGCCTTCTTCTCTAGCTTTAGGAGGTAATCAGTCCTTCCTTGATTTAGCCTAAGCCAGATCGCTTTCGATATCCTGCATGTGTCCAGTTCAGACCATTTGCGGTTCTGGATCGTTCTTCGCAATCGTCATCAATCGCGATTTTATTGTTTTCAGATGGGGATGAGGTGTCTCCTCATCTGCTGCCATTGGCATATTCGCCCCCTTTATTGATAGTTCATCAGATCTTTCATTGTCTGGGGACCCAGCATAGGGCAAGATTCCATCTGGCTGCTATCTCCCTTAGAGACAGACGGCAGAGTTTTACCATCTTAGAGTTTATTGATGATGTGTCCAGAGCCTTAATGGCCGCCTGACTGTCTTTATATAAATCAATAGATCTCCCGTCTATTGGGCTCATTGATAGTCGGATGACTGCCTTTTGAACAGCTGTTACTTCCGCTTGGAATACACTGCAGTGGTTCGGTAGTCGGATTGCATCGGAGATCTCTGGCAAGTTGGCGTAAATGCCTGATTCCGTGCCTTCTTTGTTCATGCTTTTCCCATGCAGTTGGGCTACAGACTTTGTCTTCGTCCCATTCCTCTCTTGTGGGGATTAAAGTCTTGTGCTTTATTTCGAAGTCCATGAAGAGCGTCAGAAAATCTGTATCCTCAGGGACGTTCGTATTTTGTAATACAGTAGAGACTCGAAAAAGTCAAGCAGTCTGTTTTTGGGGTGCTTAACTTTAGCGGATTCTTAACTTTTCTAAGACATGTGTATGTATGCATGTAAGAAGCAACGTAGATTTTATCAGGAAGACATCGAAAAAAGAGGCTATATTCATCAGCGTTGTACAGTTGAAACAGTCAACCAGAAATAAATGAGTAAAGAGATATTCAACTTCGGCCATTTTTGCCCCTAGTCCACACCGGAAAATGTGATAGTAGTGGAATTCCCTTGCATTACACGCATACTTTTACAACGCTCGTCAATTCACCCCAATATGGCGGCCGATTCGTGAATTTTGTGGGATAATGGCGGCAGATTCATGAATTTTGTGGGAGATTCGTGAATTTGCCTACGAACATGTACTTATTGTTCGGAGGGTGTTCAGAAGGTGACTCATATTTTTAAGAGGACATATATTTGTAATAGGCGCTTGCGTGAATAAAAATGTAATGCTACGCTCTCTTTACAGGAATAGTTTGCATCAATTTAGTTCTTCAGAGTAAAATATAGCTGATTTATATGCGATGACTGGCAAATAAACTTAGTTTTATATCTTTCATTCATGAATTGTGAAAACTTCTGCAATTAAATTACATAATTTGTTAAGATCAATGGCTTAAACTGTACCTAACTCACACAAATTTGCAATTAACTTTCATCTCTATTTCTGTAAAACAAGTAAAATAAGCAAAAAAGCTGTTTATTTTAATTGATTCAAGCAAATGTTTCAATAATATTGCTATTATTAGTTGCCGGCACACATGTTTCGTGTGAGTGCTTTTTTTCGATATTATGCATATGCAAAAATACATACATGAAGTCGCATATTCATTAATAATTAATGCATAAATAATTAATGTAAACAATGGCAAAATTATTTTTCCCTATTACCTCAGACTGTAACTCGCAAAAAGCTACTTTATGAACATGAACTCTGTTCGTTTGCTTACCCCTCCCCACTGTGTTGAAAATTTGACATCGAAATTTGAAAAAAGTTCAAGTAACGAGCGAATTTTCAAATAAGAACTCTAATTCACCCCAATACTATGGTTGGTTAAGGGTATCAGCTGTTCGCCAGCTGTTCACAAGAGCTCACACGTATTCACAGACAGGGGAGAAAAAGCGTATAAAAAACGCTGTCAGATGAAATCAAGGGGCAAGAGAAGAAGAAGTTGAATATCTCTTTACTCATTTATTTCTGCAGTCAACATTCATCCAATTTATGCATGCTTTGCGGACAAAATACAAAGCATGCATAAATTGGGTGACTGTTGATGCACACCTTAAGATAGTGCCGTATTCCATACCGGCACTTGAAATTGACAAACCAGTCTTGACTTGCCATAAAATCACCTCGATTTTTATTTGGATAAATTTGAACAAAAAGGTCCTTTCAAAATAGAACCTCTTATTGGATAGTTTCTTTCGTCTATGAACCAGTTGTACAGTTGCGTCTTCATATCCACGGTTTCTGGCTTATGTAAAGTTGTCTTCTTCATTTCTTCCACGCAGCGGCATAAATGTTCGTTTTTTTTTTTAATTTTTGAAATTGCAGCGCATGAAAATCCTTGACCAATCTATTAGCCAAGCATTTTTCTATTCTCTTTAAAATGCTGCATTTTTCGGCGATTGATAACCTTTTTTACTGATGTCCTTCCCCTTGACATTGTTGCAGTCACATCCAATCACAAATTATATTGTGAACCGATATGTGTATATAAAATATAAGCTTCAAACAAAAATGGCCTGGAAAAGTTAAGACAAAACTTAACTTTTTAGAGACACCCATGGAGACCGAAACCTACTTAACTTTTCAGTATACTTAACTTTTGCTCATCTTAACTTTGCCGAGTATTTACTGGTAATACAGTGCCCTCTTCCGTGGGTTTTGTCCCATCTGTTGCCTTCTCTGAGTCTTATGGCTTCATATACGAGGGGCGATCAATATATTCTCGGTATCGGGGCAAAGCTGTGGTTGTATATATAAATTGACTTATTTATCAAGTAATACTATTATTTTAGTGCATTCACGTAAAATTTCATATAAATGTGATTATTAATTCGCGTTTTATCTCTAGTTAAACAGAATACCCATTTATTGCCGACTTGAGTTCTTCATCATCCGAAAATCTTTTTCCACGAAGACAGTTTTTCGAATCCGGAAACAGGAAATAATCACTAGGGGCAAGGTCTGGACTATAGGGTGGGTGTTGGATTTCTTCGAAACCACAATCTCGCGCAGCAGCCTTGGAAACTCGCGCCGTGTGAACAGGAGCGTTGTCATGAAGAAGCAACACACCCGCTGCGAGTTTATCCCGTCTTTTCTTTTTAATTTCCTCCCGCAAATTATGCAAAGTGGAAGCGTAGGATGTGGCGTTAATGGTTTCACCTTTTTTTTTGTACTCAATGAGCAAGATTCCCTTTGAGTCACAAAAAACTGTGGCCATGAGCTTCCCGGCAGACTGAGTGACTTTGAACTTCTTCGGGGGGTCTGTTCCATTTTTATGCCACTGCATGGACTCTTGTTTGCGTTCAGGGTCATAGTGGTGGACCCATGTTTCGTCACCAGTAACAATTCGATCCATAACACCGTCACCACACATCTCCAAAAGCACTCTACAGCATGCGATTCTCACTTTTTTCTGAGGCGCTGTGAGCATTCGTGGCACCCACCTTGCACTGACCTTTGAAAGGTTAAGATGGTCATGAAGAATGGTGTGAATGGTACCAATTGAAAGCTTGGTGATCTCTGCCATCATTTTCACCTTTATTCGGGCATCCTCAAGAACAAGTTTTTCGACTTCTTTGACGCTTTCTCCCGTACAAGCATTAACCGGGGCGCCGGAGCGGGGGTCGTCTTCAATGCTCTCTCTGCCTCTCTTGAACTCACTTGGCACAGTTGATAATGAAGGTGCGGAACCCTGGTAAACAGCCACCATCTCTTCATGAATAGTTTTTTGATTTTTTCCTTGCTTAGTGAGAAATTTAATTACAGTGAATTAATAATCACATTTATATGAAATTGTACATGAATGCACTAAAATAATAGTATTACTTCGCAATTTATATATTCAACCACAGCTTCACCCCGATACCGAGAATATATAGAACGCCCCTCGTATATCCACAAGATTGCCATAGATGTACATGGGAATGGTTGACTGGTAAAAGTGCAGGAAATCTGTCAAATTTAACAACTGTCAGACAGGCCTCACTGCACTATCGCTGAACGTGATGAGATCTCTCAACTTCCAGCAAAGTTTCTTGCGGTACACTTTGTCAAAAGCTTTAGAGAAGTCAGACAAAGAAGTGTGACGTGTCTTGTATCAAAATTCTTCCTAATATCTTTCAGAATGTTAACCGCAGCAGTGGAAGTACAGTGGTTGGCTGTGAAACCAGATCGAGCTTCATTCATTAAGACACAGGTCTTTCAGCAGCTGTTTTTTTTGTTATCATGAGTTTCTCTAAGACTTTTTCAAACAATTTTCAAATTCAAACATTCTACCTTGTGGACGTCTGTCTAGCCACCTCAATCTACCTTAGTAACCACAGGGAACCCTGCGTTGGAGGTCTAATGATCAGTCCTCCAATGCAGTCTAATGACAATCATTCCTTCGTCTTGTATGTGAAAGAGTTCATGTCGAATGTACATTTTAGATTGAAACTTACATCACATTTGGAATTTCCATTTAAGCCCTCTCTCGAAGATACACTTCACAAGGAACTGCTTGTCTTCCTTCATCGATACTTCAGAGTTATTCGCAGTGTTTCTTCCTTTTTTTTTTTACAAAAGTTTCGATTCCGCGAAATTAGAATACAATCTGTTTACGTTGAACGTCTCCACACTTTTCAAACACACACGCACACACAGTGGAGATATCTCAATTATTGTTCGACGGTAACAATAAAATAAACAAAAAACGAAAAAAAAGAAACACCGAAATTTAGTTAACATAAACTAAACAAATCCGCTCGTCGTGCCCCAAAACGCACGCCCCTTTCTCGCGAACGACTCCGATGCCGCGGTAAAAATAACCATCACCCATCGGATCAGCGGACTCTGATTTATAGTTCGCACACACCGTGCAATGACTAATCCTTTTCAATTAAAAATAACAATTACCCGGCTATTTAGTGTGGATAGAGCCGGACAGTGTCGGTGCACTGTTCGCCACTAATTGCACGATTAAAAAATGCTCCCAAATCTGTCATCCCGGTGCGCGGTGTGGTTATTTATACACGAACCCAGCGGATTTTCCCCCAAAAAAAAAAAAAAAAAACAGAATGCAATGACACACCCGTTTGCACGGCCCACTGGCTGGGGAATCGCATCGCAAATCAAACACGATGAGTCATCGCTCATCCCCCAGCAGATCGATCGGTCGAACATCGATCTACATATGTAGGTACTCGTACTCCACTCCGCCCGATCGAATCTGTTCACGCTCCGGCTCGCCGATTGTCGACCGGGCCAGAACGAGCGGTGAAATGAAGTGGAAAGGCATCTTCCGAATCGTCACTCCCACCCCCACCCCCGGATTAATTATGTTGATTTGGAGTAATTGATGCGTTGAGCGGCAATGAATCAGTCCGCATGGGCCAACCGCTCATTCTGGCGGACGGACGGACAAGGGGGCGGGGGTGATGCTTAATTGCACTGCCGACACCTTGGGTGCATTCGGTGCCGTGTCGACTCACCGGTGGGTAATTTTAATAATCTCCCTCACGAAGTCAAGGTGAGAGATCCTAGAGTGTTTTCGGGGTTGCGATCGGCATTACGTATGAGCGCAGCGAGATCTATCGCATCATCGGATGAGTGTGTTTGTGGGCGATGAGTATAGTATCTGTGTCAACTGCGCGTTTGAACATGGTCGGCTTGAATTGAAATTCTGATGAGGCAGATGTTCGTGATTCGGTGGCCGGCAGCCGGCGGGGCGGGGCAATCCGTACAAAATGCGACATCACTTTGCAAACGAACGCAGATACAATAGACACCGAAACACTTAGATGTGCATCCGTGTTTCAGCGGTCTACTGTGGATCAGTTGAAGTGTTGTGTTTTGTTTTTTTTTCTTTCCCGCTCAACTCTCAGTTGAAGGCAATAAGTCGTCGGGTTTGTGTGCAATCGGGTTTGCGTTTTCATTCGTTCACTCTGTGGGCAGTTTAATTCGAGTCGCGGTTCGCGTGGTTTTTTTTTCGTAAACAACTCGAAGGGACGTCGATGGATTTAGGAGTGCAATTGGATGTGGACAGTGCCTGCGTAGCAATGATGGGTAATTAAAAGGTGTTTTGCAGTCTGTGTGTGTTTTGTAACTGTCACTTGCACAAAAGGAAGAAGGAAGGCTGCACAGAAAATGTGTTTTAAGTGACTCGACAGCTTGGTGCTGCGCCGGCTATTCTCTGTGTCTCTGGAGGTGGAGTCTGTGGGGGATTCTGTAGTGTTTGGTTCGAATCTGCCATGTGATGGCATTAACTTGTGGTCCGTGAGTCGTTGGTTGTCACAGAATTTAGTGGTTTTCCTCATTGAATCGTATTTCTCCAGAAAACTAGACTTTGTCCACATTTCTCGTGCATGAAGGTAGTAACTGCTTAAAACAATGAATGTGTCTTCTTCGCCTTTGTGTGATGCTACAATAGGGTCTCAACAACTCAAGCCTCCTCTGCAGCTTTACACGCTCCGACAACCAAATCAATATCGAAACAGATTGCAAGCGGAAGCTGTTTTCCAATTTTAAACGTCGCGTCGTGGAGCGTGCGTCGCTTGATATTAAATTCGCATTCAGCTGATGCGACAGTAATGAATTAAATTGATTTCAATTGAGCTGACGTGTGCGGTACGATGCCTACTCAAGTTCTTGTCAATTAAAGCATTCGGTGCATGCCACGTGTGAGTGATTGTCGGCTGAACTTCAAAGTTCAACTTAAAAACTGGATTTCTAAGGATTTCTCTCCTTTTTTTGGATCAGAAAAAACAAAACATTGGCATTTAAACGAATGGCGCTTTGTTGTGGTTACTTTTTCTTGAGCTCAGCGGCTTTGTCAATACAATCCACACGTGTGCAATGCATCAACAAAGATTGACGGCTTGGTACGGTTTATCGCATGGCGGCATCATTGCACCTCATTTCTTACGATATGACGAGGGAAACACATTTAAGGGCCATGTCAGCAGCGAGCTGCAAACGTGAACTTTCAGCAACAACCATTTGTTAGCACATACAACAAAAAGTTATACTTCTTGGTCTGCAAACAGATGAGCAATGAATTGTCGAGTTTTTTTTATCCACAAAAATCTAAACAAAAGATAGTTCAAGTATCCTAATTAACGATTTTAAATTGTTTCACCGCAAATCAATCATTTTATTTGCGAACTGTCAAGCTGGGAATGGAATACACAAGGAGGCAAACGCGATCCATAAATTCACGACCAACAAATTCGCAATGAAGTGTCAGTTTTCATATATTTTTCTCTGCGTATGAAAAAAAAACCCACATGAATGAATTGTCAATGTTTGCGAAGTTCTCGATCATAGCGACGACTGGATTACTGTCAATCCAGACTCTATTGCGGGCGAAGTAATTCGTGGACAGCGGCCAGAGTGCAGAAAGTATTACGGCGAAGCAATTTGTCTCAGGTATAGAGCGATGTTAACCGACTTTCTGTGGCCAGAGCTCGACAACATCGATACATCCGAACAAGACGGCACCACCTGTCATACAAGCATCAAATAGTAGAGGGCCAGGTCCTAGCTTCAAGATCAAGTCCTACTTACTTACTTATCAGGCCGGCGACCCATGGAGGGTCCGAGCTTGAGTAATTGCTGCCTTCCATCTTTGACGGTCCTAGGCACGGTGCTTCTAAATATCAAGACCAAGCTGTCTTGCATCCGCGATTGCGTGGCCTTTATACCAGAGATTCGGTCTTTCTCTCCTTCTCGAACCAGAAGGCTCGGTTTCGAAGACCCTCTTCGCTGTAGCATTGTTGTCCATGCGCTCGATGTGGCCGAGCCAGTGCAGTCGACGGACTACATCCACATCGTGGTACAGCTTGTAGAGTTTGCGGTTATGTCTTCTCCTCCACTCGCCTTCCTCGCATATATGACCATACATCCGACGTAGAATTTTTCTCTCGAAGGTACCAAGAATCAGCTCTGCAATCTTGCTTAGCGTCCAGCTTTCGGCTCCATAGAGCAGGACTGGCAAAATAAGAGTTTTGTGGACCATTATTTTGGTCCTTCGAGTCAGGAGTTTTGAGCCCAGTTGTTTGGACAAACCGAAGTAGCACCGGTTGCCAAGGGTGATTCTACGAAGGATCTCCACTGTGATGTCGTTTGTGCAGTTCCCGTTTGCCCCGAGGTAGACAAACTCCAAGTCCTAAGTCTACGCAAATGAGCCAACCACTTTGGACGAGTTCCAGGCCAACATTTGGAGCGCTGTTGCCGCAGAATAACACCGCGCATGTTGGACTCCCTTCGACACGTACACACGAACATCTTAAAGCGAGTTCTCTTTATCTCTTCATCTTTTTCAATTCATTATCGCCTATGAATCATGACATTTTACAAAATTATTGCAGCACCACTGTCAGGGTTTTTTTTGTTGTGATATTTTTAAAAAGAAATAAAAGTCAACGACGATCGCATGATTCAATGCGAGTGTGTGCTTCATTTGCCAGTAACTGCTTTTCTAAATGTCATGGTTCTAGGAACCAGGGGTTCTAGGCCCTTGCGTTGTTTGTCAGTTTATATGAAGTTTAATTAGTAAATTTTGAGAAAAAAAGACCTGACGCCCATCCATCACCGTCGCTTTGACTTCGAAATTGAAAAAGAAAAGAAAAAGCAATTCAATGTCGTGTCATTTTGATAGAGTTTGGTAAAGATCGAATGCCCAAAGCCCACAGGTTGAAGAACATTCGGATAGTTTATACAGTACCAGAGAATATGGTGAATGAATAACTGCTTCAGTAGATGCCATTCCAATTAAAACACTTCTTGTAAGCATACAATCAGGATCCCTCCTCATTCATTTTGTAGCGAATCATTTAAAATAGTTTTTAACTCTCTAGACGTAGGTTATATTAAGTTGGAGTAGCTGACTGCAAGTTTGGTAGCAGTGCCGATGTATTACCACGTGGATCTGATTATTCCTCTTCCGCAAACCAATTCGCGCTTTTGATAAAGCAAAGGAGATGACTGATACTGGTGCTACTTATTTCCGCCAGGTTGTTGAAATAGTAGGCATCTAGGTGATGTGAAATAAAGGGTGATTTTTTAGCTATTATCTTTTTGGCAACACTGGTTTAAACAGCTGACGCACGTTTCGTGTTTTGTTTCACTGTCAAACATCTTCAGTTTGGTCTATAATTTAACCATGAATCGTCTTACAAACGAACAACGCTTGCAAATTATTGAATTTTATTATCAAAATGCGTGCTCTGTTAAGAAAGTTCATCGCGCGCTTCTTGCATTTTATGGTCAGCTCATTTTTGGCTCAATGGGTACGTAAATAAGCAGAATTGTCGAATTTGGAGTGAATATCAGCCAGAAGCATTGCAAGAGCTACCAATGCATCCAGAAAAAGTCACAGTTTGGTGCGGTTTATGTGCTCGTGGCATCATTGGACCGTACTTCTTCAAAGATGATGCGAATCGTAACGTAATTCTGAATGGTGAGCGCTACCATGAGATGATATCCAACTTTTTTTTTTACTGCCCAAAATGCAAGAGCTTGACTTGCATGACAAGTGGTTTCCACAAGACGGTGCCACATGCCACACAGCACGCGCAACAATGGACTTATTGAGGGGCGAGTTCGGTGATCATTTTTGTTCACGTTCGGGACCGGTCAATTGGCCGCCTAGATCGTGCGATTTAACGCCTTTAGACTTTCTTTTTGTGGAGCTATGTTAAATCTCATGTCTATACAGACAAGCCCGCTTCAATTGACGCATTGGAAGACAACATTGAAGCATTTGTTCGTGAGATACCGCCCGAAATGTTGGAAAGAGTATGCCAAAATTGGACTAAGCGGATGGACCTTTTGAGGAGCAGTCAAGGTCAACATTTGCATGAAATAATCTTCAAACATCAAATTATATGGACCGTACTATCGATTCAAATAAAGATTTCATGCATTTTTCTGAATTGTATGTGTTTTTTTTTTTAAAAACTTTCCTATAGCTTTTAAAAATCACCCTTAAGTTTCTTCCTTCTCTTCGTCTATGCAACTTCTGCAGAAGGGGATGCCTAATCTGAAGGCATGTGTTCCAATGGCACAATGCCCGGTTATGACGCCGATAATTGTTCTGAGATTATGTCTATTCATACTGATCAGGCTGCGTGAGTGTTCTGGTTCAATAGTAGGCCATAGTTGTTTTGTAATGAAGCCCAAAGTGCCGGTAGACCATCTAAGATTTGTGTGGGTGAGTTTTACTATAAAGCCCACATCGACATTAGATCGTACCATTTAACTAATGCGTTTTTAGCTTTTATGCACTCGTGTATTTTTCGTAACACGTCGATCATTGGTATAAATCTTTCTTGCCGGTAACTTGAAAGTTGATCCACTTCGGAGTTGATCTCATCTTGAGATTTAACCGCAGAGTTGTAAATTGTATTCTATTTCGTGTGGCGCTACAGTCCTCTTTTGTTCGTAAGGCTAGCGAACAGCTCTGTTCGTTAGATGCGTTGTTGCCTTGAAAGTGTCTTGCTTGGCTGTCTGCTGGTTCTGTCTGCACTCGTTGTCAAATCATATGTTTTTCCTTGGGTGTTTCGTAAAAGCATGTCAGAGACTCAATGCCTGATATGTTTATAGCTCTACACATTATAAAATTAGTTTTCATAATAATATTGGTGGCGCTACAGCCCAAAGAAGGTCGGGGCCTAAAGCAACCACTCTTGTTGTGCGTACTATTATTCGTTCACTAGTTGAAAGGACCAACAGTTTTATCAACTTTTCTAGACAGTTATATCAACTCTTTCAGAATTGCTAGTGCCTAGAAATAGGTGGAGCTGTGAAAATTGTTTGTCATACCGGGAATTGTAGCTAGACACCATATGTTAAAGTGCTTAGTGGTCGCCGCACATATCCACAACGCCCAGGGCACCGCAAGAAACACAATAATTTGTACATCCCACTAAATTTTGAATTCCTGTATTATTTGATTAATTAAATAAAGTATCGCTCTATATCCTTGTTAAAACCAATCCATTCAATCTGATTATCTATTTCAAAGCAGAAATTTACAAATTTTTAATTCCCTACATTTGTTTCATTCAATGTACTCGGTGTACTCAGTATATTATTGATTGTAAGTAGTGAACTCGTTTTGTTTTCTTCGAGTACCCGACTAATTAAAGGAAAACGAATAGAGTACTCGTTTAGAAATCCGTGTGAAATTACGAATACTCGTTTTCTATGTTATTGTACTCACATTTAGAGTACTCGCATTCGAAAAATTTAAATGAATAGAGTACTCTTTTCAGAGAGAAAATTAATGTATTCATGCAGACCTGGGTGGCCCGTGGCGTTGTGGGTATGTGCGTCGACTCCTACGCACTTGGACCTCTTGGTCTAGGTTCGATTTCTGGTACGACAAGAAATACTTTTCACGGCCCCACCTCTTTCGAGTCGCTGACAATGCTCAAGGAGTATAAATGTCTAGAAAAAGCTTCTCAAACGTTCGGAGTCGGTATAAATCGGAACCCGAGGTTCTGGATATAGGTGTATTGGAATTTACGGATCAGGATGTAATAAATGCCTTAACTAATCTTAAAGTAAATTACAGCCCAAGTCCCGATGGGGTCCCGGCTGGTATTTTAAAAAAAAGTTGGAATTCGCTTTATCGTCCACTAAGAATTATCTTTAATCAATCCCTAAAAATGGGTGAATTTTTAGATGAATGGAAGTATTCTTTTCTGCGGCCTATATATAAAAGCGGTTTAAGGCAAAAAGTAGAAAACTATCGACCAATATCCAAGCTTTCATCGATACCAAAGTTATTTGAAAGTATTGTAAAAGAAAAATTATATTTCATGGTAAAAGAAATTATTTCTAATAACCAGCATGGCTTTATGCAGGGCTGGTCTTGTACAACTAATTTATCATTATTTTCAAATTACATTTATACAAATTTAGAAAATCAATTACAAGTTGATGTACTTTACACCGATTTCTCGAAAGCCTTCGATAAAGTACATAACACTTTGCTTTTAAACAAACTAAAGTCTTTGGGATTCCATTCTTCAATGTTAGAGTGGTTTTCCAATTACTTAAAAGACAGGAAGCAATTGGTAATGATCGATAGTTTTAGATCTCGAGTAATAAAAGTTACATCGGGCGTTCCACAAGGTAGCCATATGGGGCCATTACTCTTTCTGTTGTTTATAAACGATGTTCACGAAATTTTCAAATATTGTAAAATCCTAACATTCGCAGACGACTTTAAATTGTATTTATCTATAAATAGTTTAACTGATTGTAATAATTTTCAATTGGATATCCATGCACTAGTGGAATGGTGCAAGCACAATGGACTAGAGCTGAATATTCAAAAATGTAATATCTTTACGGCATATCGAATTACATCCCCGATTGTCTATGATTATTTCATAAATGATCATAGACTTAGTCGCCTAGAAGAGGTTAAAGATCTGGGTGTAATTTTTGATACTAACTTAAATTTTGCATCACATTATGATTATACAATTGCGAAGTCTAATGCTATGTTAGGTTTTCTGAAAAGAAATAGTAGAGATTTTCGAGATATAACTAGTCTTAAGTCCATCTATTGTTCGTTAGTCAGACCGTATTTAGAATATTCTTCCATCATTTGGGATTTCCCATATGATACACAAGAACTCAGATTCGAAAGAGTACAAACAAATTTCACGAGATATGCTGTCCTTAAATTGTATTCCTTCGAAGAACTCCCTAAATATGACGATAGATATAAAATAATAGGCTTGCAAACCTTAAGTTTCAGGCGTAAGGCAGCGTCAGCCATGTTCATCCGCGATATTATTAATTGCCGTGTAAATTCACCAGACTTATTTTTTCTCATGAATATATATGCTCCCCAAAGATCTCTTCGGATGAGAAATTTACTATATGATAAGAGGCATAGAACCAACTATGGTTGTAATGAACCTATTACAAGGTGTATAAACACTTTTAATGAACTTTGCAACGAAATTGATTTTAGCTTGTCTCGATTGGAGTTTAAAAAATTTATCCATGCACTATGCTATAATTAATACTGTTTATTTGATGTAATCTGTGAGATGCAAAATCGGTAGATGATCCTTAGTCGCGCAGCAAAATCTGCTGTGTAAAGCGATACTGAGAGTTAACACTTAGAGAACGTAGTGTTTTGTGTACTCTGTGATGGAAAAAAAAGAAAACTGTAGCTCTCTTCGTGATAGAGCTAGGCCCAAAGCTAGGCCCGGGCTGTAGCGCCACCCATATTATTATTATTATTAGACCTCTAGTACCCACTAATTGATGCGATGTGCTGTGATAAGACACACAAAAACGAACAGGCAACTGCGATCAACTTCGGTTATTTCCGTAAATTGGGAAAATCAGGAGTTGATAAACTCTCGTGTTGGAAATTCAATGTTGAAATCATAAAATTTGATTGAATGAAAGCAAGTCTAGAAGCTGTAGAGAAAAATCACAAAGTCGTGTATAACTTTTAGTGAATAAAATCACTCTAAGAGCCTTTCATTAAGCGCTTCCTCGTATCTTTGAATTTAAATAAAACAAAGTGTGTATGAGATTTCATCGACATTTCTTGTTCTTCTATTCGGTGTATGGAAAATAGCACCGTTTAAATGTCCGCCGTGGTTTTTCTGGATGGAGCGCATACCAAATGTGCAGGAATTTGAGGGCCGCTGTGATTTGTGACTTAGGACTTAGCCCAACAAGAAAATGTCTAACGGGGTCAAATCGAACGATAGCGGTTTACCGCGACGTGAGCTGACCATGCCATTGAATCGCTCGTGCAGAATTGTAAATATGCCGTGAGCTGTGCTGCACGTAGCGCCGTCCTGTTAAAACTATGCATGTCGTTGGTGTCCATATATATTCAATCCAGGCTAAAAGAAGTTGACAATCATCTACCTATAGCGCTCGCCGTTAATGGTGATTGCGTGGCCAACGTCCTTCTCAAAGAAGTATGAATTGATGACGCCGCCAGCCCAAAATCCACACCATTCAGTGAGCTTTTCGGCATGCATTGGACGTTCTTGGATTGGTATGGTCCCAAATTCTGCAATTTTGTTTCTTGACGCACCCATTCATCCAGAAATGGGCCTCATCTTATGGCGACCGCAAAATGGGCGCAGAACATTGCCCAAACAGAACCCTTTTGGAAGACCTTATATATTTGTAACACTAAGATCATCGGTGTAAATCAGACAAATAGTATCATTAAGAATTGAAGGGATGTCGTTGACGAATATATTCAAAAGTTCTGCTCCTTAATGACAACCTTGAGGAACACCGGTCGGTAGGGCTGACTAGCGTGCTTGAAAAAAAAACTAAGCTCCACTTAGACCAATTGGAGATAATTGTGTTGTCACATCCTGACTTCTCTGCAATTTTGCATATCGTTTTTTACCATTTGGTAATTTTAAGAATTTATTTCACGATTGTCAGTTCTTCGAGGTCGTTTAGTGTAGCTATCCTCTTCTAGTTTATGCAAGGGCCGGCAAGTAATGCAGTAATGCAGTACTGTTCCCTCCTCCTCATCCGTCCAACTTCCATAGTAGTAGGGCTGATCATTTGTAGGAGCACCGGATAATACCGCAATCATTCTCGATTGATAGCTACCGATTTTAACAGATTGAATCCTATTTGAGAGATAACTGGCAATCCAACTAAGAAGCACTGAGTGATTTCCAAATTACTTTAGTTTGTTAGTTCGACGCTCGTTGCTTAGTAAGAAGTTCAAGACAATTTAAATAAAGAAAAACGCAATAACTATTTTAACTTAACCCTCATATCCTCAGATCGGCCAGACTGACAAACTGTGCTACATCAAGAAAAATGCCATCTTTTTACAACTAATATAAAACAAAAGATCTCCGCCGACGAACCCGTTATGATATCGGCAGATTAGTAGCGATAGGAGATCCTGCCGTCAAACTAGTTATCCACACAACACACATTCAACAAGACAGCTGAGAGAGAGTCTAAACACATTTCATTCTCTGGCTAAAGCCAGCGAGTGCTTTTCTTCTTCAACTCACAGATCTCTGCGAAGGATATTAAGGAGTCTTTCATAAGTACCTCAGGTTTAATTTGGAGATTTCAAAAATACACTTTATAAGTAAGGTAACAGAGAACATAGTGCTGATTGGGTTCTTACCGAACCACCACTTCTACCTCCCCACCTAGCCGTTATTTCACATAAAGCCCAATCGGAAAAGACATTATGCCAAAAGAAAAATGTTACACCCAACGTTACCGCATTCCAGTGCTTCCAAATTGCCCTTGTCACCTGACAAATGTCACATCTGTTCACATATGTATATTTTCCAGTCAGTGTGCGTTCACTTAAGACTGATCAGAAGGTCAAACAAACCACAACCACAAAACCACCAAGAAAGATTAAAGTTCACCAACCTCACCTCTAATTGGACATTTTCCATGCTGTCATCAGTGAGCACAAGCAAAACAGCAAGCAAGCAAGAAAAAAAAAAAAGTTTAAAGAAAATCTCACAAAATTCGTCTCTGCTTTCATTTTAGACAATTTCAACACTTTTGGACACTTTTGGACGCGCGAACTCTCAAACGCTCAACCACGCAAAAGACTCACTCGAGCGCGTGTGTGCGTGCGCGTATGTGTTTGTGTGTATTTAGGCGAAAATAAAAAAAAATTAAACCGTTTTCAAAATAGCACCCCAATGTCCTCTGAATGGCTGGCACGGCACCGAACGCCAAAGAGCCGAAGCTGTTTTGTGACGCGAATGAGTCATCTTGGTTCTCGGTTCTATCGAGTCGGCCAGCATTACGCACTTTTCAGCAAGCAAGCCCCAACCCCCACAGAGCGAACGAACGAGCACGAACGCGGTGAAAAGGAAGAGGCATCTACATCTTGCTGCGAATTATTGTATTTTAATCGCATCGGACCGTGGAGCGAACAGATGCACGCTTAAGTGTATAAATAAGATTCGTATTCCGTTATGCCTTACGAGCGTCTATAAAAATCTAAAAACCGCCTCAAGGAAGAACACTTTCAAGAAGTCACTTGTCTTTGTTTCTGCTTTTTTTTTCCTTTTTTCTCTTGTTGTTTTTGGTTTTCTGATTCTTTTTCGAATGCCCCCCATTCGGGTTGTCCGTGTGGATGGGGAAGTCGAAAATAGATTTATCTTTGGATGCACAGGGTGGTGGGTAGGCATTTGTTTATTTTGAATATTTCAAAAATCTCTCACAAGCTGCGATGACGTGATTCTGCCTTTATCATGCGTCATTGTTTTGTGCGGTCCTACACTTTCGTGCAGCTGATTCCATTCGATTCTGCGGGATGTCCTCTTTGACAATTGACCGTTTGATTAGTTTACCACTGAACCGAGTTTGAGTGATTGCAGAGTTTTCATAATCAGGGTCTTCATCTATTTTGCGGTTCCGTGGGTAAATTTAAATGAGAGACCTTTATGATTCTGATTTCAATCGAATTTCCCGTTCAATATATTGCCTGGATCTTGCCATTTTTAATGGAACTCAAGGAAGTTCTTGTAAGACTTGATTCTGACAAGATAATTTTCATATCAGACAATAACTCGGGAATAATTTGACTAATTTGCTTCCTACCGCACGAACTTGGTGGTATCCAGTTTACATAACCAAACGACGAAATAGGTCATCCGAGAAATGTTTTCTTGCAATAAAGCAGAAACGTCTCGTTTTGTGGAAGGTGTGGCACCATCTGCATGTCTTCCACATCCATCTGAGGCCAGTTAGACGTTCCTCATTTTCGAAAAAGTATGGACCAATTTGCACACTGCACTGTGACTTTTGTGAATGCAATGCTGTGTCTTTTCACTTCTGAGGATGTTTGTGAACCTAACTACCAAGTGAAAAATTACCGTTATCGCGTCTTATATTTTCATCGCAAATGTTGTGTAAAAATTGATTTATATTCAAGCACCCAATAGGTTAAAGCTCAACTAGTGTCAAATTTGGACGAACTGTTTCGTCATGTTTGCTAAAAAAAAAACATGAGAAACTATAATGAACACATCATCAGAAATTCGTCCGTTGCTTGCTTTATTTTCTCATTTAATTATGATTTATTATGAATTCCTCATGTTTGCAGTTCGATTATATGTGTATGGATATACGAATTCCACATCGATATCAGCTGATTTGCTCATTTTTCAAATTTGTTCCTTTTCTGTGTTTTATCTGTCACATTCGGATATGCGCGGTGCGATTCATTTCGCACTAGCTCAGCTCATGCTTAACGAAACATTTGTGTTTTGCAATCTTTCATGGACGACATTATAGGTTGGCTCATAAGGGTGGGTGTATACGCTCACTCACCCATGCGCGTTTGACACTAGCTAATACTCGCTCATGCGCATTATAGTTGATCCTTTAGATTTGATAGGAGTGACTGTCACAGCTGAGTCAGTTGTGACGCACATAAATCCTGTTTGGATCCATTGTGATATCACTATCCCTTGATTGATGAAGAACGGAGACCTAAGAAATACCTGCTGGTAACCAATTGGTCTATCAACCACTGGTCCATTTTGGTCACGCACTCTTTGAACAAAAAGTTTGTCCAACAAAAATATTGGAATAGTTTTATTACGTTCCGCTATACAAGCTAAACAATATGCACCGGTTGCCGTTCGAATCCAACTGCATTTGAAAGCTTGGAATGCAGTTGACTCTGTCCCGGACGACGATATGCATTTTCTGTAAATTTCCGATTTTCACACGGATTTCACGCGGATTTTCGATCGAATCCGACTTCGAAAAGAATGATTTCCGTATTCATGATTGTGTCTAGAAAGTGAAGCAAGTGTTCAAAATAAAATATTTCCATAATTTTTTTGAGATTTTTAGTTCATTCCTAAAAAGGCACGTTGTCACCTGTCACAGGTGAGTTATATGAAAAGTTGTTCAGACTTGTCTCCTCTACAACATACTGATAAATAGACTTTTCTAAAACGAATAAATGTTCAATTCACGTTGAATAACTCGGTACTGTGACCATCGTCATCGTGAATAGTTCGATCGAGAGTGATCTTAAACGCCAATTCACCACAGCACCGAGCTATGTCTGGAGATTCTTCCAATTCGCGAGGTTGTTTGCCTTTTCCCTTGGATACTAGCACGTCCCGGTACCCAATAGAGCATCACCGAGTGCACCAAGGATGTCTCACTGATGCTATGGCATTTATTACCGCTGGGCTGTCAGAAGAAACGGTGATACATTTGTCGGTTACGTTGTGAACTTTCAGCGCCAGTGCTGCCTCTTGTTTTACAGCCAATTCCGCTTGATGAGTGCTGTCAGTATATGAGGCGATCCCCTATAATTCTATTACCAATTGTTCCTGCTATTGATCCGGTTCGGAACGCCCTAATTAAAGCTCTTCTCCGGGGCTAGGGTTGGCGGTAGATAGTCTGTTTGACCTATATTCTGTTCTGCTGTCCACTTCATTTGTGACCCTATGGCCTCTCTCTCCATAAAGCTGCTTCTCTGAACCTTAGGGCCGATGAGGCTGCACTGTTGTCGAGAGGAGGATTGAAAAGAATGTCCTCGAGTGCTGCCCTCGGTGTAGTTCTAAGGCAACCTGTAACGCCTAGGCAGACCGATCTTTGGATACTGGGCAGTTGTGTGGGAATATACTTCTTCTCAAATGCTTCCCACCATAGTGCTGTAAGGAAAGCCCAAATGCTGTGCTCGCCGAGATATCACACTCACATTTGGATCTTCTTTAACACTTCAACACTAACTGCAGCTATATTTTCTCAAGAGCGTGAATTCTGTTGATGGAATGGCCTTCTGCGGGCGATCTTTGCGTTGATCCCCGAGAGGTGTCGTCATTTCAAATCCAGACCACGAATTGGATAAGCCTATGCTCAGCTTCCACAGGTATGACTAAACAATTACCACCATTTCTTCAACACTTTGGTCTTCAATTTTACATCGTTCTGCGGTGCACATGAGCCGCATCTTGTTCACTGCGATCTACGAATTTCGTAAACTCTGGCATTTCACTCGCATGGAATTTAAACTGCGTAGTCTTTGAGGATATTTTTCTCAATAAAGACATTCGATAATTAAATGGAAAACTTTTGGCATACTAAAAAGTAAATCATTTCGTTTAGTTTTTGTGAAATTTGGTCACAGATCGCAGCAGAAAGAAATGAGCAAAGAGATATTCAACTTCTTCCTCTCTTGCTCCTTGATTTCATCTGACAGCGTTTTTTATACGCTTTTTCGTCCCCTCTCTGTGAATACGTGTGAGCTCTTGCGAACAGCTGGTCAACAGCTGATACCCTTCCCCAACCATAGTGTTGAGTTGAATTCGAGTTCTTATTTGAAAATTCGCTCATCAATTTCAAATTTCGGTGTTAAATTTTCAACACAGTCGGGAGGGGTAAGCAAACGAACAAAGCTCATGGTCATGAAGTAGCTTTCTGCGAGTTACAGTCTGCGGTACTAGGGTTAAATAATTTTGCCATTATTTGCATGAAACCATGTTGCTAAAAAAATCCGCGAATTTTCCGCCATTTTCTTGGTGAATCCGGGAATCTTGTAAAAGTATGTGTGAAATACAAGGGAATTCCTACACTTCAAAATTGCCGCCATGGACTAGGAGTAAAAATGACCGAAGTTGAATATATCTTTACTCATTTACTTCTAGTTCGCGGCTCAAGTATGCACTGCTGCTTAACATGATGGACATTACATTAGTGTCGGTAAGACAGTGTTGTCATTCTCCTCTCTATATGACGTCTCAGTTTCGGTTTTAAATCAATCAGACCCGAGTTCCACGATCAATATTACTTCATTTTTGTAAAGGGTTGTTAAGTTTTAAGGGCCGATGTTGATTTTGAATAAAACACAAATTATTTAGGAAATTATTGTCATTTCTTTTTAATATGATAATATTGGTATGGTTCAATTATGTATGGAACAAAATATCGGCCAAATAGCCGCCGCTACCTCGGTGGCACACCACCATCCAAATTTTCGATGACGCTGAAGCATAATTGAGGTTCTATACCAAATTATCTCATCCTTTAGCTCTTGAATTGTTGCTGGCTTATCGACGTACACCTTTTCTTTCAAATAACCCCAAAGAAAAAAATCCAACGGCGTTAAATCACATGATCTTGGCGGCCAATTGGCATCGCCACCACGTGAGATAACACGGCCATTGAATTTGTCGCGCAAAAGAGCCATTGCTTCGTTAGCTATGTGGCAAGTGTCACCGTCCTGTTGAAACCACATATCGTCCACAATCATATCTTCCAATTCGGGCCCTAAAGAGTTCGTTATCATTTCACGATAGCGAACACCATTTAAAGTAACTGCCTGACCGGCCTCATTTTGGAAAAAATACGGCCCGATGATGCCGCCAGTCCATAAACCGCACCAAACAGTCACTCTTTGTGGGTGCATTGGTTCTTCGACAATCACTCTTGGATTATCATTCGCCCAAGTGCGGCAATTCTGCTTATTGACGAATCCACTGAGGGACTGAAGATGATTTTCTTCTAAAATTGATCATCCACTGTTGCCATTTCTTGCCACCATTCTGACCACTGACGACGCTTGAAATGGTCAAGAGGCTTTAGTTCTTGAGTCAATTGCACCTTGTAAGCGTGTAAATGCAAGTCTTTATGCATGCATGTTCATTAACGACGAGCGTGAGAGGTGCAATTGTTGGGCACGACGACGAGTTAAGGTGGACGGCTCTTCAGCCACACTATCGCGAACAGCAGCAATATTTTCTGCAGTACGAGCTGTACGAGCATGCACTGGTGTTTTCACAGCTCCTACAGACCCTATTTGCTCAAATTTTTGCACGATTTTTCCGATTGTACGGACGATTAAATTGACCGAAAAAATCACGAATTGCACGATATGCATTTTGATTTGAACGCCCATTTTCATAATAAGCATGAATAACTTTAATGCTTTTCTCGATTGTGTATCTTTCCATGGTTCAAATTGAGTTAGTCTGAAATTGAGAAATGTCAAATGAAATGCAGAAAAAAACTTGACGTTTACGTGTGGTTCACATTCAACATTGGCCGTTAAAATTTAACCACCTTTTATTCAATTAATGCGTACACCTCGTTGATCGAGAGAACACAACCTTCTTTGTCATTTCAAAACGACCTTTTTAAGTGTAACTTGTGCGGATTACGGGTGTTCGTAGTCTCCTGCTCTGTAAACCTTGTCAAACTGAATCGAAACTTCAGAGCCTGTGTATCAGCTGAGTCTTATTCAGAAATCTTGCGGCCATGTTTGGCAGAGATCGCGTTTTCTCGGACAGATCGAAGATTGATATCGTGATTAACTGCCAGAAAGTCCCTCAAATTTGTCGGTGGACAAGCTGACAATGAGCTGCGAAGTCGGATATCTCTCTAAAAGGTGATTTCTGTCGAACTTTGGGATTGATTTTCAAGCTTTCAACGCAACTGTTGCACTCTTTAACCTCCTCTCAGCTCTTCTTGTTCCCTTCTCACATCATTTAATTCAACAATCATCTCAACAATGAGTAGATACTCCTTGTGGCTTAGATAAAAAGTAGCTCGTGCTACTGATATTCAACCACAAAGTGCATCATTCCCACTTGATGATACACCCTGAATCATATTTTTTTTAGCTTTTTCTGAAATATAAATCACCACGATCACCCTGTAATCACGACCAACCGAAATCCATGAAAAATGACTGTACCCCCTTAGTGTCGAGTGAGAGAAAAAATACAAATTCAACAATCAAACTCACCGTCCACCGATGAGTGCATTCGAGCAAGACCAACCGAAAATCCTTGTCCACATGTCAGCCATCAGCCAATCCGAAAAGAAACAAAATGATCTTCCATTTGTATCCTGCCGCTGTGACAGAAACACAGAAACATCGCCTCTTACATAAACACTGATCATCCTCTGGCACTCATAAATGGGTCAACACCCATGCCGAGTGAATCACATGAACACGACACGATCCGTGAAGGCCAACATACTGCGGCTCCTTCCTGAATCGAGCGGTGCTCTCCTGCTCGCAGCTCGCGTCTGTTCGCCGTATCGCTCATAATTTGTTTTGAAATGTTTTCGAGGCACATAATTATAAACTTTTTTGTGTGTCGCTCTTCTTCGTTTTTCGTTTTTATAGAATCGCAATATTAATTCAATACACGAGCAGTCCCGTGCTCGGACTTACGCCATACGAGCGTATTGCCGCCATTCATTGTGGTCGATGATTACGCCCGAAGGACCAGCGATCGCTGCGGGTTTTGCTCGAATTCGCTGCCTCATCTGCTGCGCTGGCTTGTTGGAGAAAATCCGTGAAAGAAATCGCGAAACGCAAACGACGGCGCGGCGCTGCCACTGAACAAATTGAATTACTCATAGATCTGTCAAGGAGATTAGTAGATATTCATTTCTGTTTTTTTCGTTTGCTTTTGTTGGTTTCGTCCCACTTTCAGCCAGTCAGTCAGTCAGTCAGTCGGTCGGTCGGCCTGTTATAAATATTGTTTTAATTTTCGAAAAATTTATTTCATATTTTATTGAGGCTTTGTGACACATTTAACGCAACGCTAAATATTATATCCATAATTCAAGGCGGTGGTGGCTTCTCTGGTGAGGCATCAATGAAATGCCTTTGGAGACCGCGGAGTGGTGCAGACCGGCTTGGGGATTGATCATAAATATCCGCGAGTGTAGCGTGTGTCACAATATTCTGATATGATTTTGTGTGTCCGGCTCGTTGGCCGGGGGGAGGGGGGGCGCGATACGTTTGGAGACTACGTGTCGTTGTGTTCGACATTAAGTTCTCTTTGAAATAATATTTATGCATCCACTTGTCAGGGCTGTTGAGAGATCAGAGGTTGTTTCTATTCTTTTCATCCACCTTCGGATCGGTGAATGATTGTGGTTGTGGCTTGGACACGGACACGACTCAGGGAAGCTGCGGAAGATGACACAATGTGCTGGTTATAGACAATCAGTTTTGCAGTCGATCCACACACCTCCGTTGCTTGCGATTCAGCATTACGTAAGGAACGTGGTTTTGCTTCCGTAGGAAAAGAGGATCTAAGAGCGAATCTTCCTGACACAGATAGTGAGCAACTGAATGAGAAGGGAGCCAAGCAAGCAGTGTCTTCTTCAAATTCAGATGGCATATTGGGCTCAGTGGTTAGTAAAGGCTGCTAGTTCATCTTCCAACTGCCACAGCGGCCGAATCAGACCTACCTTTGACTTCTGTACACCTTCAGTGATGTTCTCTCACCTTCACAGAGGCGAATCAGGCATTTTAAAGCACACCCTCGACTTCGAAGTGTTCACCTAAAAGAATCGACAGTGGTTGTTAAGGCAGCTTTGAGCTTGTTCCTAGCTCATCTTCCAAATCCGAATCAGACCTACCTATGACTTAATAATCCCTCCACCTGTCATCGCATGTCTTGCATTCACAACGAGGCCGATCTCGCACTGCCTGCTCCCGTCGTCTTGCACAGTCACTCTTCAGATGCATACTTATTTTCATCTGCCTCGTCTCCCATTTCAAACGACAGCCACGTCAGATCCAATAAACCAGCACAGTCCCTGGGCCAATTGGGTGACATTTTATTTAACAAAATTAATGTTCGCATTGTGAGCGATAATTTTTCCCGGTTGTCAGCTGCTGTCCATCACTTACCGCCGCCAATAAAAGTCAAATTTATTTTATAACACAATTAATAAGCGACTAATCTTTTACTGTGACACATGCGATTAAGAAAATATTCCACTCATTATCGCAAATCTGTACCGTTGTCGTAGCCGTAGGCAACTGAATACGATGCTGTTGCTGCTACTGCTCGGGAATCCTTTCATCCGGCGAGATAAAACGGCACAGAAACATCGCGTGTATCTCCTCCGTACATTAAGATTGCTCTTTTATGGTCTTTTAATGTTGTTCTTGTTTTTTGTTGTTGCTAGTCGCTAGTGGGAAAATCACTGAGATCTTTAAAATTAAAATTAAGCAGTTAATTGCTCAAGGTCTTCCTTTAATTGAGTGCGAATAGTGAGAGAGAGGGGGAGAGAGATTGCCTCGGAGTCTAGACACATTGCATCGGGAGTGAGGTGGCCCAGATACCAGTGGTGCTTGTGGTAACTGGGGCACGCTGTATTGGTGCCAATTTTGTGGGATTTAGCTGGTCCCTGGGGATAGCGTATTAAACAAAGTGGAACCGATTATGTTGCACACTCAGCTTGTATCACAGTCACTTCCTATATTTAATTAGACACTATTATTGTTGTTGAGGGTAAATTGTACCGCGACCTTAAGATCCATTGCGCCCTCTATTCATACATTTGCTTTTTAAAGAGCTCCCCTCCCATGCAGCTCCTTTGAGAGTCGTATTGAGGGTTATTTGCTCCTATTGCGCGAAGGGTGAAGAGATTTATCCTCTCTAAGCTAGTTTCCTTTGGGAATCTGAGAATGAGAGCTGGTTCTAGTGACTTCAATTCTTCCTCTGGTATTAGGTGTTTGCCCAGATATCTATGTATATTCTGGTATTTGATTAGATTCTCCGCAGATTCTGCAGAGACCTTCTTCTGATGCTCCTAGTCCTTTCTCCCCCTCCTAGCCCCCTCTCAGTTTGAAAATGGGGCGTATTTTGTCAACTGCGTGACTGTCAAGGAAGTGTCGAAGTGACGATTCAGCTTCTTCGACATATTGGTCATATGTATGTCTACCAAAATTCTCCAAAACCCAGTTAAATTCTTCTCTTAAAAGATGAGGATGCTCGTTCACCTGAATAGACAGATTTAATCCGCATTCAGAAGCTGGAAGAAATTCCAAATTCCTCGCAATGGCCTCCGTTAGTTATAATTATACTTCTTAAAACTACGTTTGGTAATCTGCATTCGTTCATCTCTAGTATTTTTAGGATATAGTTGAATTGATTTGAAGAGTTTTGAGCGTGTAGAAGAACAAACGAGGAGTTCCCGTTTCAAGATGTAGCATATAGTTCGGGGTATTTTTTGCTAACCGGAAGATCTTCTTCAAAAAGTAGCGAAGAAGATCTTCCGGTTACCAACCCCATATCAGAGCTCCGTAAAGCATTATCGACGCTGCGGTTGAGTGGAACAAAGTTTGTTTTGCACTTTGTGATACATATTTATTTTTGAAGCAACGTTTCCAAATCAAACAGATAGCTCATTTAGAAACAGCTAATTTTTCCTCAAAGTGTGGTTTGAAATTTAAAGAGGACAATATTAGGCTACTTAGATATTTGTATCTAGATACTACCTCAATCACTTCCCCGTCCAACTTCCACTTTTCCAAATGTGAGAAGCGGCCTCCTGCATTTCTGAATACCATCATTTTTGATTTCCCAAGATTTATAGTGAGATTCCAACTTTTACAGAAAGCATTAACCCTGTTTATCATTAATTGCATACCTTGGATAGTGTCACACAGAAAGACGATATCATCAGCATACCCTACCGTAATCATTAAAGAAATGGTCAACATAGTGGAGGAGTTTATTTGTCCTATATGGATTCAATTTGAAAATAGTGCGGAGGAACAGGATCAAACAAAAATGCACTTCTATCAAAAATATGGCATACCGGGGGTTATTGGATGCGTTGATGAGACGCATATTAAAATTCTAGCTCCTAAAAAATCGGAACAGCATAAGCGTGATGGGAACATTCGTGTCACGTGCACAAACTATCGAAGCATAGCATTTTCCGTTCAAAGAAGCAGCTGCTCCCCCCTTGTATTCGCGATCTTATTCTTTCGGTCAGTCATCTTCGGTATTCTTACCCAAATTGCATGACCATTAGCGAGAGTTGGAAGAAAAACTGAATTGAAAACCGCTAACTTGGCTTTGATACCAAACTCGACCTTCCTGGTTGCAGATCTTCCAAGTTGTTTCAAAGTTGACTCAGCTTGGCCAATACTGCAGGAGAGCTAAGCAATACTCCTCGCATCACTCGTGCAAATGACTTTGAAGTGCTCCACCTGCGTGTCAATGGGACTCCACTAACACGTTGAGTGCATTGAACAGGTGTTCTTGAAATGACCATAACCTCTGACTTGTCCACGTTAACCCTCATCCCAGCATCCGCACATACGGCCACAAACCTATCGAGCGCCCGCTGCAGTTCCGTCTGGGAGAATGACTTACTCTCAACTCTCCCAATGTGATACATTCCTCGCCTCGGATACAACATCCACTCTATATACGTACATAATGAAAAGCAGAGGTGACCAACCGCACCCTTGGCGACGTCCAACGCCCACGGTGAAAGGTATCGAGCACCACCGTCAACCCGAACACAGCTGTTACAGTTTGTGTATAGAGACTGAATGGCCTTCAAAAGAGGACCATCAATTCCAAACACTCCAGAGGAGATTGATCCTACTCACATATTCTATTGGCGTCCTGATTCTGTTTGGTTTTCAGAGTAGGACTTACCTGATCTACTGACTACTCTGTACAGGAAGGAAACTTGTTCCTTACCTGACCCACCCCATGTCTGAGTTCAGAATCAACCATCGACTGTGAATCTTACGATCGATCCTGTTTCTGGTTGAGATCAGTTTTATAAGACTTAAATTGGTTACTGAACTTTCGAATTCTACACTCGTATTAAAGCTTCCAATAACATCTAATGGACTGCTGTTAACTCCACAGTAAGCCTGATTCGTCTTCTCAAGTGTTGTCAACAAAACTGATGGGCGAAATCTCTCCTGAACAAAACTAATTGGACTCCCAGAGTCCAAAAACGTTAGCAGAGTAATGGATATTTCCATGTCTTCATTTGTCCATTTGTAGCAAACGCTGCACTCGAAATCGTTTCCACTTGTTTTCGCAAGCTCTTGCATGGCGCTGCAACATTATAACCGGATTTTTGATATCGCACTTCGATGTGATGTGTCCATGCTGGCCACATTTGAAGCAGATGATATCGCTTTTCTGGGGTTGCACTTTCGCAGGCGGTCAGCTGTTTTCGGAATGCTTGAAGGAAAGCGATTTGTTTGAAGGATAGGTGCTGAAGGTCTGTTTAATCCGTCGGTGGTATTTTCACGATGATTGTTTTTCAGTTTCGAATATTTCCGCAATGCTGATTTTTAGTTCATAGAGGCTTTCGGCGCGCTATACAAAGTACTTTTATTTACTTCAGAATCTGGTATACCTTTTTATTACGAATTGGATAAGACCCTCCTCCTCGACATTGCTATGCGAGGCTATCTCCTGCATATGAAGCACATACTGCTGCATTGTTTCGTCACGATGCTTCTTCCTTCCTCGTAGTTCGTTGTTAATGTCCGATTTTTGTCACAACCTTGTGGAATTCCTTTCTTAGCGCGTATTTCAATTCTGACCAACTTCGAATCTTGATGGTTCTGACGAACAATTTGGCGGTGCCTTTGAGAAGTCTCTTCCCATTGCGTTGAATTTGTTGCGATCATCGAGTCCCCAGACTTCGAAGCTCTCTTCGAATTGTTCTAGCCATCGGTGCACCGGGAGGTTATCGTCTCCACTAAATGGCGGTAAAGACTCTTCGATGTCCTTAAAACTGCAATTCGAATTAAAACCGATGTTCGGCTCGGTCTCCTCCAATTCTAGCTCTTCTTCTTTCTGCACAGCCTGCATTGAACTCGTCCTCACCTTCGTTGCTCGACTCGTCAGGGGACGCACGATCACGTGGCAGCATAGAATCATCTGCACTAAGATCTTTGCTGGTCGACGGGATTTCTTGGATTAAATTTGAAAGGTCTTCAGTCGCCAAATCGTGTACAGTTTCTTGAAGACGAACTTTTAACTCGGCCTTAGTGCCTGTAGTTTGACATTTTAATGTTCTAAGGGCACTTTTAAGTGTAGACACTGTTGCAGTCTCTAGAAACTTGTTCCACTCTTCAGTCATTATCATCTGAAAATTCGCTACAGATTATTGCAAGAGTACAACTGGTCGTCTCTTAGTCATTAGCTTTCATTGAAAAGGCGTCTGTTCAAGTGTTCTCGCAGTAAACGCGTTCACCACACCTAAGCCCGAATGTCGACTGCACCTCGCGTCAGCTCATTCTGTTTCCAAAAGCCATGAATCAACGGCCAAATGAAACAGCGGGCCTCCTCCAATTTCGCCAGCATCCCAATCGCTGACGTTTTTGTTCTCAATTCCATGGGAACACATTTCACAATCACTTGACATCAGTCCGCAGCATCATCCCCCGTTCCGTTGAAGAGAACGTGACTAACGCAACAGCGATCGCGAATGCGTCACCCGAGTGAACTACGTCAAGCGAGAAGCAATCAGCCGAGAAGCCAACCACTCAACTCGGACACGGTCCTGCTAGAGCTCACTTATTCTCTCTTTAAGGGAATCTTTCATTTCAGCCTATTTAAAGAAATCGAAGTTAGCACGAATGTTTCGCATTTGCTTTGGCCGCATTCCAACAGAATGTCCCAGTTTACGGTGGCATGTGGGATATTAAACCAGAAGTCGCATCGCATCGCCAGGTACACCAGCACACTTCAAAGGCGGTCAGATATGTGCAAATCATTCAATCGTCGAATCGGTTTCGAGTTATGACGAAAAAATGCCAGAAACCGGCCGCTGAGTCAGGCGGCTGAGAGAATCCGCAGTTCCGTCATGCTGCACTCGTCCGGGTGAATGCCTCACTCATCGTTCTCATCGCGTCATCGTGCTCAGGTGCAAAGGTTGACCGACCGCGCATCTCAGGTGAGCGATGAATGCTCGTGGGAGGTCGTCGTTAATCGCATCAACTGCCAGTGATTAGTCAGAACAGAGCAACCTCTGGTCCGATTGAAAAGCTGTGACACCCGGGGACCCGCCTTCGCTATTAGTGATGCCAGTCGCTGGCGGTGGCATCTTGGCGTGCCCGCAGCTCACAAGGGATACGAAATCTTGTTAATTGGAAAAATACTTTTTGTCGTTGCTCTCCCGGTCGGTCTGACCGACCATCATCGCCCGGCCGTGTGTGTATGCCAAGAACATTTTCGTTTTCGCCTTATCCCCTTTCGCTTGACAGGTTCTTGGATTCGAAATGCGATTTTCTCGTTCAATTCGCCACCCACATTGAGTGATGTTAGCGTTTTCCAATTCGATTGTGGACAATTAGATGTTCTGTCAGTTTGACAGGCTAACAAGGTCGCTCGAGAGCGTTCGTTGGTCAAATGACTGCCACGATTTTGGCTTTAAAAGGCTGCCATTGAGATGTCGAATGCCGTCAAGGCCGCGAAATGTCTGTCAGTAGTCTTGTCTTGTGTTTTATTCGTTTTTTTCGCCAGATTTCCTGTGTGATTCATCTGAGAGTCACTTCTGGACGTCTTTCCTTTCCGCTGGATGTTTATAAAACATACACAGACAGGCACTGAAGCTGAGGCTAAGTGGAGGAGCGGTGTGCTCCGCAAGTAAAGACGATCATAATTGGCGGCTGTGGCTGGAGCGGAGGTTCTTTCTTTTCGCAGGCTAGGCAGCCCGCTTTGTGTCAGATAGCACGCAATCAACGAGCAGTCTATAAAGCGATGTTGATTGTTTTTGGCCGCGCGTTGATAAAACAGATTTCGCCGATTGCCGACGTGTTGATGGGTTTAGTCGATGTTTAGCTAAATGCACGGATATTCATGACTTCCCCAAAACGGCGGAGTAATGGACGTGGTCCGTAAATAGATGGTCGTCATGAGTCAGCGATTGTTGTTTGGCCATGGCGAGTATGTTTTTTGAAAGTGGCATTAATTGAATCTTTCCATGCGTTCTCACATGAACGAGAATTCTTTGGCTTGGTCGCCAGTGTCTTGTATTTGCTGGCGTACACGAAGCAACAAAGTCACGCGAGCGGCTAAAGACGAGTTGAAGTAAGAACAAAACAAAACTCTAAGCGGTTGCGTCATGGTCACAACATTTTCTCCAAGTCCACTTAACCAATTGCACCACAGGAGTTTACCTAGTGGCCATAGCAGAGGCCATTCACTGCGCCGGCTACGTCTTCTAAACATCGCCTAAAACATCTCTTTCGTATTGTGTGAATTGTCTGATAGGAAGTCTGCCATCGACCAAATCTTTACTGCCATCGATCTTATCTTTACTCAATTTGTGTCTAAGATATTATGCGCATTTGAAGACGGCAAAGAAGTCGTTGTAATAGCCACTTTAGTTCAGTCATTATATTTAAACTGACAGCCCTAAGTTTTCAATCTCACTTCGTCAAATGGATCAAATCCTATTTGGTTTGTCTCCAAGTCCATCAAAGCAATTTGTGGCGTACCACAAGGTAGCCACCTCGGTCCATTTATATTCGTACTTACCATCTACCATGTTGACCGTATTATTATGAACTCTCATCGCTCTGTTTACGCCGATGACATGAAAATCTATTCGTTCATCTGCTCCCCCTCTGACACCTACTCTCTACAAGGTGACCTAAATAGTTTTTCTATTTGGTGTCAAAAAAACGATCTCCAACTTAACATCAGTAAATGTCAGTCCACATTCGTCGTATCGAAGCTGTCCAGCGTAGGTTTCTACGTTTCGCTCTACGTGATCTTGCCTGGACTGACAGCTTACCTCCTTACTCTGATCGCCTTATACTTATTCGTCTTGAGTCCCTCGAAAACCGTCGCAAAACTGCCGATCTGCTCTTTCTCTCACCAACTGATACAGACTGCCCCGCACTTCTTGAATTTGTGTCTCTTAGCGTCGACCCCTACAATCTAAGGTCTGCAGCCCTCTTCCGCATTAGACCACATCGGACTAATTACTGCTTAAACTCACCGGTATCAAGAATGTTAAAAGCCTGGCTAATACTATGGAATCCTCCTTCGATTTCCACCTTAGCAAAGCCTCACTTCGAAACCACCGCCAGTCCCATTCTTTCCTGCGCTACTCCTGCCTTTCTCTCTCTACCGTCTAGGTTAAGCTTTACTTTTTAAGTTTAAGTTAAGCTTAATACAAGCGAACAACTTAAACAATAGTTGTTCGCTTGTATTAAGCTTAATAAAATTGGGGGTGTTGTCCACACTCCCACTTACACTTCGGTGACTCCTGGAAAAAAAAACCCAAGAAGCGCAGATCGACACTCACAACCGATTCGTTGCATATGACAGCGTGAATAGAGACGAGTTATACAGGGCCGTGTCTAGCTTTAGCGTTCCTGCCAAACTCCTGTCAGGTTGTGCAGAATGACGATAAAGACCGACCGAGACCGGAAATGTCAGTTCGACAAGGCGACACACTGTCATGTGACTTCCTAAACATCGTTCTGTAGAGGATCCCCAGCACAAGGGGGCCGATCTTTCAAAAGTCCGTATAATTGGTGGCATTAGCGGACGACATTGACGTCGTTGGTCGAACACATCGAGACGTTGGCTAGCATTGAATCGAAGGCGACCGAAATGGTTATAGCGGTGAATGAGAGCAAAACGAAGTTCGTGCTGTTTTTGTGGTATTTCCTGCGGTAGACGATAGTGATGACGTTGTAGTCAAGTCGCACCAATTCGAGGAAGAACAACATCAACGACTTGGCTACAACGTCGACACAGTCAGTCAAGGGTTTTGCCTACCGCGGCACCCAAGTAAACAGTACCGAGATCAAACGCAGAATACCTCTTGTCAATCGCTGTTTCTTTGAGCTCAAGGCGGTAATTGAGTGGCAGAGCTCTCTTCCAAAGGAAAAATCTGCTTATGTATAGCACCTTGATCATCCCTGTCCTGCTCTATGGGGCAGACGCATTTGCAATCTTATGATCTGATGAAGAAGTCATTGATCTTTTCGAATTGTTTGCGTTGATGGCATTTGAAGAAGACCCTTCAGCGACATGAGTCTAGTCATGCGTCTACAAATCGCCATGTGGAATCCCATACATAATACTGTTGTAGTCCGAAGAGAACTCAACATGTTTTTGATTCAGGCTGGGGAACTCTGGTAGCCACTCCAAAAGCTGATCTCCTTTCTACCGAAACCAGTTTTTTTTTTCTGTCGGATATTTTTTAACACTGCACTGGAGCACTCAGACTCAAGAACTGGAATTTCTTGGTCTTCCTGAGGAAACCCAGCAAGCGCTTCTGCGATGACCCTGATCCGAGCAAAGGCGATACAGTGGCAGAGGAAGTGCTCCGCAGTGTGGTCGTCTTCTCCACAGGCATCGCAGAGAGTTCCATCGCTTAGGCCAAGCACATTTAGGTGTTTGGCGAAGGTGTAGTGGTTTGCAGTCTTTCTGTTAAGAGATAACAAGAATGCCGCGGATTTCTTACAGATGTTTGGGAGCATGCACTTGGTTTGTCTACATCCAGGCGAGTCATGCCACCTCCGGTTGTGCTCTCGAGAAGCTCAGCCATCGATGGAAGCCCTAACAGAGGACGTGGGTTATCGCAACGCAGGTTCGGGTCCTAGGAGTATCTCCTCTGATCCTTGTCTAGCAGGTTCATCGGCGATCTCATTTCCCGTGACCCCGTGGTGGCCGTGATGGTCGATCCCGTGATGGCTGATCCAATTTAGAGAAGACTTGCAGTCTTGGACTATCCTTGAAGTTTTTAAAGGGTTGAGCAAGGCCCTAAGCACAGTTTGGCTGTCGCTACAGACACAAATACTTCGCCCCTTCCACCTGTTCTTCACAATATAGTTTGCGGCCATTAGGATCGCATAGGTTTCTCTAACTAGGTGTGCAACTAATGTTGTCGCTCTCCACGAAAGCGCCAGCGCCAGACCCTTCATTGGTATTGGAGCCATCCGTAAAGATTCGACTACCTTCTTTTCCTTCTTTCCCTTTGTACGCGTGCGTCGCAGCTGGATTGCTGGTGTCCCTGTGTCAGAAGGCATATCCACGAGTCTGTGGTCAAAAGAAATGCGGTGCACAAGATCAACGAAACTCCAGTGCGAGTTGTACCAAGGAGCACTTCTTTTTAAACGGAAGGTGGCCTTGAGAGTGCACCCCATGATGTGGATATCAAGAAATGCATCAAGAGCAGAGCCAGGCGTGCTATGGAGGTGCCGAGACAAACCGGTTTTTGAAGCTTAGTGAAAGCAGCTTATTCCACCAAACGACCGATGCATATGATAGAAGAGACCTCACCATAGCCATGTAGATCGGAAATGATCTTTTTGGTGATAGACCCTTATTCCCTTACACTGCCAGAAAACTGACAACGCCTTGGTAGAAATCAATTTACTACTGTAACTACTACAGGGTCATTCATTAAGGGCTTCCTATCCTTAAATTTAAATAAAACAAAGTGTGTGTGATATGTCACCGAACTTTTTTTTTTCGTTTGAAAGGCCTTTCTAAGCCTTTATGTATGGAATATAACATCGTTCAAATGGCCGCCGTGGCTTCTCTGGCGCATCCGAAATGTCCAATTTTCCACGAATCTGGCGCATAAATCGGACTGAATATGACCGATGGCATGGGTTATGTCGGCTTTGAGGGCCGCTGTGGTTTGTGGCTTATTCGCATGGACCTGAGACGTCAGAAAACCTCACAAGAAAAAGTCTAAACAGTCAAATCGCACGATCTCGTTGGCCAGTTTACATCATCTCCACGTGAGATGACCATGCCCTCAAATCGCTCGTGAAGAATTGCCGTGAGCTGTGTGGCACGTAGCGCCGTCCTGTTGAAACCACATGTCGTTTGTGCCAATATCATCCAATTCAGGTCAAAAGAAGACGTATAGCGCTCGCCGTTGACGATGATGGCCTGGCCAACGTCGTTCTCAAAGGAATATGGATCGAAGACGTAGCCGCCAGCTCAAAATCTACACCAATCAGTGATTTTTCGGGATGCATCGGCAGCTATTGGATCTCAGGCGGATGAAGAGAAGAAATGAGGCCATCGTTGAAAATGATTTTTTTAAGGCAAAGTGGGCGGAACTTTTCCCGTACTGGACACCCATTTTGATTAAAACAATTGTATCATTTGCACGTGTTGTTGAACGCTACGTCCGTCCAACGGTGACTTGGCAAAACAGACTGAATAAATGGCAGCCAATTTGACAGATGTAGCTTCAAAACTATGGCCGCTATCAACTGTTAAAGTTGACCTACTGGATGGCGCAGTTGGTTGAGTGCCTGCCCTTGGTAAGAGGGGTTCCCGGTTCGAATCCCAGTGAAAGCAACGCTTTTATCCGGTTTTCAAATCTGGTCCACTCACCATTTTCCGTTGGGTAGTAGTCTCAGTCGATCAGTGGTAGTTATACTGATTTTAGCTATTTTAGCTGATTATAGCTATTACAAGGGTGCTAACGATTTGGCTGACAGCCCATTTGCCTACCTACCGAGGCTGCTGCTGGTAGTGCAATCGATCAGTTTTGAGTATGAGTGATCCAGTCTAGCGTTAAAAACACCTCACACACACCCTTATATCCTCGAACGTTGTTTTTCTATTATGAATGATAGAATGCAAAAATTCACCAAGACACCTCACCTAAGATTCTTGTTCGCTGTGCAGAGCTCAATGCGCTCCGGATGTTTATCGCTTTTCGCGGATCTGCACTTACTGTGTGGTAACTTGTGTATTCTGTGTTCGATGGACGGACAGGACAACTTTACTTTCGCCCGCCTTTAGTATATTGCCCCTTTTTGTCACTGAACTTCGAGTTAATTTTATATTTAAACACTATTATTATTATAAACACAACTTTATGCTTCCATGGGCATAACGAGAAGACGCATATTCCCGCTCCCTCATCCGCCTTAGATCCAACCGTGAAAAATCGCTTATTATCGTCTGACCATCATGGTGGCCCGTAGCGTTGTGGGTCTGTGCGTCAACTCCTTCGCACTTGGACCTACCAATTCCTGGTATGACAAGACATACTTTTCACGGCTCCACCTCTTTCGAGTCACTGACAATGCTCAAGGAGCATAACTGTCTAGAAAAACATTCTCAAACTTGGCCGTTCGGAGTCGGCATACAACTGTAGGTCCCTTCCACTCGTGATAGAACAGTAGCACGCACAACACGAGTGGTTGCTGACAAGCTAGGCCCTGATCCTTTACGGGCTGTAGCGCCACCCATATTATTATATATTATTAGACGTCTGCTGTTCGCTTCAAAATCTGTTACTGCAAAATGGGACTTTTTTTTAGCGTTATGGCCTGTGATCTCGTTGCTTAAATCCCACCCTTGAGCATCCAAGCATCGACTAGAATCTGAGTTTGTTTGACTTGACTGACATCAAGGTTGTTCTGCTGTCGTCTAAAGGGGAAATGTTCTTAAGTTCGTATGATCATCATGCATTTAGATTAGAGCCACTGATCTAATGCATAAGGTAGCCACATGAAGTATAGCACACACTACTCCACCACGAACAAATTTTGACTCCGAATCTGTCGAACAACATATGTGGACGTCCACGTTGACCCCTTCTCATTGGACACTGAAGACAGCCAGCTCGGAGATCGGTTTAACTGGTGAGGTTCAATTAGTGGATCTCTTAATTTGCCCAAATCCCAACCGCAGCTCGTGATGTGCGTGCTATTCTTGCCCTCCACCACGAGTAAATGGGACCTACGACCGTCGACTCCAGAGGATAAGCTTTGAGAAGGTTTTACTAAACAGTTATCTCTCTCAGGTTGCCAGCGACTGCAGTGAGATTGCGGTGAAGCCGTGAGTTGTGACAGCTGTTCGTGGCGGGAATTGAACCCAGACACCCAGCGTAGGAGTCGTTAAAACACCGTCGCCAAGCCTTAAATGGATGCAACCAGGGCAAGAAATGTATTAAATATGTCTCGTACTTCATCAAAGAGAGAGAATAGAGCGTCAGAGAGACTAGACACGCCGTTCGCGGGATCTAATAAGCGGATTAACTCGATGCACTCTTGAGGTTTGTCTGTTCTGTAAGCTTGGCCCACATTTGGGGGTTTGATTCGTTAGTACAAAAAGTAAACACAAACTAATAATTGTTCCCAGCGCCATCTTAAACTATGAGAATGAGTCTTAGTCGTAATCACGTGTTTCAAGCAGAGCAACCCAAGCGTTGTCAGTGTTATTTCCGTTCTGGAGTCAATTCCTTTACGATGAACAACGCTCGACCCGAACTTTACACCAACGCTTATTGCTCACAAGGGAATTCCTTTCATTTCTCCGAATAAATCTTAGCAACATCACCCGACCAGCTGAACACATTCATCGCATTGCATTCCTGGCAGTTGACCCGCGATGATTCATTGAGAACACCCGCAAATCGTATGCAAGGGCGCTGCGAGCGTCAGTCAGAATGCGAAATGGCCTCACAAAAGCTATCAGATGTCAGCAACAACAGAGACGAGAAAAGCGATTTAACGCAATAGTGACTCTGTCAAAACACTTTTAAATAGCCCGCCTGTCAGCATTAAATTCAAATTGATGTGGCTATTTTCAAATGGCCGCACTTACGCAACTGCACGGGTGAACTCTTCCGGCAGTCACAGTGTCCACAGCCTCCGCGGCTTCCAACAGTCCAGTGCGCGTCGCATCGATTGAAGATGATTAATGTCGCCGTCGTCGGCTTCCTGTCAGCGCGTACTCCATGAATGCCAGCATAAATCTGCGCCTCAAAGAGGTACACGCAATTCGATTATGAGTATATTTAGTCGCTCGCCATTGATGGGCCGGGCGGCAGATTTCCTGCGAATCCCCAAGTCGTTTAGTGCCCGACCGCGTCCTCAGACCACCACCCCACTCTCGAGAGCTCTAAATTTATATCAATTCCCGAAGTGAAAGCCTCTCGAGATACGCGGGCACCCCGCCTAGCTACGCTTCCCATCTCATTATTTTCGGAAAACAAAATAAACAGATGTTGGTGTGGTGTGCTCTGCTCTGCTCTGCTCTCGGAAAATCAAAACCGATGACTCAGCATGAAGTCATTTTGTTGGAGCCGCTGCGCCACTCTCTCCGGTTCCCGGTCCGCCTAGCTTCGTTTTAGTGCGATCGTTATTGGATGATGAGTGTGCGCAATTGAAATCAATGTTCAATTCCCAACCAGACAAAGGATGATTCAATGCAAAGTCGGTGCTGGTGGTGGTGGTGCGGCTGATGATCTAACGAGCTGAAATGTGCTAACATGTGCGCCAAGATATACGGCTGACATGTGACATAATTTGAATTCCAGAAATACACTAAGCTTTGTCGCTGATGAGTGTTGATCGCGGGCGTCTCTGCTTTTGGTGAAATTGGCGACCCAGAGGCGAGCCGTTAAGCCGCATGTGTGAGTTCACCAAAATTGGAGGCGACCAGGGTATCCCCAAATGTTAGTCACGATTTTAACAGCGAACACGAGTTCTACTGCGAAGTTGCTCATCGCACACTCGGATGGAGTGAGGCGGGCCAAACACAGGCACTGGAACAGTGTGACGGGAAGGTGAGGCAACACGATGAACTTTTGACATGGTTGTGATTTTTCGATGGAAATAAACTAAGTGATTATCTATTTTATTGCCTGGCAAATGAAAGGCAACCGACATAATTCCGCAAGCGAAACGGAGACAGCGGCATGATTGAAAAAATGGCGCCCAACACAAAATTCGCAGAAAACAGCCACTCTCTGTGAATGGAGATGGTTGCGGAGCCACAAGTGGGACAGAGCTGATTGTCTTCTTATCTGTGTGGCGCTGCAGTCCGGATCCGGTTCAACGAACAGCCTGCGCATCCTAGCGCCATCTCTGGTCAACCTTCAGAATCCTCATGCAAAGTTACGAGGCCGATATTTTCAACTCGTTCTGACAGGCAAACAAGCGTTGGAGTTGTTACATCTCTAACCTGTTCGGAATGTACGAATTTGAATGATGTTTGAATGCAGTACAGTTCTCGCTTGGTGTTGCTGACTGAAAGCTGCAAGAGCTTCACGAATTGTGCTAGAAGGCTAGTAGGCTGACAGTCTACGTAAACTCTACGTAAAGGCACAAACCCATAGAATTCGCCATGACAATTCATAAGGCCTAATAAGAGGGATGAAGACAGCAAGTGCTGCCCACAAGAGGAAGTCATCACAACGGATGAACTTGTCCATACTTTGCCCGTTCCTTTTCCGACATAAATCATTTCACTCTGATGTTGTCGTAGTGGTGTTGTATGGATGTCGGACGCAACGTACGTATTGATTGGGCGCCTCTTTGCAATCAGGTAAATACGATTTTTGTGAAACACAAACGCAACGCGCTCATCGGACTCTATGAGTCAACTTTTCGGCGATGTTTTCAATATTTTTTTTTTGTACCCCCCACCTCTATTTCACGCGAATGTGTATCGACTCATATTTAACCTCCCAATGTTTACTTTTTAAAAGACGTCGCTATTGCAGTTGCTTGCTGACTGTTCAACAATGACGCGGGTTTTAGATTGACACCTCTTGTTGGATAACCCTGGGCTTAGCCCAGTTGTGGGAAGTGCCAACGATGTCAATGAACTCTCCTTAGTTCCATTAACCGGCCTACATTTATCCAGCCGTCCATCTCAAAATGAAACAGAAAAAATACCTTCCACCTACAGTCAACAAATTTGCCACAAATGCGACTTCCTAATTGCATTCTACTCCGCAATCACAAGCAAGGACATAAAATGAGATTTCTAATTAAGCCACTGCCACGGTCGTTACCACAGTTTTTTTATGTGATTCATTTCATTAAAAGCGTTTAGGCATCGCTTTTGGATTTCTTAAAATACCCCGATGATGCCACTTTGCAAAACGCTTCCACTTCTCGTCTCAGTGATGAATGACTAAGAGTGACCCAGTTCCACTCATAATAATTATTCTTCCCACTTTCGCATCGTTTGTCTTCTGAAAAGAGTGACGACACTCTCCGCAGACACGTTCGGTGGGTCGCAGGTGGTCTTAGATGATTAGACTTTATTTCATTGAGCCTGAACAGATTTCGGGCAGGAAGAAAATCAGAGAAAATATATGAGACTGTCGGCAATATGAGCTTAAACGTGTCCCAGTGGGAAGTAGTTACATTGAAGACGGCGTAGAAGCACGTAGCGTCTAGAGATGGCCATCAAATCTGTGAGAATGACGCAACATTTATCATTGTCAGCTGTAGGTTTTATCGACCAAGTTATATTTTCGGGATGATTTCGAGATGACCAATTAAAAAAGCCAGACAATCGTTTTTTGAATCGTTTTTATTTCACATTTATGACAAGTAATAATCCAACTAATAACACTAAATGAGCAAATTAATTCTGGTCTACCAGTTGGACGTCTACCATAATAGACATGAGCGGACTTAAGTCAACTTAATCAATCGAGTGAATACAAAAAAGTTGTAGGATTTTATTTTCAAACATTGACTTGGCATCACTTTTCATAGTGACCGAGAGTTGATTAGCTGTCAGTAAGTTATGCCAAATAGATCCAAATGTTGATATCGACAGAGGCTTACACGGCTATTGAACAACAGATGAAGCGAGCTGGTCTTAATGTAAATGAGGAAAAATATCAAATGTACGTACATTCCAGCAAGATCACATCCGTCTGACAAAACATCACGATTGCCAGCTAAAACTTCCATTGGCAGTTAAGGAGTTTGTCCACCTCGTGGGAAGCATGAACTCCACGAATGACAACGTCTGTTTTTTGGTTTGGTCTTGGAAGGGGACTGTGATGGGGGCGCATCACTTCCACTCGGATGCCTGAGGGCCCATTGTGAACCGGAAACCTCGGTTCCTTCGGTTTGTCGAAACAACAAATCAGAGATCCACTGGCTCCACCAAATAGAGGCGAATGAACGTCGATTCTCCGCCCTAATGGGTCGCCGAATCCGAGACTTCTGGTACGAGAGAGTGATTCCGATCGAATCCAAGTGGTCGAGGACAGAAGACATTTCCCAACTTGTTCAAGAATGACAACAAAAGTTAGAATTAGTGACTTCTCATTCCAAGCAACCATGACTTAATAATTGATGGACATTTTTTTCGCGTGACCTCACCTTCACGCCACACTGTTGGCTCGCCGCAACGCTCTATCAGAGATCCCATCCAATTGGCCGACAGCGCCGCGCCGATGACGGCGACAACAAATGTGCTGCGGTTGTCTGGCTCTTTCTGTAATAAATGGACTCATCGTCAGCCAGCGCACAGAGTGGAGGCATATTTCCATCCGTTTCACATGCTGACGATGTGAGTTTATTTCTGGCCGCGAAATGCCAAAAGTTTCGGAACACAGTTTCGTTTGAGAATGAATTGCGGAGGCGCGCACACAGCTGCTGATTAGTTCGCATTGGAGTGCTGTCGAGTCGAAAGCATCTCTCTCATTGAGACACGCAAATCCGGCGATAGTTCGCGTTTAGTTTCGATGAATTTTTGTGTTTCTGCTCGTCGCTCTGTCTCTTGAGTCACCGCGCGCATCCATGAAGATCGATTGAAGGAGACGCACGTACGTACGGGAAAATTTCACACGACTGATCGATAAACAAAGAGCTGAAGTGAAAAAAAAAAAGACATGAACTCTAAACGCGCGCCTCGCGGGTGAACTCTTGCAACCTGTCCCAGAACCAAGTTCGTACTCAGTCCTCCCTTCTTGTGTTTGTGCTGCTGCTCTTCCAATTGACCAGCGATGGCTTGTGACATAATCCGAAGGATTCAGTGCCTCCGATCATTTGTGGTGCCATTGAATGAAAATATTCTTCTTCGCTTCTCGGGCCTTCTCGGTGTCGGTGTCTTGCTGTTTACTACTTGTCCGACTGCGTGCTTACATCATCGCGGCCGAAGGTTGTGGCTTTTTTTTCGGTGCAGCCGACGGTCAGTGATATCATCTGATTAATTTTGATGTTTACAGCGCGATGCGTTGGAGCGCAGTGCCATGTGCCCTGTCGATGTTTGGCTGTCGGAAATAGTTTTCTTTTTGTGTGCAAACGGCATTCGATTTGATGTTGTGTCAGTGTGTTCTGGTGATTCGTTGATAGTTTGGGGGAAAGCTGCTGCAAGTGCATATTACTGGCTTACGTAAAGGTTCTTGGCCGCAGTCCAGGTTGAGCGGCTGGGTTTCTTAGCTCATGTCAACCGGTGAATAATGGGCACGATGATTGACGTCTTAAATTGTTTGCCCTGCGGTCTTAATTATGAACAAGTATGAACTTTCGTGACTGTTTTCGTGAAGTTCAGGTTGTTATCGCACGTCACGGAGGGCTTGTCGAGAACAGCCAAATAGCTCTGGAAGGCAAGCGTGTGAAAATGAAATACTCAGGGACCTCTGAAAGTGGAGTGTGTGAAGCTACTTGGGACTTGTTCCTATAAGGCTTGCCTTCACCTTTTCAGTTACCTCAAACCAGTCTTCGTTTGACGATCTTTGCCGTCGTCAACAATTTGACTTTGAATTTAGCAACAATTCATGTGTGTCCATCTGAACGCAGGCATTTATGTCCGTGCCCTTCGTGTGTGCCCCGACAAAAGACGGCACTGAACTTTAGATCGGTTCTTTAGAATCTGTTCAATCGACCAGAGAATCGTAAGCAAAGCTATGTCTGGAAGGATTAGTCATGGCTGCCCAACAATTCTCGTTTTAAAGACCGGACAGCACAGCGAGAGCTCACAGAGCTTTTAGTTCACAGAGACTATGCAGCAGGGCTGTGACTAATTAGAGTAAGAAACGATCCCTACTTCAACAATCAGTTTTATACGGCATCACTGGCTGGTCTAATCTTTGGCTGGAAACTGAATGATTCTCTGTAACGGATGAAGCCTTTTTTGGGCCAAATTTTGGGAATTCGAACAAGTTTATAAGACAACACTTGAGACCTTCGAGGAACCTTAAGTGCTAGCCTTAGTGGTTTCATGGGACAACCAGCTTCACGGTTTGAGGGAAAGTCAAAGTATTTGCCGTCCGTCCGTCCGTGAAATGTATCATTTCTCACTCGGTCTCTCAACTTTCAATTGTTTTGAAAATTCATTGGGATCAAGTTTCAAAGTCACTTTGTCACAGCTGCACGATGAACAGTACTTGAAAAGGGGTGATTAAATTTTAAGGGCCGATGTTGATTTTGAATAAAACACAAATTACTTAGGAAATTATTGTCATTCCTTTTTATTATGATAATATTGGATTATGTATGGAACAAAATATCGGCCGAATGGCAGCCGCGACCTCGGCGGCACACCTCCAACCGATGGTCCAAATATTTGATGACGCTGAAGCATAATAGAGGTTTTATGCCGTTAATGTGCCGAATTATCTCATCATTTAGCTCTTGAATTGTTGCTGGATTATCGACGTACACCTTTTCTTTCAAATAACCCCTAAGAAAAAAATCCAACGGTGTCAAATCAAATGATCTTGGCGGCCAATTGACATCGACACCACGTGAGATAACACGGCCATTGAATTTGTCGCGCAAAAGAGCCATTGTTTCGTTAGCTGTGTGGCAAATGGCACCGTCCTGTTGAAACCACATATCGTCCACAATCATATCTTCCAATTCGGGCCATAAAAAGTTCGTTATCATTTCACGATAGCCAGCACCATTCAAAGTAACTGCCTGACCGGCCTCAATTTGAAAAAAATACGGCCCGATGATGCCGCTAGCCCATAAACCGCACCAAACAGTCACTCTTTGTGGGTGCATTGGTTTTTCGACAATCACTCTTGGATTATCATTCGCCCAAGTGCGGCAATTCTGCTTATTGACGAATCCACTGAGGGACTGAAGATGATTTTCTTCGAAAATCCACTGTTGCCATTTCTTGCCACCATTCTGACCATTGACGACGCTTGAAGTGGTCAAGAGGCTTTAGTTCTTGAGTCAATTGCACCTTGTAAGCGTGTAAATGCAAGTCTTTATGCATAATGTTCATCAATGACGAGCGTGAGAGGTGCAATTGTTGGGCACGACGACGAGTTAAGGTGGACGGCTCTTCAGCCACACTATCGCGAACAGCAGCAATATTTTCTGCAGTACGAGCTGTACCAGCATGCACTGGTGTTTTCACATCTCCTACAGACCCGGTTTGCTCACATTTTTGCAAGATTTTTCCGATTGTACGCACATTTGAACAACGATTAAATTGACCGAAAAAATCACGAAGTGCACGATATGCATTTTGATTTGAACGCCCATTTTCATAAAAAGCCTGAATAACTTTAACGCGTTGCTCGATTGTGTATCGTGCCATGGTTCAAATTGAGTTAGTCTGATATTGAGAAATGTCAAATGAAAAATGTGTGCTTCACATTCAACATCGGCCCTTAAAATTTAACCACCCTTTATAAACACTATTCTTGGCCACGGGGTAGAATGACCGAAGACTCGCTTCAAAGGGCTTCATGGGCGTGTGTACATATGCCAACTGAGTGCAATCAATGTCCGTGCCTGTTACTGACCTATCAGGCCAACAACCCTTGGAGGGTCTGAGCCTGAGCAATACCTGCCTGCCATCACTGACTGTCCTAGGCACGCTGTCATCAGTCATCAAAGCCAAGCTGTCTTGCGTCCGCGTTAAATTGGTCTTTATGCCGGAGGTTCGGTGTTCCTCTCCTTCTCGAACTAAGAGACTCGGATTCAAAGACCCTCTTAGCTGTAGCCTTGATGTCCATGAGCTGGATGTGGCCAAGCAAGTGGAATCGACGGATTTTCTTGGAAAGATATTTGGCCATCAGTCAACCTAAAACGGTCACTCAGTCTACTTAGACTCAGCAGACTTAAGGACTCTTATAGGAGTCATAACTGGGCACTGTGCAATTGGCACACATGCTCGCAGGATGAATGTCCCTTGAAGGATGAAGAGGAGGTAGAAAACTTAGATCACCTTCTCTGCTCGTGCAGCGCTCTGGCTAGTCGTAGGTTCCTACATTTAGGGGCCGACTATTTCAATAATCTCAATGAACTAAACAGCGTCAGCATAGGCCAGCTAAATCGCTTCACTGCAAGCACCAACTGGTTCCAATGTTGGGAGAAGTCTATCCGCGTGGTATCACAATGGGCCTACTTTGGCCTAAGTGTGAGTGTCTTCAGCAGTCAGCCACTACAACCTAACCTAACCTGGTACAGCTCGCAGTTGTGTCCATTCACCTTCTTCGCATTCACCTTCCTCGCAGATGGAACTTGGAGAATTTCTCTTTCAAATGCAGTTTTGATTAACGTCCAACTTTCGGCTCCATATAGCAGGACTGAAAAATAAGAGATCTTCGTCCTTCGAGGCTGGAATTTGAAGAAGCAACGGTTGCCAAAGGCGATTCTACGTCGGATCTCCACTGTGATGTCGTTTGTGGAGTTCACGTCTGCCCCGAGCTCGACTACTTTCTTCATTTCTTGTCAAACCAACTTTCGAATGACCACATCGGTTGATCGTTTATTTTTGAGTCCTGTTTTGAACTTGGTCTTGGTCTTGCGATACAGCCCGTTGAGGGCCAGGGCCTAGCTTCTACAGCCACCACTCATGCTATTGTTCCATCACGAGTGAAGGCACCTACTTTTTCATGCCGATTCCGAACGACCAAGTTTGAGAAGCTTCTTCTAGACAGGTACTTATTACTCTGTGAGCATTGCCGGTGACTCGAAAGAGGTGGGGCTGTGAAAATTATTCTTGCCCTACCGGGAATCGAACCTTGAGACCGTAGGTTAAAATCTCACCCAACTTGGTGAGGATAGTATTGAGTAAACGCTTGAAGACAGCTGGATGGCGCCTTTGGTTGAGTGCCTGCCCCTGGTTAGAGGGGTCTCCTCGTTCGAATCCTAGTGAAAGCAAAGTTAATACGCTTTATTCGGTTTTCAAATCTGATCCAGTCACCATTTGCCGTTGGGATCAAATTAACGGCAATGAACGGTAGTCTGACTATGGGTATCACAATGGACGAACATGGTCTAAGTGTTCTGGCGATTTCGCTGCCAGCCCAACTACCTAACCTAACTTAACACTTGAAGAAGTTGAGTGTCCATTGGAGGTAAATTCAAGAATTAAAAAAGTTTAAAAAGTGGAGAGGAATAGGAATCTTTTGACGGATTTTGTGAAAAACCCTAAAAAAAAAACAGGAAATCTGGAATGGAAGATGAGGATTTAATGCAAAAAAATAAGCAATACCTGGCTTGACATTATTTTTTAGCTTCTCTCAATTCCTCGATCGATGGGGAAAGTTTCAACCATAGATTTGCTTTTGCACACACTTGCCAAACTGTTTTCATTACAATGGATCTATGAATCCCAATGTCTTCACCGACTTGAATTCCCGGGCCACCATCTGCAACGAAGGCATACATATTTTCATCTTCTCAATTCTTGGTATGGCACCACCCAAAGAAACTGAGTGGTTACCCATTCCATGTTCTGCAACTCGAACTCTATACATCTTCTTGAAAGTCCCCGAAACGCCGTGATTTATACGTCTTTGTATGTCGCGTTTGTCTGTTTAAACGTTACTGAAAATTAATGTTACCCGTTTATCTTAAGAAAATGTTTGGCAAAGAAATTTGACAGCTCTCCACTCTAGTTTTCAAACTTCAACCTACTTTAAGGGCACATTTTTTATTCGTTCCCTTTAACGAAACCACTTCACTCGTGATCAGAAATAAGAGAGCAAGGAGATATCCAACTTCTACCTCTCTTGCTCGTTGATTTCGTCTGACAGCATTTTTTATACAACGTATCTGTGATTACGTGTGAGCTGTTGTGTTGTGCCTCCAACCGGGGAACCGTGGATTTTGTAAAAGTATGTGAAATACAAGGGAATTCCACACCTCTCTCATATTACATGGACAAGGAGTAATTCTGGCCGAAACTGGATCTCGTATTTCTGATCATGAGTGTTCACTCGGAGTGCTCCTTACAGTTCACTTATTCACACAATCACGCCAACCAAGGTCTGTTGCTTTTTTTTTTTTGCATGGGTGTGGATGCCTTGCATAGGCACCAATGGTCCGACGTCCATTCCTACTGACTAAAACCACCTACCGAATCTTTCCGTTTATTCCCCCGCGGAACTGCGGCTAAGTATTACTTCGCGAGGGACGAACTCAAGCTTTTTTGCTTCGTCACGGCAGAATTCGCGTTCGGCTGCCGTTCTAAAGTTCTTAGATCGCACATTATTCCCACTGCTGCATCGTTCACAACAGCCCAAAGCTCTTCGGATTTCAACTGGTTCCTGGTGTTGGCCGTTCACCAAATTCTTTGCATACCGAGTGCATTCGAAGAAAACGTGCTCCACACTCTCTACAGCGCTTAGGCAGCCAGGACATGATGGACTCGAATCACGCTCTCGCGTGTAAAGATATTCCCGGAAACAACCGTGACCAGTCGGGAACTGCGCAAGATAATAATTTATTTCGCCGTGTTTTCGATTTACCCAATTTTCAAAGTCGGTACGTCCATCTCCCTTTTTGGGACTCGTTCCATCGTTGTTGCCACACTTCTATACGGCGGCTTCTTTCGAGTTTCTTCACTAGACTTACGGTTGGCGCTATTTGCATAGAGATGCTCTCCAAATGTATCCGATTCGATTAATAGGCAATAGAGCGATTGTCTTAGAGTCGCCTGGCTTCTAAGGCTAGGATATCGATTGGTATCCTCTATGGTCCCAATCGATATCCTAGCCTTAGAAGCCAGGCACCAATATCGCCTCGTGAGATACCGTTCCATATGCACTGCTAACTCCCAGTGAACATAATCTACGCACAGATTTGATTCCTTTCGTGTGCGATGTTTTGTTCGCGACGTCAGACCATATTTGTGCCCCGTACAGCTGTGTGGAGGCTGTAACTCTCGCAAGCATTAATCGTTTATCTTCCTTCGGACCGCCGACATTCGACATGAGTCTCGAAAGAGCGCCTATCGCTTTCGACGATTTCTCGCAAGCATACGCCAGGTGATGCTTGCAATTAAGCCGTGCATCAATCGTCACTTCCAGGTATTTTATAAATGGGCTGGAAATAGTGTCCTGTTCTCCGATTTTTATCGTTATCGTCTCTAGCAGGAGACTAGGATACCGTGTTTAAACACAAATTAGATGACGGTAGCATTATTGTAGGTGACCCGTGGCGTTGTGGGTACGTGCGTCGACCCCTTCGCACTTGGACCTACCAATTCCTGGTACGACAAGACATACTTTTCACGTCCCCACCTCTTTCGAGTCACTGGCAATGCTCAAGGAGTATAACTGTCTAGAAACAGCTGCTCAAACTTGGCCGTTCGAAGTCGGCATAAAAGTGTAGGTCCCTTCCACTCGTTATAGAACAATAGCACGCACAACACGAGTGGTTGCTGAGAAACTAGGCACTGGTCGTCTACGGGTTGTAGCGCTACCCATATTATATATTGTAGTAGGTAATAAGCAAAAATCCTTCAGACACGTTCTATCTTGCGTCGCTCTTTCCTACATATTTATTTAATCTACCACATCTCGACCAATAAATAATAACATAACATAACATCAATCAAACTAAACTTAACTTAGCCCTAAAACCGGTTGACGACTCGACTAGACTCATAACTTAGCTTAACTTAGCTAATATTCTACGAGAAATCGTCTTTCCACAGTCGAATAGGCGGCGATCTCTTGCATAGAGAGAACATAATGCAATAAACTCTCATCACGTTGACGCACTCGGCGGCTCAGCTGTCGGTAGACCTCCTGTCTGGTCAAGCTCTTGTCGAATTCTTGTCGAGTCTTCTTAGGCAGTCCCAATTGTCCCCTCGTGCAGTTCGTAGTAGCATCTTCGCAATACCCCCAGAAGTCTCCTTGCACAAACGTATTTGCTCCTGTCGTCGCAACCCACTGACAGAGCCACGTCCTCAAAGTTGGCGATCCACTTTTTGATGCCGTACGAATCGTCACCGAAGAAAGATCGTAAAATATATCGCGAAAGCCCACTCGTCTAGTCGATGATTCAAGCTCTCGTCGCAAGTCTGCTATACGTTTACGCCTTTCGAGACGGGCCAATTCACGTTTCTCCTACACATATGAAGGCGTAGCGGCGCTACTTGCAGTCCCACCTGAGGTTGTAGCACTGTGGCATTGGCATTTGGCACAACTGAAGTGACCGAAGTTTCGGCAGTAAGTGTCGCTGAAGTCGCATTAGTGGTGCTCGCGGCTCCTGAAGTGGTGGCAGAAGTATCTGCAGTAATCACTGAAGTCCTCGGAAGTGCTAAAGGCGTCGTCGAAATCTTCGGAGTCACTACGATCCTCCTGGTGTTCACTTGTGCGCAGCTCCTGTTCGAAGAGAGTTCGCATCTGGGTTAACGATGCCGAGGGTGACACGGCCACATGCGCCTCTTGAAGGGCTTCCTGAATTTTAGTTTTTTGCTGGACATACCGAAATTTCTTTTATATCTAGATGGTCCCAAGCAACTTCAATCCAATCTAGCTATCATTTCTGACACAGAATCTTTCTTATTTTCTACACACACGCTATGGCGCCTCTGGTCGAGGGAGTACGTCGTACTAAATCACATTCCGAAGCTATGTCAGAATATAATTGAAGACACTGTCATAGTGTATCAACCTTCTCCGCACTTGATGCGTCCAACTGGAGATTATTGTTGCTTATGCCGCAGATCCTGGACTCGACTGTAGCACCAACGAATGTGAAGATGCTGAAGAGAAACTCAGCATCACTCGATGATCTGTTGGAAAGAAAATCATGTAGTTCTCCACCCCTTTCATGAATCACCCGAGGTAGGGTGCCCTGTCAAGCCTTTAGTCTGTGGTCAACTTGTTGGGTCCACTGTGCTCCCGAGTACATTAGTTGAGCTCGCAGCATGCATCCATGTCTCGGTCCATCAGTTTTCATTCTGTCGACCTGAGCTACATTGAGGAGTTGTTCTGCCCAGCCTAAGCCCAGCTATTCAATCAAAAACACTGTACCAAGGTCGACTCATAACCACTTATCCATCATCAATACTCAAGCACATCCTGGTCAATTGGAAGCACACACAATTAACTAGTCTGTCTACCGTTCTCATCACATTCCCGATTTCTTTTCCCATAGGAATCGATTTGAAATCAAAAACAGAACAAGCCCCTCAGTGATAAAAAAAAAAAAAACAGTCTTTGCTTAAGAAACTACCATGTGTGAAGGAACTGCCATATTGCCAAAGCAGAGCGACGTACACAGCTGCTGGATCCTCTACAGTACGACATGCGTTCCTCTTACACTTTCCCCGATCTACACTTACCTCACCAGCATCGCACCGGCACAGCATTTTAATTACCACCAATTCTGTTTGTTTCTCATTTCAGCAAAGAGTGATGGAAAAGAACGACTAGTTGTTAAGGAAACAAAATCCGTAATACCAGACGACGACGATGAGTCGCCAAACGCCAGTCCTGTCGACTACGAATACAGCGACCATCAATCACTGCACGAAATGCTGGATCCGTCACTGCAACCAGAGCCGCCCATACCAAATAACAGACTATCACAGGAACTCTATCAGGAGCACATCAGACTGGCCAAAGAGTATTTGCGTGTGGACACCCAACTGTACTATGCCAAAGACGATCGAGACAAGTACTTGGCCACACTGGATCCTGTCGAGAGGGAACAAAAGGAGGCATTTTTAAGGAAGCACAGCGAAAAGGTAACATCCATACTTTGTCGATAGTTGTCCGTGTGTCCCTAAAAGCTGTTTTCTTTCGCAGGAAGAACTACTTGAGTTGTACAAGAATTTGAAACAGCAATTGGAAAGCAAACGTGCTGCACAACAGAATCACAACAATTCCGATCCGCAGACATCACGTTCGGTGAAGCTGCCATCACAGATGAGCAGCGAGGGCCTTGCAACCGAAGTCGTTGACGACGGCTGGCTGGTTATCGCGCCAAAAGAGAGCAACACGTAGCCCATAACCGCTCGGAATGGAAATCTTGCTGCTAAGTCATTTATCTGCTAGGCTAAGTTTTATTAGATCTTTAAGTACTTAATCGTGTGATGTGTGTGTGCGTGTTCGCGACCGACTGAATGTTGTACAATAGTATTGTTATTTAAATTAGATGTAATAAAGTAAAATAAAAATGTGTTGCCATATGCATAAGGATACACAATCGAAATATGTCGTTTCTCTCTCGGTCGTCTGTTGAATAGCAAAGCTGGATGCACTTGCCACATGTACATGAACGTTAGAGGAAGACTAACACGCGTCAGAGGATGCTTGCTTATTGTTTCATTTCCATTGTTGTCGGTTGAAAACAGCACGTCACTCCCAAAGTTCAATCGTTCCAAGTGTCTGCTTCGTCCGTGGACCTTTCTTTATTCACCACTTGCACCGAAGACGAAGTACACTCGTGTTCTCTAAGGACCACGCAGCTATTAGATGAGGTTAGGTTAGAGTGACTGGCTGCTCATTAGTAGCAGTCACACATAGGCCAGAGTATGCCCGTTGTGTCACCACGTGGAAAGCAGAGGAGATCACAGATGCTACTTAGTTCCGTCAAGAATTTTGAAGTAGTAGGCGCCTAGGTGACGTTTTCTACGCGGGAAGAGAGCGCCGCAGTTGCTAAGAAGATGTGCAATAGTTTCTTCATCTCTGCAGCTCCTGCAGAAGTCTATATAAAGGAGGCCTAGTCTGGAGGCATGTGTGCCAATGGCCTTGGTCTTGGGATTATGTCTACTCATTCTGATCAGGCTACATGAGCGTTTTGGATCAATAGTAGGCCATAGCTGTTTTGTAATGAGGCACCCAATGCCAAGTACACCATCTACGATTTGTGTGAGTAAGCGTTTCAGTATTCTCTCTAAGTCAGTTTCCTCATTCCCCATTCTGATCCTTGCTTCAAACCTCTTGCGGTTATGTTGAGCCCAGAGTTTCTTGGCCTGCTTCATACCATGAGCGTTGTTCCATGTATTTGGCGGGCTCCTTCTTTCTAGTTCCCTGAGGACGTGATCTCCTACAGCGCAAAATGGTTCGGGGTATATAAAATGTTCCGATGCTCCTTTCCTAGACAGGAAGTCGGCCATTTCAGTGCCTTCCCCCCCCCCCTCCCCCTTTATTTCGGGTGTTTTCATAAAAGTCAGACAAAGGACTGCGTTATACATGTTCATTAATGCAGATATACGATCATATTAACTTAGATTAACTGCCTACTGCCTACCTACTGTTCATAAACGTCAATAGCTCATCGATGTCGGGCAGATTGTGCAGTCATTATATTTTGATTGCAAAAAAGGTCAGTTGTACTAGCGCAGATTTCCGACGTTTATGAAAACAACCATCCACATCATGGGGTGCACTCTCAAGGCCATCTTCCGTTTAAAAACAAGTGTTCTTTGGTACAACTCAAACTGGAGTTTCGATGACCTTGCGCACCGCGTTTCTTTTGACCACAGACTCATGTATATGCCTTCTGACGCAAGGACACCAGCAATCCAGCTGCGACGCACATATAAAGTTGACTTTCCCTGCACTCAGCACTGGCTATAGCCAGAATATGAGAATATGAGGAAAAGAATGTAGTCGAATCTTCACGGATGGCTCCAAGACCAATGATGGGCCTCGCGCTGGCGCTTTCGTAGAGAGCTACAACATTAGACTGCACACCTCGTTAGGTAAAATTGCGTCGGTCTTCCAAGCGGAAACCTATGCGATCCTAATGGCCACGAACTATATTGTGAAGAACAGGTGGAAGGGGCGAAGTATTTGTGTCGATAGCGACAGCCAAGCTGTGCTTAAGGCCCCACTTATCTCTTTAACCACTTCCAGGATATTCTCTAAATTGGATCGGCCATCACGGCCATCACGGGATCACGGGAAATGAGATCGCCGAACCTGCTAGACAAGGATCAGAGGAGATACTCCTAGGAGCCGAACCTGAGCTGCGATTACCCGCGTCTTCGGTTGAGGCTTCAATCGATGGCTGGGCTTCTCGAGAGTACAACCGGAGGTGGCATGACTCTCCCCGACGTAGGCATACCAAGCGCATACTTCCAAAAGTCTGTAAGAAATCCGTGGCATTCTTGTCATCTCTTAACAGAAAAGACTGCAAACGACTTACCGGCGTACTAAGGGGCCACTACACCTTCGCCAAACACCTAAATGTGCTTGGCCTAAGCGACGAAACTCTCTGCGACGCCTGTGGAGAAGACGACGACACTGCTGAGCACTTGCTCCGCCACTGTATCGTCTTTGCTAGGATATGATCCATCTGCTGGATTTCCTCAGTAAGACTAAGAAATTCCAGTTCTTGAGTCTTGAGTCTGAGTGCTCTTCTTGCAATAACTCGGTGGCCCCGGTATTCAGCACATTTGAAGTTTAAACTGTTCTGCCTCTCTTATCTAGAGACGAGCGACAGTCAGACACGCAAGCGACAGCCGGACACAACATTGATGTTCATAGAAATCGGTTCTAATGCCTCGATAGCTGCTTGACTGGCGGTGAAGCAAAACACCATTTTAGTGCTTCTCGAAATGTCAACATTTTAGCCTGAAATGACTCCGCAATGATCATCGAGTTGCTTGGACAATCTGATGTTAAGATCGTTACAGAAATTTCCAGTAGGCTAGTGGTTGATGGAAAAGCCTAACCTAACCCAATTCTCTGCAGCAAAACTAACTGCTGACTTAACAAAGGCACAAGCGTTTGTGAATGGCTTACATTCTTTGACGCTGCCTCTCAGCCAGTGTGCTTCCCGAGACATCGCTTGTAGCGAAGTAACCACTATCTGTGATGAGCAGACGGTTCCCACACCTCAACATCCATAAAGGGACCTGGAGGTCACCTGATCAATCAACCGTCAACCAGATTGATCACATTGCCAGTATCCAGTATTCTCGATGTCCGAACGTTCCGAGGAGCCAATATTGACTCGGACCATTTCCTTGTTGTAGCCAACGTACGAATGAGGATATCGACAGAAATACGGAGTCGAGACAGGACACCTCGGTTTGATGTTGGAAAGCTACAATCGCAATCGATCGTTAGGAACTTTGCCGACCGAGTCTCCCTGAAACTCTCCGAAAGTTCGACCCTGCCTACACCCACAATAGACCAGGGATGGAAACGTTGTCAAGAAGCCATCAAAGAAGCTGCTGCCACTGATTTACTGGGTTTTACGACACCACCAAGAAAAAACCCATGGTTTGACGACTAGTGCAGGCAGGTACATGCAGCCAAACAGGAGGCCTACAAGGCAACTCTGCATCGAACAACGAGAGCTGTTCGTGGCCTCTACGAACAGAAGAAAGGGGAAGAGAACCGGCTTCTCAGTTATCCGGAGTTTATAGACCTCGGACGGAAGCCTGCAGGGATGAAAATGGACAACTAGTAGTAGAGACGCAGTCGGATGCTGAGAATTTGGAAAAATCACTTCTGCAGACTGTTAAACGGGGATGACAACACAAACTCCGCTGTCAGGCAGAATGTTCCACTTAATTTGGACGAGGATGACCAAGAATTCCTTCCCCCCGACTTAGTAGAGACTGAAGTCGAACAAAGCTGCTGGAGCAGACGGACTGTCCGCGGAACTGTTTAAAGCAGCTGGAGATGATCTGGTTGGGCGCATGCACCAGCTCATCTGTAAGATATGGTCGAAGGAAAGCATGCCCGATGACAGGAATCTCAGCGTCGTTTGCCCGATCCACGAAAAAGGAGACCCCTTCAACTGCGCCAACTACCGAGGGATCAGTCTTCTTAACATAGCGTACAAGATCCTCTCTGCCGTTTTGTGTGAACGCCTGAAACCATTCGTGAATAACCTGATAGGCCCTTATCAGTGCGGTTTCAGGCCGGGGAAGTCCACCAATTTTCACACTGCGGCAATTCGTGGAAAAACCCCAAGAGATGCAAATCGACACCCACCACCTATTCGTCGGTTTCAAGGCCGGATATGACAGCGTGCACAGAGACGAGCTATACAATGCCATGTCCAGTTTTGACATTCCCGCCAAACTCGTCAGTTTGTGCAGGATGACGATGGAGAACTCTCGCTGCTCCATCAAGGTCGGTAACCAACTCACCGAGACCTTCAATGTCAAAAAAGGTTTTAGACAAGGCGACGCGCTGTCATGTGATTTCTTCAACATCATACTTGAGAAGATCGTGCGAAACTCAAATGTCAACACCAGAGGCACGATGTTCCAAAAGACCGTTCAACTGCTTGTCTACGCGGACGACATTGACGTGATTGGTCGAACACAGCGAGCCGTCAATGAAGCGTTTGCTGGCATTCGCAGTGAATCAGGGCAAAACTAAGTACCTGCTGTCATCACGAAAGGACGCACAACATCGACGTCTCGGACACAGCGTCATAATGGGCAGCAGAAACTTTGAGGTAGTCAAGGACTACGTCTACCTCTGCTCTGCAGTAAACAGGGACAACAACACCATTGAGATCAGCGCTGTTTCGCTCTCGAAACATTAAGCTGACTTTATAAACGTCAAGTTTTTTTCTGCATTTCATTTGACATTTCTCAATTTCAGACTAACTCAATTTGAACCATGGAAAGATACATGTAAAGTTATTCAGGCTTATTATGAAAATGGGCGTTCCAATCAAAATGCAAACCGAGCACTTCGTGATTTTTTGGGTCAATTTAATCGTCCAAATGTGCGTACAATCGGAGAAATCGTGCAAAAATTTGAGCAAACTGGATCTGTAGATGTGAAAACACAGAAACACACACAGAAAATATTGCTGCTGTTCGCGATAGTGTGGCTGAAGAGCCGTCCACCTTAACTCGTCGTCGTGCCCAACAATTGCACCTCTCACGCTCGTCATTGATGAACATTATGCGTAAAGACTTGCATTTACACGCTTACAAGGTGCAATTGACTCACGAACTAAAGCCTCTTGAAAATTTCAAGTGTCGCCCATGGTCAGAATGGTGGCAAGAAATGGCAACAGTGGATGATCAATTTACGAAGAAAATCATCTTCAGTCCCTCAGTGGATTCGTCAATAAGCAGAATTGCCGCATTTGGGCGAATGATAATCCAAGAGTGATTGTCGAAAAACCAATGCACCCACAAAGACTGACTGTTTGGTGCGGTTTATGGGCTGGCGGCATCATCGGGCCGTATTTTTTTCCAAATTGAGGCCGGTCAGGCAGTTACGAACGAAGATAACGAACTTTTTATGACCCGAATTGGAAGATATGAATGTGGACGATATGTGGTTTCATCAGGACAGTGCCACTTGCCACACAGCTGACGAAACAATGGCTCTTTTGCGCGACAAATTCAATGGCCGTGTTATCTCACGTGGTGGCGATGTCAATTGGCCGCCAAGATCATGTGATTTGACACCGTTAGATTTTTTTCTTTCAAGCAGCAACAATTCAAGAGCTAAAGTATGAGATAATTCGGCACATTAACGGCATAGAACCTCAATTATGCTTCAGCGTCATCGAACATTTGGACCATCGGATGGAGGTGTGCCGCCGAGGTCGCGGCGGCTAGTTGGCCGATATTTTGTTCCATACATAATAGAACCATACCAATATTATCATTATAAAAAGAAAAGACAACAATTTCCTAAATAATTTGTGTTTTATTCAAAATCAACATCGGCCCTTAAAATTTAACCACCCTTTATAACACTCTAACGCTCTATGGCGCAGTGAAGCAATGAAGAAGCTCTTGGTCGTTTTGAGAGAAAAGTGCGTTCTTTGGTCCTGTTTGTATTGATGGCGTCTGGAGGAGGAGATTCCACCACGAACTGTACGGGCTGTACAGCGGCATGCACCTAGTTAAGCGTCTTCGGATCCAACGCTTTAGATGGCTAGGTCATGTAGAGCGGATTCACACCACAGCTCCGGCCCGAAGAGTCTTCGATTCCGAGCCATTGGGACAACGCAACAGAGGGCGTCCTAGCCAACTTGGTGTGCATAACTGGAGGCAGCTGGCGAAAGATCGTGCTGACTGGAGAGGCTTGTTGGTTGAGGCCCAGGTCCACCCCGGACTGTAGCGCCAAACAAAGAAGAAGAAGAAGAAGAAGAAAGTAACCACGACAAAGAATGACAATGCTCTCAATGGAATCGTTTAATATATAAAAAATATAACTTTAAACTTAACAAACTACAATGTGCCCATTGTTTCCTGCACCTTCGGTGTGCTTAGCCTAATCACTGAGTTAAAAGTGTTCACGTCAAGGACGAGGTGAAGATTTGTTTCAAGATCTGCGGCAGTGCCGAGAGGTCCATGCACACGTAACTGTGTCCCGCTGGCATCTGTGCGTTTATGCTGAAAGGAAAAGGAATTGCTCATGTCACACGAACGAATCGAAATTGGTATTCAATGCGGCAACTTACTAATCGGCCTCCTCTTCCAAGCTGCCAATGAATATGACATGACCCCGAACTTTGGGTTCTCCTTTTTTGAGTGCCGTAGCCAAGTCCTTGGGATGAATGCCGTATCTGGAGAGATTCGCATCGCTAAGGACGATCACGATCGAATTGTCGTAGTCCTCATCGGCAAGGGTTTCGACGGCGTCCTTGATTGCCCGCACGGTGTTGTCGCCTGCCCAGCAGAACTGCGAGTGCGCGTGCATCATGCGAAGGGTCTCCAGCCGCTCCTTCTCCGTTACCGGTGGACTGCCAGCGTTAACGAATGGAATGGCCGAGCCCTCGCCGCTGTGGCCAACAATGTCGTACACGATCTTCTTGTCGTATCCCTCAAATGCCTCCATCACCATGACGGTGGCTTCAAGTTCGCGATCCAGGCGCTGATCATAGCCGTTGAACCTGTAACGAGGGTACTTGTACTCACACACAATGGATGCGAGCGAGCGCGGAGGTACTCACCTGTACATGGAACCGGAGACATCCACAACCAGCTTGAGGCGATTCGGCTTCTCTTGGACATGGTCCGCCCAGGGATTCGCCTCCGCTCGTCGCCGGTAGATGTTCTTCTCGCCCGTGATGCCCTCAATCAGGCGAGTATCGTCCAACTCGCCGTGCGTCTGATACTTCTGCCATTGGCGCTCCTTGCTCTTGGTTTGCAGCGCGTCCATAATCGCCTTCAGCTGCTGCACCTGCTTCCGGATTGGCGCACTGAACTGCGCGTACAGGTTGTAGTCGTGGTTGGACATCTTAATCTCCTTCAGCTTCTCTTCGAAGGCCTTGCGGTTCATCTCCCTTGCGGCGCGCTTCACCTCCTCGGGAATGTCGTCTTTCTCCTCGTCGGACAGTTGGTGCACCTTGTGACCAGCGTCTAGCCGAAACGGACCACCCTTGCCGCCTAGGCCGGCTGTGTCGCGACCGCCAGTGCCGCCGGCCCATGTGTTGCCGCCGACATGTGGCTCGTTCTTTGGGTCGACTTTGCCATACTTGGGTGCGGACACTCCCAAGCCACTGTGCCGACTCACGGTCAGTTGCAGTTCCTTCTTCTTGCGCAGAGCGTACAGCTCGTTCTTGGCGTAGGAGTCGATGGGCAAGCCGTGCTTAACGAGGACCTCTGTTACTTGGGCCAGTGCCTCGGGCGAGTAGCGATCGAAGTCGAGGACGTTGCCAACCAGCTCCGACATCGACTCGTCGGGGAACTTCTCCAAATGCTTCACAATGTTGACCACCTCTCGAGTGGAGTAGGGGTAGTTGAGCAGCCCCTCGTCGGCCATGGATCGAAGCTCGCCGAAGGCGTTCACCAGCGTCGCCAGGGTCCTCTTTGGAACGGACGGCCCATACTGCTGCAGCAGGAATATCTCCGAGTCTGGCGAGGGGTTGTCGACCGCGTGACAGCTGAAGACGTCGCCCAGCGATGCGAAGAAATCGTTTCCCAAAAACGGGAACCCGGGCCTGTTGGCCAGGACGATCACTCTGAAGTTCGGATGTGTCTCGATGACTGCGGCCTCATTCGAGCCCTGGCCTGGAGCAACAATCTTCCTTCCGTCGGACAGGATCATCTCGCCGTCCTCGACAAGTGTCCGCAGGATGCAAGTGACGTTTACGGGCGCCTTGTCGGCCTCGTCGATGACCAACACGTGGCCCTTCTTCACAGCCTTCACCAGAGGGCTGTCCTCGTACACAATTTGGCCGTCCCGCAGAGTCGACTGCACCGTCAAGCTGTGCACAGTCGTGTCCCTGTGCAGCTGGAGGTACTCCCGCGGCTTGTTCATCAACTGCAGCAGCTTGTCGATCAGTTTATTCTTTCCGACGCCTTGGTTGCCCACCAGCAGAAGGTGATCGCCGATCAGGAAGTCCTGCAGCAGCCGCTCCAGCAGCTTCACGTGCTGTGGGACGTCGTAGAAGAGCGTGCTTGGAATCTTGCTCTCATCCTCGACGGGAGTGAGCTTCATTTCGGTCTTGCCAATGCGCAAGGTGTCGCCGTTCACCTCGATTGTCCTCTTGTTATTTCCCTCCGACTGTCGCGACGGCGTGATGCCGACTTCCTTGATGGCGTTCTCCAGGGCAGCCCGCGGAAGCGCTGGCAAGAACTTCGATAGGAAGGTGTTCTCAATGATATCGTAGACGGAGTTCAGCGGACTTGGATCGTTCTCATCGGGCGGGTAGATGGCCATTCTGCGAGAAATCTTCAGAAGCTGCCGCGTGGACAGCGTGCCTGAGAGATCCTTCAGCATGGGATCGGTTGCGTCGCGCAGGACGTGCGACAGATTGATTATCTTGTGAATGTTGCTGTCAACGTTCGCATAGAGTTTGTTGATGATCTCGAACTCCTCACTGCGCTGCAGGGGGCGCACTTCGACGAACAGGAAAAGACTGAGCATCTCTGGCGTGAGCCAGTTCGGCGCAGTGGAATTCGGATTCGGAGGTTCGGCCAAAGCTATCAAGCGGAATGAATCGTTAATTTTGAGAATATTTCGAGCAGTCAGTTCGGCCTCGGTGAGCCCCTGCGAGAGGAGCGCCTCATATCGGTCGCTTCGCAGCATGGTCGTTCCATCGCAGAGCTGCAGCTCCCGATCGTGAATAAGTCTAGACAGGGGGAGGAATCTCGTGAGTTACAATGGGACAGGCGCTGGACAACTCTTACCTTTGCAACACGGAGGCGGTGCTCTTGTGAAGCCGATGGATTCCATTCAAAATGGCCACTGTCCCGGTCTTCGCGGCTCGCACCAGAGGCGAGTCACGCCACACAGTGTCGCCCTCGACAGTGGTTATCCTCTGCTGCACCAAGTCCCGGGACGTCATGTCCTCGTACAGCACCATCGTCTCGACGGTCTGATTCAGCAGATGCATCAGTTGATTTGTCAGTGTGGCCTTGCCCACCCCCTTTTGGCCTAAAACGAGACAAGCTGTTTATCGATGTTCATCCGTCGGAAGCAAAGAGTCTCTCACCGATCAAGCAAACATCGCCTACGGCATACTTCTGGACCATGGACGAGAGTATGTTGCGCTGGTGATCCAAGTCGACGAAGCCCTTGCTCTCGTGGGGTTTCCGTCCCCCGGGCAGAGTCAGTGAAACGTCGTCGATCTTGAAGTTGACTGCAACATCTGAGCCCTTGTCGGCGGATATCGCCTTCACAGACCTCGACTCTGTGGCGCTGATCTTGAATGAGTCCAGCAGATTCTTCACACGATCGATGTGCTCCTTCTTCAGCGCGCTTTGGTACGGGTACAGGGCACAGATGCCTTCGTGGACACTTATCGCCGGATTGCTGTTCTGTCAAAGCGCACATAACGTTAACCGAGTTCATTGCTGGTTGGGGTGGGGGAAAAACTTACCAGCATTCGGGCAACCAACCGAAGGTTGTCCAGCGGAAAGTCTGGCAGGTTCACTGATGAATCGGCGGAATGAACTGCCAAGCCAAACGATACCAAACTTCTCAGCTTGGCCTCGTCGACGTTGGGCGACTGCTGTCTAAGCGTGGTTAGCATTTCCTGCAATGAGAGTTAGCTTGTCTTATAGGAACGCCTGGTACCACCTTAATCCCTAACAAAGCAAGATTACGAACCTCAAATGAGAAGTGCGTGATGTTTCTGGACTGAAAACGCGACCTCAAGGGCGGATCCAACGGCGTTCCCTTGTACTTCTGTGTCGGCAAGCCCAACGCGACAACTCGGAAGTTCTCCGACACCCGCAGCAGTCCCCATTCATCCAGCTGTTCCTTCGTGTACGTCTGAAACAAGATCCCCGTGAGATCGGAACGCAGGGAAACGCGCAGAAAAGCCTACCTTCAGCAACGTGTCATACCGCTCGGGTGCCATCAGGAACTTTCCATTCTCCAAATGCATCTCCCTGTTCTCGAGCAAATTGTTCAGGATCGGCAGGACGTTTCGCTCGGCATGTTCCACTCCGTCCAGAACGAGGAGACGTCCATGTAAAGCCGCTCGTACCGCACACTAAACGAAATCAAACACTGAAGCATCTGAGAAGTCTGTGTGTGTATGGGGCTACCTGGTCAAAGTACACGGCGCCTTTGTCTTTGATTTCCCTCCGTTGCTTTAGATCACTCTCAGTGGTGTCCCTGCTCAGCGCAATGTACTCCAACTCCCTCTGGGTCAGCTCGGAGAACTGCATGGCGATGTTGCGACGCAGCGGTCCCGGATATCCAAGCAGAAACATGTCCTGCTTCAGGGAGTCTTTCTGCAGCATCCATCGCAGATGATGCAGCGCTGATTGCGTCAATTGAATGCTTCCATCTTCCCCGTATTGCACTGAAAATGAAGATAAACTTGGGTCAGGCACACTGCATCACACGTGTCTGAGTTCAGAAATTACCATATTTTTGAGGAACTAGCTCGAGATTAGCCGGAGTTTGAATATCTTTGGTTACATCACCAATTGTTATCTGACCTTCGACTGTTTGCGCTTTTGTGCAGAAAAATTGTGGCCTGATGTGATTGAATTTTGACGTGTAAATGCCGGACAACACACGCCCGCTCTGGGGCAACAGACGGGAGGGGAGGAACATAATTCGAAAAAACGACTTTACACTAAAAACGCGATTACGACGATGAAATCATGCAGAAAAAAAAACAGCCAACTGAACTGGGTGAACGACACAAGACGGAAGATGGGGAAAGACGTCACAACGGCTAGTGTCAGTGCGCACAGCTGTGGAATGACAGTTGTGATGTAATGCGCTTTTTTTCTTGCGTGCAACACGTGGCTGAGAGGGAAATAATAACAAATGAGGGCTGTGCGGTGGTGGAAGTGAGATGGAAGCCAAAACAAATGACAAGTGGAATGGGATTGTAGTAGATTTCTTATGCCGAACGAAGTGGGGACAGTTTGAAGGGAAATTTCATGTTTTTAAGCGATTATTGTTGCGTTGATGAATAAATAGAAGAGAAACAGCAAAGGTACGAATTGGAATTCGTTGCAAATGATTACTAGTTTAGAGCTTCAACGAGAGCATCTATTACTATTTAAAACATTTTTAAGAAGGGGGCGAGACACACCAAAATTGCGGCTAAGGGCTGTAGTACCACACGGCATCGATAAATGGAGGCAACGCCCAGAGAACTAAAATATGGTCATCGAAGACAAAAACTCAAGGAACACCACTCTCTGGCCTCTGGTGTGATCTCTATTCAGGTCTCTGTTCAGGTCTCTGTTCAGGTCTCTGTTCAGGTCGCTGTTCTGGTCTCCAGTCTGGTCTCTGTTTAGGTCTCTGTTCTGGTTGCTGGTCTGGTCTCTGTTCAGGTCCCTAATCTGGTATCTGCTCTGGTCTCTGATCTGGTCTCCGTTCTGGTCCCTGGTCTGGTCTCTTGTCTGGTCTCTGTTCTGATCTCTGGTCTGGTCTCTGGCCTGGTCTCCATTCTGGTCTCTGGTTTGGTCTCTGGTCTGGTCTCCAGTCTGGTCTCTGTTCAGGTCTCTGTTCTGGTCGCTGGTCTGGTCTCTGTTCAGGTCCCTAATCTGGTATCTGCTCTGGTCTGGTCTCCGTTCTGGTCTCTGTTCTGGTCTCTGATCTGGTCTCTGATCTGGTCTCTGGTCTGGTCTCCAGTCTGGTCTCCGTTCTGGTCTCTGGTCTGGTCTCCAGTCTGGTTCCTGGTCTGGCCTCAGTTCTGGTCTCTGTTCAGGTCTCTGTTCTGGTCTCTAGTCTGGTCTCTGGTCTAGTCTCTGGCCTGGTCTCTGGTCTGGTCTCTGGTCTGGTCTCCATTCTGGTCTCTGGTTTGGTCTCTGGTCTGGTCTCTTGTACGTACTCTGATCTTGTCTCTGTTCAGGTCTCCTGTCTGGTTTCTGGTCTGGCCTCTGGCCTGGTCTCTGGTCTGGTCTCTGTTCAGGTCTCCAGTCTGGTCTCTGTTCTGGTCTCTGTTCAGATCTCTGGTCAGGTCTCTGGTCTGGTCTCTGTTCTGGTCTCTGATCTGGTCTCTGATCTGGTCTCTGGTCTGGTCTCCAGTCTGGTCTCCGTTCTGGTCTCTGGTCTGGTCTCTGATCTGGTCTCTGGTCTGATCTCTGGTCTGGTCTCTGGTCTGAACTCTGGTTTGGTCTCTGATCTGGTCTCAGCTCAGGCCTCTGTTCAGGTACCTGGTCTGGCCTCTGGCCTGGTCCCTGGTCTGGTCTCTGTTCTGATCTCTGGTCTTGCCTCTGGTCTGGTCTCCGTTCTGGTCTTCAGTCTGGTCTCCATTCTGGTCTCTGATCTGGTCTCTGGTCTGATCTCTGGTCTGGTCTCTGGTCTGAACTCGGGTTTGGTCTCTGATCTGGTCTCAGCTCAGGCCTCTGTTCAGGTACCTGGTCTGGCCTCTGGCCTGGTCCCTGGTCTGGTCTCTGTTCAGGTCTCTGTTCTGGTCTCTAGTCTGGTATCTGGCCGGGTCTCCGTTTTGGTCTCCAGTCTGGTCCCTGGTCTGGTCTCTGGCTGGTTCATCATGTGTTCATCTTGTCCGTCTATAAACTCATCACAGGCAGGTGCAAGGAGCTGACACAAGTCCTGTCTGTCTGTCTGTTGCGTTGTCGTACCGGACCCAGTGTTCCATCACCCAGCGGCCATCCCCTGAGTCTTCCTCTCCTTCGAAGCAAAATTAGTTAAAACTCATTCATCTGCAAGCACTTGAAGTTCCATACCGTCTCAGTTCCACAATCAAATTCAATACAAACCACATCTCTTATCAGCGCCTCGCCACAGAGACAATTACAATCGACCACTTGACCGACCGACCGGCCGACCGGCCGACACATGTACTCAACTGTGTATCTAAACGAAAACACAGTAGGCAGTGTTGTTTTTCAATTAGCAACCAAATCAGCCACCACACACCACTTCGTAGTGATACTTGGTCTCTGATAAAACATTGCCTCGATGGCGGGCAATCCAATAGACTCCCATGCCCACTGGTCGTTGTGTAGGCTTTCGTGTACGTGCACGAACATGTCGAGCCGTGAGAACTTCTAATGATTTCATTCACTCCCAATTGCACAGACATTCGCTTGGTCTGGCTAATTTTAGTATTTCCCAGATTAACGCTGACTTCGGTTATCAGCTAGAGGCCGCGTCTTTTGAACACCGCAAAAGTGTACCGAAGTGCCGGAGGCAGGCAACCGACTGCGAACCGCTGGTGGGAAAGAACTTTTATCAGTTGTCAAGCTCCTAAGCTTGTGTTTAGAACGGAATCAGTCTAGATATATTTCGAATCTAATGGTGTATGGTTTCCGTGCGAATGTGAGTGTGTTTCAAATTTCACTCTGCAGTCAGGAGGCGATAACAGTGGCTGCTGGATGTGCAATCTTGGTTCATTTTCAAATCTGGATGGGTTCGGTGATGATAATTGATTTATTTGAAGGTGGGAATCAGTCAGTTGAGATCTTACTTACTTATGAGGCCGGCGGCCGATGGAGGGTCCGAGCCTTCCATCGTTGACGGTCCTGGGCACACTGCTTCCAGTCATCAAGACCAAGCTGTCTTGCATCCGCGATTACTTGGTCTTTATACCGCAGATTCGGTGTTCCTCTCCTTCTCGAACCAGGAGGCTCGGATTCAAAGACCCTCTTTGCTGGAGCATTGATGTGGCCGAGCCAGTGCAGTCGACGGATTCTTGCCTTCCGGACTACATCCACATCCTGGTACAGCTCGTAGAGTTCGCGGCTGTGTCTCTCCTCCATTCGCCTTCGTCGCAGAGGGGACCATATATCCGACGTAGAACTTTTCGTTCGAAGGTACCAAGAATCAGCTCTGCAATCTTCCGTAGCGTCCAGCTTTCGGTTCCATAGAGCAGGACTGGTAAAATAAGAGTTTGGAAGAGCATGATTTTGGTCCTTCGAGTCCGGAGTTTTGAGCCCAGTTGTTTGAACAAACCGAAGCAGCACCGGTTGCCAAGGGCGATTCTACGACGGATCTAGACTGTGTTGTCGTTTGTGGAGTTCACGTTTGCCCCGAGGTAGACAAACTCCTTTACTGCCTCGAAGTTGTAGCTCTCGATCGTGAAGTTTTGTCCAAGGTGGTGTGCGACGGATCGTTTTTTGGTCGACAGCATTTTTTCCTCATTGACCTTGAGACCAGTTCTTTTCGCCAGTTCTTCAATCGCCGTAAGAGCCTCCACTACGGCACGTTGAGAACGTGCGACGATGTGTATGCCATCTGCGTACCCCAACAGTTGGACTGACTTGTAGAAGATAGTGCCGCCCGTGTTCACAGCTGCCCTCCGCACTATCTTCTCCAGTACCAGATTGAAGAAATCACACGACAGCGCATCTCCTTGCCGAAATCCAGTGCAAGTTCCAAACGGCTCGGAAGTCCTTGAGCCGAACTGCACGGTGCATCGCGTATGTGTGAGCGTGGTGCGACACAACCGGATCACTTGAGACCATTATTATCTATTCTAAATTGCTTGTTAGGCCATCCGCTTTGTGCCCTTTGCACGAGAAGGTCCCCGATCCGTGGCTGTACGATCTCGCCAGGGGACTTCCTACAGCTACTAAAAATGTGCAGTCGAGCAGAGCATGCAGCCCATCCAGCCAAAGCTTCAGAGAAGCATTACTTACTTACTTAAGGTGGCGCCCAGGTCCACCTTGGACTGTAGCCTCAACCAACAAGCCTCTTCAGCCAGCTCGATCTTTAGCTAGCTGTCTCCAGTTTCGCACGCATAGTTGGGTGAGGTCTTCCTTTCCAGTTGCGTGCACCACCTGAGTCGCGGTCTTCCTCTACTGCGCCGTCGGTCGGGGGTGGTTTCGAAGACTGTTCAGAGAAGCATTCTTTCATTTAAATGATGACCATTTCAACTAAACCGCTGCATGCTTGCCTTCCTCTTGTTCAGAAGTCTTGCAAATCCTCTTTACAGCTGACTTCCGCGCCATCTTTCTTTGTAAACGTCATCACAGATATTGATCGTGCCCAGGAGCTGCGGCTGGTGACATCTTCGTCTGAGGGCGCTACATTGGGCATCAACCAACAAACCTCTCCAGGGGGTCTTAAGCCAGCTGCCTCCAAGTGGCTGAGGCTGATTCTCCACTTGTGTATGCCATCGATTGCGTGGGCGTCCATATCCATGTTGACCATATCTCTGCGCCATGGAGCAAAAAAGAGACCAACAAAGTGTTGTATAATGCCAGCTTGGACCATCGAGATAGGGCTCTACTGCTCCATTGCCTGTTAAGCCCTAAAAAACACCGTGATAAGCAAAACTTATTCTGCGTTTAATCTCTCTACTGGAAGATCGTGCCTCTTGTGTTGTTGAGTGAATTCTGCGCGAACTTCTTCAGAATGACAAAATGAAAGGAAGACCGAACCTTCGGTATAAAGACTATGTGAATGACTTAGGACAGCTTGAACAGCTTGAACAGCTTGCCCAGGACCGTTAGCGAGACAGCTCAGTACCAGACTTTCCATGGATAGCTGGCCTAATAAGTAAGTGAGTTATTTTTAGAGGCGAAGAACTTAGAATTGTCAACATTGTAGCTTACTTGACAGTTATCGGTTGTTTCGGGATTAGTGTGATTTTCCAATTGATAAGGCTAAAACCTCTAGAATTCGTTGCGTGCGTTGCGTTTATAATCCACAAAATCCAACCGTTTTTGCCGGATTGCAATGAATACTTACGTTGCGTCCGAAATACATACAACCCCACTACGACAACAGCTGAGTGCAATGATCTATGTGGGCAAGGTGAACTCTCAAAGTTATGACACAATTGCTTGTCGGATGTGATCATGTGATTTTTTCACCATCACACTTGAGAAGATCGTGCGAAAGTCAAATGTCAACACCAGAGGCACGATCTTCCAAGACTCCTTTCAACTGCTTGTTAACGCGGTCAACATTGACGTGATTGGACGAACACAGCGAGCCGTCAACGTCGGCGTTTGTTGGTATTGATGTGGAACTGACTAAAATGAGTCTGGAAGTAAATCAGGGCAAAACAAAGTACGTGCTGTCATCCCTGTCCTGCTCTGTGGCGCAGAGATTATGGACGCTATTGAAAGCGAATGAAGAAGCTCTTGGTCGTTTTGAGAGAAAAGTTCTACGTGCGGTCTTGGTCCTGTTTGCGTTGATGGCGTCTGGAGGAGGAGATTCAACCACGAACTGTACAGCGGCATGCACCTGGTTAAGCGTCTTCGGATCCATCGCTTAAGACGGCCATGTAGAGCGAATGGACACCACAGCTCCGGCCCGATGCCGAGCCATTGGGACAACGCAACAGAGGACGTCCTCGAACGAGATGGCGCACACAAGTGGAGAAGGACCTCAACCAACTTGGTGTGTGCAATTGGAGGCTGCTGGCAAAATATCGTGGTGGCAGGTCCACCCTGAACTGTAGCGCCAAGCAAAGAAGCTGTTTGTGGGCGCAGGTTTTGCTGTCTCCATCCCTCTCATTAGAGCTTTTGAATTGTACATTTTTTGACATTACGCAACGGATTGCATGGGCTTGGGCCTATAATGAATAGACTAACTTCGGAGCAAATTTATTTTTAACCGTGATTCTCTTCGAGGAACTCAAACCAAAGCCAAAGCATACACATGTCGTCAAAATAAGGTTCTGTCCCCTTTTGATTCTGTGAAACCGTGCAAAATGAACTGTCTCAAGGCGCCCTTGCAGCAAAATATGCCACACTTCTGCTTACAAAGTTGATTAACATTCCATAAGAATCATCTCTAAACAGATACACACAATGAATGCCATTGTCGCAACCTCATGGTGACCACATCTTGGAGGAGTGGTAAAATATTTAAATTCATAAAAATAATTGGACATAAATTCGACATCCCATCGATTGAGTCACTTACTGGTTCTTTTACCGGAAACGACGCCGGACATGCCAAGAACGACAACAAACTTTAAATTCAACATGGTTTTAAATAATACAAGTAACATTGAATCTGGTTACGCTGTCACTGGTGACTGCGTCTGGAAGTAAGGGGTAATCACACTTTTGAGGGACAACGAAAATGTGGTTAGAAATTCAGAAATGTGTCCTTTTAGGGAAATATGTTGTTGATAAAGATTCAACTGTAAGTTATGTAGAATGGAACAGTTGAAAGAAAGACATTTATTTTGTCATTGGCACGATGTCTTCCGCCCAATTGATGCGATTTTAAATTTGAGATTGAAGCTGAATACATGGTGAGGCTATTGTTCTCTACATATGCAGCGAAGCGGCCATGCGCGCTCTGAACACACCGTCGAACAGATCAAACTGCGATGAGATGCGATCTTACCAACATGCTAACACTTCTCCACACGTAGAAAGCGTCATCTGGACGCCTACTACTTCAACAACTTGACAGAACTAAACAACATAACTATCAGTCGACTCCTCTGCTTTATCAAAAGCGCTTGCTGGTTTGCGGAATAGGGTTTTAGATTCGGCGGGCCTACTCTGGCCTAAGTGTGACTGCTGCTCCAGCCAGCCAGCCACTCCAACCAACATGCTATACAACAATAAACTAGCCGATTAAGTTTCAGTCAAGAGCGGAATTGAAACTACAGATTACTCACAAGCTGACTACAAGACGGGACAAGACTACAAAGGAACAGGACACAGGACTCGAAACACTGGAGCATATTCTTTCCAACTGTCCAGCACTGGCTAGGACAAAAGACAGGAGACAAGTCGCTTGGTAGATACTTAATCGCAACCCAGATAAATGAACTGTAGTTGGCTCTGGTTTGGAGTTTGCGATGAGACTATGCATCCCCGTTGGTCTGCATGTATTTAGATATGGCCGTCACTCTAACCTAACCACCAACTCTTCAATAATCGCGCAAGTGTCATCAGAAAGGAGAAAACAGTCGCGAAAAAATAGAAGACGGAAGTGCAAGGACCTACATAAACTGACCAGAATCACCAAACAAAACTCGAATGACCTTAGCAATGATGTACACTATAGAATCCGTTGCGTTTCTGCGTTTAGATCACACAAGAAAAGTTTTTTCACGCGACGCACTTAACACAGTCTCCACTGAACATGACATGAACAAATCTTTCCTGCGCAATGGAAATGTGCAAAAATTCATCCTATCGCTAAACCGGGTAAACCAAAAGACAGACGTCTGCTTAGCTCAATTAGTAAATTGTTAGAAAAAATAGTTAAAGAAGATATGGATAAGTATTTAATAGAAAGAAACATTTTGCCAAGCTTCTAGTTTGGTTTTAAAAGCGGGCACAATACAAATCACCAGTTGGTTAGACTAGAGAAATATATCATTAAAAAGTTTAATACGAAAGATTCAACTGGACTTGTGCTACTCGAAAGCTTCTGATACCGTTTGGCACGACGGATTGCTTCATAAGCTTCTCACGTTAGGTTTTCCAATAAATATAATAAAAAGTTTTCTCTGTGAAAGAAAGTTCATTCCAAACTCAATGTAGAGAACAAAACGATAATTTTCAAAACGATTTTTCAAGCCATCCTCATGTATGGTGCCCCCGTTTGGTACCGATTGCGCTAAAACACGCAAGTCATAACTGCAAAGAGATCAAAACGAATTGCTCAAAATTATGCATAATTTGCCTAGTCATTTCTCTACTCGAAAACTTCATGAATTAGCCAATGTCGACTCTCTTAGTTATGTGGTGGTTAAATTTTAAAGGCCGATGTTGATTTTGAATAAAACACAAATTATTTAGGAAATTATTGCCATTTCTCTTTATTATGATAATATTGGTATGGTTCAATTATGTATGGAACAAAATATCGGCCGAATGGCAGCCGCGACCTCGGCGGCACACCTCCAACCGATGGTCCAAATGTTAGATGACGCTGAAGCATAATTGAGGTTCTATGCCGTTAATGTGCCGAATTATCTCATCCTTTAGCTCTTGAATTGTTGCTGGCTTATCGACGTACACCTTTTCTTTCAAATAACCCGAAAGAAAAAAATCTAACGGTGTCAAATCACATGATCTTAGCGGCCAATTGACATCGCCACCACGTGAGATAACACGGCCATTGAATTTGTTGCGCAAAAGAGCCATTGTTTCGTTAGCTGTGTGGCAAGTGGCAAGTGTCACCGTCCTGTTGAAACCACATATCGTCCACATTCATATCTTCCAATTCGGGTCATAAAAAGTTCGTTATCATTTCACGATAGCGAACACCATTCACAGTAACTGCCTGACCGGCCTCATTTTGGAAAAAATACTGCCCGATGATGCCGCTAGCCCATAAACCGCACCAAACAGTCACTCTTTGTGGGTGCATTGGTTCTTCGACAATCACTCTTGGATTATCATTCGCCCAAGTGCGGCAATTCTGCTTATTGACGAATCCACTGAGGGACTGAAGATGATTTTCTTCGAAAATTGATCATCCACTGTTGCCATTTCTTGCCACCATTCTGACCATTGACGACGCTTGAAGTGGTCAAGAGGCTTTAGTTCTTGAGTCAATTGCACCTTGTAAGCGTGTAAATGCAAGTCTTTATGCATAATGTTCATCAATGACGAGCGTGAGAGGTGCAATTGTTGGGCACGACGACGAGTCAAGGTGGACGGCTCTTCAGCCACACTATCGCGAACAGCAGCAATATTTTCTGCAGTACGAGCTGTACGAGCATGCACTGGTGTTTTCACATCTCCTACAGACCCGGTTTGCTCAAATTTTTGCACGATTTTTCCGATTGTACGCACATTTGGACGATTAAATTGACCGAAAAAATCACGAAGTGCACGATATGCATTTTGATTTGAACGCCCATTTTCATAAAAAGCCTGAAAAACTTTAACGCGTTGCTCGATTGTGTATCTTTCCATGGTTCAAATTGAGTTAGTCTGAAATTGAGAAATGTCAAATGAAATGCAGAAAAAAACTTGACGTTTAGGTGTGGTTCACAGTCAACATCGGCGCTTAAAATTTAACCACCCTTTATATCGAAAACTGATTTCTTTGTAAATTGTGCTTATTCTGATAATAATCTTATTAGTTGTCTTAATAATGATTAAATTATATAAATCATAGTTATTAAAATAATGTTTATTTGAATTTTTGTGCATGTTTGCAATACTAGTCTTAAGTCTTACATAAGGGTTTTTGTTTGTAGTTTTCCCTTAATTTATAATTAAATTTATTCCTCATTTTCGTATTCTCGCTGTAAAGGTGAATTATAACCTATGACTCTAAACTATAAAAAATTATAAGGCTTTATCTACATGAAATAAATTGAATTGAATTGAATTGAATTTGAGTGGAGACACAAAAATCCCATCATGTCGAAGAATTTCAATTTACGACAAGACATGAGCTCTGTTCAAAAGTTGAACATGAGATTTGACGGTAATGTTGACTCTCTGGCACCAACGTTCAAATGAAACGATATATCATAATTTCCCCACGAAAAAAGAGACCATGGATGGCTGTTCAGATTATGGATGGTATGTTGGACATCACCATGGCCAGTGGAGACGATGTTTAACCGATCCAGGACACATTTGCTGTCTCTCTCCTTCACACAAGGGATTCTATGTGATGGAGCCATTGTGTAAGGAATATAAGGTGTGCTGGACAGTTCTATAGAGACCCCTACTGACTCCATCGCACACCGATTTCAAAAACCGGACATCGGCTCAACATTTTCCTACTCATTATTGCTTCTGCAACCTTTTCCTGTACATTGTTGCATTTTCCTTCTTAATATCAATTATAAATGAATTAAGTCATTTCATCTTACATCAATTTGGAACTGAATTCCTGATTCTCATTCTTCATTTTTCAATATACGAAATTTAATTGTGATGCCAGCTTAAGTGGCGTCACAAAACAAAAAGAAGGCGGTTTTGACAAGCTGTTCAGCACATCTTATATTCCTTCCACCATGGGATGGAGCCCTAAATCGAAAGTATTTATCCAGCTTTGGTGACTGAATCATCACTGGGAGCGACTGTTTTTTTGTCTTACAACTTCAATATATGTATTGTTCTGATTTATAATTTCGACCATGAAAGCAACGAACGAACGAATATTGTGCTTCCTTAAGCTCTGGGGTACCACAAGATGATGGCATACTACAACTTTTGAATGTACACACATTGGAGCGCTTAGCTTTCATCGATCGCGGAAATTTGCTATCGACTGCGAACCTGTGGAACAACGCAACAGAGGACCACCTGCGTCTATAGCAGAGCACACAAGTGGAGAAAGACGTCAACTATCTTGGTAAAACTGGCGCCGCATTGCTTGAGATGGCTGCGCAGACTTATTGGCTTAGACCCAGGGCCATCCACACAAAGAAGAAGAAGAAAGCATGAGATCCACAAAATAACAGCAAATTTGTGTATTTTTTTCCGACACTTCGTATTTACTTGATTGCGTGTCTTGGCCTTCTATTGCTCCTTTCAGACATGAACAAATCTAGTGGAGACTCAAAAATCGCTGTCCAAACCAACATCATGTCGGAGAATTTCAATTTACGACAAGACATGAGCCCTGTTCAAAGTTTGCAAAGTTCAACCACCACTCTTGTGAATTCAGACACTTTGACGTTTGGCTGCCACGGGACACTGTTTCTTTTCAATTAAATGGCTGTGATGCACCACTAGCTCAGCTCCACATCCGCAGAAACCGAATCCGAAGTATCAATTATTCTCTATCCCATTTTGAACGACTCGTAAACTCCCCCTGAATCACCAGACGGGTTGCGCAAATTGACCCGTTTTAAAAGAAAAGGACCAGCAATGAATACCAGCGGGGCTTGATTGAGTCCGAGCTTCACTCCAAAGTGACGCGTCGTTACATCAATTTCCCTTCAAACCTCTTATTGTCGACATCAGCCATCGAATGCAATTCCTTTCCTGCCTATGCTCCAGAGCAGACGGCATTTTCCCATGCAATTTAATTCACTTAACAGCACACTAACTTCCGAGTATCTAAACTCCGACGCATCGGCCTAACGAAACGCACATTTTTAGTTTTCCCTGACCTTGTCAACGCCAACACACGCCTAATCGAAATCTGGTCGGCAATCAATTCTTCCGCCGTCGCCCACATCCATCCACAGCAGCGCACCAACCAAACCAGAATGCCTCTCCGTTCCATTTGCTTCCTCTGACCAGTCCACTTCTACGTGTCCAATCCACACGAACCCGCCTCCCAGTTGATGCAACAAAACCCGTTTGACGTCTTCTGCCAATCACTGCGCATGTAACCTTCTTCCAAGCACAAAAGGCAGTTCCACCACCGCCACCACTACCACCAGCACACAATCTAATCGCTTCCCAACTGAAAAGAAGGAATAGCACCGCACACACAAAAAAAAAGAGAAAAAAAACACACACCCAAGACGGGTTTCCCACAAAACGAACCACAAGTACTCTGCGGTGAGGGTCCAACCCTCTGTCTCGGCGGCAGCCAACCCTCGTCGCGCTGGAAGACATCTCAAACCAAACCAGTCACTGTCAACAAGCGGTCTTCCTAGAGGCCAACACAATCATGCACACACACACACCATAAATCCGCTGAATAGACGAGAAGTCTCTCGCTCGCTCTCCCAAGTCCAACACATGCGAATGGGAAGAATTCATCGGATGGGCGTCTCACGGAGCGACCACCACTTCTCCGCCAGAGGTTCCGCAGCCACTTGTGGCCACTTCGCAATCCAGTTTGCACTGTGAGCCGAACGCAACAACACAGCGCACGAGCTTTCGATTCGATTCGTAACCGAGAGCCGCGCTCGAGAACCCCCACAGATCACGTCGTCGTTCCCACGAATCTCGCATGAGGTCAGATCAAATCGGTGTTTTTGTGTTTGACAGCCGCTGTGTTGCTAGCAAAAGTGCGGGATTTCAAAGCTTTTTTTTTTGGACGTGTAGTGACTTATATTTCCGCAACGGAAGCGTGAAAACTGTGTGCGCGCCTCCGTGTCCGGCATCCGTGGTGGTCAGTGTGCCAGTCAGCTGGTGGTCAGTGAGTCCAAGAATTCGGATGAATGAATGAGTGATTGTATCGACTTGTCGCGTAGCGCACCATCCCGTCCGTCGCGTCAGTATTGCGTGCAAGGGACGAACGCAAGAGCCAGCGCAATACCGGTTCATCAGAGTGTCAGTGATTCTGCGAATTTCGTGAATCAGTGAAAATCACTAGAGATTGAGTTCGTCGCGAAAGTCCGCGCTGTGTCGCGTGTGTCGTCGTCAGCGACTTTTTGTTTTGTTGTTGTTTTTTTTTTTTTTGATTTTTGTGTTGCTTGTTTCTTGTCATCTTCTTTGGCGGAGAGAAAACTTGTTGGCCCGCTGGTCCCATCATCGGCTGCGAAGAAGCTTTATCGCAGCGACTCGGTTCGGAAAAATAGCAATTCGAACGAAAAAATATGATAATTCCCTTGACGCGCTTGGTGTGTTCAGGTCCGCAGTGGCAAGTCGCAGCAGAGAGGTTCTAAACGCCGCCATCCTCTAAAACTTCCACACACCAGCCGCAGTTGTGCTTGCGAGTGACTAATCAAGAGTGTTCGTTTGTGTGTCAATAGAAAAAACAAGAGAAGCGAAAAGTTCTCCCCCCTCCCCCGCCACGCAGAGTCAATCAACAACAAGTGAAGTTTGAGCGCGCCATCAATCAATCGATCCGTGCGTGCGTGCGTCCGCTTTAACCGAGAGCTTACGAGATTGAAGCTGCTTTGAAAGACATTTGCTGTTGTTTGTGATTTTATTTTGTGGCAGTGTGTTCGAGAAAAGCGTCAAAATAGCGCCCAAAAATTCCTATCATCGAATGCATCTGCCAAGCGGTACAACGACGGCAGTCTTTACTGGGTCTACCGCCGGACCGGTTACTTCAACGTCGTCGTTATCATCGGCGGCCGATTGGGGACAGTCCAGTGGCGGTGGCGGTGGTGGCATTTACCAGAAGGGGGGCATGATCGACCACCCGAGCAATAATAGTGGCAGCAGTTCACCGCCCACGTCACAGGATCTATGGTGGACGGAGAGAATGATATTGGATGCACAGCAGGAGTATCCGGGCGAGTTGGGTGAGTTGTGTTCTTTGAGTTTCGAAGCTGACATGGGGGGTGTGAGGATAGGAATTAGGGGCTGGCTCCTGTCTTTCGTTTTACATCGGGAAACGGCGGCTAACAAGAAGCTCCGATGAGACGTGATGGTCTGAAAGAAACGCCTTCTTTCTTTCTGTCAGTGGAACACGGTTTTAGTTTTGTTGTGAATTTCTGATCCTTGATCGACTATAAAATACTGGTAGCTTCAAAGCGATACGGCTTCAAAAAAACGATGACAGATGTCATTGAAAGGCCGAGTTAGTGAATGCTCATGATTCAAGTCCATTTGAGTACTTGAATAAAAAGTCAAAAATGTAGGCGGTCTACCATTTCAAAAGATCGTAGACATATGGTATTTCGCGAATAAATGGAATTAAGGACGTATTTGCTGGAATGACCAACTGGGACATGTTCCTCTCAGCATTTCGTCATTTTTCAGGCAAGGGGATCATTCGTAAAGCTTCTTGTTGCTGTGGTCCTTCCCTGTCAAAGATGAGAGCAGTATTTTCCTTTCGAAATTGGGAGTTTCTCCATTTTGGTCTTAGAAATGCCAGTGTGCCGTACGTTAAGATCGACCGTATTAGCTGCTTGTAGAGCTGCAGCTGTGTTCTCTCGCTTAATCCATCTTGCTTAGGCATCAAAGGATAGATGTTATCGCTTCTCGGCCTTATTGTTGAGATCAAATTGTCATTTTTTGATCAACCTCTTGATGCAGTCACTGTAGGCGTCAACCAGAAAATGAACGAATATTCATTTCTTCGATGTCGGCCCTGTGGACAATCAGAGCTCTGACAAGAAGCACGGGCGCATTTTCTTGCCAAAACATTCCTTTGGGCTCGAAGAGTGGAAGGTGAGATGCCTCCTGAGGAGGACACATGGTTCTGGTTGGTTTTAGTAAAAGAATGCGTCACGTTGTAAAATGTGTAACCCAACGGCCCACAAAATATCCAAATTCATGGTCGATATGAACCGCGGCTGTGTGTCCTATGGGCTTCCGTTCACAATGGAGTTAAACATCGAATGTCTGATTGGTTGAAATTACAGACAGTTCGGCACAGCAAACATTACCTTTTGCGCCGGCAATCGCCACATTCTCAGCTCACCGCTCTTGATTTTCCAGATTGTCCTAGACTGTGATCAATGACCAGCTTAACAATAATGTCGACATGTAAGCTTATCTCTGTTTTTTTTGCCTGCTTAAGGAAGTTCATTAAGTGTACGCGTTTCGAATGGTTTTAGTGTGTTAAATGTGGAACATAGAATTTTGCAGAAAGAAATTGAAGCAGTTTTGTGATGTGGATGTGGATTAGGCTAAAGTGTGCCCATCATACTCGGGCCGAAGCTTTCATTTTCCTCGCGTGGGCTAGCAGCTGAAAATCCTAGTGTAAGGCAAGGCATCGCATCCATTTCTGGCCGACTTTCTATTGATTTTCGTGTGAAACAAATGGCAGTAGATTGCCGAGCGTAGGAACGTCAACTTTGGAAACATTCCTTCGCTTTCATTATCTTCTACTTTTTTGTGTTCGACTTGGGCAGACCTAGGCCTCAACTAAGAGTCCTCTTCAGCTAGCGCGACCTCTGGCTTAAGGCCGTTCCCGTCTCCAATCGTGGGCGCCACGAATCGTATTCAAATCTAGAAGAAGCTGCAACGTCTTTCTCCTCTTGGACTAGAAGACTACCGCTAGTCTAGATCCATCTAGTCCTAGTCCATTTGAGCACGCCAGTCAACACTGGGTTTTCCTCTCGACTTGAGCGCAGCGTTGTTGATTGCATTTGTTCGTCTTGCGCTTGTGTGTTCAACTATAATCGTCGAACGTCCTCTATTGCATTATCACCAAGGCCCGAGTCTAAGGAAATTCCAGGAGAAGGAAAAGTCTAGGGATTTAACAAAAAAAAAGCACCAAGCTGTACCACAGGACCACACCACAACTCGTTAAGGATAATGTACTCAAACGCTTATTTTGTAAGGCGGGCCGCAAATGGGATTACTTAGGAAACCAACCAGATCATCTTAACGTTGGGGTGAAAGCTACCGTTCACGACAACTGGAACCGAACTCAACGCACGCTGATTAAATTGAACCAAAATTAGGCGGGTGCTACGGCCTACGGCAACTGCAATGGAACGCAACGGAACTCAACGGAATTCAACGGAACTCAACGGACTCTGGTTAAACTGAACCAAAGTTGGATTCCATCACTACATTACATCGTTGGTTGGCCCCGTCTCTCTCCTTATTCAATGATGTAAAGGAGGCTACTGATTTACCTCCTTTACATCATTGAATAAGGAGAGAGGCAAACCTTGGCAACGAAGTAGTTGTGTGAATAAGGAACATAGTCGCGAAATATGAAGGGCTCTCAATTAAGGACTTCCTTCATAATATCCCGAAACCATCACATGTCGCTGTCCACTTCAAATAGAGGTCTTAAAAGCGTGTAAGATGGACTGCATATACGTTACCCTCAATAAAACTCTTCTGCTCTACCAATCTCAGATCCCAAAATCACTGATGTTGCAACCTGACGACGAGGTCATCGAGAGAGTTCATCGAAGTCATCAGTGTCTCGTCTTCGCATCAAACTTTCACTTGACACCCCTCGATGCAGCCTCAAATTTCTCCGCCCAAATCAATCGAAAATGTGTCCACACTCCACTCGCCCCAATCAGACGCGTGAAGGCAAACCCGAGCTGCTCACCGATCATCAATATTGATATTGATATTGTCCAGATACTGATCCGCAAGCGATCCTATGGCTTCCTTCGTCATTCTTCTCTTCCCAGTCCACGGGTATATCCTGCCAAAAAAAAAAACTCACTGGAATGCGAGACACATGATACTGTGCATGCGTTGCTGCGACATGATACCAGAGTCGATCCGTTGGAAAGAAAAAGTGTGGGAGCACCCCAAAATCGTCTTGCTGTTGTTCGTAAGGCAAATCAATTCAAACGCGTGACCAAGTCGATGTGATGAATGGGGGGAGACGTCACGGAATTTAGCTTAACGTAGACGATGTTTGAGTGGTGTTCCTTTTTTTGGATGCGAATCGAAACAGTAGTTCGCGGGGGGGGGGGGGGGGGGGGGCATGAAGAAGGGGATACTGGAGCTTGGCGGTGCGGTTTTAAGTGTCTTTGGCTGAATTTAATCAGGATCCAATTGTCCTGTCTTGCAGCAGGATCCTGCAGTCTACTAGAAACTGCAATAAATCGAGATCAAAATCACGTCAAAAGTCGATACATTTTTAGCAATACGTTGGGGTCCTCGTCTTGTTCAGTGTCGATGAAGGAGGAACGAGAGCAAAGAAGGACGTTGTTGAAGTTTGTGGAAGCTAGGTGAGGTGTTAAGGAATTCACTTTTTTCCAGCTTTTTACGAATTTACTTGCGTGGCGTCAAAGCATCCGTTGACGGTGAAGTACATGACGTAATGGACGACACAATGAATACTTCAACGCACAGCTGATTTCACCTGACATTATTTGTATTTTGAAATTCGCCGCGACGAGAACCAACTTTCTGACGTTAATTTTAAATTCGAATTCCATTGAAATATCAGAATGTGACGACTGTCAACGCTAACGGAGATAGAAAAGTTAAAAGTTGAGCAATTACATTCGTCGCGTCGACTTCAAAGTCGGGTCGATGTGTCACATCCAATAAGAACGTTTTATGTACCTATCTGTCAAAGCTGACGCTGACGCATGTAAAATATTCTATGTGCCGGAGCCTTTATTCTAGACCTCTCGCCGCTGTTTCTTTGTGCTCTGCTTCAGTGACATCTCAAGATCTAGCATCAGAATGAGTACAACTAGTCAAATATTTTGTATGATATCAGACGCTGGGTACTTCAAGAATTCAACCAGCTCAGCAGACTCTGAGCTAACGCATGAAGATGACGGCTAGCGTTTGTAGATTTGAAGACAAAGAGTCTTCGACTCCGAACTAGTGGAACAATGCAATGGAGGACGCCCACGGAACCGATGGCGCACACAAGTGGAGAAGCACCTCAACCAACTTGGCGCGTGAAATTGGAGGCAGCTGGCTAAGGATCGTGTCAGCTGGAGAAGCTTGTTGGCTGAAGCCCAGGTCCACCACGGACTGTAGCGCCATTAGAAGAAGATTTGAAGAGAGCAGGCTTGCGTTCAAATATTTAGAAGCCGCCGTAATGGTTCTCATTTGTTGCTCACATCTCACACTCTTTTCAGCCAAAGAACAGTGAATAGAGGCGTTAAATGTCAAAAATGCATGCCGTTATAGCACATTGAACGTGTCCCTTTCCGTCTTAGTTCTGCCTTTAGAGAGGCTCTCAGCTGAGAGATGAGATGCAATAAGAAATCGAAGCTAATTTAATGCACTTTCTGTGCGTGGCTCTGTTCAGCTTGATAATTTCAGTGCAATCGCCGCAACGTTCTGAAACCAAAGCTTAACAAAAGCCTAAAAGCCTAAAAGACCGTCATCTTCAGGGCACTTCGTTTTCCATCTGTGTGTTTTATCCTAAAATTCTAAACACATCTCGCTTGCCGACGGTATAAATGACATCGGATCCAAAGGTCCAGGCCCATCCGAGGCTATAGCGCGAGTAAAAGAAGCAGGAGGCACCTGAATACAAGAAAACGTTGACAATATTTGAAGGAGCCTGCATCGCACCTTAATCGTGGTTGCCCCTTATTGTTTTGTTTCACAAGCTAGTGCTCAGTAAACTTTTTCGCCGTAATTGTGTACCGCTTGATCTCAGCTAAGTGTGGGTGGCGGAGCAGTCCCAGGTAGTCTTGAGCCGCATTTCTGCAGGAATGCTTCGTATTGTGCGTGTTTTATGCCAGCTCACACCGTGCGAAGTTTGATACCATTTACGTGCCATCTAGGCGGTTGTAGTTCACGTGTCATGTGTACAAGACACGGGAACTACAACCGCGAATTTTCGGCAACATTTTTCTGCGTAGTCCAATGGTCACTTATTCCAATAGACCAGCGCTTAATTATCCTTGATTGTTGGTGTATATTTTTGGTTGTTTCTCCGCGAATTAATAATTTCAAACAAATCATAAAACACGAGCCAGGCAATCGTCAACAAATTCACGCCCGCAGCTATCTGCGAGGAGACAAACTTCCATGTGAATAAAATGTAAAGCTTTTGCGAAGCTCGCAGTCGGCAAGACGCGGCTCAGCACTTAACCCTCTCGAGTATTTTCAGTGACTCCTGAAATATGATGGATCTTCGTCGTAGGCGTTCCATTACTCAACGGCGGCAACTGGTTTCAATTGAGCTCGTTAATCAATAAACAATCAGTCACCTCATTCTGCGTTCTGACGAACAAGACTTAAGCCTAAAAAGCTGGTAAGGATTCTACCACGGTACTGGAGAAACCTTGAAAAATTTGCTGAGACGGTTTCTTTGACGTTGCAAATTGAAGGCTCTCTTTCGAGATATCTTATAAGATCTCTAGTCTTCAGGATCGCCCAGTCCGAAGGAGACTCTGAGCCTTCGAGACAGTTCAACAGAATACGTATATTTTTAAAGTGTCGCACACAAGTGGAGATGGGCTTTAAGGAACATGGTGTGTGCAGTTTGAGACAGACAGGCAGACACAAAGCATCTTATTAAAACTGGAATATTTGCATGACACATTGTTTGGCCTGCGTTTTTTAGCACAATCACCGTCGCTCCTTCTTCTCTTCGACTCTCGTCATGATTACTCATTATGATCAACTGCCATCTACTCTTCCACGCCTTGGAACACTGCCACAATGCAAGGAAGATGTCTAAACCTAAAATTTAACACGAGTCACAAGCCAGGAGAGAATAAAGCTCCAAACGTTGCGCAGACTTGAAATCTTGTCTTTAGCCGCTTTGGCAGGTTAATGAAGGTGTCTTTCCGGATTGGTACAGGTCAAATTGAAGCACATTCCATGTCCAAAGATGACGGCTGTGCGTTCTTGAATTGTGATGAGGCTGTTGCCAAGAACGCCGAATGAATGAAAGCTGATACTTTGAAGATGTTAGCCAAGGCATACGATGCTTTCCTCGCTTCCGAATAATCGGTCGAACAGCTCCCTGGTGGGCTGCGTTTTGTCTTGAACAAGGCTCCAAAACAGTTCCCTCGTATGTTGTCTTCTGTCTTGAACAAGGCTCGCAAGTTCCTTGGTCCACCAGGAGTGTGAAGGAACGATGAAGTCAATGCAACCATCAAGTTCCAGGTGAGGACACGCTTGTGTCTGCCTGTTGCTGTTGGTCACGCTGACATTAAGCCCGATGAGTTGATGCGGAACACTCACTTGTCGACTTATTTCTTGGTATCGCTCCTGAAGAAGCATTGGCAAGGCGTACGCTCCCTCCACATTAAGTCATCCCTGGGACCACCGCAAAGATTGTGCTACGCTTTGTACTGTGGCCAGAACCTTGATGGCCGTCTGACTGTCAATGCAAAGGGTGATGGATGTACCGGACTTCGACCCGATTGACAGAAAGCGTGAAGCCTCTTGAATTGATTTAACTTCTGCCTGGAATACACTGTAGTGGTTGGGAAGTCGGAGTGACTTGATTTTTAATTGTTGGAGTTCCCCGATGTCTGTTCCTTTGTCGGTTTAGACTTCCACAAGCAAGAATCTAGCTTCAGGAATAAGCCCATGGACATGGCGAAGATTGTGCAAAAATGTGTGAGAAGGCAACTTCATTAGAAGCGTCCAAAGTTAGACACACTTTAATCCCCTCCTGGCAAGAGTGCGCGATCGCATGTGCAACCTCATTAAACAACTTAGCAGTCCGACGGGGACCTTGAGATCTGGCGCTGAAGACAGCAGCTCCTGAAGGACGATGATGAGCTGAAAAGGTTTATGAAAGGAATTATACCACATTCTGGTTCCATAACTTATCCGTTTATGAGCTGTCCTCAACCATTTCCAGTCCAGACCACAGTAACACCCTTTCCGGCGCAACTCCCCCATCTTCTCTAAATAATGAAGAATCATAACTTTAGACTGACCTCATCGAATCGCGAGCAGCTCTGTATAAGCCTCCCGATGGGACAGTTCCTCTAACACCCCCCAAAACATTCGTCTTCAATCTCCGCCCCCCCAATTTCCAATAAGAAACCATCTCATTTTGTTTGCATTTCTTTCGTTTCAGTTCGAACGGGCAGTCCGTATTTCCTATGCTCGGCCCTGCCCACACACTGGCGCTCCAATAAGACACTGCCGCTGGCATTCAAAGTGGTCGCCCTGGTGGACGTTGGCGACGGCACAATAGTGACCATACGTGCTGGTAACGATGAGAACTACTGTGCCGAGCTGCGAAACTGCACGGCGGTGATGAAGAACCAAGTTGCCAAATTCAATGACCTGCGCTTCGTTGGACGCAGCGGTCGAGGTAAGTGTGATTAGCAGTAGCAGACCCTCATTTCTGCCATATGCGACAGCAGTGTGGCATGCGTCCACGATGCAGACACGATCGCCTGTTCATCTTGCGCTTAATTATCTCGTCTCATATTTGCATTGTTCCTGCGCATGCGTACCCATTGAGAGTCATTTGGTTCGCTCGAAGCGTGTAATTGTCCAACACAATGCACAGAACAGCAGAAGTCGTCGCCACATTTGTTCGAAAACAAACGCTTCTGGCCATCATGCGAGAGTTGCAAGTGTTGCAGCAACAGCCGTTCGCATCTCGACACGCAAGTGGCAGTAATCGATTTTGGGGGTTGCTCTCCGGACATCGCCCCGCTGCTGGGGATGGGAGTGGGCGTGGGCATGTCCATCGCACGCACTCGCCTGTGCGCCGTGGATGAGTGTCATGAGTCAAGAGCGGGGCTCGTTTTTTTTCCGCTTTTCCCAACATCCCCCCGTGATCACGGACAATTCACACAAATTAGCATTTGATTCACTCAAAATAGTCTTTGCCGGGCTGACTAGGTGAGTAATGGGCCGGCGCAGAGCAGAAGTCCCTTGGCACCGGAAGCGAAGACTGAGTGTTTGGCCAGTGACTATCACTCGAGCCAATAACTGGTAAAATGCTGAATGATTTACGGTAATTAGAAGGTCACAAGTGGTTAGTCATCGGCAAGAAGTCGAAGCGACCGCGTTGTCACGGTTAGTCGTGGCCGAGGGGGGGACTTCCGTGGGGGTTTTTATCGTTCTGTCGTGGGAGGAGGAGGGGGGGGGGGGGGGATAGCTCGATCGACTTGTCTTGGAAGTGGTTTGTTGCATAATTTTGACATAATTTTGAGTGACTTTTTCTGATGCTTTATGTGGCGCCAGGCTGCTGAACTGGGACTCAACTAACGAGTCTCTCCAGTTAGTACGGCATTCTGTTGAATGTCTTCTTCTGCACGCCAAGATGGTCCTCTGTGGGGGGCTGTGGACATGAGCGCCCTCTGTTGCATTGATTCGGACGCGGAAGTACAGAAGACAGGCGCATTATCTAGAATCGATGTAGCCCACCGGTGGCCGGACTCTTTCAGGATGTGTATCAGTGATAAGCCGCGGTGACATCCATATTGAAATGCAACGCCGATTGTGGAAACGCCACACTCCTCGCGTGGAGCTTGAATCTTATTTTAAGAATTTCCCACGCAGTTTACAGATTAGCTCGCCGCTCTTATCGGCAGCTGCGAATAAAAGCTTTCCTCGCGACAGCGTTATCAAGTTGGAAAGAATAAACGTTTGAAGCACACAAATGCGAAGCATTTAGGGCTGGGTGCGTTGGCGACAAGCCCAGCAGTTTCGTTGGCGATGTCAAGCGAACGAGATGTCCGAGGAGGTGTCGATGTGAGGCGGTTTTTCACCCGCTGGCCACGGTCTCTCCGTCTATCAGTCTTTCACTTGAAAGTGAGGCCCTTGCTCAGTGTCAGTGTCTCTGCTAAGTTAGGGCTGTTCGGTGTTAATTCGATTTACGTCGATGTTCGTCTACTCTTTTGACGATTTCTTAATTTTTCTTTTGGATCCGTCCGACTCGACAGCTTGTAGATAAGCTCCCTCCCATCCAGTTTAGAAGGAGCTACATGTCGGTAGTATAGCCTAAGCCCATGGAATGCATTTAATTGAATTCACTGGAGGAGCTGTAGGAAGTGTTGCCGTCTAAAGCTAAGGCCATGTAATGAAGGATGACCGGCTCAGCGATTGAAAGACGATCATTTGGACGGCGGGTCTGAACTACGGGCGATCTCTTATTGATCGTCATCGCTTATGAAACGCCGCGGTGCCCTGAAGGTCCACCGTGTCTTCGTCTTCATTTCGAAAAAAATACTGTCCGGTGACTCATGCCATAAACCGCATCAAACAACTAATCTTTGTGGATGCATCGATGCTTGATCGAACACTTGTGGATTGTATTCCCTCGAATAATGGCAATTTTGCTTCTTGACATATCGGCTGATCCAAAAACGCGCCTTGTCCGAGAAGCTTTTTTTTGGCGAAAACGAGGACCCCTAGCAAAACATTTCCAGAGCACAATTAGCTAACACACTCCGTTGCTTAGTGCTGCTCAAGGGCTACATAGCTGCCCAAAAACCACACGAGTTTCTAACGCGATTCTATTTAAGGGTTGGTTAGGATCAACTGAAGATCGATGAGCCTGTCTTCGTAAGTTTGGAATGCCGTAAGACCAAATGACCACAAGGGTGAGCTGCAGGTTGTGATACGCTGCCCACAAATGTCCTTAAAGTATCTAGGGACGATCTGTTTCGTCACATGTCGCAGCAGCAGCACGAACATCGGACCAACTTGGTACGCGAAACTGACGATAGTTGATATCCTACCCAGAGGCTGTATTATTTGGAGAGCATTATGGGTGGCGGTTCAGGTTTGCTCTGGAATCCGGGCAAAAGAGGAAGAAAACCAAGAGAGAAGTGGGTCATAGGTGCCCATGACGTACAGAAATGGCCTCTGCTTCACGAGGGCACTTCATTCTACACCTTCAGCCGCCATGGAAACCATGCTGCAGCTGCTTCCCATGACCATTTAAGGGTAGCTGGCAGCAATCTAGGCAGCGATTGGGTAGACAGAATGTAACCGCTGGAGCTGAGCACAGAGCTTATGACACATGGAAATTATGAAGAATGCGAGAATTCCGACGCCTACAGACCACATACATCCTGTATATCCTTCGTAGACCTCGATTTTAGGTATAAAACCCTCTTCCCAGGTAGAGGAGACTGGGCGAAGGATATAGTCAGAGAATCTGCTAATCTGGAAGGTTTCTAAGACGGCCGAAAGCAGCACAGGACTCGGGTTATCAGCGATATTGCCGAAGATTTCTTTCTCTTCGACTGCCTAACCACTGTAGTGTATTCCATGCAGAAAAGCCATCCAAGAAGCTGCCCGCTTACTGTCCATGAAACCGATAGACGGGACATCTATCGTTACGAAGGAGGAATCGGTGTATCAATCACCGGAAGCAGGATCTAAATGCGTCAGAACTGATTCAGCAGTCTCTTCAATCTAATCTAACTTAACCTAGCAATGATGCGCTTGCAGAAGCTGGACGATTACAGTCTATGCCCACACACATCCCTCTCCCGGCAGTCATCCTGTAGGAAAATATGAAAAACACACTTCAGATCCGTCACCTATGTACAGTGTTGGACAAAACTAAAGCACCCAAGCTGCCCAAAATCCCATTAGATTCTTCATTAGATTCTCCGCATAGACCTTCTTCTGACAATCCTAGTTGCCTTAGATGCTCCCTGAGTTCACAGTGCCCTGTTAGGAAGCCTTTTAGGACACGGAGGTTGTTTTTGCTCAATCTGATACATGCTTCAAAGCTCTTGCGATTATATTGACCCCAGAGTTTCTTGGCCTGCTTCATACCATGAGCGTATTTCCATGTATCTGCCCGATTCCTTCTTTCTAGTTCTCTGAACTCTTCCCTGAGGACGTGATCTCCTGCAGCGCAGAATGGTTCGGGGTCTATAAAATGTGCCAATGTTCCTTTCCTAGCCAGGGAGTCGGTCATTTCATTGCCATCTATCCCTGTATGGCCAGGTATCCAACAGAGATTCAATCTGTTACTCCTACTCAGCTTCTTGAGCTTCCGTAGACATTCCCACACGAGTCTGGATTTGATGATATAGGAGTCTAGTGGCTGAATAGCGGCACCACTGTCCGTCACAGTTGGTATAGTTCCTGTCACGATTGATACGAGCGCATCTGTCTATGGCATTGACTTATGCTTGAAAGCATTTGCCCATGGATTCGTAATAATTTGTCCGGGAGCAAATACTCCTGCCCCTGTTCCTTCAACAGTTCATCCAACCGTATACCATTTTACCGAATTGTTGCTCAATCTGTGGATTATGGATTCATTGCTGCAGTCTTTTTTGGTGCAAAACTAAACTCCTTTTGAAAATTGAATTTCCTAATCGCGTTATCCTTCGGAATGGCCAAGAGTGGTAGGGTTTTGACTAGTGCATCGATTTGTCTCTCTTGCCATTCTCATCATTGTTTTATTTGCACATTCTGCGACCGCCAGATGCAATGGAGTCAGCTGCAGTAGTACCTCCATGCCGGAAGTTGGGCAAATTCTCATGGCTCCTGTAATACAGAGGCATGCCTAGTTAAGTGTCTGTCTTGCACTGATCAGGTTAGCTTTTGGACCATACAATAGCTATGTACATCCATCTTAGGATACTTGGACAACAGCCCCGGGATTTACCCGCTAAGCTTCTACAAATCATTAAAGCACGCGTCGGCTTCCTGGTGCTCTCTTCTGTGTGTCGTTTCCAGATGAGTTTGCTGTCTAAGATGACTCTTAGATATTTTAACTCATTTACTGGAGCCAGTATTGTGCCTGACAGACGAATTTGTTTAGCCGTTCCAGTTTGTGTTTTCTTGTGAAAGGTACTATGGTGGTTTTTGCCGGATTTAGATTTAGTCCAGCTCACAGGCACCACTCTTTAGACATTTTTAGTCCCCATTCGATGATATCACACAAGGCCTCCTTCATTCTGCCTCTGGCTATAATCAAACACCTTTTCATACATCTGCCGCTGCCTCGAAAAGCTGATCCCAATTGTTTTGTTGGTTCCGGTATATTCTCCCACAAGTTCTCTGTGGGGTTTAAGTCTGGAGACCGCATAGGCCAATCTAGAACGTAGATTTTGTTGGTATCAATGCAGGTTTTAACTACCTTGCTTGTGTGTTTTGGATCATTGGCCTGTCGAAACCTCCATATCAATGCCATCTCCTCATCAGCATACCCGATTTTAGAGTCTGTAAATATTTAAACCGATCCATAATACCATTAATTCTAAAGAGTGGCCATATTCCTCAACCAGAGAAGCAACCCCAAACGAGCACAGTTCCTCCACCAAATTTGACCAGTATTTGGATCCATCCATCCATCAGGGTCCATTCAGTCAGGCGCTATCTGAGTAGCGTTTGCACATAAACACCTGAACTGTTTCTGATGAATCCAAATATTAGAAACAAAATTCAGATGGCATCACCCGAATAAGAGTGACTCCATGATACTGCATCCCAACTGCCAAATTTATTTCTGTATATGATCTGATCCATTCAAATAGCGCATTCATCGCCTATCAAATTTGTTTAAGAATGTCCGCAGCATTAGCTAGGAGATGGAGAAAATGGACAGAATTCCTGAATATTTGGTATACATACAAAAATTGCTGAAGCTTGACATTCGGCTGGTTGCAACCTTCGATTTGCCAGAAAACCCCTTTTAACCGACTAGTCCTTTGGTCACTAGGTAGGTAGGTAGGTAGGGTGACTGCAAGACTGATTTGAATCCGGTCCATTGTGCTGTCACGTTCGGCGTTGTGCCCAAAACCCATTCAAAACCCTTTGACCTTGTAGTTCTTCCCTCTTGGGATTTTTTGTATTCCTCTTGTGATTTGTTGGCTGTGTTTGATTTCTTCTGACCTCTTTTATAGCCACTTAGATGCTTTAAGATATTGTAGTAAGTCCTTTGTATCGATGTTACTCAGATCATCAAGGCGGTTGAAGAAGTACTCGCCTAGTCTTCTTCTTCTTCTTGTTTCCGCAATTGCAGGACATGTTCCGAGGTAGTGTAATATTGTTTCCTCTTCTGCTTCATCCATGCTGCTTCGGCATGGCTGCCTTTAAGACAGTGGCCAGTTAGCACCCCTATCACTGATAACCTTCCTCTCTAGCTTTAGGAGGTAATCAGTCCTTCCTTGATTTAGCCTAGGCCAGATCGCTTTCGATATCCAGCAAGTGTCCAGTTCAGACCATTTGCGGTTTTAGATCGTTCTTCGCAATCGTCATCAATCGCCATTTTACTGTTTTCTGATGGGGATGGGGTGTCTCCTCATCTGCTGCCATTGGCATACCCGCCCCCTTTCTTGCTAGTTCATCAGATCTTTCATTGTCTGGGGACCCAGCATAGGGCAAGATTCCATCTGGCTGCTATCTCCCTTAGAGACAGACGGCAGAGTTTTACCATCTTAGAGTTTATTGATGATGTGTCCAGAGCCTTAATGGCCGCCTGACTGTCTTTGTATAAATCAATAGATCTCCCGTCTATTGGGCTCATTGATAGTCGGATGACTGCCTTTTGAACAGCTGTTACTTCCGCTTGGAATACACTGCAGTGGTTAGGTAGTCGGATTGCATCGGCGATCTCTGGCAAGTTGGCGTAAATGCCTGATTCCGTGCCTTCTTTGTTCATGCTTTTCCCATGCAGTTGGGCTACAGACTTTGTCTTCGTCCCATTCTTCTCTTGTGGGGCTTAAAGTCTTGTGTTTTATTTCGAAGTCCATGAAGGGCGTCAGATTATCTGTATCCTTAGGGACGTTCGTGTTTTGTGCCCTCTTCCGTGGGTTTTGTCCCAACTTCCCTTAGTCTTATGGCTGCATATGTGGCCACAAGTTTGCCATAGTTGTCCATGGGAAGGAGATGCAGTATCATTTCTAAGGCGGCTGTGGGCATGCTGATCCCTGTATACCGTTTATCTTGGTAAGATTCTGCTTCACTTCTAGTGCCGTCCATCAGACTAGGACGCCATACATCAATATTGGCCTTACTTTGGACAATATGTCCAATTGGTTTGAGTGTCAGTCCTGTTGTCACAGTAGCCAAAGACAACAGTCGTCTCATGTAAAGTGCGCATATCGCTAATATAGAAATAGGTGAGCAGAACCTCGGTACTCGAATGCGGTCATTCGATGTGGGTGCAGCAGTTTCGGTGGAAGAATAGAAAAAAGTAAGCTTTCATTAATGTGCAGCAGGGCCGGAGTCACTAGGATGCGCAAATGCACAGGCCGAAAAGTGTTTAGGCTCTTAGCAATCAGGGCAATAAGCGGATTCAGGCTAATTCCACCCGATGCACAGTGCATTATAGCCGGAAAGCTATTCTTCTGCTCTACAGAGAAATGGGCGGATGAATTTATGCCAGAAGCCTGCTTTGTTTATCGTCAGGCAGACCGGCAAAACTCCAATAAAAAGCCCAAAGACTCCTCTTCCAATTTTTTAGCCAAAAAGCCGCATCTTTTCCAGCAGATGACTCATTCAAATTCTGTCAAATCAATGAGAGCCGTTAAAAACCTTGGAAAAATACCCAATAAACGTAACGACTTCGCTCTTCCGCCGGGTTTTCAAGCAGCTGATTCACTGACTTTGGACTGGAGTAATTAATTAACTAAGCTCTTAAATCGAATCGGTTATGGATGAGCTGCTGACGTCGGGGCGATTAAAATAACATTCTCTAGACGTTTTTATGACACTTCGATGTAAGATGATGAGTGATGTCAAAACAAGTATGCCCCGTGTGCCACGAGCCAAGACTGGTATTCGGGCGATCTGCGTTTTTGTTCTCTTACATCTGGCACACGTTGTCTTTTGGACGGCGGTGAGTCAGTGTGTTGGGTTTCAAGGCCACCAATCTGTGATGCAATAAAATTAGATTCCGAGCAATGATTTGATTGGCAAACGACACAGATGGGGGGCGGATAAGGGGCTTTCTCCATGTGGAAGGACTGTTTTGTTTCCAGTTGCTGATGGGATTCGTCAAGGAAACTTTGAGTAGATCGGAGTAGCGAGCGTTTTTGGCAGGCGATTGACCGACGGACGGGGACAACTTTCGACTGCCTTTCATAATGGAACCCGGGTTAATCGTTAACAGAGTGAATAGATTCCTCGAACAGAAGAGAGTGCGTGGCTTTAAAATGCCTCTTCGTACCGTACTGCTGCTCATTGCTCCCTCGCCAACATTTTCGCACGACAGACTGCGACAAGTGCGCCGACAAATGATCAACAAGTGGATCGGATTAACAAAGGCGAACCCTTGCCAGACGCAAATCCAATTCGTTTGTCATAATGAGCACGTACGCGCGCATCTATCGGATAACACACACACACAATCAATCGCATCTCAGCCCAACCCCACTAATCGACTTATAATGTCGTGGCCACGCACACGTGAGGGGAACTCTATCATTAGCTGACGAAGGCAACGAATCCAGTTCATCGGCGACGGTCGATGGCATTTTTTATCTTTCGTAATGAAATCATCAGCATCCTCCTCGCCAGGGCGGTCATTATTAATATCGGCGCAGATAAATCACTTAAGTACTTCAAAACACCAGCCTCTCCCCCTCTGCACCCTCGCACCGGTTTCAATCCTTTCTTCTCATCATCATTCCATCACTGTTCACCACCGGTCGACGGCAAAGCGGCATGAGGCACATAAAGGTGACGGCTTTTGGAATACCGTGCGTTTTTGGCAGTCGACGACCGACCGACCGATGGACGGACGGACGGGGCATTGTCGACAACTTTCGACTGCCTTTGATGATGGAACCCGGGTTAATCTAAATTAGTCATCATCAGTTGATCTTAAATGGGGGATATGAATGAAAGGCGCTTATTGATGACGCGTGTCGGTGTCGGTCACTTGTGGAACTTGTGTGCGCCCGGTGAAGAGAGATTTAACGCGAGCACGGGGATGAAAGCAAATTGAAGCTCATTTGTCTCTTTAACATTGACGTGTGTGCTGTGTGTACCTTTCTTTTATTTTTTTGTTTTCTTTTTTCGGGATTTTCTTTTGTGAAGTGAATGCCGCTGGGAGTGCGGGCTTTATGGCCATTTGATGTACCCGAGGAGACTGAGATGAGGTTAACTCGTTTTGCTCTTCTTTAAATCGTTGGTGAAAGAAGCATGTCGTCGGTGATCTATTCTACTAGGTTTGACAATTCGGAGGGCTGGTTGCGTGGATTGTTTACTTCTCGTGATGACTCGATTCCAGGCGCCCTTACTTCCTTGTCTGGAACGAGATGGCCGAGATTCGAGGCTCAAGCTGACCGAGACATGGCAGCCAATAGGTGTTTGTCATCAGGGCTCTGTGAAGCATTTTGTATTCCAGCCCAATTCAAGTGTTGCCGACGATAGCTAGGAGGGAGTACAAAACGTTCTCAGGGTCGTTCTCAGCGTCAGTAATGCTTCTTTATTTGTGGCGAATAACTAAAGCAGCAAGTACTGGAAACCACTGTCCTTGCACGCTCCATCTAGTGTTGGCGTCTCAGTTCTACACAATTGAGTACTTACTAGCACGTCGCGATCTTTATTTAAAGACACCAGCAGTGACTTTCTTACATTCATTCGTTGCTTTCCAAAGTTGGGAGTCATTGAGTCAACCTTTCGGCGGTTTCATGATGTTGCGTCTTACTTAACCGATGATGTAATATTAGACGTCATATCTGAGCACAAGTGGTGACAGTGTCGACTTGGAACATGCACCAAGTCACCAAGTGGACATTCATTCGGCAATTAAGAGACAGCCTGTGGTCACTTTCTTCATCAACAGCACTGAAGGGTCTTGATAAAATGACAAAGTGTTTCACAAGGGACTTTCAAAGACGTCCATAGAGTGCTTGTGAATCTGATTAAAATTGTTTGACATCATTTATTGTGGATAGGTCTTGACTGAAATGGATTACGGACTGACTTAAGTCCTGAAGCTTATCTTAAAAAAAGCTCATGAGGCAACATTGCTTCTGGTACACAATGCAATTAAGGATAAACTCTCACTCACGTCTGAAATGAGAAACCAGTAAATTAGATTGTAAGCTTCCGGCAAATCAAACAGTCCGGCCTTAGTCGTATTTCCACAAGCTGATGGAGCCATCGCAAGCTTTCTTGGATTCGGTGTGTACTGCGTCTGCTTAAAGTCACTGCCTCGACATAATTCAGACTTCCCTAAATTTTGCTTACGTCAGAACCGAGCGAAAACTAGCCAGAAGCATATTCAAACTTCAAAGTGCCCATAATTGCTTCTGGGAACTTAAGCTAAATTCAGCTGTCATTGCAACAAAACCCGAAGTTCGGAAGCACTTTAGTACATAGAGAGCAATTCATATCGCTCCAAGTTAAGTATGCAAAAATTAACGAAACTTAACGAATCTGATCGTTTTTTTCTGTTTAGCTCGTTTGAGTTGACTTGCGTACATTTTGACTTCAGCCTTCAGTCCCCCTTTAAAAATGAAGTCCGCAAATCACTGGATAAGCTGGCAGACACCGACAACACACACACTTCCTTATCCGGCGGAACTAGATGCAAACAATTTTGAACAAAAATTCCCTTCACAACGACAGGGAGCACGAAAAAAGGTTCTCTTGGAGAAAAAATGTGACAGGTTTCAACTTTCGATTCGCAGATGACTAGTCAAAAATAATTCGCCTAAATATTCAGTCAAACAGTCCTCTTCCATCCGCGTCGACAAAAAACCCATTTCGCCCCCAAAAACAGTCAAATCGAAAATGAATGAAAAAAGAAAAAAGTAAATTCCAATCATCTCACTTTCACAACCAGAAAAGGTCATCACATCATCATCCCGACAGCCCACGTATCCTTCCGTTTGGCCAAATCGTACAGCAATTAGCCCGTCAACGAGGACGACCCCCCGACATTTTTCTCGCTGCCGCCCATTTTTTTTTTCAATTTACTCTCATGACGTGATCAAAATCAAATACATCCTGTTCCTGACAGCTGGAGAATCAGTTAATATGTGTCCTTTAAGCAGAGGACCGCGCGCCGTGCTGCCTAACGCACTGCCCCCATGCGACAAGTTAATCCTCGTCCGCGGACTCACGATTATGATGTGGCCGCTGGCGTGCCCTCCTTCGGCTTCCGGTGGACTTCTTTATTTGTGCGATTGTCCAGTCCAGTCCTGGGTGATTATTCACCGCCGAGTCCTGTGTCCTGTGTACTGTTTTTTTTTTTTTTTTTCTGTCCCCACCCACAGCCCGGTCGTCCTTGCGCACGTTGCACTGCACTTCACTTTTGTTTTGGCTCTCCGACTGAGGTTTTTGCGGTTTCTGCGGACTGCTGGCCCGAGCCGAGGGTGTGCCGACTGGGCAGGCATAGCAGCAGTGGCAGCCACCGACCAGCGCGCCGCCTCCCCCTTTTCGGTGGAAATTTATGTAGTTTGGCGAAACGTTTCGCTTTGCGGTTTTATTATTTGTAAATACACGAATTATCGTCCTTTGGCGGGAGCCGCAGAGGGCGAGCTCCAGTGTCCTTTGGCTACAAAGTCGTGCAACGTGGATAATGACGTTTGCGTCTATTTGCCGAGGCCTCATTAAAAAAAACAGAAATATTTAACTCCAGAAGGCATTGCATCGCCTGGCGGTTAATTAAACTGCGCCGTCCCGATGTGAGCTGGGCAGGGTGCGGAGCAGGGAGTGACGTTGCAACAAAGTATTCCCGTCGGCTGGCCAATAACTCTGAGAGGGCTGTTCATATTTTTGGTTGCGCTGACGTAAATCCTTTGAATGATCACATAATTTGTTGCAATAAACGTCAGGACGCGGCAAGAGTGTGCCACACCGCCACGTGTTGCCGCGGTATCTCTCAGCGCTTTTGGCGCGCCGCCACCGCCGCCGTCGCCGATGGCAGTAGTTTAAATTAATTTGAACGCTACCCGTCAGTGAATGATGCTGGGCGTCTGTTTTACGATCGGTCTTCTGAGATTTTCGGTGGTCTCGACGCGGGGCGGGGGCTGCCAGGATGTGTTGCCTTGATTTATTGCTCACTTGGATGTGTAATAATTTTGAACATTTTTTTTTTTGTTTTTGTTTTCAGGGAAAAGTTTCACGCTGACGATCACCGTATCAACGAGCCCGCCGCAGGTTGCCACGTACGGCAAGGCCATCAAGGTGACAGTTGACGGACCACGGGAGCCACGATCAAAGACAAGTAAGTTGATGGATAGAAAATGTGTGATTTCGTCAAAGTACAAGGACTTGGACGCATCGATGCGCGGCATGTCGTTAAGGCAGTGCACTGCAAACGGTGAGATATGCTCTCATTTTGATTGTGAATACTTTTCTTCTCTGTTTTTTGTCTTGCTGAATGATATGTGGCGTGGGATTGTTGGTATTATTATATTTCTGAGGATCGAGAGGGACTAGCTCTTGCGGACTATCTTCTCCTCGTTCGACCAACTTTATCGGCATTCTTGTTGAGTCCTGTTGTAATGAGGGCTGGTGTGTGGATGCCTGGAGGCTTGATTCGCTTTTGTCATGTAGCATTGATGTGCTTGGTGGTGGGATTCCGTCGTGAAAAGGAAAGGCAGACCTTCACAATGGACGCAACATTTTGGTCTAAGTGAGCAAAGACCCTTAAAAAACTTCGGAATTACCTGGAGCCTCATACCAGATTGCCGCTAAAATGCTTGACCAAGTTGTCGAGAAAAAAGCGGCAGTCAATGACTGCCTTTCGGATGGAATGCTGTCCAATTCAGGCATTTGACTCCAAGCTCGATTGTCCATGCATTTGGATACGTAGCATTGTACTTGAGCCATTACTTATTCCTCTTCGGGTGGCGGTATAATCCGGTAGAGGCTGGGAATAGCTTCAGCAGCCACTGGGATTGTTCGCTGACGAGTAGGGGCTTAATTTATAATTGGGATTGTTTAGTATCGGAGTAATGTTTGTGGCGTAGAAGCTGTTTTTTTGTATCATTTCTTATTTTTGTTTTAATGTATAGTCTTTTATAAAAAATTTTGAGAAGGTGTAGTCAGAGTTTACTACTGGCTTGCAGCCTTTTTCCATGTTTCCATGTTCAACACACGAGTGATCTCATCGCTCTTTGTCCTCTTCTTCAGGGAGCCTTTTCCGTGTTTCCATGTTCAACACACGAGTGATCTCATCGCTCTTTGTCCTCTTCTTCAGAAGTGAGAAGCTTCTCTGTGTCAATGGCAAAATGCCCCCTAAGGACTTCCACTGCACCATGACCTCTTCTTGCTCAGTCTCGGCCATAGTGTCCTCGTCGCTGATCCGATGTTCAGACTAAGCTGACTTGCTGACTATCCTACGCTTCGTCCTCTGGTTTCTTCCTTAGCGATGTGTTTGCATAAGGGATTGATTGAGATGGAGGGACCTCCAGTTCAGAGCCCTTTTTCGCAATATCCTATCTGTCATTCTTGGCGAAGGGACACCATATTCATCAAGGGTCCTGATAACGTTCCTGCATAACCCGGCGAGTTTCGAAATTTGGGTCTAATTACCGCTTGGCTATCGTATCCTTTAACGGGGGTATTTTGACCTAGAAAACGCTCCAGCCAGGGGGCCGTCGTTTTTTACCCTTTTTTGAGACTAAACAGTGGGAGTGGGTAAACATTTCTCGTGTCGTGGCACGAGCGTGTCGCCGTCTTGTTGGTATCCTCTGTTCAGTTGCCAATTAGGTTACCAGGAAGTTCTTCAGAGTGTCCTGAAAGTGGTCACTAAGACTGCATCCTCAAATAAATGGGCCTACTGATGCCTGCGGCCCAAGCACTTCCTCCGTGGGAGTGTGGTGGTCTTTGTTGTTGAATACCTACTGTGCCTCATTATCAGCTATTTTATGAATTAACAAAAGTCAGGGGAAAGTATACTCCGTCACTTATGATGTCTCCTTTGTCACTCAAATTTTGACGACGATTTAAGTAAAATGTTTTAATAACATCAATGCTCTGTTGCCGTGTTGAAAAATATTGCATATTGGTTCATAATCAATTGTTTTCGACAAACTCCCTTGGAGCATCAAATGACAACAGTCATCCAAGCCCAAATGCCGGGCAAACCGAATCGACCTGCATTCGTCTAGTTTTCCCTTAAAGACCACTTCAGAGTCCTCCACCAGAGCCATCAATGTCTCAGATTTGAAGACCCAACAATCCGCTGTCCATGCCCTCCCGCACGGCTAATTAAAAATTTCCCGAGTCAAGCATGCCGCTCTCGTGTGCCTCCATCAACTTTTTTTCCTTGAGAAAAGAGAAAAAAAAAACATCCTGTGGGTAATTATTAGTGTCCTGCTGTTATAATCGTCTCAATTCACCTCCGCCTCCGTGCCTCATCGTCAAGCATCTGTTTGACACAGAAACCTCTCACCCTTAGCGCTGTTATGTCACTTTTTCGCTGCTCATGGTGCAAGGACCAATCATAATCATGTCAAAATGGAAAAGGAAAAAAATGAGAAAAAAATTGCAATGAGGAGGGCGGTTTCCTTATTAATGTCATGTCAAAACACTAGATCGCCTAGGATGTTGCGTGTAATTGAAGACCATTGTGCGCCGTCTTTTGTTCGTGCCCTCCTTGTGTTGTGGGTTACTGTGTCAGGATAACGTCAAAGAAATGCACTTCAGTTCATTCTTCTTCTTCTTCTTCTTTCTCCTCCCATTCGTTTGATTTCCTTATTTTTTTTGTTTCGTTTTTTCGTTTTTCCGCCTCTCCCTCTGTTATGCAACGCCAGTGGTCATGGGTGCTTGTTGCGGTTTAGAATGACCGACTACCGTCCGGCGAATGCGAAATAAAACACTATCGCCCAGCGCCATCTGGGAGTGAATGCTCTCACTCTCTCTCTCTCTCAAACTCACAATAATTGAACTAATTTTTCTCATATTTTTTTGACTGTTTCTTATTCGTTTCAGGTCCAACTGGTGGTCATCAATTTCGCGCCCTGGGCCTGGGTCAAAGACCCTTCATCGATGCTCCATTCTCCAGCCATTTTCGTGAATTAGAGACATTAAGACGTAAGGCTCCTACTGGCTCATCGCTAGCACCATTAGGCAGCAATCACTCATCCTCCAATAGTACAATAAATTCCGACTGTCACGACTACAAGCCCAATGCACCGCAGATACAAGGTGAGTTCAGATTGAGATACAAAAATGATTCCTGCTAATGGAGACATTGTAGGAGTAGTAGATCGAGTAGTTTCTTTCTCGATTTATTTGATTAATTCCCGCTGGGATGCCGCGATGAATCGCTTGTGAATGCGAGTGGATAAATGTGGTTACTTGCCCTTAATTGCTGCTGGTTGGTCTCTACTGATCGGCCGGTTGACTGTGAAAGGCGCTGGGGAAGAGAGAGAGAGAAAGAGAGAGCGAAATGCGTGTGTAATTATGAAGTGGTTTGTGCTTGTAACGAAAGCCGATACAATTTAAATTTGAAAATTAACGGTGATTGCTTTGATACCGAAGATGAATTGGATCTCATTTGCAACTGGAATGGAAACGTGTCCAAATTGGGTTCAGAAAATAGACTCGTTGCGGGATAACTGTGCTTGGGAAGAGACCAATGGGGAGTGGGGAATGATATAAGACGGGTGCTTTGGTTTAAACGATTATTTACTGGTTTTTTGTTAGAAATCTGTTGTGGACATGGCGTGAGGATGAGTGCTGAAAGAAGAGGACTGTCGGCAAATGAAAGGAGTTAGCTCGTAATGGGGGCGGATGTTTCAAGCAAACGCCGATCGTGTGTCCATTTTGGCCACAAATTCACCAGATTTGGAGTGCTTACCTCTGAACATTGCAATGGCACACTATTTAAGTCGATCGATTTTATACGAAATCACCCCTGATGTCTGCAGATGAAGGCTCTAAATTACTGTAGACATCACCCGCGACCATTCTGTTCTTTGTGCAGGTGACTGTCGGCCTCTTTTTTCAAACTATGCATACCTCCGTGCAGTACAGCACGACTAGGGCGATGCATCATCTGCTGATCCTAAAATGATCGCCAACTTTTTTGCAAACTTCTTTGGTCTATCGTTTAGTGATCATTCTCGAGAACCTGACCCTGATTACTTCAGCTACCTTGATAACTGCCCACATACCACTCCCGTCTCAATTAATAGAAGTAGCGATACAGTACGTGAAAAGATTATTCAGCTCAAGGATGACTTCTCCCCCGGTGCCGATGGTCTGCCCACCATATTCCTGAGGAAATGTGTCAATGGTCTGTATCTTCTACTTACTCTCTTCCGGCCAATTTTTCCAATTTATGGAAGGACTCCTTCATATTTCCTATCCATAAAAAAGTGAGTAAAAGCGACATATGTATTAAACTACCGACTCATAGCTAAACTCTCGTCTATCCCCAAGCTCTTCGAAGGCATTGTAGACGACACACTGTATTTTCACTGCACATCTATATTTTCCCCACACCAGCATGGATTCCTAAAGGGTAGATCCACTACGACAAACCTCACCGAGTTCATCTCTAAGACCCTGAAATCATTAGAGGAAGGCAAGGAAGTGGATGTTATTACCACCGACTTCAGCTCCATCGACCTTACTATTTACCTCAAACTCAAAGCCCTCGATTTTCCACCGTCTTTCGTACCTTGAGAATCGCCAGTATAGAGTTATCTTTAGATCTTCTGTCTCTGACCCTATTAACGCCACTTCAGGTGTTCCTCAAGGCAGTCATCATGGTCCACTGATCTTTGTTTTAACAATAAATGATTATTAAATATTCTGACCTGTCTATATATGCGGACTACATGAAGATCATTAAGACCATAACTACTCTCAATGACTCTCTACTTTGTCAGACCTATACTCGAATATGCCAGACCAGTCTGGTCACCCTTTCAAATAACTCACTACCTCAGAATCGAAGCTGCGTAGCGCAGTTTCATCCCTTGTGCTTTACGCGGTCTGCCATGGGCCGACTCCCTACGAAGACTGGCTAAAATTGATTAGCCTGCAAACCCTAGAAAAACGTCGTGAAGTCGCTGACGTACTAAATTGTGATTTTTTTTTTGAAACAAAACACGAAACGTGCGTCAGCTGTTTAAGCCAGTGTTGGCAAAAAGATAATAGCTAAAAAATCACCCTTTATTTGTGCATCAGATTTTAACTGGTTTGATTGATTCTCCTGCATTACTTAGATTGATATCCCTTTATACAAACCCACGTAACCTTAGGTCTGTTCCCCTCTTTCGTCTCACTCTTCACCGTACCAACTATGTATGGTCATTTCGATCCTATCTCCAGAATGCTGCGACTAGCTAATAATGCACCCAACTCCGTTGACTTTCATTGCAGTTCATCCTTTCCTAGAAATGCTCTATATTCCTTATGCATCCCCCCTCTCCAAGCTCTTGAAGTTAAATTAGTTTTTCAATAAATAAATAAACAATGTCTTGAGTAGGAATGTAAATTGGTGTCATTACGGTCGTACGGAAGTGGCTTATTTACAGCAACATGTTGGGTCCATTGTGCCCTTGGCAGGAACTGTTTCCTTATTCTTGCTAGGGCTGGGCACTCGCAAAGCAGATGTTGGATAGATTCTATTTCCTCCTCATCTCTGGAGCTTCCGCAGATGCCGTTGTGTGGTATATTCAGTCGCAATGCGTGGGTCCCTATGGTAAGCCCGGTAAGGGCTCCTTTTAGCGTTGGCACTTCCTTGCGACTAAAGCTGATCAGTGATGTTCTGATGATACAGCATCGGCCACATGACTCTTGCTATTGCCCAAATTTCCTGACAGAGCCAACGGGCTTTTGCTCTATCTAGGGCTTCGTCTGCCAGTTTTCTTCTTATGGAGCTAAGCGGTGTGGGTGCGCAGTGGATTGCCCGAAATTCACTCAGCTCAGATTCATTTTTCGCAAGGCAGTCCGCTTTTCCGTTTCCTTGGACGCCAGTGTGCCCTGGTAGCCAGCATAGGGCCACCCTGATTGCCAAGCACATTTTACTGACACCCTGGCTGCATAAGCTGACTAGTTGCGACGACAAGATGCCCGACGCTATGGCTTTTATTGCCATTGGCTGTCGAAAAAGATGGGAATCGATTTGATGGTTGTACGGAGTTCTCTCATGGCGAGTGCTGATTAGTGTATCGCAGCCCCTTCGGATGTCTTATACAGTCTGACTTTACAGTTTGATACTTCGAGAGACGGCTCTATTACTCTTCGGGCTCAAGGAGGCCCAAAGAAGCAGCGACTGCAGTTTGGTGTTAGCTATTTACCCTGGAGCATAGGTAGACGAAATCCCCGAATATGTTTAAGTCTTGGGTACCCATTGAGACGCATTCTCTAACGTCAATGTTGTGTGGCCTTTCATTGACGACAGCATACACTTAATTTTCCTTCGCTCACTCCCAGTCCAGTGTCAAAAACGGGCCCTGACTGACGTCACAAAACAAAAATATGGCGGTTTTGATAAGCTGTCCAGCACACCTTATATTCTCTACACCATGACCCAGACGATTGCGTCTCATCGCTACGATGAGTCGTCTCAATGACAGATTACTGCCTGCTGTCAAAGCACGTCATTGTCAACAGTTGTACTAGTTTCTGGAACAGAGGCATGTCCTCTAGTGTTGGCCTGCGAGTCTCAAGACACATGACAGTGCGTCTCCTTGCGTTAGCCCTTTTTTTTGCATTGAAGGAGCATCAAGAAGTCTCTATGGTATAGATGAGTTTGGCAGGGATGTCAGAACAAGACATTAGGTCGCAGAGCACGCCGTCACATGTGACCTTAAAATGGACGAGAAGACGATGGAGGTCGATTTGCACTTCTTGTCTCTATTGAAGGATCTATTGAGGACTTCCCTGCTCTGAAGGCAGGTTCTATCACCCTTTTCGGACATCATTCATGTCATCTCACCAAGCCCACTATCGCACCCTTGTCATGCGCGGGTCTCTTCCCGTCGTCTCTGTTGTTACACCAACAGCTCTCGTTGTTCGTTGCAGCCTTGTAGACCTCCAGCTTTGATGTATGCCTGCTTTCGTTGTCAAAACATGGGGCTTTCCTTGGTGATGGCGTAAGTGGCTCCAATACATCAGTGGCTTCAGCACATCAGTGGCAGCTTCATTTGTGGTTTCTTGAGCCAACACCTGCGACCGCATTGTCAACGCATATAAGCGTATAGCATATAGCGTCTAGCTTGATGCATTTTTGGTCTTACGTCAACGTCCTTAAAGCAGGCGATAGCTTCGACGATGACCTCTTCATTCACGCCACAAATCTCGTACCGTCATCCAGCACGTCATCACGTTCGCGGAAAGTAAATAGGCGTCCAAGTCTGGAGAATGTGCTCGATGTGGGGAGCAGTTCGGTGTCCTATTTATGGATGTTTGCCACTCCTTTAAGTGATCACACGGTTGCGCTCATGGTGGAGTGTGATAGTCGTCGAGTGGATACGGTCTTCGACAAATGAAAGTGTGCTGAACTCAGTGTTGTCCCGGTACTTGCGGGCGTCTTTTGGTCTGGACTCCAAGACTCTGTGGGCCAGAGTTATTTTGTTCATTTTCTCTACTCGTCTTAGACTTCTCTGAACACCTGACCAGTCCAACATCGTCCGTACGGACTATGCACACCCAACAATTTAAGTTTGAAAAACCAAGTCATACCGCCATTTCAACAACTCCGAAGCACTGCCTCATAGAGCAGAAACAGAAGAGAAACTTCCAAATGCCACTTCCACATCCCGTGTCCCCCATCCATGCCCAGACGCCGTGCAAACCCACGAAAGTTAATCGAAAATCTCATCCACAACCACGTGGGTCCAACAATGTCAAATGCAAACAACTCCATTTACACTGCCACTCCATATGAGCGCTGCTCCCTTCAAGCAGACTCCGCTCGTTCATTGCCAAGCCGAACACACATGCACACCGGCACACCGGCACACATGAAAGGGGTTTTCTGTGCCCGTGTGCACGCGTCCATCCGCCAGCGACTTTGTGAATATTTTCTCATAATAAATCGAAGTATTTCCCCGTCACTGGTGCCGCCGGGGGAGGTTGGGATGTCAAAAATGTATGCCGGCACAGCGATGACGGCCACGTCAAGGTATCATTCCGCGGATGAAGAAAGTCTTCAAACATATTTTGATTAATTACCGCGCGTCGTTTGCTCGCAGAATGTTTTCATTATATTTAAGTCAATTACCGAAGTTCTGCTTACCGAGTCCTAATTTGTCGAAGGATTGGCGGGTGCACTACCCGATGTGCTTGTCTTTGGAAAATTAATTACGAACATTCTTAAACACCGGCACCGGATTTGGATGACGATGGGGAGGCGCTTGCGATACTGAAGTGTCACGAGGTTCTTAAAGAGATTGAATTTGCTTGAAAAAAAAGAAGCTTCGTTTACTACGGGATACTGTCAATCATTCATCGGGTAGCTTTCAGCAACCATTTAGTTTTTACCGGGGCGGGGTGTCATCCAGCAATTGGTGTCAGTTTAAATATCGCGTCTTTGCTGGACTGCCGGGCGTCAACATTGTACTTTCAATGTGATGACGAGGTGTTGAAAACTCCCTTAGCGCTTTCAACACCTTGTCATCGCATTGAAAGTACAATGTTGACGCTTGACAGTGGAAGCGATACCACATTTAGTCAGCATCAGACGATTTTTAAAACCAGCGCTTCTGACAGGGCTGTTAAGAAGGGCTTCCGTTTGGCAAGGTCAGTTATAATGTCGCCGCAGTAGATTACAACAGCTGGATGGCGCTGTTGGTCGAGTGCCTGAACTTGGTTAGAAGGGTCCTCGGTTCGAATCCCAGTGAAAGCAAAGATAGCACGCTTTATCCGGTTTTCAAATCTGGTCCACTCACCATTTGCCGTCTATCACTAGATGTATGGGTATCACAGTTGCACCAACATTGTCTGAGTGTGCTGGCGATTTCGCTGACAGCCCACTAACCTCGTGCATCGGCCAATAAGGCGTTGAAAGCCGTTTCTCTCAACTCGAACCTAACATCGCCGCCATATCTAGTAGCGAACACGTTGCTGTCCCTATCTCGAGCGAGTTACAGCAGTTTTACAGCAGTTCTGCAATCAATTTGAGTCAAATTTTAAATACCGATCTTGGCCGGCATGCTTATGCGATCTAATTGATGTCACGAGACAGCATACATGAGCATACCGACGCTGGTATTGAATCAGTAAGAGCATGTCACTTGGCACGAGATTGCTATCAATCTAGTACAAAAAAAACTGCCACATCTAGGGTCTCGTGCGCACAGGGCAAAAGCTGGAGAGAGGCTCGATCCTCGATCCACAAGAGTGGCAATTTGGTGCGTCGTTTGTGTCTGACTCAGTTCGTCTGATTTTGGCTTAAATTGATGCCATGGACGGCACCCACATCCAAAAACAACTCTATTCTATTTATTTTCTGGACATTTCATCTCATCCATCGTCATCACCTGGAGTTATGCTCAAGTGCAACTGGGCTAGTTTTTTGGACTTGGTACAACCACCTCGTCCTAGGTCTGCCCAACGGTTGCCTACCTGATGGAATCGCATTCAAGACACGCCTCGGAAGCCGTGATGGCGGTACATTCGTGCTACGTGCCCCAACCATCGAAGCACAGCCCTTTCCGCTCAAAGAAGCCCCTGCTCATCAATGAGTTCCTCGCCCACTGCCTTGTTTCTCATCATGTCACGGCGAGAAAAGCCCACAACAGCGCGAAGAACTCTCATTCAGAGCAGCTTGTATTCACGGTCTTATTTTTCGGTCCTTACTCGAATTGCATGACCATAGGCGAGAGTTGGAAGAAAAACTGAGTTAAAAAGCGCTGACTTGGCTTTTGACACCAATCTCGGGTTCCGTGATTACAGATCTTCCAAGCTGTTGTACAATTTTCCCAGTTTAGTCAATCCTAACCCTACCATCGCACGCGAATAAGGCCCTGAACTCCTCCACCTGCTTCCATGGGACTCTGTATTGAATAGGCGGTCTGGAAATGACCGTAACCTCTGGTTTATCCACATTAACCTCTAACATCCCAGCATCAGCACATACGGCCACAAGCCTGCAGTTCCGTCTGGAAGGACGTGAGGATAACAAAGTGATCTGCAAAAAGAAGATGACTTACTTTTAACTTTCTCAATGTGAAACATTCCTCTCTTCGATTGCGACTGCCCAACATCCGGTACATATGGGAGGTATAATGAAAAGCAGGGGTGACAAAACGCACCCTTGACGAAGTCCGCTGCCCACGGTGAAGGTGTTGATTTAGCACTTTTAACTCGAACGCAGCTTTATTCGGAGACTGAATGACCCTCAAAAGAAGACCCATACTTCTGCAGAACACTCCAAGGTGCACCTCGAGGAACTCGGTCGTATATCTTTTCCAAATCTTCACAACAGCTGTAGATCCGTTTGGCATACTCACAAGCCTTCTGGAGTACCCTTTTTAGAGTGAACAGCTGTACTTCTACCGGGACGCAGATTAGACGTATGATTTCTAAAAAAAAAGGATATATCTCAGAAATCGTACACTTCGCCGTGACTTGTTCATTTTCCTGACACGTGATTGATTTAAGTTAATTCATCGGACACTCGACTTGCAATGGGCACTCGTTGAGAGAATTCAACCTCGAGGCGGGGAGGTTCAATAGAGGTGTTGTATGCTTTCTACAATATCTCTTCATCCACGTAGCTTCTGTTTAAGTCGTTGCCAAGGACGTCAAGTCTTCCTAATAAGGCGTATGCTTCAGTCCTTTAACAGCAACCAGATTACTGGGGGCACGCCTAGCTCATCTGTTTTCCGAAGCCTCAAATATCTCCATGATCTGACACAGGCAAATATTAAAGTACTCAGCAATGTCCTCCAGAGACGAACGACAGCGTATTGCTAGGTTGGAGTTGAGAGAGACTGATTTCAACACCTTATTGGCCGCCGACAGTCTGTTAAGATGCTAATATCACGGGGTAACCTAAGCCACGACATTCCCTAGCGAATCGCCAAGATCTCCGCCTGAAAAGAAAGCTGAAGAGGTCAGAGAGTCTTTTGGAAGAGACACAACTTCCAACTTCTATGGAGTTCTTGAACAAGGTGCGGTTACGACGGAGTCTCGAAAGGCTTGTCGGAAGTAAACCACGGAGGTTCCAGCTTTACACGGATGACTCCCGTAAGATCTACACCCACAAAGCTCCAGTAATGATTCATGCACCAAAAGAAAAAATCAGACCTTTCGTGGAGCATCAGTTATTATGCGTAAATGTGATGAAAAATGCAAATAAAATAATGGCTACTCTTGTAGAAATTTGAGGCGACATTCTGTAGATGTTTTCTTCCGTTAATTACATCAAAGTCTGCACTCGAGGTTGAAGCAACAGCGTCACCAGTTTTCACAAGGATCCTGCATTTTTCTATCGACTTAAAATGTAACCTCTTGTTGGATGACCGTATAATTTATTGACAATGGATGCACTTAGTCGAAGATCACCATCAAGTGTGTGGTTGTCCAACGTCCATTCTTCTCTGGAATCCTCTGTTGACTGAGAAGATTCCCCTTAAAAAAAAGATGCAGTAATAGGCAGTCAGTGTCGGGCCAGGAATGGAATTCATTCTGCAGCTGTGTCTCATTCCAGACACCAATCTGGGGAGGAATTTCCTATTCCCAGTGCTTAAAGCCCGTTTAGAAAAAAAACCGACTCACAATCTAACACGAATTCATGTCAAAACTCCAAATGGTCATCCACTGGAACTCGTTCAATTAGTCAGTCATTAAAAGCGCTTCGCGCAATAAAACGCCGCCTTGAACGCAGTCATTCCGCGGAGACCTTCTTGTGTTTCCCAAATAACTTCATTAGTCACATCGGCGGGCAGCCGAAACGCGTGTGTGAATTAATTGCACACCTTCTTCGGCTCAATCACTGACACAATGTAAGTCATCGCCAATTCGGCACATCAAGTACAATAGCGACTCCGCCGGGCAAGTGACACGTCCAACCACTGACTCATCGGCAAAGCTGCTAATTTATTCAATCAATAAATTGCACGAAACCGAAATGACATCGAATAGATGACTAGGAGCAGATCGAGCCTCTTGCGGGGCACCGTCGTCGGTGGTGGCCTGTGCCGGTCTGCCCCTCGACGCGCCCTTTCGTTCGTGGAATCTGCCTTCTTTTACCCCCGCTGACACAGGTAAACGGGTATTTTGCGACAAATCTGCGCCACACACAGCCGAAGCACATCGACCGGAAATGCCAATTTTTTGTGATCATCTTCGAGCGAAGAGACGCACAAATCGAGGAAACTTGGTTTCGTGGTGAATGTGGGCCACTTGAGGGATGTCTAAGCTGCTGAAGGAGCAGTTTCTCGTTTGAGGAAGCTCACCTCATTCGGTTGCGGATGTCCGCAGATCAATCAAAATGCGGTCACAGATGGTCGTTGGACTGGAGTGTGGGCATGTCTTCATTTCAACATTTACTAGGGAAATACGTTAAGTTTACAGTTATGCCGTGAAAATGAAGACACCGCATTCCGACCGCCGACCATGAGAAGGAAACCAAGCAACCGACCAGCCAACCACCCGACCGACACAAGTAACCGACAAAAATAAATGCAAACCGCATCGTTCTGGCCCCCGAAACGAAGTTGCGGTAAAGACGAAACCGCATCGACTTCCGTCTTCGTTCGATTGCCTTGCCAAAAAGTCCATCATCCACCACCGGCCGGGCCAGAAGGAGCGGGAGGAACTCTCACTCCGCACAGTGGCATCCAAGTGTGCAATGCAACAAGTTGACCTCACCTTGATCTGGATGTTCTTCGCCTTCGTCGTCCGCTTCATCTTCGTTCGTACGGGGCTCGTCTTGGAGACGACTGCAACCGATCTCTCTCTCCCTCTCTCGGCAGAGTGTGGGAACGAGCTTGAATGTTCCCAGAATCGTTTTTCTTGACACTTTTCCCGAAATGATGGGGCCAGCCTGCACGCATGGTTCCTATTCAATGGTCCCCCCGGAGAGGTGCGAGTGTGATTGTAATCAAACCCTTGACGATGACGATGACGACAACGACCCCTTCTTCGTTGCATGTCACTTGTGCTTGCTCCTCTCCTGATCCAGATCCACAGTTGATAGGTTGCCCACTCCTGTAGGTTTCAGGCTTGACGACTTGCTGCCGCTGGCTGTGCCACGTCAACCGACTGACCGACCGACCGTGTTCCTCCTGGTTGCAAATAGCTGCGAGTTCTCGTATTCTCGCACCGCCCCTCCTTCTTCACGTTGCTTTGTAATTCTTATCGGTTTTCGCTCGAACGAGTATCGCCTCGCACCGACACGGGGGCATGTGCGGCGTAGGGCCGCTGCGCTGGGCCGCGCCGTCGCTCCACGGCGAGGACTTGAAGAAACCCTGGACCCAAGCGGCCGGCAGGGGCAGGGGCAGGGTATCGCATGCTATTGTTGTACAAAGGTGAAATTAATATTGCGGCAAAATATTATTTTCCAATCGGTAAACATACACTTTATTGAACCGATTGAATTTCAATTGTCGTCGTCTTCGTTGCCGTCGTCGTTGTTGTTGACTTCGCTGTCGTCACCGGCACGGCAAGAGTGTGTGTCGCCGTTGAAGCTGACTCGCATTGCGACCCATCAAGGCTTGCTTCTGGGCTGCTCCGTTTGGATTTTTTCAGGCTTCATAGGCTCGCTTCAACGGGGTATGAAATTGACAGAGGGAAGCGTGCGCGCAAACGTCTTCATACGCCAGAGGCTGCCGATGCACGGGGTAATGTCGATGAAATGTCATACGACGAGTTGGTGATTGAGTTTCCTTATCCAAGACTTGGCGGTGATAGCGTGAAGCTGCACCCATCGATGGCAGAGCTTCGATTGATTACGAGCGCGTATCTATTTTACACCCAGTTTGCTGCTGCCCAGGATCAGTGACGTCGGTTTGCGTATCGCAGCAGTTCAACTCGGAGTGCGTGCGTGTTGGAGCGTCTGGCTCTCGTTCTCACTCAACCATGCTGCGTCAGATTTGATTCAATTCCTTCGACACTGTGCCTGAAAATCCAAACAAATGATGCCGCCGAATGAATGTACCGAGAACGATGACTAAGTCGACGTCACCATGTGTCGAAGTGCACTTCTGGCACACGCTGATAAGCAGCATCGTTTGCTGGCACACCACCCAGCCGATGATGTGGGTCTCTGAAATCAGTGCGTCTGCTTTGTTTAAATGAAGAACGCAAAGAGATTCGTAGAAAAACAAAAAAAAAACGTGACTAGTTGGTGATTTTACTGAATTTTGAGAACTTGACGTCTGCTCCCGAAATAGATTTTGTCTCATAAATGAACTGGGACTAAATGTACGAGGTTGGAAGACTTGAGCGGTCACACACCGGCATCTTTGTCAGACTTCAGTCCCGATCTTGACCTCGTCTAGATCGAGTTTTCGTCCTTTCTCGTCCGGATTGAGTGGAATTTTGATAATCAAGCGAGACTGCAATCCTATTACTGACGTTGCGTTGTCCACAAGAATGGATGTCCCCCATCGAACCCTCACATGAATTAATCCGATGACTAAATGTCCACACTCGATAAAATGAAACATCAGCTACAAGGTCACATTTGCGCCGCGTGCATGCGCTCAATCTATTCGACGCCATTTTCACATTCATTTTCCATCTAAACACATTTGAATGTGCAGCAGAACAATGAATGCCTGTCACTCCTTTGTTGGGGTAATCTACGAGCCACTCGAGGTCAATGAATGTGACGAAACGTGACGTAACAGACCGCTCGATGGGAATTCTGTTTTGTTTTTGAGACGAGAAGCGATTAAAGCACTGAATTGGCGCTACAATCGACATCGAGACAATGAGGGGCGTCAGTGTGGTGGGTCCTGTCACTGTTTCTGAGGGACTATGAGGGTGGCGCAGTCTGTAGACCGCGTGCCTTTGAATGGCTTTAGACATGCTAAACGATGCAGGAGTCAAAGCAGTAGCTGTTGATGCCTGCCTTGGTGTGCGGGACTTCTCCTGGGAGGCTTACATCTGCATTCAACTGAGACCCAACCACCAGCCACCAAGGCAGACTTACCAAATGCAAGTCGTCCTTGCAACACACACGTCCGCATCACTCAACCGACAAAATGTCCTTCAAATTCCCTAACAATCAGAGCCCTCCCCCCCACCACGGTAAAGAAAATTACAAAGCAGATCAACAAACGATTTGCAATCGCAAACAACACCGCCCCCATTCGCGGCGACATTTGTCATTGTTCGCCGTCCGAACTGCTCGCACTCCTCCTGAATTATTAACCTGCGACAATATCTGCTATTCTCAGGTGAACACCTGAGCACCGCCCTTCCTATCCGTCGGAAGCATTTGATATTTCAATTTAACGCAAGGAATCCAACCCCATGTCCTGCGAATGACTGCAGCGCGCCGTTGGTTCTTCACGTTGATTGCCATTAATTTGCCCCCCCAATCGACGTTTGGTAATTGCAAAGGGCCCGTCACCGTCCGATGACAACCCCATTAATTACAGCCCTAATGAGATACACCCCCCGGGCTAATAGCTCTATTAAAGTCGCCCGTTCACTCTCCACCCTTAGATATCCATCCCCCTCCCCGCAAGATTGCAAAATTACAGGTTTTGATTAATACATTCGCGTGTGTGTCTGTCTCTTTGCAGAAAACAACTTGATGGGCGCTGCCGAATGGACGGGCTACACGCCGAGCACCACGGCACCGGGCGTCGTCGGCTCATACCACAGCTACCAGCCGGCACAGACGAACGCATCAAGTGCAGCTGCGGCGGCCGCTGCGGCTGCAGTTGCAGCATACGGCTACGATGGCCACACAGCGGGTAACCCATCAACGGGTGGATCACCCCCGCAGCTGCCGCCACCCCCGCCACCGCCACCGGATCATCATTCGAACTACCATCTGCCCACGGTCCTGACGGACATGCAACCCTTCTGCGCCAGCTCGGATTACCATCACACGGGTATTGCGCCCAGCGCCACGGCGAGCGGCATGATGCCGCACGCCCAGCCGCCCATTTGCAGTCCAACCTACGGCTCCACAAAGTCAGAGATCGACTCGCTGAACGCATCCTATCCGTCGTACAACAACTGGTCGAATGGCTACAACAACTACCAGTACGGCAGTTGTGCCGCTCAGGGCCAGTATCCCGGACATGCGGCGACAACGATGGTCCTCTATCCGCCGCTGTACTCGACCGTGAATCAGAATCAGATCCATTTGCACCTGCATGGCACCGACAAGCTGGAGCAGTACCTGGGCCCCGAGAACTCGCTCACCATCAGCTCCATTGCCGGCAATCGGTCGGGCATCGAGATCGGCATCGGTACCTCGGACCACGAGGCGTCGATGCTGACCAACGACGCCGGGGACCAGCAACAGCAGCAGCAGCACCCGCAACACGTACAACAGGAGACTGAAGTGCCACAGGATCAGCGAACCGACGACGACGTCGTCGATCCGGGAAGCGTGTGGCGGCCCTACTGACCGTCGGTCAACTACTTCGAAATCGAACTGAACTAGGACCGTTTTTGGGTCTCGGCGTGGACGCGTGTGAATCCTCCTTTTTCGTCCTTTTTTTAATTTTGTTGTTGTTTTAATCTGTTATTACTGTAATTAGACACCTAAGCTATGTATATGTATATCCCGTAAGTAGGTAGCTAAGAGAGAGAGAGAGAGAGCGCGAGAGAGATGCCGTGTGCATCGTAGTGTCCTAGATGAATTTCAAATGCAACAAACTATGAATCCAACAAATTGTTTAGTTAGTTTAGTGTAAATAAATAATTTATACGTAAAGATATGACGCATAAGAGAATAAGGAAATAATCGAATCTATTGATTGCCATTTATAAGGAATAAAATAAAATCTAAATGTTTTACGAACAGTCTTTGATTTTGTGTGCATCTGAACTTCTGGCTGGATTGACATTTGCAGTAGAAGGTGGTGAGCATGTCAGTGATGAAGAAATGGTAAGTGACGGCGTGCCACAGGGTTCAGTGTATGGCCAGCTTCTATTTTTTGCAACTTACGTCAATGATCTGCGGACGCGCAGGCGACACAGTGATCGTGATTAGCCATGGGAAGCCAATTAGTCGGCGATAGAGCCACAGTTAGGTGTTGAACGAACATGGATCAATCATCAACTCACTTGAGACGAAGGTAGGTACATACATATATGGGTGCACTGACGACCTTTAGGTCGTGGCTAACTTCAACCAACGCACAGTGTGGCGAATCGCTGATTTAGCGGGATTTAATTCAAAAAATCGCACGCTCAAAAGTAAGCAAACCCCCATTATTTTCACAGCTTAAACCTCGCACGTAATGACTGTCCAATTTTTTTTTGGTACAGCTAGTGCAAGAATAAAAAAAAAATCATCGCAAAGTTCAAATTGTGTGTAATTCTTTGATAAGAAAGTCAATTTGACGAGCACGTGTTTATTTCGTTTTCTCAGTGGTTCGTGTACTGATTCTTGCATTTTTTTCTCTTTTAGAGTAAGTAGACTCCTACTGAATTTAAAAATATGCTGTTTCAAAATATAAAGTGTTTTTGGTCCATATTAGGAGGGAATGAAAGGAGAAATTAGGGATAAAATATGTGTTATTTGTGTTCATTAGACGAAAAGTAGAATTGTTCACTGTTGTTCAAATTGGAGGCTATATTTGTTATAAAGCTGTGTTTGTTAGCAACAAAACTGCGTTTTCACTTTTTGCGCACAGGTGCGACATCCATACTAAATTTTTTCATTTTCTAGGATGAAACCCAAAATTACGAAAAAAAAGAATGGATTTCTAGAGCCAAAATCAAGCGCTTAGATGCTGATTTTTCATTTGTTATGGGTAATATTTCAGCAATGAAGTCAATTGAGTCAACCTTAAAATCTTTATGTATGAGATTTGACGAAAGATGGGTCAAAAGTGGTCGGCATAGAGAGCGCTTCGAAAATACTCCGCGTGGCTAAATGAAACCCTGATACTACCACAACATGTTTTAGATGAAATACCTTCTTCATCTCATTCAGCTAAGAGTAGGAAGAGCGAGAACAAGCTTTGATGAGTGCTTAGATGCTGAGTAAAAAGGGAGAACAGTACAAACCATTGTAGACTCTTTTAGTGTTGAAGAAAATGCAATGGCTCAATAAAACTTAGAAAATGGAATTATGGAATGTATCCTTCACATTGCATATAGACTAGATGTAAAAGTGTGGCAGGTTAGAAACCAAGAAAGTAAAGAAAAAGTCAAAGCCAAGAAAAAATGAATCCAAGAAAGATTTAAAAGTGAAACAGGGTTATTAGTTGATATGCCAACTCAACAGTCTGGCAATACTAATGATGGAAACACGGCTAGAAGATTCTTTAGAGATGAAGAGGATGATAGGGAAATGATTAAAAAGTTTCATGTCATCCTAGAAGCTCTTGGGTGTGGGTTCCAAATTGATACAACTGAGCAAGGGAAACAAGGGAACTGTACCTTAAAAATGATGCCTGGTATTATATGCCAGTAAGTGTACACAAAGTCTTGTTTCATGGAAAATAAATAATTTATTCTTGTATACTTCCAATCCGACAACTTTCGGAAGTAAAGGGTGGTTAAATTTTAAGGGCCGATGTTGATTTTGAATAAAACACAAATTCTTTAGGAAATTATTGCCATTTCTTTTTATTATGATAATGTTGGTATGGTTCAATTATGGATGGAACAAAATATGGCCGCGACCTCGGCGGCACACCTCCATCCGATGGTCCAAATTTTCGATGACGCTGAAACATAATTGAGGTTCTATGCCGTTAATGTGTCGAATTATCTCATCCTTTAGCTCTTGAATTGTTGCTGGCTTATCGACGTACACCTTTTCAAATCCAACGACGTTAAATCACATGATCTTGGCGGCCAATTGACATCGCCACCACGTGAGATAACACGGCCATTGAATTTGTCGCGCAAAAGAGCCATTGTTTCGTTGGCTGTGGGGCAAGTGACACCGTCCTGTTGAAACCACATATCGTCCACATTCATATCATCCAATTCGGGGCATAAAAAGTTCGTTATCATTGCACGATAGCGAACACCATTCACAGTAACTGCCTGACCGGCCTCATTTTGGAAAAAATACGGCCCGATGATGCCGCCGCCAGCCCCTAAACCGCACCAAACAGTCACTCTTTGTGGGTGCATTGGTTCTTCGACAATCACTCTTGGATTATCATTCGCCCAAATGCGGCAATTCGGCTTATTGACCTTATTGACTGAATCCACTGAGGGACTGAAGATGATTTTCTTTGAAAATTGATCATCCATCCAGTTGCCATTTCTTGCCACCATTCTGACCATTGACGACGCTTGAAATGGTCAAGGGGCTTTAGTTCTTGAGTCAATTGCACCTTGTAAGCGTGTAAATGCAAGTCTTTATGCATAATGTTCAACAACGACGAGCGTGAGAGGTGCAATTGTTGGACACGACGACGAGTTGAGGTGGACGGCTCTTCAGCCACACTATCGCGAACAGCAGCAATTTTTTCTGCAGTACGAGCTGTACGAGCATGCACTGGTGTTTTCACATCTCCTACAGACCCGGTTTGCTCAAATTTTTGCACGATTTTTCCGATTGTACCCACATTTGGACAACGATTAAATTGACCGAAAAAATCACGAAGTGCACGATATGCATTTTGATTTGAACGCCCATTTTCATAATAAGCCTGAATAACTTTATATATATCATGGTTCAAATTGAGTTTGAAATCTGAAATTGAGAAATGTCAAATGAAATGCAAAAAAAAACTTGACGTTTAGGTGTGGTTCACATTCAACATCGGCCCTTACAATTTAACCACCCTTTAGCTTAAGAAGCCAGAAACAAGTAGGAAGTTTAGGGAACTATTTACCAGGAAAATTTCGTCTATACATAAGAACACTGGCCTTCTAAATAGATTGCTTTTGACTTCTGATCCATTTTTAGCAAGTTTAAGACGCCTTGATGCCTTGATCAAGATGTGTTCTTGAACATGGATATACCAAAATACAAAGAAAGTTGAAAATTGCGTGTGATTATGCGTTATTTTGTGTCGAAATTTGTGCTCATATGTTCAAATAATTTATTGTATTGTATTCTGTGAACAATTTCAATAAAAAAAAAGCCAACAACCATGAACAAAAACATTTATTTGTGAGCGCCATTAATTTGATCACGCTAAATCAGCAATTCGTTACACTGTACCGTTGCCGTCTTTTAATTTTAAAAGCATCCTGATTTGTAAACCACTCAAGTTGGCCGGCTCTACGAAGAAGTGGCTATCTACGAACTGCCTCCTCTTCTTCGCTAGAACTGGGCATTTACAGAGCAGATCTAGATTCCATTTCTTCCTTGTCTCTGCGGCTTTTGCAAACGTCAGTAGCAGTGCGTGGCAGAGTGCCCCCAAATTTTCTTCCCACTGCAACCGATCAATGATTATGATCTCTTCATGTTCAGCCTTTGCTGTTGCTCCAATACCCAGACGAAGTCATCAAGTTCTTGCTCTACCCAGAGCTTCGTTTGAGACATTCCCATTCGTCCGCCCCAAAATTCCAAGAACAAAACTTGAGACAAAAATGCGTGACGTAAATTGGCTGACCGATTGAACGACAACTCAAGCAATGACGCTTAATAGAGGATCACTCATCGTTCAGACCCGTCGCCCATTCGATCAGTCACACGACGGTCATGTCATGGCCTTAGCTTGATGCTTAAGCTGAAGCAGATGTTCTGTAAGATTGCGAAGAGGAAAAATTACATTCTCGAGAATCAGAAAGTGAGCTCAGCACCGAGTGCGGAATCACATCTCGGCCAACAAATGGTGGCGGTGACTTGGTGCACGTTTTGGTCCCGCTACGTGATCTCTTCTGTGTGCCTTTTCCAGATGAGTTTGCTGTCTAACCTATTGCTTCGACAGAGAATATCCCCAAATCCAAATTCGGAAAGGGAAGGCCGATATTGCTAGTAGGAGGCACTAGAGCAGCTCAAGCTCAAGCTCTCCATAGACCGTTGACCTGATGAAGAAGCACTAAATGATCTTGAAGAAAAAAATTGGGTTGTGATTAGTAAGATCCAGTACTGGACAGTGAGCTCAAGTTCACAACATATATGATATCCTATGATCAACATTTGAACCAACTTGAACAAATTCGTGGCGTGAATCCAGTAAAATGCACGACATTGTGAAAAAAACTGACAAAAAGAGGCGCAGTTTTACCTAAACTGTGTATTTTTCTTTCCTTAAAACCTTTCGCCATGGACAGGAAGAGGTAGGAAATCATTGGTGCCGGGACCGGATGATAAGAACCTATAACTTCCCTAACCTTGCTTGCTTTGAACACTATCTACAGACATGTATTACTGCCATAGGCTACGGCAGAGAGGAAATCGGCGACTGACCATTTACGCGTCATCTTCCACTTCCGTCAACGATTGAAACCGGTAGTGTTAAAGAAGCTTTTCATTTCCGCTGATGAGACACGCAGTGTCTGAAAATCACCCCCTACAACCGATTTCGTAGAAGTAGAAGTGATGAATTCGAATGAATTCAAAACCCCACTGCAATGAATCGTCAGTCATTCGATTTTTTCGATGATTTCAAACTTCGCTTGAGCTTACATCGGCCTCTGGAGGAAGTCGTGTGCTATTTCCGAGACGGCTAGTTGTTGGAAAATGTTCTTCGTGCTCTTCGAGGTCGGTGACCTGCGTTTCAACGATTTCAATGCATTCCACATCCCGCATTCATCAATTTATCCGGGATGCATTGCGTCCGATGTACGATGCCTCTTGCAAATCGTTGTATCGGCAATAAAAATACTGCTCAGGGGGTTATGTTGGGCGTAGTCCAGCCGGCTGAATGCTTAAAGCAATCAGTTACACGATTGCTTTAAGCAGGCCAGCATAGGCGGCATGCGGATGGGATAACTTCAACTAGGCCCAAATGTGGGTGCGCCAATGGGAGAATGTTGAAGCACTTAGGCAACTACGCGATTCTGATTAAAAAGAATGACTGTCTGAATAACTAGATTTATTTGTTCGTGTTGCCATTATTACATTGTTCAAAACTCGAACGTAAACACCAGAGGAACAATCTTTCAGAAGTCCGTCCAACTACTTGCATATGCCGACGATATTGACATTATCGGAAGAATGCAGCGTGATGTCAATGGCGCTTTTGTCGGTATCGCAACGGAGGTCGCGAAGAGAGGTTTAGCGGTAAACGAGGGTAAGACCAAGTATATGCTGTCAACGAGAAAGGACACCCAACACCGACGTCTCGGTCAGAACGTCACAGCAGAGGTAGTCAAAAACTTTGTCTACCTAGGCACCGGCACCGCTATGAATTCAGACAATGACACCAGCGCTGAAATCAAACGAAGAATAACTCTTGCCAATTGGTAAACAAAGCTCTCTCTCGAACAACCAAGGTAACTCTTTACAAGACCTTAATCGTCCCAGTCCTGCTATATGGCGCGGAGGCATGGACTTTGTCAAAAGCGGATGATCTTGGTTGCTTCGAGAGGAAAATTCTTCTTGTGATTTTCGCTCCCGTCTGCATATATGGTGAGTGGAGCAAGACATATAATGACGAACTATACGAGCTGTTTAGCGACGTCAACTTAGCCAGAAGAATGCAGATCCAACGATTGAGATGGCTAGGTTACGTAGAGCGGATGGAAACCAATGCTCCGGCCCGAAAAGTCTTCGAATCCACCCCTGAGGGACGGCGCAGTAGAGGAAGACCGCGACTCAGGTGGTGCTCGCAAGTGGAAAGGAACCTCAACCTACTATGCGTGCGAAACTGGAGACAGCTAGATAAAGATCGAGCTGGCTGGATACGCTTGTTGGTTGAGGCCCAGGTCCACCTCGGACTGTAGCGCCACCTTAAGTAAGTAAGTAAGTTGCCATTAAGTTTTAGAAGATGTTTGGCTGTTGCAGAGGCATGCATGCCACGCTGAATTTGAGCTCAATCACCTCTCATTTGTAGCTTATTAGCGTAATCCTGCGACTTAGGGGATGGCGGCTGAGCATCACATTGATCAGAGCAACTCCAACTCCAAAGAAAATAGTCAAATGGCCAAATTGCACGATTCTTGCTTCGCATTCTCTCGTCTTTCTTGGATGCTATGAAAATAGGCAGGAGATCCCGCAGGGCTTACAGATCCGTCTTGCAGGCTGATACAGAGGGATTCCTGTCTGTGATGAGAGGGAGATAGGTTGAATGAAGTGACAACAACTCCGTGTGCCGACTAAGGAATATATGTAAATTTGTAGAAAATAAAGTCTTTTAAGTATTGCAGACTGTTCTTCTTCTAGTGGCGCTACAGTCCGGGGTGGAGCTGGGCTCCAGTCAACAAGCTTCTCCAGGCAAGATCTTTAGCCAGCTGCCTCCAAATTCGGTTCAGGTCCTTCTCCATTTGTGTGCGCCATCGGTTCCGTGGGCGGCCTCTATTGCCTTGTCCCACTGGTTCTTCGGGCTGGAGCAGTGTTGTCCATGCGCTCCACATGACCTAGTTATCTTAGGCGTTGCATCTGTAGACGTCTGACAAGGCTCCTGTCGCTGTATAATCCTGACAATCTTCTTCTCCAAAGATCATCAACGCAAACAGGACCAAAGATGGAGCGCAGAACTGACCAAGGACTTCTTCATCTGCTCTCGAGATTGTCCAGGCTTCTGCGCTAGAGCAGGACAGGGATGATCAGGGTCTTGTATAATGCCAGCCCGGTCCTTCGAGGGAGGGCTCTACTAATCAATTGCCTCTTGAGCCCAAAAAAACAGCGATTGGCAAGAGTTATTCTGCGTTTAAACTCGGTACTGCTTACTTGGGAGCCGACGTAGACGAAGTCCTGCCTACGGTGACGTTCTGGCCAAGTCGTCGATGTTGTGCGTCCTTTCTCGATGACAGCATGTACTTCGTTTTGTCCTCGTTCACTGCTGAACACATTTTCGCCGCTTCCTTGACGGCTCGCTGTGTTCGACCTATCACGTCAATGTCGTCCGCGTATGCTAGCAATTGGACTTTTGAAAGATCGTGCCTCTTGTGTTGGCGAGTGAGTTTTGCACGATCTTCCCCAGGATGATGTTAAAGAAGTCACAGGACAGCGTGTCGCCTTGCCTAAAACCTTTTCTGACATTCGAGGTGAGTTCAGTTGCAGGCTATTACCCTGATTATTTTCACAATTGTCCTAGTTTCTCTCTTTGTTCCTCCAGCTTTGCGAGCTTCCAATTGTGGATGGATCCGGATTGCAATGCTTGTTGGAATTGAGGATGGTCGAGGCATCGAAAGGAAAATCAGCGGCAGATAGGCACGAGTCTAGGGACTAGGCACCTAGGACCCTTGGCAAACGTGGCGCAAAACAATTGAAGAGAAATCGATTTCCTTAGGAACAAGTTGGAGAGAACCCAAACGCGTTGTAGCACTCCGAACGAGGTGGCGCGCAGTCATAGTTGTAGCCTTATGCCCTCCGAGGTGTTAAAGGACATAAGAAAAGTAAGTAAATGTGGTCATTCATCTCCCATTTCAACGACGTTTTCGGGGCAACGGACTACAAAGCGGTCAATATTTCACCTCGAAATTTAGACAAAATTAAAGTGGAGCAGAGCTCACTGGAGAGCACTAGTTTAACGATCTTTCGACTGTCCCCACATTGATGTGACTGAGGATTTTATGGTTTCAAGGGTTTTCGGGGACCGGTGTCAGGCACGTTCATGTGAAAGCACTGGTCAGCCCTAAGAGGCCTAAGATGCATCATTCTCAACGAAGTCCGGTCAACTGATGGGACAAGCGGATCACATTGAATGATCGATCGCAACGGGATGTTAATGAGGCGAGTATAGAGACAAGAATACTGAAGGTGGACGAGGTGCAACGAATTATTTGGTGTCTTCGAGAAAGGACGCACAAAACCACCGACGTCAGCACGGACAGCGACAGATATGGCTCAAATCTAGTCAGGGACTTGGTCTACCACGGATTCGCGGTAAATAACAACGAGAACGAGAGATTAAACACAGAATAAAGTTTGTTAATCGCTGTTTCTTTGGCCTTGACTAAAAGAGGCCTCTCTCAAAACACACGACACACACACCCACTCTCCTCCATCCGTCTTCGATCTGTCTGTGTACATTGGCCAAGGATCGTCCAGCGTCTGATTGTCCGACATCTATTCCAAACTGGAGGGAATGGTAGTCGGGAGATTGTTCCTCAAAGATGGCTTGAGCAAGCTGCGGTGTCGTGGAAAGGTGGCACTAAAATGTGAATTTAAGAATAGTTAAGTGACCGATATTGATTTCGGTCCACACTCGAAATGTCTCACAGATGTACTGCTTCCAGGAAAGAAGGTGGAAAAGTAAGTTAACCAGCAACAGCAGATGGGGTGCTTCTTAGCGCGCTTACGCGCAGGTGAGTCTTTACACTCGGTTGAGTGTGTAGCAGTTGAGAGCTGTCTTTGCAAACAAGAAGGTGATCAACTTCACTCCTATCAGAAGAAATTAAGAAACCAACGCCCCCCCCCAAACGTGACACTTTGACATCGATTCTACAAAACGTCTACCACACGCCAAATTTGACTTCCCGATCCGTCATAGATTTAATCCAATTTCCAGTCAGCGCTGTGTTTATGAACACAAAATCCATCAAAAAGCCAGACTGTCGTCTTTGTGTTTGAGGCTGAAACCCGCGAGAAAGGTCCTCGGGTTCGAATTTCATAAATTCTTCAATCATTCCTCACAAATGCCTCCGCCCACGGAGCGTATAATAAAGACGTAAATAACGTCTATTTTCCATCGCTCGCTCAGGCCCTTTTGATGCGGTGACATCCGGCCTCAATTACGCCGCTTTAATGCTCGCTTGTGGCGGACTAACTTTTGTGCGGCTCTTCTGAAAATTTGATCGCATTTTGGCTCTGAAACGGAAGAATGTGTGCTCGGAACGTAATGGTCAATGATGGAGGTCCAGGACTTAACTGGAAACCGTCCATAGAGAACGCTTGCACTTAGAAAGCAGTCCCGAAGCAGATCCAACACAATCGACTCATGAAAGTAAGCAAAGACGACGCCAGAACACCTTGTTGTGCCGCTCGAGCAAGTAGCTCCATCTGTCTGAATGGCTTCAATGATGGCTGACCGCCTCCGTCAATTCCCCGCCACTCGGTCGATGTGACAGTGACAATTGAAAGAACACCTCAGAAGCATTCATGGCCCAACACCACCGAGACCAGACTTACCGAAAGAACCCCAAAAACGCGTCAACCGCCATCGCGATGGCGCGGTTCTGTGGCAGCAAATAAATTCCCAAACGCAAAACCAACACCCAATGCATTCGTCCAATCAAAATGTGGACCTGGTCACCCAGTTGTTGTGTAATCCACGCTCAAATGCAATTCATGTAAGCCGTCCAATTATGGAATCGCTCTCGGTGTGCGCGCCACTTAACGCACCGATCTGTCGCAAGCACCCAACAACGACGACGACGACGGCGGCGCAACAATCCCCCCGCCCTTCAAGCGGTAGCAGCAGCAAGAGCGAGACAACGCATCTGGTGGTGGAGTGGAGGCCCACAGACAGACTCATGTCAAAGCTAAGGCAACTGAAGCCAAACGAAAGCCGAGAGTACACGCCACCATGCACACACCACACCACACCACACCACACAACACCATGCCATGCCATACCACTGCCATGCACTCGGACGGACATGCATCACAATTCGAGCGCGAAATCGACAGCGACATTAAGATCTCGGCGCAGAATATCAGATTCACTGCGATCGCAGAACGCGGAGCAGCAAGAGCGCGCGATCAACCGGCGGAGGCCAGCCAACAGTCACCAGCCAACAGCCAACAGCCAACAGCCACCAGGGCACACGGCAGTCGGCACGAATGCAGCCGAGCCTCGAATGCGAGAAAATGCCATGTTCTCCGTTTTCCAGATTTTATTTCACTCCACTCGATTTTTCCTGCACACGGCCGGGGGAAGTATTCGATCACCTTGCGGTAAGAACTTTCTAATCAGCGCGAGGAATGCCTTACCCGGGCGCACCAACAACAACAACACCATCGTCGCTGCAGCGCCGCTGGAGCCGGTAACTCTAGAGGCGATCCTCTGAAGTGCTGACAGAAGCCGATGGTGACGGATAAACACTGTTTTGTACGTCATCTCGCTCGTCGTGGAGGGCTGCTGCAACTGCGCCTGCCCGGCGATCGTCTTCGCAGTCGGAGATAACGCGCACATGCGAGGATGAGGCTGCGGCGACGACGACGATAATGATGATGATGATGGTGATGTTCACAGCGAAGTCCAGTGGCTCATGCGAGTCGGAGGGTCCGCGCGTTCCGGTGGACGATAATTAAGTGCTACATCGAGGAGAGTTCATTGCAAACTCGCACGTGGGTGGTGGAGGCGATAACTTTCATTCGCTCAGCACGATGGATGATGAAGCGGCTTGGAAGAGAATCGTGCGACAAGTGCGTTCGGATGGGCGGGTTGGTCAAAGATTGGATTCTGATTGATTCAGCATGTCTTCGCACTTTTTGATGGCGCGAGGCAATCTTGTCCGAGCGAGGATAACTGCTAAAGGGAGCTTCTTTGCACACTAGGGGCTGGAGGTCGTGTCTAACTGCTTAGGTTGGGAGGGACTACTGTGTTTGACACCGCGACACAGTCTCGTACTTACCGAGTGCTCCCATAAGTAAATCAGGGAGATGCTCTCCGCGTGGGGCACTGTCCGTCAAGCACAGGATGTCTTGCAGGATGTTACGATTTTCTTCATAAAGACCACCGTGTCGAGTGAGTTTGTTGGGAAGATCTAAGCTTTTGGAACTTTGTGACAGCTGTGATATTTGCTGATGGTGCCAATCAAAGTCGGACAATTGAAGACAACAAGACTGGCTGCGGGGCTGGGTGGGGGTCTGTCTCTGGAACTGACTGGTTCTGCACCAGCATTAGAAGGGAATGGACCATCGCAGCGGCCTTAAATGCAGACTTAAGACTCACTTGCCGGCAGAGTCGCATAATAAATCCAGCATCTCATTGGACGCGACTCTCGGCGATACTCGGATGAGGCTAGAGTTTATGTGTTTCCAACGACATCATTCCACACTTAGGACACTTACGAATACGAGAATGATAAACAGGAGTCTGCGGGAGTTTACTGGGAAGATTGGACACAGAAATTCACGTTTCTATTTGGGGAGGGATCAAGCGTTTCACGAGGGATCAAGCGATTTCGTATTTGTTGCAGAATGCACTTGGAATCATCCACTTGGCGCCTAGCAGAAAAACAATCGCAGGCATCCGGGAACCTACTCCTTCAGTATTTTATGTGACTTAAGTCGGCTACGTTGACAATGAAGCTCCTTTCAAGCTCCTTTAATGAAGACGCAGGTTCCCTGGTGCCTGCGACGCTAGATCCGGGCGAGTACAGGCACAGTTGAGGAACGTTCTCCGTTTCACTCCTCATTGAGGCTGCATCTGCGGAAGTCACTCTGTGATGAAACTCCACGCAGGCAGAATTGTTCTTTTGTCTGTTTAAAGACAGTCACCCTTTGGAAACCTGGGATGTAGGTTCAGGCAGATAATTGTGAAGAATGTGCGACTACGCCAGAAGAAATCTCCGACTGGGTGGTGGATGTCGATTTGAACTTCTTGGGGATTCGCCAGGATCTCCCGTGCGATGAAGATCTGGTATATTGTTGGCTTCCCTGGATCTATCACTTTGCTTCAGACAAGCACACGAAACGGCAGAGAAGATCTTGTGCGTGATGTTAAGGAGATTTGTCCCTGGTGCAGTTAAGGGGTCTCCTTTTTTGCCGATCGGTGGAACTAGAAATCCGTGGAATCTGTGTCAAACTATGTCTCCTTCACGGCCAAGAAAATAATAGCAAGCACAACTCGAGGGGAGACTGTTAAATCGATGCCTAGCTATGCACCTACCATATTCTATAATTCTGAGTGTCCGAAACATGTGTACCACGGGGAGGAGGAATGAAGCCGTATTTCCATCACTCATGTATCGTGTGTATTAAGCCACTTCATTCTGAGATTGGTACTAGATTTGGGCTTCATCAAATCACTTAAAGGACATCCTGGCGATCGGTTAAAGTTTCAAAATCCCGAGCGGTCATAGCGTCCCACCTGAGTCCGGACAAATGTTCACAAGTTGTCACGAACTCTGTTTGGAGCACGTGGTAGCCGTTCGGAAAGCCTTATGTTAAGTTTTAGAGAAGACTTCGTGACTCTCACCCTACTCCGTTTTTGACACGTTGGAGGGACCTATTGATCTTGACGTTTCAGAAATTAATTTGGCAAAATGATGAAGGGATGATGAAAACTTGCTTAGGTATTTAATGGCAGCCTGGTTGCCCGAACCGTTAACGAAAACGCAATGTTTTTGAGCCAAGACGGTGCCGCAATGATCGTCTTCAGGCAGAGACTGAAAAGAGGGTCGTGTAACTACCCATTTTAAGAGACACACCTTTCCACTCGCTCATCTGTCTTGAGTCCATTTCTGACGATTCGCAGAAGACCACCCAGTCGCTCAGAAGTAGAAGGAGTGTTCGTTGAACAGCTTATCTCGAAGAGCGATTAAAGTAATAGGCATTTGTTGAGAAAGGATGAGTGACCGGTGCGAAGTGATATTGATTTTAACCAGCAGTGCTTGCCACAACCTTTCCTCCAAATATTTCGTACCAACGAGAGAGAAAAAGCTATGTTCAGAACAGCAGCGGAATGACTAATTCTTAGCGCTTAGCAACGCACATGCCAGCCAGACGTTGCACTGGGTTAAGAGTATTGATGCCGCAGTCCACCCCAGAAGTGAGAACACCTCGCTGGTGTACAAGTGGTGGCAAAACTGGCGAAACGAGCTTGCCTTCAGTTAAATGAGGACAAAACGTAAGTTAACAGCTTTGTTAAGCTCTGTGCTCCATACTGTGCCTTTGGGGGCTAATTTTGGTCAGACTGTCGAAGTTAGTGGATAATATTCAATGCCCGGTTGTAATCCTCGATTACTTGCGATGGTTTTTGGCAGCAGTAGCGAGGCGTGGAATGTACTTACTTAGATCTCAGGCCAGCAGCCCATGGAATGCCTGATTGTGAGCTGAAGCTGCCTTCCATTTGGGACACTCCGGGTACCGAGGTAAACTCGTCTTACGTCGACGAATGTCTACCTCTCCTTTTCGAATTAGGAGGTTTAGGGAGGCGATAGAGTGCCCTGTCAGTCCTTAAAGCCGTGGAAAATTATGCATAACCTCCTTTGTTTTTATTAAGGTACCTTACCCAGAAGCACTTGCCCGGGACTAGGGCTTAATGAAAGTTTCCTAGTCCTCGTAGTAAGTACCCCAGATCGATCTTAAGAAGAAAGAAAGTTTCATTTTTATAGGATTTCGCGCTGTCGTCTGATTATTTTACCATCATACTTGAGAAGGTCGTGCAAAACGTACTCCCCAACACAAGAGGCACGGTCTTCGAAAAGTTCGTACAATTGCTAGCATACGCGGACGACATTGACGTGATTGGTCGAACACAGCGAGCCGTCAATGAAGCGTTTGCTGGTATTGAAACGGAGGCGGGTTTAGCAGTGAACGAGGACAAAACGAAGTACATACTGTCATCGAGAAAGGGCGAACAAAATCGACGACTCGGCCGGTACGTCACCGTAGGCAGGACTTCGTCTACCTCGGCTCCCAGGTAAACAGTACGAAGAACATCAGTACCGAGATTAAATGCAGAATAACTCTTGCCAATCGCTGTTTCTTTGGGATCAAGAGGCAATTGAGTAGTAGAGCCCTCTCTCCAAAAGGACCAAGCTAACATTAAATAAGACCCTGAGCATCCCTGTCCTGCTCTATGGGGCAGAAGCGTGGGCAGTCTCAAGAGCCGATGAAGAACTCCTTGGTCTTTTCGAGAGAAAAGTTCTGCGTTCCATCTTTGGTCCTGTTTGCGTCGATGGTCCTTGCAGATTGTCAGGGCTGTACAGCGACATGAGCCTTGTCAGGCGTCTACGGATTCAGCGCCTAAGATGGTTAGGCCATGTAGACAACACTGCTAAAGTCCGAAGAGTCTTCGACTCCGAACCAGTGGGACAACACAATAGAGGACGCCCACGGAACCGATGGCGCACACAAGTGGAGAATGACCTCAACCGAATTTGGAGCCAGCTGGCTAAAGATCGTGTCAGCTGGAGAAGCTTGTTGACTGAAGCCAGGCCCACCCCGGACTGTAGCGCCACTAGAAGAAGAAGAAGAAGAAGCTCAAACTATGTCTCCTTCACGGCCAAGAAAATAATAGCAAGCACAACTCGAGGGGAGACAGTTAAATCGATGCCTAGCTATGCACCTTGCAATGTAGCGGCTACCATATTTTATAACTCGAAGTTTCCCAAACATGTAGACCAGGATGAATGAAGCCGTGTTTCCTGCAATTTGGCAACCAAACAGATCAAGAGGAGTGAAATTTGTGGTAACGTTAAGGTGGTTCCCAGTGCGATGTGTATAAAGAGACTGGTTTGCTGTTCAAGACCGCCTCAAGTCCTTAAGGCTGGTCCATCAGACGACGTCGTTTGCGATTGAATAGACTGAACGATGGCATGTTCTATTCAGTCGTGTAACATCGTGTTCTTAGACGAGGTCTCATTTGATTTATTCTTAAAATGTGCGGACTTATCTCTGAGTCTGTACACTAAAACTGCGACGGAAGGAGGTGAAGGCTAAACGAAGAACGGATCACATTTGATTTTCTGATTAACCAACAGAACTTGAGTGTTGATGAGCAGTGTGTAGCCTGTGTCTAAGACTGAGACGGAGAATATTTGAATACATAATCTTGGCGTGGTGGTTCGTGGTGTTGTTGTTATGTGCGCCGTATACCTTGTCTTGGCACACGCTTGTTTCGTTAAGCTGGCAGTTCAGGCGATAGTGGCCAGTAAGAATGCTCGTTAGCATTCTTATACTTTCCTAGTTGAGGCAGAGTATTTTCTTAAGGTGGCCCGTCGGCTCCTTCTCACTTGGACCTACCTGTCTAGGTTCGATTTTCGGTACGACAAGAAAGACTTTTCCCGGCCCCACCTCTTTCGAGTCACTGACAATGCTCAAGGAGTATAAATGTCCAGAAAAAGCTTCTCAAACTTGGCATAAGACTGTAGGTCCCTTCCACTCGTGATAAAACAATAGCACGCACAACACGAGTGGTTACTGAGATGCTAGGCCCTGGCCCTCTATGGGCTGTAGCGCCGCCGTTATTATTATATTATTATAACCTTCGCTAACTGTGCCACTTCCTCTGGACACGTTCACTTCATCTCAATCTAGTCAAAAAGCAGAAATAAAGTAGAATAGAGACAGTCGACTTCTGCCCCCGTAAAATTGTTTCACGTCCTGTTTTACATCGTTTTCTCCAACCCAACTGACAAATCAGAGAATGCCATCTACACTGTTTCGTGAATAACGTCAAAAAATCGTGAACAACTGTCAAAAAGTCCCTAAAATTCCTAAAAGTTCCTAAAGAGGTCCATCAACTGTGGAGTGTACCTGATGTCTGGTCAGAAACGTTCAGCTGTCAAAAGCGAACAACTCCACCTTCGAACGACATCAAATTTCCCCTGCAGGGCTTCCTCTCCACAATCAATAACATTTACCATTGATTTAATAGCGACTATTTGCGGTAATAGTCAGACCTTCATTTCCACACATTCGACGCTTCCTTGTTCCCCCGAAAAAGCGTTCGCTCCACTTTACGTCACGTCACTCCTCCACCAAATCTCCCCCGCAACACAAAAAAGACAACATACTCCGTTCCAAAGATGGTTTCCTGCCATCTCACGTACATATTCCCATTTGGGTAAAAATAATTAATGCTTCCAAATCTCACAGCAAAAGGACACTCTGCTCTCTTATCAGAGCCTCCGCCATCTAAAGCCCTTGTGTTTTTTGCTGCTTCGGCAAAGCGGATTACAAAACGACCACCCGCCAGTCAGTCCGAATCGTACGCGGAAAAAGAAAACCACCTCTCGGACGAGTCCCGCTCCAGCGGCAGGCTGGGCGTCATTCATCATCGCCGTAAGACCCGCCTCCAAGTCGACTCTGCGCAGTGGCGCTTGACAAACTTGATTTTTCCGCACTCCAATACCACTTTAGCGCTGAGAGCGCTGCCCAGCAGAGCATCGAAATCCTCTCCGGATTCAGCCGGCAGACGTCAACGACAGCGCTCACGGTTCCCCGCCGAAATGAACTCCTCGTTGGAACTTTGAGTAATTAATTCGAAAAGCTCCCAACAAACAGTTAAGCGAGCTTTGTCACCTCTCTGTTGACAAAGTCCGCCATCAGCTGTGCTGCCCCTCCAGCAGACGACGTCACCGCACATCGGCTTCGATTCGCAGAAGCGACACGTAACGAAAATCGGCTAATTAAGCCGAAACGCCACTAGTGCTGCTGGAATGAATAATCGCGTCCGAAATACAGGCACTCGCAGCGAGGGTTTATTTTGAGGCGAAGAAAGTTGTGAATCGATCCGCCAGACGCTGCTAGTGCTACGACCGAGACGACAACGACGACGACGACGGTGGCAAAGCACACGTCAGTGTCCGCGTAAAAGGGGACTTTTCTCGTTTTGCTGGTCGTGCTGAACATGTTTTACGAGAATTATTACTCCGGTTGTTTGTTGAATTGGCCCATCAGCGGGGTTGACGTGCACTCAAAGCTGCTTCTGAGTAGAGGGTGATCTACCAGCGAGGGGGATGAATCCGCAGCCAGTTCCACTGGCTGTCCTTGGGGCCAACTATTTCCGGATTCAGCAAGTGCTTGGTTGGATGGTTTTCCGAAACGGTTTTGGGGAAGCTCACTCGCTCGTTCGCGTTGGCGTTGGCGTTTCCCATCGACGTCACGGTAGAATGGTTTACCTTTTGAGTTCTAATTAATGCGCGAATCGATTCTGGAAACGTGATTTGAAATTTAAGACCGATCGAGGCGGCGATTGAATCGTGACAAGTCGCAGGTGACTTTTGTCAGTTTTATGCGAATGTTGCGAGTTACAATGTCACATGATTTGATTGCGACAGGTGCTGAATGCGAATAGACGCAGTGATCTGCGTTTGTGTTCGGACAACGAGCGTGCTTACGGATTTTGTGTATGCTCACCGGTACCATGTACCCGCCTAGTCATCGCAGGGGTTTTTCCAATTGATTGGCGGTTCTCTTTAATTGACACAGGCAGACATTTCATGTGGGGCCTTTTGAGATTTTCGGACCTATCACAAGAGAAAAGCAAGAAATGTGATGACTATTAGTCGCTAATTAAGACAGCTTTTCGACGTGTGGGTCAACGCAGGAGAGGAAGTCCACGTTTAAGTTGGTCCATGTTTAAATCGGTCCACGCTTAAGTCGGTCCACGTCCACTGGTGTTGTGGGTGCTATTGTTGTGGACGGGATCCACAATTTTAGGCCGATGATAAAGGCTCTGCTCCTTCACATGGAATGCCGCACAAGTGGTTTACTGAATTACTTTGCGATTGTACTAGCATGCGGCTGGGCGAGGAGGACAGAACTTTCGCGGCGTATCGTAGAACTGGCTCTGGCCAGAATCTGAGAACTATAGTCGAATCGCCATGGACGGCTCCGATACCAAGGAAGGATCTGGCGCTGGCGCCTTCGTGGAGGGCAACAGCATCAGACTGCACACTTCGTTAGGCAAATTTGCGTATTTCCTAATGGCCACGAACTATGTTGTGAAGAACAGATGGAAGGGGCGGAGTATTTGTGTCTCCAGCGACAGCGAAGCTGTGCCTTAGGCATTCCTCAACACTTCAAACACCTCCAGGACAGTGCAGGAAACCAAGTCGCCTCTGAATTTGATCGGCCGTCTAGACAAGGGTCAGAATAGGCATTCTTAGGACCCGAAACTGCTTTGGGACTACCCGCGTCTTCCATTGAAGGCTTCTCGAGAGTACAACCAGAGGTGGCATGACTCACTGCATGGCCCTCGAACATGCTTGCACCAGTTTGCAGCCTCTGAACAGCACATCTGTTGTTTAAGTTGCTTGTCATGGTGCCCACCTGTGGTATCATTCTCTCTAAATTGCTGTTTCTGCAGTTGGTCTTAAAACTTTGTTTGTCTTCTTGTCTTAGGTTATTCTGAGAGCTTCGTGGGTAGTTAGTTAGAAGTTCTCTCTCTCTTCTCGACCGTGCTTTCCATGGTTGGAGGAGTGTGACATTAAAGATTGGTAATTAGCAAAAGCAGTTTCAAAGTCAGTCTGTCTGTTCATACAGTTCTGAGCACTCTAGGTTAGATTATGTTGGAGTGACTGAATCAATTGTGACCCACTTAGATCCTGTCTTAGATCAGTAACCAGTGATTGATATAGCGATTCCTCGTTAGCCAGGGGAACTAAGCTGTTGTCCGAGAGGTCCAACCTAAGATGATGCCCTTCATTACTGGGTTATAACCAGTTAACTGAGTCTTAATGCTTGGCATTTCTTCTAAGCTGCTGAATGAATAGTTGCCTAGCCTGCTTTTCTTTGTCCTTGCAAGGGCTGGACAGGTGCGGAGTTAGTGTAGTGTGGTTTCTACTTATTCCTCAACCATGAAGCGCCTGCAGAAGTTGTTGTCGTCGGGGCTTCCATTTTTCTTGCGTGTGAGCCCAACGTTCAAGTGACTGGTGATAATCTCTACGACCTTACTGATTATCTTCCTGTTAAGGTTTAAGAGAGTACTTGTCTTTTTTGGATTAATGGAAGGCCTTTGTTGGCTCGAAGTCCATCTCCGATTTGTGGTATTGATGACATCTCATCAAGTGACAGGGTGTTTAATACTTGAAGTGAGGGGTAGAGGGTCGCCTGATTAATTGCCAGTGGCAGGCCCACCCCTGGTTTAGTTAACCCGTCGGTTCTTTCATTGCCTAGAATACTACGGTTGCATCTAACCGCTATCGCTCCGAGAGAGATAGACAGCAAAGTTGAACCATCTCTGATTTAATCGATGGTGTGTCCAGAGCCTTGATGGCCACCCAACTGTCTACGTATGCACTGTCTACCGGATTCATGGATATTCAATTCAATTAAATTTATTTCAATCAATGGATATTTACATCTTTTGATTACAATGATGCGAATACATACTTATATACAAGAAGAGTTTAATAAATTCATAATTGTATTCTTAAAACTATCCCTACTCATTTGCAGATCTGCTTCATAAGAAATAGCCTTGTGTAGCATTAAGGCGCGAGTTATCGGTTTGTTACACCAATAATTTGCTCTATGACTGGGAATTGAAAGCTCATTTCTATTTCTAAGGCATATTTCTGGTGCATACCAATATACAAGTGCGAGTAGCTCCTCAGATTTAATAGTGTTGCAAACAATGTCTTTGATAAAAATAACGATTTGGGCTTGTCTGCGGCATTCTAATTTTTTTTTAAATTGATTAGTGCGCATCTTGAAGAATAACCAGGCATTTCATCCGACCTTAAGGCAAACCGTGTCAACCTCTTTCGTTTTCATACATTGGGGACCAGACAAGACAGCAATATTCGAATGTTGGCAGTACCAATGACATGAAAATTGCTTTTAATGTGTACAAGTCTTTAAAGTCAACAGAAGTTCGTCTGAGAAAACCTAAAAGTGAATTCGCTTTCGATATAAAAATTCAAAAATAACACAAAGATTCTTCACTTTACCATCCCCGAGCTTGTACATGAAATTGACGGGTAACAATGTTCTGTGGGCACGAACGACTTAACATTTTAATATATTTATCATAAGATGATTGTACTCACTCCAGTTTAAGAATGAGCTAATATCTTTTTGGAAATTCAGGCAGTCCTGATTAGAAGATATTACACTAAATAATTACATCTTAATCTGCAAACATTAAACAATCTGAAAATCGTACGAGGTCGGGCTTATCATTCACGAATAAAATGAACAAAAGCAGTGCCAAATGACTACCTTGCGGAAGACCGGACACTACATTAATGAAGGATGAATGAAACCCACCAATTTGTACAACTTGCTTCCGTTTGGACACATACGACTTTAGCCATTTCAAAAAGCTTTCATTAAGTCCCAGCTTTCGAAGTTTTTGAATTAACAATCCATGATGAACTCTATCAAATGCCTCAGCAATCATCAACTTGGTCTCTATTTTCTATAGAATTTAAGCAGTAATATGAAAAAGGACTTAAATTAGTTGCAGTTGAACGAGTTTGGTAAGGACAAAACCATGTTGCTTTGATGAAATTGGTTCTTTCACAGAAAAGTATAGCCTCTGAGTAACAAGCTTTTCGAACAGCTTTGGTATTGCAGAAAATTTGGAAATTGGCCTGCAATTCTTTACTTGATGCTTAAGGCCACTTTTGTGAATTGGATTAATGAAGGATATTTTGCATGTATAGGAAACGGGCAGCCGCCACGATGGCTTTAACTTCTGCCTGGAATACACTGCAGTGGTTAGGCAGTCGAAGGGACAGGTAGAAAGAAATCTTCGGCGATATCGCGGATACTCCGAGTCCGGAGCCATCGTCCGTCTTTCAAACTCTGTCCCTAGTGCCAAGCTTCACATTGAGCTTATTTGCGATCTACTTCGCCCAACATGTTTCCCATTGAACCCATAGGTTCACGTACATCATGCATCGCACGCTGATCTTTTCTTTCTAAAGCCCATTTATGTCGCAATTGGCTACACATTCGATATTGGCCATGCATCAGCACTGTACATCGGGGCACGAAAGTTGGATACAAGTCTAGTGGGGATTTGGTAATTTACTATTTGAATCCGTCTACTGCCTCCAAAAAGGAGGCCTATTCTACCAAAAATTTGACTCGCTTGATGACGATTGCGAAGAACGATCCAAATCCGCAAATGGTCTGAACTGGACACTTGCAGGATATCGAAAGCGATCTGGCCTAGGCTAAATCACGGAAGGACTGATTACCTCCTAAAGCTAGAGAGGAAGGTTATCAGTGATAGGGGTGCTAACTGGCCACTGTCTTATAGGCAGCCATGCCAGAAGGCTTGGGGCACCTAATAACGACTTCTGCAGAAGCTGCATGGATGAAGAAGAAGAGGAAACATGTCCTGCACATGCGGAAACAAGAAAAAGACTACTAGGCGAGTACCACTTCAACAACACTGAGGATGTGAGTAACATTGATTCAAAGGACTTACTACAATTTCTTAAAGCCTCCAAATGGCTATAAGAGAGGTCAGAAGAAATCACACATGGCCAACAAAAATCCCAAGAGGGAATACAAGGTCAAAGCGTAAATGGGCTGTGGACACAAAGCCGAAGGCACAATGGACCGGATGGTCTAAGTGAGCACGACTTCCAAATCAGTCCTACCTACCTACCTTGGTGTGGATTTTGGGCTGGCGGCGTCATCGGTCCATATTTCTTTGAGAACGACGTTGGTCACGCCATGCTCGTCAACGTCGATTATTACCAGCTTCTTTTACCCCGAATTGGATGATATGGACACCAACGACATGTGGTTTCAACAGGACGGCACAGCTCACTAAACATTGAAAATTCTGCACGACTGATTCGATGGCATTGTCATCTCACGTGGAGGTGATGTGAATGGCTACCGACTTGGGTCCAGTTAGACTTTTTCTAGAGGGTTTTCTGAAGTCTTTTAGATCTATGCGAATAAGCCATAGCAGCCAACATAACCCATGCCATCGGTCGAATTCAGCCTGATTTATGCCCCAGAGTCAAGGGAATTCGGACTTTTCAGATGCCTACCATCCCGAGAAGCAGCGGCTGACATTTGAACGATGCTACAGGCCATACAAAATGGCATCGATAGGCCTCTCAAACTAATAGACAATGTCGATGATATCTCACACACACTTTATTTTATTTAAATTCAAAGTTAGGAAGCGCTTAATGAAGGACCCTTTATGTGAAGCCGAACGATAAGCAGGAGAAAAGAATTGACAATCGGTTTCTTCGATGGATGCCGTCGTACCTGTCAGAAAGACTAATGGAGGAGAGGCTATCGTAGGGAGCCATACGAGCTGTACCATTGGTGGACCTCATGGACTTGGCCACGTCGAGTTGAAGGGCGTCTATGGTTCAACTTAAGGAGTCTCAGAAACTTAGAAAGAGGGAGTGCAAGCCGATGATCGTGAATGCAGGGGAATTAGGCGCTTGCTACGTATGACTGTTGCGCCTATGGTCCGACTTAGAGAGTCTCCGAATCTTAGGCGCTTGGTAGGCGTATGACGGTTGCGTCCATAGCTCGGTTTAAGATCCTGCTCCCTGCTCATAGCTCTCCTCGGCGACATATGGCAGATCAAAATAGGCCCTCAAGGTCGTTCCACCAAAGAATGGATGTCTCATTTTCAGATTCTTCACTGAGCTCCAAGCGACTGCAATGCAACTCTGCTATCAGTCATCCCCCAAGACGAGGTGAGTCTCCGACCAATCTCGTTCGAAAACCGCTTGAACTTGAATACCTTCGAGTGATCCCCAAAGTCGATTTCACAATCGGTGTTAACTTTTCAAAAATTAAGACCAACCACGAGCAACGACCTTCCTTCCCAAGTAAAACTACACAATTCAATAGAAAGGAAATGTCCCCTGAAATGAAGCCAGCAACCCCCAAGGTTTCACTGTCGCAGTCTACGGACTCATCAGGCATGCTAAGTAACTGGTTAACAGACACCGCATCCGATCAGTATCGGCTAACAGCTTCAGTACTGCCCCGTGGAACACCCAAATAATCAGTGAATCATGATTAAAGTGATTCACTCCCGTGAATCACGATCCAGCGCAGTATCATAGATTTCTTTATTGACCAAAAAATAAGATATCGCACGAGGTGCTGGTTTCGTTAGTTTAAGATACACACGACTGATTGCTTTGTCAAGATGTTCGATTGCGAGTTTCGCTGTAGTTTGACATGCGCTCGAACAAACCCCGTTCGAAGCTGTGCTGTCAAATTGCATTGCGAATGGTCATCAAAAGTAGTGTGGGAACGATGTGTGTATCCACGCACCTCCTAATTAGCGGTAGCAAGAGCTCAACAACTGCATACCGGATGCAAACCGCGCGCGTTTCATTCCACATCACCATGAGCAGAGTGGCTGCCATCAACGAAAGCGGACCGCAGCAGTGCAGCAGCAACAACACCAAAAGCGAAAGAGAACGAAAAAACACACAGAAAAACAGCAACAAACGCAGGCAGTACACTGCGAGGCGTCTAAAAACAATCAGCTACAGCAAAACCGCTAATCAAGTTCACAGGTCAATCAATGAAAATAACCCACATCCCCATCGGGATCCTGCTCTCTCTCGCGCTAGCATGAATCACTGGGAAGTCGGAAATAAATTAGCGGATACGCGCTGCCCCGCGTTTCAACTGCACTCTCCGGCAGCCGCCCCCCCTCCCCACAGAAACGGTGGCTGCGACTCCATCTATCGCTCATTCAATCGGCGAAATGTTGAGGTTAACATTTTCAATCAAATCGCGTGAATTTAAGCGCGCGTCCACACTCGAACACGCGTTCACACTTCGGTTCGGCAGCAGCTGCCGTGGGTTGGCATCCGAGCCCCCGCTGACTGTGCACCGCGTTGCAGCGACTGACTGACATGAGACCACGATGCCGGGCAGCTGTCATGTCATACACGCAAGAGGCACACGTCCCCACAGAGCCCGAGGCGGGCCAGTGGAACGCGAGGACGCCTAAAACGCCACCGACACCGGTGCCATCACAGTGTGTGCGAAAAAAACTAATCAAATTTATTTTGTGCCAAATTTTTGTGGTCACTGATTGGTTTGTTGTGTCGAGGTGATACCTGCACGGGCACGGGCACGGAATCCGGCGATTTGAAAACGCTTAACCGCTGATTAGGGCGGTCAACGTGGTTATGGGGCTGTTAGAGGTTTGTTTGTTTTTGCCCATTTTTCGTGTGGATCTCCCGTTTGTCGTTTGAATTGATTGACTTGAGGTTTGCAGTCGTAAAGCCGTAAAGTCACCGGAATGCAACAAATGAGCGTGCAGTTGATGAGCTGACGTATGAATGTCGGTGCAATAAGTGCCGTTACAACGGGCGAACGGGAGATTCATTTGAGAATTTCATTTAAGCCTCGTTTGTGGTGTTGATCTCGGACATCTCTGCACTGGATCCGTGACTGTTTGTTGGTGTAACTTCAACTCCGAAGGAAGGTTAAGACGTGTTGGTCTTGAAATCGACTTGTTAACTGAGGTGGACGTGTGAAGCTCTATTGAACGCTTCGTTGTGTGATGTTCTGGTTAAGGCAAGCCGGTAGTGGTGTGTACTTCTTCGCACTCGCTGACGTGACAGACAACTATCCAATGGGTATAAACTTCGGAGAAGCTATACATACACAGGTTTGGTGAAAATATCCAATACCACCCGCGACCGACCAAAAAAACTGGCAAGAGCGGAAATACTCCCCAACAAATTCAAAGATGGATAGTGAGGCGAAGAGAAATAAAGTTACGGTGCAGGGAGTCGGATCCCATGTACCGGCGGCGTAGAGTGCGAAAGCAGACTTAAGGTCGTTGAGATACAATGACTGCAATAGAAAAATGTCTTCAATATCTCCTACGGCGGTGGTAACCTTGGCCCCCGTAGGTAGTAATACTACAAGAAATCGCCTCGAGACATACCCATTCACGAAAAGTATGAGAATCACGCGTACACCACCAAAAACAACTGTCCTGAAGGAGCACGTGATAGCAAACCCGCGAATCAGACCCACTGCGGTAGATCGGAACCCAATGGTCATGCCAACAACTGAGACTCCGCCTCTAACGCGAAATAAAATGATACAGCTGGGTGAACAAATTTATGAGTTGATGGCTTTTAATAAAGGAAAGCACAGCTTCCATGGGAAATTAAAAAAATCGGAAGTTTGATTTTCGAGAAGTCACATCAAACCTGCGTGGCAAAGTTTAACAACTCGAACGGGAAGTGCAAATTCGCAATCTTCGCCTTGAGGAACGCCAAGTACCAGTGTCATCGTTGACAGAAAAAAAACTCACCGCATAAAGTTGACAAACCGTTAAGCCCGCAAATTAAACGTGACCGTCCTGCAAAGATGGTAAGGGAAGGAGACAACCAATATAATGCCATTCCCGAAGAAAAAAAACGAGTAATAGCGTCAGAAGCACAAAATGAGATCCACAGTCGACTCTCTCTAAACCGGTGCCTCTTAGCTAAACGTTGAAAAAACGAAAGTGCACGAATGTCGAAAGAGGTGTCCGAAAAAGCCATGCACCAAAGGCGAAACGCTTCGACGCAAAAGAATGTGCGAACTTACATACGCTGACTTGTTGCGGAAACTAAAATCAGACACGAGTTTAAAAGAAGTCAGAGAAAACATAAGTCGAATACGGAAAACAGCAGGCGGATTACTATCTTACACAGTTCTTGACTGGTCACGGTTGTTTCCGGGAACATCTTTACAAGCGAAACCGTGGTCCGTGCCCATCATGTCCTCGCTGCCGAAGCGTGGTGGAGAACGTGGAGCACGTTTTCTTCGAATGCACTCGGTGTGCAAACGAAGGAGCTATCTTGCGCGAAGAATTTGGTGAACGCCCAACACCAGAAAACATAGTTAAATATTTGTTGAAATCCTTTGGACTGTTGTGAACGATGCAGCAGTACGAATATTGTGCGATCTAAGAACTTTAGAACACGCATTCGCCAAACACTCCGTGACGAACCAAAAAGCTCGAGTTTGTCCCTCGCGAAGTTATATATAGCCGTAGTTCCGCGGGGGAATAAACGGAAAGGAGGAATCTGACACTACGAATGGACGTCGGACCATTGGTGCTTATACAAGGTTTCCACTTACCCAAGCCAAAAAAAAAGTCTTGCAGGCGTGGGCGTCACAGAATGGCGGGCTTAGGGGTGATATTGACATCTAGCTGGGTTGGTAGTTTTTGTGTATAAGTCAAGCTCCAGTTTAGACCTTTGTGGTGTCATTATCCGGCTTTGCAAAACCAGGTCCATTCGTAGACCTTACTGCGTTTCCTTTCCTGGATCGCTTATATACTAAATATATCTTCGAAGCAGTTAAAGTAATAGTAGCCTAGCGCTTCTTCTTCCATTCTCTACAAGGGTGGGGCATGTTTCAAGGTAGTGCATTATTGTTTCCTCCTCCTTCTCATCCATGCTGCTTCTACAGAAGTCATTGAATGGCGCTCCAAGTCTTCTGGCTTGGTTGCCTATGAAGCAGAGGCCAGTTTACTAACATCCTTCCGGTTTAACGTCCAGTAGAACTTTAGTCGTCTTTTGATTCAGTGAAGGTCACATCGTTTTCGACGGTGTATCCATTTTCGGCGGTCGTTTATGGCGTTTGTCATTAGTGGCTAGTATATTGGCTTCAATGACCTCTACATTCAGACGACTGCAACAAAACCCCTCCAGTGGCTGGCTCCCAAGCTCTACTGGTCATGATTGAACAAGTCGTACTCCTCCGTATCGTGACTTCGAAATACCCTCCCGGTGCTACTTCCCAACAAGGACTACACGTTCATACACGCAGTTGGATCGAAGGTGGTAAAATGGGTATTTTCTCCGAATTTTTAAACATACACTGCACCGTCGGAATCGCTGGTATCCCTGGCAGTGTTTCAAGCGGAGATCCTAGCAGCCAAGGAAGCGGCCAGAATGTCACATTGTTGGAAATAACATTCTAATTGACAGTCAAGCGGGCATTAAAGCAATTTCAGGTGCAAGCTGGTGTCGCATGGTGCCGCGAAGAGCTCAAGGTTCTCAGCACACAGAAGATTACTCCATGCTGGGTCCCGAATGCGGATGAACTTGTAGGGCATGGAGCCCCGAGCTGTCCTATGGATCAAACCACCTCTTACGGATGTCAAGAAAAAAGGAATAGGTTTGCAATCAGAGGTGAACCTGCGAGACCAGTCGAATGCTTTGGCCCAAGATTAACAGAACAAGAACTGATACATTTCTTCAGTAGGACAAAAAGTTGCTAGCGATGGTAGTTGGAGGACTAACTGGTCATAATCATGTGAAGTACGATGATATGAAAATGAGATGGTCATAAAGAGGATAAAGAAGATACCACAGTGCCCTCAAAACGTGACTGTTGCTGCTAAGCTGAGCTGAGCACGGGGAAGTGTGGTTTTTTATGTGATAACCCCTGACGGGTGCTATTAATTGCATTCAAAGAGTTGATTGGGATTAAATCCGGTGCACGTTCGCATGGAGTTTAATCGTGACTGCAATCGGCGGTGGATCGGTGGGCTTTCTGTGTGCCCTGGATGGTAAGACTCATTATATCAGTAACTTTTCCGGACAGGTCCATTAGTTTGCGACTTTCCCCGCATTTCTCCAGTCTCTGTGGGGCATGGCATTAGATAAGATTTCTTCCAACACCTGCAGGATCAACCACAAATCCTTCTCAATTCCTGGGGAGTCATTGTGTCCTGATCCCAAGCTAGGTCAGCGCGGCGAGTGTCCTAGCACTTTGGAATATGAAGTAAAGCAGGTAATAGCTAAAGGCTCCTTTCTCTGCATTGGGTGCATTTTGACTTGACCACACCCTTCCCGGCTTGCAAATAGTTCCGCCTGGAACACAAAGGAATTGTCCCGCAGTCTGTAGGCTGAGTTCCGAGATCACATCCATCTTAGAGCCGACAGTGTGGATTGCCGCAAGCATCAACTCAAGATAATCGAGACAGATCGTTGCTGGTATGAGACCACACAAGAGCTTACATCCAGTGTCGTTACAGAGCATCTGCACACCTTCCAATGCACTTGAGCACATGCTCAGTAATCGATAACGATGTGCCACAGTCATGTCATGCTAGGTTTCCTATAAACTGTGGTAGCCCATCGCGTTACCCTTGGCCTTAAAAACCAATCGTCTAACGATACGGAGAACAGAAGTTTCACCGAATCCGGTGTGACTTTGCCCAAAGCTTTGGAGTGACGTCTTCAATGAACGGGAAACTAAAAAAAAAATGTCAAAAACCGTCTTCCCCTTCGATGCGTCAACAAATGAAATCCACCCGAAATCGTTGCGTGCCTCAGTCGAAGTCTAGTGCTGATTGAACGTCATTGACGGCCTCATTCCTCAGCTTCCTCACGACGACGCATGCAGATTATCTGAAAAAAAGAAACCTTCATAATTTCGCTGTTTCACAGATTTTCTGGGTCAAAGGTGCCACCACTCATCGTCGGGCAAGAGGTGCTTCGGCAAAATGCAAAGAGTCACGACTTCGCCGAACTACAAAGCGGGGGCTCCTCAGTCGTCAGTCCTCAGCCGTCAGCCCTCGCGATAAACATGAATACGAAGCTTGTCTTCTGAATCATTTTCGAAAACCCATACACGTGCTCACAGCTCGTATCTCGAAAACGAGACAAAACCTTGCTCTTACACGCACACACACTCCGCGCACTTAATCGCAATTCAGACGAACGAACCAAAGCGAGGAAAAAAACAACGCTTCAGTGCAAGTAAACTTGGAAATTCCCAGACCTCGTTGCTTCCCCCCCTCCACCACCATCCACCAATGTGATCCACAAGAATGGAAAATAAGTATCTGCGCTCTCTTGGATTCTACGTAGCTGTGCCTACATCACTGGGGCGTAGGTGAATCACGCTGGCTAGCGTACAACACCCGATGTCGCACGTATCACTTTCAAGCGACGGTACGCGGCCTAATTGGTATTCCTGTCAGACGGGCTGGAAATCAATTTAATCGTCAGAATCACAAAAGATATTCGTCAGCAGCTACAAGTGTTAGCCTCGCATCACAATGTCGTTGCTTCTTCTTGTGTAAGCGACGGAGTTAACGACGAAGCTCTTTTGTGTGTCCCGTGCGGGCGAGTGCCAGTCTGTATGCAAATCCTTCTGCAGATCCTGCAGCGGTGGATGGGGAGACTTAAAGGGGTGTGCATTTGTCCAGTGGTTGTGCACTTCTAAGGATGCACTGGCGACTCATTTGAATGCTAAACGAATTGCACACTTGGGGTGAAGTGCGAGTTCTTTCGGGCCAGTCGATGGGCAGCTGTTGCAGTGCATGGGTCCTGACGAGGACTGTGGCGCCTTTGGCGGAGTGAATTGGACCACAATGGAGAGATTGCCTGTTCCCTTCGGTTTTTTTTTTTGAAGCGTAGCTTGGTGACACCTCTTGTTGGAATGGGAAGCAGTTGTCTGTTTCTGAAGATGTTCCTGACTTACGCAGACTTGCTTCAGCCCCAGATGTGCTGAGGGAGAGTACGCACGTCCTTCTTGCATGCCGCCCCTTTTTGGTCGCACAGCGCACAGTCCGGACACCGATGGCACCTCAGAAACCAATTGAATCATTCGAGCTCAACGTGCAATTATGTCCTGTCTGTCCAGTTGGAGCACGGAGCAGGATTCATTTGACATTTTATGCCGAACCACCCGAAGGGACACACCACACCACACCGCCAAACCTCTCGAACACTCCGACTTCGATTTCGACTTCAAATTGCATCTGAATTTTCGTCAATTTTCGTCCTGCTGCCTGCGGTATTCCTCTGTCAGTTGCAAAAGGTATTCACTGATCTTGCACTTTTGCGCTCCTGCCTAATAAATCCCTCATCCCGGAGGCATAGGCGGGCGCATCCTGGTCCCCGACCCAGGCTCGACCAATTAAAAGATATTTCGCAACAAAGACGAACACCGAACCTCGGATCCATCAACCGACACGCACTGCACACATTGTCGATGGCGAGGCGGAATTGTCAAAATATTTCCAAAACATCAGTTTTCGGTTGTTAGACAGGATAACACCTGATTAATTGGTTCCGGACACGCATTCGCCGGGGATGGAGAAGGAGAACAAAAACGGCAAAAAAAAAAAAAACCCAAAACGCACACAGAAGTTTGATTGGATGCCAAACGGCGATGTGTACCGGGCAGGATTAGCTGGGCAAATGGTGCCTATGCCCGCCAGGATAATTGGTAGCACCGCACACGCACACTCGGTCGATGCGCTCTGCTCCCAAATCTGCTGCGACTTTGCATCGTTCACCGGGCAAAAACCTCAAGCGTATCGAAAAACGGTCACGGTGACAGTGGTCTCGGTTTCGGGGGCAGATCGTCGCAAATCTGTGACGGTGTGTGGCGCCATTCGATCGGAAGAGAGCGAGAGACGAGTGTGGGAACTCGGTGGACAGGGAATCGCCCACACAAGTGGCGCCTAATTCACGGCGCGCTCTCCGCTGATTGTTTTTGATGATTTTCCAGAAATACACGAACAAATCGACGGTCCCAGTGATTAAGCAATCAAGAGAGGCTGCGGCGATTCGGATGGAACTCGTTAGCGAGCGAAGGAATTTCCGGTGCCGTCGAATGCGGGTGTGATACGTCGACATCGACACCTGCTCAGCGCATTTATTCCGGATAATTGTCTTGAGTGGAGCGGAGAGTAGCTGGTTCTGGCGAAGATGACGAATGGTCTCCGGGCCACGATGGCTGGACAGGCCTGAGAAACGCAAACAGGTTGATGCCGTGTTCTGGGAAAAAAAAAAAAAAAACGAAACAGTGACAACTTCGCGTGAGATTACGTGCAGATTAGCTTGTGTTTTACGTCAATTGCCGATGAATTTGAATGAGGCCTGATCCACTTGTCAGAAAAGGCCAATGGAATACATAAACGGGTAAATGACTCGCTGGACTGGGCCGACTTGACAGGGATTGAACGTCAGCATCATCGTGCAGGCAGGTGCCTGCTTGGGGTGCTCCAACGACTGCATGTGTCTGAGAGAAGATGCGGTGCGATGTAGGAAACAGATCGCTGATCCATCGATTTTAAGTTTCTTTCAAGACGGTGTCCTCTGTAATTTCGTGGCTCATTTTGTATGAGTTCTGCAAGCGCTCGGATGTACTGCTGTGGACGCCAAGGTCTGCAACAAAGACAACGACGAGCTTGATTCCTCAGTGGAGAAACTCACTGATATCCTGAATCATGCCTCGATCAGTTCCTGTTCCATCAGCAGGCGAAGAGGTAAACCTGCACAGCTTCGATCGGATCCATAAGCAGACGAAGGGGTAAGCCTCTATCTGCATAGTTCGACCGGATCCAGACAACCTGCTCGTGGGGTGCAGGAACCTCTTTAGCACAGTGAACCACACACCAAGTGGTGGGATTCTTTCTAAACGGAGCCGAGGAAAGGTCGAGGGATTCATGGAAGCGTTTTTGTGTGCGGATCGAGGAAGTCTCCGTGACCTCTAGACTCAGGAATGTGTGTCCAAAAATACCTCGTTAAACTCAATTGGGCTATGGAACATGCTCTGCCTCCAGGGCGAATAGTCTAGGCCTTCTTATTGACACTCACAATCCCAGTCTACTCTGACAATGCAGCTCTCTCAGAGTGACGTACACCTCAGTCATGTGGCCACAAATACCTTCAAACCTTACAACACCGCAACGCACCTTCACGTTAAATTCGTTTCGAATTTATGCCAGTTTTTAGTGAATTTTTTCTCCACTGTGCTTGTCTTTCTGTCGAGGGTTTTTAACACTACTCTGAAGCACTCAGACTTCAAAGCTGATCCATTGTACTACCAGGCAGCAACCAACATTTGCTGAAATTTCATGATCTTCCGGAGGAATACCAGCTGGTGCTTCTGTGATGAGGAGCCTACATCATCAGCTTTCACCTTATCAGCACCCAATAACTGCCACCTGATGCAAGCAAAGGCAGGGACAGTGGCAGGGGAAGTGCTCTGCAGTGTCGTCGTCGTCTTCTCCACAGGCGTCGCTGAGGGTTTCATCGCTTAGGACTGTAAGGTGTTTAGTACGTCCGTGAGTCGTTTGCAGTCTTTTCTGTCAAGAGACAACAAGAATGCCGCAGATTTCTTACGCTTGGTTTGTCTACATCCTGGACAGTGACGCCACCTCCGGTTGTGCTCTCGAGAGGTCCAACCATCGATGAAAGCCCTAATCAAGAACACAGGTAGTACCAACTCAGGTTCGGGTCCTGAGAGTGCCTCCGCTGTTTCTCCGCTGTTTCTCCTTGTTCTCCTCCTTGCCTAGCAAGTTCATCACCGATCTCATTTCCCGTGATATCGTAGGCTTAGCGAATTTAGACTGCCGATGAAATTCAGAAAAGACTTGCATTCCTGAACTGTCCTCGAAGTGGTTAAATGGTTGAGCAAGGCCTTATGCACAGCACGCACACTTCATTATCATCATCACTTCGCTTCCAGCTATTCCAGCTATTCCAGCTATTCATGACCATTGGGATCGCATAGGTTTCCGCTTGGAAAACCGACGCAAATTTACCTAACGAGGTCTACATTCAGATGTTGTTGCCCTCCACGAAGGCGCCAGACCCTTGGACTTCCGTGTCGTCCGTGAAGATTCGACTACAGTCCTTGTTACCGTCGTTTTTCCCTCCGCGGAAGCGAGGACAAGGGTTGCCGACTTGTCTGTAGAGTAATAGTAGTGGGGGCAGTAATTAATGGGCGCTACGCGATTAGCCCTCTGCCCCGAAAGCCGTGTGTAGTGTCGAATCGCGACAATACTACAAAGCCCGCGGATCTTCTCCGGTTCAGTAGGGCGATCTCTACTCGAGACAGGAGAGAGTCTGCCAAAGAACGGCAATTTTACTGGTGGTTACACCAAAACCAGTCCTCGCCGCCGCTGGCTTTTCAAAATGACGCGATAGTTGACCATGGTAGCCAACTTACATAGGTTTTAATGTCAAACCCAAAAAATGCAAAATAAGAAAGAAAATAGTGCACCACGGCGTGCAGTCAATGTAAGGAGTGTGTATCCACTCACATCGGGCATAAAGGGCACCAGTCCGCTAATCAGGCAGCAGAACTCTCCAGTAGATCACCCCCGATCCATGACGGAATTGGTTGACAAATGGCCAGGGAGTAGACATTGACTTCTCACACCCGATTGTCCTTCACTCTTCACGCCAAAAGCACACAACTTTAAAACGAAATTCACAGCAAATTGCACACAACAGGTACGAGTAGGCAAAGACTTTAAATCGATTATCCCACACCTGATCTGTCTGAGATAGGATGTCGGACATTGGCCTGCAAACTAATCAACAGCACTGCACTGCATTTCACTTCCGCCTCCCTGCCGTCACGTGCGCCACGCATATCCATGCGACTCTGGCAAATAGTCCTCCTGCACGGGTAATTGAATATCAAGGATATGCGTCTGCAGATGTGCGTATGTGCGCAGCCACTCACCACCCCACCAGCCCACCACTCACCACGCACAACGAGAGCCATCAACTGTCATCCAATCCAAGCATCGGACGAGCGGAAAAACTAAAAGTCATTTCCTCCGCAGTCTGAAAATGCATTTCCTGTTTTTGAATTTTTGAATGTTGCCCTCCAGCACGAAAGGCCAGTCCAGGCCAGAGGACAGAGGCTAGAGGCCACGAACAGCCCTGCTGGCGTGTGTTGTAAAACATGCATGTTACACAACACAAGCGATTCCTTCCACATCGGGGTGCCTAACAAATTGTCCCCTGGACACGTTTGTTTTACAACAGGACAGCATCTGTTAATGATTAGAGCATATTAATCGCGATGCTCCTACAAGCCTACAACCGGGGGGCAGGGTTGTGACTCCAGTAGCTGCAGCGACTTCAGCGCTCTGTCCGATGTGTGGGCAAAAATTATCATTCCACAAGTGAGGAGGGTGCCCAGTAGTCTGGGAAACCGAAACGAGGTCGTCTTCTGTGCCAAAGAAATGGGGATACACCGTGTGGCGCACCCTGCTGCTGGAACGGAAGGACGGCCCGTGATGACTTTTGTGATTGTTACGTCTGCGACAAAAGAACACACAAAAGTGGTGGCAGAGTGCATCCTGCTGAAATGATAGTCTACTATATTTTACGTCCTTTAGGTCCGATTGCAGGACACTCGAATCGTCGTAAGGAATCGACCAACCAGGCGGGGGGGGGGGTAGGCTAGGCGTAGGTTGAGGCTAAATAATTGCGTGTACCCAGTGGATGCGAATGGCAGTCATTTTTAGACTCCAGCCTAACGTATGACCATTGAGTGCCGGGCATGGACGTGTTCACAAGCCCATGGTGGACAAGTGGACGTGGAGTGTATTTTATAAAATTTTACGTGCACTTGTTGTCCTGCTGCGCGGGTTGAGGTGGCAGATGTGCGTAGACGATCGATTTATCTGTGGGACATGTGCTCGGGCGATTGTTACATCCTAATTGTGGTTCATTTTTGGGACGGATGATGAGTGGGAGATGATGCGGCTTCTGTGACTGCATTCTACTTGTAAGTGGCTGTGGTGGGGGACGAAGCAATGAAGATGTGAAATTTGATTGTGCACTCGACTGGGAACTGGCCATGAATTCGGCATCGATATCGGTTGAATAAGCAACCAAGGCGAAGCAGGAAATGCATCTGCAGTCTAAAGTCTAAAGTCTTAAGTCTAAAGTCCAAAAGTCCAAAAGTCCAAAAGTCCAAAAGTCCAAAAGTCCAAAAGTCCAAAAGTCCAAAAGTCTAAAGTCTAAAGTCTAAAGTCTAAAGTCTAAAGTCTAAAGTCTAAAGTCTAAAGTCTAAAGTCTAAAGTCTAAAGTCTAAAGTCTAAAGTCTAAAGTCTAAAGTCTAAAGTCTAAAGTCTAAAGTCTAAAGTCTAAAGTCTAAAGTCTAAAGTCTAAAGTCTAAAGTCTAAAGTCTAAAGTCTAAAGTCTAAAGTCTAAAGTCTAAAGTCTAAAGTCTAAAGTCTAAAGTCTAAAGTCTAAAGTCTAAAGTCTAAAGTCTAAAGTCTAAAGTCTAAAGTCTAAAGTCTAAAGTCTAAAGTCTAAAGTCTAAAGTCTAAAGTCTAAAGTCTAAAGTCTAAAGTGCAGTCAATTTGCAGACATCAACTTGGCGAATTTTTGGAACAGGGACCTTCTGCCGTACAGAACCAACTGACCCAGGAGCCAAAGGATAGCCACATGCTAGGCCATGGGCATCTCCAGCGACGAGATCCATTTTTAGAAGAACGGTTCCGCGAACTTTATTTAGTCAGTTTGCTTGAAGTCGAAAATTGGTTGCTGTGTTCAACCAGAACGGCAGTCAATTTAAGGGACATCTCTGGCAGGATGTTGGTGGTAAGGGGGACTCAGCAAGTAAGTCATTTAAGTCAAACAAGGTACACTTGTGGTTGCAAATCGAGACTCATCTCGCCCAGCGTCTGTATGTCAATGTGACAATGCAACAAAATCAATTGTCCATCAACCCACTTCGGCCAGTAGCCTACGACTCTTGAGGAAATCGATTTCCTGCACAGAATGCATGCCAAACACCCAAATGCATCCGCAATCATCTCCCCCGTCGCAGTGCAACAGCTCATCATTTGTTAATCGACGAGATTGATTTTCGCCTTCCGAATTGAATTACCACCCACCCCTAAGGCGGAGTTCGCACTGTTTCGTTCGCTTGAGCTTAATTAATATTTTGCTTCCTGCCCTGAGTTGGCTCATTAATTTTGCATTTAAAAGCATGGGTAGGGGTGTTTCGATTCGAACAACAAATCGTTTTTCATTTCGCTTGTGCTCGAGTGTAGGCGGTGCTTTGTGTGAAAATGAGCATTCGACTCCTTTGCTGTGCACCAAAAATTGGCCGCAATGAGAATGGAATGATCAGGATTTCAATGTCAAGTCAGTTAGGCTTTTTTTAAATTTTCGTCAACGTCATCAATAATTATGGATCTACGACTCACTCTAGCTGTCAAATTGACAGTCACCGCCGAAGCCACTTAATCATCTTCTTCGACACTCATCATTCGTCTGACATTACAAGTGTCAGATCTGCGCATGATTTACAGTTCCGTTTTGGTTCGTCAACTGTCACACACTTGCACCACCACCACCAGATGGCGGTACATTCGTGGTTTTCAAACTGAAGCCACAGACCGACCGACATAAACGAAATTCTTTTTTTCCTGTTTTTCAGCTTTGCATGAGATTTTCCTTGGATTCGTTTCTTTTGTTTTTGGTCTGTGAAGGGAAAAAAATGATTATTTTAACGTTAAGCCTCTAACCGCAAAGAGTGCCTTAAGTTGCTCGCCTCAGACACATGCTCTGGCAATAACTTTGCCGGTAAATTGTTTAATTATTCACAATTGTTGTGCAATATCTTGGAATGGATCTCTTGGTTTGGCCGTTCTGGCGAGTCTCATCGCCATCATGCCATACGACGCCGCCACCGCTGCCGCCGCCGAAGGAGAGGAAGGTGCGTGTTCAGTTGCTTTGGTCGCTGGAGTTTCCCGTGTCCGAAATTAAACATAATTCCGTTGGAAATTCATTTCCAATCTGATTTGTATGCATGTGGTGTGAAACACACTGAAACCGCACTTAGGAAAACCGCACTCAGATGAACAGATTTTATTATTATCTCCTTTCTCGTTTTTGTTTCTGTTTCTGTTTCTGTTGCTTACGATTCTGGCGTCTTTCGGTTTTGACGGGTTCTCGTGGTGGTGATGGTGGTTGGGTGCGAAAATAATGGAATTGATTCAAATTAGGCTAGAGTCTGATTAGTTGGCTGGTTATGCAATGCGTCTCATTATCTTTTGTTGGATAGTTGCCTGCTGTGAAGGTGGTTGAGACGAGATTTGCAGATTAGCTTTGCATTGTGAGTTGATTTTGTTTAGTGCCGCTGCACGGAGAGCTTTTAGAGCGGTCGCAGACGTCCTCAGGCTCTGTGAAGTTGTTTTCAGAAGTTGATTCAGAACTCAACTGATTTGACTTTCTTTCTTGGAGATTGTCATTATTGATAGAATATAAGATTATTCAAATATCTTCCCATGGAACATCTTGCAGGAAAAGGTCATTTCGGACGACTTTTCGGGCAAAAACTGCAGCCTCCACTTGACGAATATTCGTTTCGAAAGCTTCAAGATGATGTTTTGCATCCAATGATTGCATAGAAGTCAGCATTAAACCGTGGATTATCCTGAGCTTGGGCAGTTGCTGTAGGATCTACATATGCCCATAGGTACGCCTAGTTGGGCCGCTGTGGCAGTTTGAAGATGAGCCATGAAAAGGCTACGGAATCCTGACTATACACAGTGGATTTTTTTAGGTGAAAAATTCGATGTCGTCGGATGCTCTCCAAATGTATCTGATTCGATTAATAGACACTAGAGCACATACCCACAGGTGTACAGAAGTCGTAGGTAGCCTAGTTGGGCCGCTGTGGCAGTTAGAAGTTGAGCTAGAAAAAGGCTAACAAATCCTTACTGTGGACTATTTTAGGTGAAAAATGCGATGCCGCCGGATGCTCTCCAAATATATCTGATTCGATTAATAGACACTAGAGCACATACCCACAGGTGTACAGAAGTCGTAGGTAGCCTAGTTGGGCCGCGGTGGCAGTTAGAAGTTGAGCTAGGAAAAGGCTAAAAAATTCTTACTATACACTGTGGATTTTTTTAGGTGAAAAATGCGATGCCGCCGGATGCACTCCAAATGTATCTGATTCGATTAATAGACACTAGAGCACATACCCACAGGTGTACAGAAGTCGTAGGTAGCCTAGTTGGGCCGCTGTGGCAGTTAGAAGTTGAGCTAGAAAAAGGCTAACAAATCCTTACTGTGGACTTTTTTAGGTGAAAAATTCGATGTCGTCGGATGCACTCCAGTCTTTGGAGTTCGATTAAACACATCTAAGCACATAACCACAGGTGTAAACAGGTCGTAGGTAAGCCTTGTTGGGCCGCTGTGGCATTTGGAAGATGAGTCGTGACCATTCAACTCAGGCTGCAGTGCCACTCAAACAAGCATGTCCACATTCAATTGCATTTCCATCATCTCCGTGCAAGGAAAAGGCGACCAAAATTCAGATCTCCGCCCATCTTCAGTCTTCGCAAATGCACTCTCATCGCTGTGACAGGATCTACCTCGACCGTCACCACACGGAAGTGGCAAATTCTCTAATAATCAAGCAAAAAATTCCAAGCTAGCCCACACCTAGAAATACTAGTTCAACTCGATTACCGATTCGATTACCGCCGTCGTCTTCGTCAATTATCGCCAGCTTATCACATTCAAAGTCCACGCTCCATTCGGGGGAATCCAAACAAACAAAACGCTTCGCCGTGGTTTAACCAGAGACCAGGTTGGTTCGGTTCAGCCAAACACTGGTTTTGGAGTAGGTAAGCCCCGCCGAGATGGAATTACAAATGCCCACGAATGGAAAACACTCCAAATTGTGCGCGCTTTTCCTCGTGTGGCATTCGCCCCCAAAACGGTCCTTAACAAGCCGCTGACGCAAAGTTGAACGAACCCACCTTCAACTCGGCTCGTGAACTCAGAACGACGCTACCACCCAGTGAACAGCGTCAAACGGTTCTGCTGTTCAGCCACTCAAACACCATCGAAACGCAATGTATTTGTTAGATCAACAAATCGAGGTCTAACTTTATTTTCTCGATTTCGCGATTCTCGGAAGCGGAGAGCATTTAAATTATTTATGTAAGCTTGGCATCTCTCGTATAAATTAGTGTTCGATTTGAACAATTTCAACAGATTAACACTGGTTTTGGTCGGTCCAGTCGACCGAGTGGGTCGCCAGTGTCGACTGTCGCGCAAGTGAAAGTTTGAACCGTGAAATTTCACATGATGCACGCTGCTGGTGCTTAGATACCCCATCGGGTGGGGTGTATGGGGGGAGTGGGGGGGTATTCCTTCTTTTTTTTTGCATATTCGCAAAAATTTATGAAATGTTGCCAATTCTGATCATTTCAAATAGAACACGGCAATAATCTACGCTTTGAGAGAGAGAGAGAGGGCAACAATCGGTTTCGCTTCTGTTTCTGTGGATACTTAGCGATCGGCGTTTTAATTTTTTGCAACCATTCGTCGGATCTTGTAGGTTAATGGTGCAGATTTCAAGGTCAGCGATTTTTTTCCCGGAGAAAGCTCCTTTCAAACGGCGCTTTTAACGACATGTGCTGAGAGAGATAAGTGGATCAATTCGACAGCCCTTGATCTTTCGAGAGGAAAGCGGCTTGCGGTCCTGTTGGCATTGACAGCTAGATGGGTGCATTCGACTGCGGACTACACTGTCTGTACAGCGACAATTAATTTGACTACTCCGTGCAAAGAGCATGCGCAATTTGAGGCCGGACAAGCACGCGTTCGCTCCTTTGCTGAACGAAGTGGCAGACTCAAATTTAAACTGATCTTCTTCTAATCGAGTTTTACTTAAAGCGAAATCTTAACCAAGTTAGGATATTGTCCGAATCAAGGATTACTGTCAACGAGTTCTAGAGAAAGTAGTTGCGCCTTAATAATATGTAAACCGATAGGGCTCATTTTGCTTTTATTTACTCCTGATTTTACGGACAGTCCAGAGCCTAGGAAGAGCAATTAAGTGAGATACTCTCCTGTATGGCTACGTCGAACACACGCAGCAACGAGATGCATTGCCGCTCTGCCATCAAGGACTTAGTGGAACCATTTTAAGTGTGAGCAGAAGAAACGTGCAACAGACTAGGCATACCAAACGACGCTGCAACAGAACACAAGAGGAGTACCGGGCTAGAAGACCGGAGGAGGAGAAGCTTCTACGCCTGACCAGCAGGGAATAGTGGATCTATTTAAAATAACACATCCAAAAGCTGCTTAACGAGCCTGGCCAGTGGAGAGTGATAAGGAACCAAGGAATCCCAACTTCAGCCGATGGAGTAGTCCTCCCAACTAGCAGAGCTATTGAAAAGCTCAAGCTTTTTGTGAGGTGTTTTTAATGCTAGACTGGTCCACTTAGATTCAAAACTGGTCCATTGTAGCAGCAACCTCGGTAGATAGGTGGGCTGTCAGCGAAATCGTCAGCACACTTGTGATACCTATAGTCAGACTACTACCACTGATCGACAACTCCAGTGGCAGTGTCATTAAATTGATTCCAACCGCAAATGGTGACTGTACCAGAATTGAAAACCGGATAAAAGCGTTACTTTCACTGGCATTCGAACCGGGGACTCCTCTAAGCAAGGGTAGGCACTCAACCAACTGCGCCATCCAGCACGTGGGTTTACCATCAATACTGTGTGAACGTCTAAAGCCGTACTATTAGGCACGAACCAGAGCGACTATCCAACAATAAAAATATAACCTATTTGAGCAAAACCAACGCCAAATCATATACCATAGTACACAGAAGCATCTGACAAACGTGCAGTATACAAGTAGTAAGTAGTTAGTTAATAAGAATGACATATTTTGTACTTAAGATTTAGTTGAGCAGCCGAATAAGATGGTTATTAAATCTCCGCGCACAAAATGCACGTAAAACAAATATAATAATTGTTTTATTGCATAGCCCGTCGGTCAACAACCTTTTAACAGTAATAATTTATAGACTATTTCGCATCGTCGATTTCCACTGCTGGTAACACTTTCAATAGATGCTGTCAAAAATGCACCAAAATTCGATTAGGTATTGCCAGATCTGCTGAAAAAATGAGTGAAAATGTGATTTGTTTTTAGCTTTGTTCCACGTCATCAAAATTGAAAAATTTACTTTTCAGCCAAATTACGCAATCAAATGGGAAAAATCCAACGGAGATTGTTTCCAATCATCCCACCACACGCAGTCGTAAGACATTTTGGCTATTTTAGTGTAGAATTATTAAGAAAATCAACCGTGAACAAAATGACACTTTTCAGGGGAAAAAATGCAGTAAAATGTGAATCGAATTGGGTGGACTTTTTGTGATCTGAATAAGTCGAATTTGATTTTGCGTTTTCAAGGACTTCGGAGAGATATTACTGAATGAGAGTGAGTAGGAAACGGGTAAATAGCATCAGAATCGAGGAACTATTTGAACGTTTTCCTAAATTCCATGCTGGATGAGAGTAAATTAGAAATTTCCATTCACAAGAATAAGAAGGTTTGTGTTAAAGGATTCTTAAGCTTGGTGCATCCCCAAAAAATGCGATTCTACTACTTCCAACTACTACAGAGGTATATATCATTGCTCAACGTCGCCTACTAGATCCTGTTCAGCGTACTGTGTGAAGGTCTAAAGCAGTTGTGCTTCGCACTAATCGGTGTACGTAAGTAGAGTCCGACCGAACATTCGGCTTCGGCTTCGGCTTCGGCTTCGGCTTCGGCTTCGGCTTCGGCTTCGGCTTCGGCTTCGGCTTCGGCTTCGGCTTCGGCTTCGGCTTCGGCTTCGGCTTCGGCTTCGGCTTCGGCTTCGGCTTCGGCTTCGGCTTCGGCTTCGGCTTCGGCTTCGGCTTCGGCTTCGGCTTCGGCTTCGGCTTCGGCTTCGGCTTCGGCTTCGGCTTCGGCTTCGGCTTCGACTTCGGCTTCGGCTTCGGCTTCGGCTTCGGCTTCGGCTTCGGCTTCGACTTCGGCTTCGGCTTCGGCTTCGGCTTCGGCTTCGGCTTCGGCTTCGGCTTCGGCTTCGGCTTCGGCTTCGGCTTCGGCCTAAAATGTGGCCTTCGGTCAGACTCTATACGTTAGTAAATCGACTATAGACCAAATCTACTAAGGCAAATCCTGGAGTAGACCAGCAAGTTTCAAATCGAAACACTCCATTGTTTTTTGAAGCCGCATACGACAGCATTCATAGCAAGGAGCTATTCGCCGCGGTGGCCGAATTCGGGATCCCAGCAAAAATGGATCCGGTTGTGTCGCACCACGCTAACGCATACGCGATGCACCGTGCAGTTCTACTAGAAGGCTTCCGAGATCTTTGAATAAAACACAAATTATTTAGGAAATTATTGTCATTTATTTTTATTATGATAATATTGGTATGGTTCAATTATGTATGGAACAGAATATCGGCCAAATGGCCGCCGCGACCTCGGCGGTACACCTCCATCCGATAGTCAAAATTTTCGATGACGCTGAAGCATAATTGAGGTTCTATGCCGTTAATGTGCCGAATTATCTCATCCTTTAGCTCTTGAATTGTTGCTGGCTTATCGACGTACACCTTTTCTTTCAAATAACCCGAAAGAAAAAAATCTAACGGTGTCAAATCACATGATCTTGGCGGCCAATTGACATCGCCACCACGTGAGATAACACGGCCATTGAATTTGTCGCTCAAAAGAGTCATTGTTTCGTCAGCTGTGTGGCAAGTGGCACCGTCCTGATGAAACCACATATCGTCCACATTCATATCTTCCAATTCGGGTCATAAAAAGTTCGTTATCTTCGTTCGTAACTGCCTGACCGGCCTCATTTTGGAAAAAATACTGCCCGATGATGCCGCCAGCTCATAAACCAAACAGTCACTCTTTGTGGGTGCATTGGTTTTTCGACAATCACTCATGGATTATCATTTGCCCAAATGCGGCAATTCTGCTTATTGACGAATCCACTGAGGGACTGAAGATGATTTTCTTCGAAAATTGATCATCCATCCAGTTGCCATTTCTTGCCACCATTCTGACCATTGACGACGCTAGAAATGGTCAAGAGGCTTTAGTTCTTGAGTCAATTGCACCTTGTAAGCGTGTAAATGCAAGTCTTTATGCACAATGTTCATCAACGACGAGCGTGAGAGGTGCAATTGTTGGGCACGACGACGAGTTGAGGTGGACGGCTGCAGCAATATTTTCTGCAGTACGAGCTGTACGAGCATGCACTGGTGTTTTCACATCATTTGCTCAAATTTTTGCACGATTTTTCCGATTGTACGCTCATTTGGACGATCAAATTGACCGATCAAATCACGAAGTGCACAATATGCATTTTGATTTGAACGCCCATTATCATAATAAGCCTGAATAACTTTAACGCGTTGCTCGATTGTGTATCTTTCCATGATTCAAATTGAGTTAGTCTGAAATTGAGAAATGTCAAGTGAAATCCAGAAAAAAACTTGACTTTTAGGTGTGGTTCACATTCAACATCGGCCCTTAAAATTTAACCAACCTTTGGAATAAGGTCAGTCACTGTTCTCGGCATCTGGACAAATTTGTCTCCACACTAAGAGACATAATACAGAATGCCTGCGTGAAGCTGCAAGCATGGACAAATATATGCGGATTTGGCGTCAACTAACCATATAAACGGAGCTTGTACTCTTTACCAGAAGATGCAAGATCCACCCACGTTGTGTGGCACTACTTTGCAGCTAACCGCCAGTGGGCAAATTTCTAGATCTCATTATCGATAATTATCGAGTGTAGGGTTGGGAAGGCATCTTGTCCTCCTCGATTGTCAGACCGACACTAATGTACGGGGTCTCAGTTTGTTGCATTGCACTGGCACTCAACCGTGTGCAAAGACTGGCCTGCATGTGCATCGGCGGAGCGCTAAGAAGTGCTCCGTCTGATGCACTTAACATAATCCTCCACCTTCCTCCACTAGGACTATTTGGCAAACAAGTAGCAGCCAGCACCGTCCTGAGACTAAACACACTCCGACTTTGCTCCGAACTCATCATCGGTAAATCTTTAAGAATTCAACTTCCTTTCTAACGACACCGACCGCCTGCTACCCCAACCTATCTTCGAGAAGAAATTCTCTACCAGCACTCCTTCCAGATCGGAGTGAATCTCTGACAATTAATCAGACGCTGGATGATCCCCTGGGTGTAGGAGTCTGCTTCAAAGACAATATTGAGGTCTCTCTTTGAAGCTCCCTGATCACTGTATTTGAGGCGATAAAGGAGGCACTGTCTCTGGCTCAAGAAAAAAAATCCCTTGTGGATACTAACAAGGGATATCAGACAGTCAGGCCGCGATTAAGTCCGTGGACAATGTCATGTTCAATTCAAAAACGTCAATTAAGAGCATTTCAACGTATGCCTCAGGTGGGTGCAGAGACAGTGTGACATTGCAAAATCTATGAACTTGCAAGGAGTGGTGCAACCTCTGCTCCACCTTCTATACCGATCGCCTTACATCGTCTTATGACAGTCAGTCACAAATGGCTAGAAGGCACCACCTGCCTTAAAACCAAGGAAATATGGCCAGCATCACTCTGTCTGGTCAGACTAATCAGACCTTCACTTAGGACGCTCATCGGCATCATAACCGGACACTGGAGCATACAAGCAATCATTTGTGCAGAAGCAGCATGGATAAAGAGAAGGCAGAGCCCACAAATCACCTTCTTTGTTCATGTAGCGCTCTAGCAAGTCTTTGGTAGTCTCATCTAAGTGCCTACTATTTCAACAATCTCAGCGAACTTAAAACTGTCATAATCGCGAACTGGTTCCAAGTTTAGGAGTCGTCAATCTGCGTACAATGGCCCTACTTTGGCTTGTGTGAGTGACTTCTGCAGCCGCTCCAACCTAACCAGACCTAGGCACCGCCCTGATTTTGGCATTTTATTCCAGAAAAACACAAGACTACGAGCACTTAGCTGCCGGACCTCATGAACCATCCAGATTGATACACAAAATCCCACATTTGCCGGTGGAAAATTTAAACGTGACAAGAAGTACATATCCGTGTTGCTTTAGAACTCATCGACTTTGCGCCAAACGCGATGAGAACAATCTCAGTTTCAGTCAGTCAGTCACATCATTCCGAAAAGAGGACGCGGTTGTGACAGAAATTATTTCCCATTAACAACCCGAACACCTTAGGCTGCAGCACGTGAAATCAGTCGGAGAAGAATTTTATCACAAACTGGAAACGATTGACAAGTTGACAAGTTATTCCCAGAAATCCACTAAGCATCTCGTCTTAATAATGTCTCCACTCTTGCACACATCTATCTTAAACATTCATAACGATGGCTCTCGTCACTTATCTCTCTCGCGAGTCAGAGACTCTTTCGGGCCGTAGGCTATTAGCCAAAACGAACGTGAAAACTTGTTGATAAATTGCTCCGGCAAACAAAACAAAAATAAACATAGCCAACTGGGAAACCAGTAGCGTCGGGGAAGAACCGCCGTATCAGTGACGAGCATACATACCATCTGTGAGCGGATTGATTGAGAATGAATCCGTAATTAGGACTGGAGTTGGAATAATTTTGAATCCAAATTCGCGATGGCTATTAGTTGGTAATCAAATTCGTTGGAATTCTGCGCAGGGCATGGTTGAACATGAGGGGAATTGAGGTTGTGTGTGGAGGGGGGGGGGGGGGGGTGCTGTCTACAAAGACACTGTGTCTGGCAGCCTGAATGTCTGCACAATCTGCGCTGGAAGCACCACCGCTGAATTCCTAGCGTGTGCTTATCATGATTCTATAAAATGGATTTTCAAAGCAAATCCAAGCAATTCATCGTCGGAGATCCGTCCAAAAAACACCTAAGAAGCACACCATAATTAGATTAAAGTGACTAACGCCCTACTTCATGTCGTCATCGAACGTCACACAGTCCCAACAGCGTCTCAGCTTAGGAATGACTCCACAGACTGACGACCGACGACAAGCTTTATTGCATCAGTGTGTGCTAATTCCACATGGGCTTAGTCAAAGTGACTGCCATCGGAGCTTTAGGTATTTCCCAGTATGTTTCCATCAGACGGAGCGGAAAATATGACAAATCATTGGGATCTCCTCAGTTGTCAGTCGGCTATTCGAAAATACCAGCGAGGGGCTATTAGGGTGCTGCGCTTTCTTGACACTGATTCCCAGTGGAAAGACAGCGCATCTAACCAATCGATAAATGTCAAAGTTGGCCGTTGTTTACGTTTCGTTTGATCTTGAATCAGAATCAGGTTCCCAATTTATGGCACCGTTGAGCGTGATGCTTCTGTTAAAATTGAGAAACCGAACGGGGAAGTGCAGTTATCATCGAATCTATTTGTAGAAGGCATCAGAACAAGTTTCATTGTTAAGGTTGTGATCTAATTGGCGTTGCTTTGAATATTCTCTTGTTCGTTTTCAATTTGCTGAGTTTCGTGGCGTAAAGGACGGATGTGTCAGGGCTACACTTCTTTCGAGGGAGAATTCGTCGGCTACGCACGTTTGGGCACATCGAACGACACGAATAAGAATTTATCTACATATTCGAGCTTCCTGATTCATCAATAGAAGATGGCGCAGGGTGCCTCACTTCCTCACTAGAAATAAGACTCAGGCTCCTGAAGTGCTAACGGATAGAGGCTCAGAACCGCGTGGAGCTCGCCACTTCAAAGCCCAAATCCTGCACGGTAACACTCCCACTGAGAGATCCTGCACGGATCCCATAAACCTCTGCCAGCGGAGTCCTCCTCGAAGAACGTAGGACATTCTTACAAAAGGTACAAGGAGAGAAGCGCTGCGTGCCAGGTTCTGGACCGCCGGAAAAGCATTCCCCCGGAGAAGCTAAATGAATGAGAAGCGTTCAAGCATACTGAGATGCCATTCAGAGGCAGACACTACCCGGGGCACTACGTCCAAATACCCCAGAGTACGGGAGGCGTCACCCTCGAAGCCCAAAAGGCCGAAACCGAGTGGTGGAAGTTCGCAAGTAGGCTCAAGTGCTAAAAATCGACATCACTTATGCCGAACTAGATAGAGACGACGGTGACTGCAGCACCTCTCAATGAAATTGGAAGAAGAAGAATTCAGCGATTAACGACGTATATATCAGCCGAGGACTGGCACCTGTTGGACACGACACTGAATGGCGCTTGGGACACATCTTTCACAAGCCGAAAGTCGGGTGACCTTTTCAAAACAGCAAATCCCCAGTAGGACCAGCACTTACTGCTTCCACTCACTGCTGCCAGTCAAGACCAAGCTGTCCTGCGTTCGCGATAACGTGGTCTTTATGCCGGAGGTTCGGTGTTCCTCTCCTGCTCGAACTAAGAGCTTCGGATTCGAAGATCCCAAAGGACCTAGACTGGCTACTTGCTGGCAGTCCGTCACTTCAACCTAACCTAACCTAGGTCAGAGTCCAACGCTGCATGTGAAAGTTCGCTGGGGATCACTACAAAACCCAACATTTCCCGTCAAGGCAAGTCTCCAAGCCAGGACTATCAGACAGTCCTGGAAATAGAACGATTCCTCAACCGAATGTCCGCGGGTAGATAGCGCAACCTTTCCATTCGACCTCAAGCAAGAAAGTTAACTTGCTTGACGTATCTCCAAGCAGTCTCCAAGCAGCCACCACGTCTTGGCGTCAGACTGCACAAATTTATACGCAAAGAGCCGTCATAGCACATGTCTACCCCCTTGACCCCTTCTCACATTCCTTCCGAACCCTCAACGCAACCGACACACCATTCATGTTTTCCGCGCCCAGGTGCATCGTAAAACACTCCGATCGCATTTCACGCTGAAACATTGTTCCAAATCGTCTCCCGAAGACACTTCCTAATTTCCAGTGCATCCTCCTCGCGTCCACTGCCACTGCGCAGACGAATGAATGACAAAATGACTCGCGGCGAGATTTACGATCTTACCGAGACCGCCTCCCTCTTGGTGTGGTGTGCTCGTAAATCCATCAACGCGCGAACCGCATTTTTTAATTCCCCACCAACCTGTGTTCCAAGTGTGCGCACACCTCCATTCATACCGGCCGTCTCTACAACCGAAAAGCGCAAAGAAAAGCGAAAAACAAAAAACGATTTCATTCAGCACTTAACCGACTCCCTACGCATTATTCCTGGCCGCAGCGGCAACTGCAACGGCAACGGCTACAGTGACTCTCGCGCTCCTTCCTGTGTTAACCAAGTTTGGACAGCCCACAAAACCGCATACTCCTTGTGCCAGTGGCATACAATGGAAGCAGGCCACTAATTAAAATTAATTCTGCAGTGGGATGCGAAAAAATGAAATGCGCCGAGCGCTGGCAAAATGGTTACGATGACGGATTTTACACTCGCGAGGGGCAGGCTTTTGTCCTTACAAAGTGTTAAATGGCCCATCGCGGGGCCGTGGTGGTTTGATTTATTGTCCCTGTGCCCGTGGCCGCTTTCGCCCGGGGTCTAGGTGGGACGCGCGATCACATTTCCAGGGCTCCAAGGTGTGAAATTGGCGAAGCATAATTCACCGCACAGTTACCCGTCCACGATCGTCGCCCCGCTGGCCCGATGGACGATCACGTCAAAGCCGTTCACTGCACAATTCAATCAAATTGCAGCCACGGAGCTGGAGCATCATCATTGCGAGTCGAAGACGGGGCCGTAGCCATGGCAATCGAGGGCTTCCGCGCGCGTATTCAAATTGAATTAAAGTTCAGGTGGATTATGCAGTTCGCAACCGGAGGAGTGTGAGTTCGGCATAATGGCTCCTAAGAGAAACCGGCCTTAGCCCTCTGGACGGAGGAAATTAACTCGGAGTTGCATTGGCAAACAGGATTCGATGCCAGAGAACGAACCCCACGCTAAGGTTGCACGTGATGCCGGAGTAATGATGGAAAATTATAAAAGAGCAGCTTCTGATGTTTCACCTTCACGGTGAAATGTGCGCGCTGTGCGCTGTGAATGCGACGAGTCCAGACGATGCGATTGACAGATGGCCTGGGATTCGATGCAAAGTTCTTGCAAATTGCTTGCGTTTGAGAGAATATCCTCGGCGGTGTGGGGAATTGCGTCTGTTGTTAGGCGGGAAAGTTCGAAGAACTAATGTCGGGCCGTGACTTCTGTAAGCACAGATGTTTGGACTCGCAGCAAATGCAAAGATGGGTGTTTTTCGATGACATCTTAAGCGACACACTCTTTCACTGATAGTCAATGATGCGTTTTATTGCTTTCTTGTACATGTTTTCCCGGCACATAGGTTGTTGGAGTTCATCTCAAGCCTTGCGGTAGCAAGCGGCTTGACTCCTCTAGAATTTTAGATGGACTGTGCTTTGAAATGAAGAACTCTGTCTGCATGGTCATTTGTGTACTCATTTTGGAGATGGAATGAGTATAAACAATGAGATGCAAGCTTCATTTGCAGTAAGAGCACGCTACCGACGGGTTCCCGATTGCAAATGCGAGCGATACTACGAATGTGTTTAGCTACGTTTTTGACGCGAACGAAGCGACGAAACCGGCTCCCCTGGAGCACTCCCAATCGAGGAGATTGAAAGCTCTTACCGACCGACCTTCAATTCAGGTTTTTCTTTTACGAAAATTACGTGTGCTGTCAATTAACGATTCAGTGCGGTATACGATAAAATAAATGGTTTTCCATGCATGAAATATTTGCCTTAAATTGCCTCTAAGCCCGACCCGATATAACACGAGTTATGTCAGTGCCAAAAACCCCAGCAACACCAGTCAGCAATGTACCGGATGTCGACCAAGTTATGTCAGTGCCAACAACCGCATCAACACCAGTCAGCAGTGCACCGGATGTCCAACGACCTGATTTAAGTTCAGCAAGAATGCTTAAATCAGCATCTACAACTAAAATCGCGATCGACTGGAAGCCGAAATAATCGATCAGCAATTTTAGGTTTTTGTCATGTAGAAATATGAAAAATGTACAGTGTACTTTCGACCACAGCCAATTAAACATCAATTTAATAAAAATTAAGTGTTGTTTCTTTTGAAACAAGGTTTTCCTTTTCTCGCGCACATGCCCCGTCTGGCAGAGCTCCCGAGAAGAGAAGAACCCTACCTACTTCAAGGACGCCTGTTTGGGCCCTTGAGGGTTCCCCCTACCTATCCGCAAGGGTGCCTGTTTGGGTCATTGAGGGTTACCCTACCTATCCGCAAGGACGCCTGTTTGAGCCCTTGAGGGTTACCCTACCTATCCGCAAGGACGCCTGTTTGAGCCCTTGAGGGTTCCCCTACCTATCCGCAAGGGCGCCTGTTTGGGCCCTTGAGGGTTCCCCCTACCTATCCGCAAGGACGCCTGTTTGGGCCCTTGAGGGTTCCCCTACCTATCCTCAAGGACGCCTGTTCGGGTCCCGAGGGGTTTAGTGGAAAATATTTGCAAAACAACAATATAGCTAAGTAGTCAATTGTTCTCCCGTATACCCGAAATCGAATTCATGCTAGCATGTTTATTTGCGAAACGAGGGTCATGATTAAATTTGTATTCACTTTTCGAGAATGTATGTGTATATAAGAGACGAAGAAATGAAACAAAAATGGCTTAATTTACCATGTGAACATACTGCTCAGCTGACAAAAAATACAAAGACATGTACTGGCTTATTGGTAAGCACTCCCAGCTAAGTATTGACAACAAATTGCAACAAATACAAACCAGTTTGGACGTATGGCATACAACTTTGGGGTTGTACCAAAGCATGCAATATGAATATTATACAGACTTTTCAAAACAATTTGCTTAGAACTATTGTAAATTCATCGTGGTATATCAGAAACGACGATATCCACAGAGATCTAGAAATTTTACCAGTCCAAGATGAAATCAAAAAAATCGCTAACAAACATAAGCGCCGCCTGGAAGAGCATACAAACTCTGCAGTTTATTCGATCCTTGAGGAAACTAACGTCTTGCGCCGACTTCAAAGGACTAAACCCCTTGATCTCGTGCGATAGCCTACACCCGCCCATGGTTGCGGTGTTAGCAGGAGCATTAATTGGAGAGTTACCTGTCAAACGTATCTAAATCAAGAAATACAAAACTACTGGATAAGTGCTTCACTTAGTTGTAGTCGAACATAACATTTAAAGGGAGGTGGTTTTAGTGAGTAAAAATCTCACACTTCTATTGTCGAACGTTCGCCATAGAGTCTTGTTGAAGATTTCCACCCACCCACGGACAAAAAAAAGAAGATGCTGCTCAGCTGGCCTTTGTTGCTGGTCTGCGATGGGCCGCTTGTAGCCATTGGTGGACCGTTTGTGGTCATGTTAGTGTTGTATTTGGGGCTGCTGCAGAGGAGGCCCGCTTTTAATCGCAGTCGACGGACTAAGTGGGTGGGTGTCAGTTCACAAAAAAAAAAACATCAGACGACGTACGATGCAAGATTGTGACCGGCCCCCACGAACAAAAATGTCTTCTCAAGAATCGATTGAGTAAATATCGCTGGTAGCTCCAATAAGCGATGCGCCACCGCGTTAAAGCACAATTAAGTCGGCAGGACTGAACCGAATTCAAGGGGCAGGTGAGGGTACACAGGGAGAGGTTAAGTTCATAATTGCAACATTGTTGCCCCTGCTCTGCACAGAATATGTTCTCGATACATTCATGAATACAAATACTGCCGCAAGTTTGTTCAGCAGGTCAGCATAGTCGAAAAAATATTCATAAACGCAACATCAGTAGGCGATACAAAAGTCAGTGATGTTTAATTGTATTGCCAAACAAAAAACATGAAGCAAAAGCGCGATGATTTCAAATAAAAACAATTGGAAGTCAAGACGTTTTCCAAAAAGGACCGAAATGTCCTTAAAATAATAAGAGAATTTCCGGATAATGTTTTTAAGAACCACTTTCGAATGATGAAGTCCAACTTTCGGTTTCCCTGTAATCGTGCAACAAAACAAATATCACTGCCAACTTGATCGCAGTTTGACTGTCGCTTTGCTTTTATGAACGCAGTTGTCGACTGCTGTCATGCATAGTCAAGGCAGTGTATTTACATTTATGAACGCAAATTTTGCAGGGCTGCCGCAGTTCGACGTTTATGAACTCGGCCAAACACTTAATTTTGCCTTCTTTCACCGCCAGTCACATTTTAATCGCTTCCATTTCAACGCCAGCAAACAGCTCGCTGCAGTCGACCAATCACCTATCATCCGCGTATGTGATCAGCTGTATTGACTTCTGGAACATCGTGCTTCTAGCCTGGATTTGCCTTAACGACTTCATGCTCCTTTCAACGGATGCTTAAACTTCAGAAAAATATGTACATATGTATCCATTTTTGCAAATTTCTTACCCTTATTCACCGATCACTTCCAAAAACCACTGAGAAGCAAAAAAAACGAAAATATTCACCTCGTTTCCACCATTCAAGGCCAACATTTTGAAAAACAAAAAAAAAAACAGCGTCACACTCCTTACCCCAAATGGATGCAAATGACACGGCCGGCCATACACACACAAGTTCATTTTCATGAGAATATCAAATGTAAGTCAATCAGCGACTCAACCATTGATACCAACTTACCACAACTAAATTAAAATCGACTTCCGGTCTGCGTGTACTCATCCTATGCAAAACCACAAAATAAATTCGTACGATTTTAGTATTTTTTACGCGCGAACATTGCGTTAACGATGCGCTTAAATTTTTCATTTGAAACCATGACGAGACTGCGAGTGGTGTGAGGTCCTTCGCGTATTGAGGTTTGTTGCAGCAAATTTCATGTGGTCTCCATGTTGGGCGAGTATTTCAAAATGGCCTCCTTTTATTCTGTTTTTTTTTTTTGCAGCGCCTGCTGTGAATTTGATTCATTTTTGTCGCAGAGTCAATTTCGATTGATTAAATCGTTGAATAAACTGACGGTTGTATAGTTAAGGCTGAAGTCTCCTCTGGTGGCAGAGATTCAGTCTTACCGGGTTATGCTTAGAGGGCGACATTTGATGTACTCAAGTGTATCGTTCGTCCACCGTGCTCGTCCTTTTGTCTTAATTGAGAAACAGATTTCTTCACTCCTTTAGCAAGAAATGGAGCTCTTTCCCTGAGCTGTTTTCATATTCAATCGTGATGAGATTTTTTTTGCGGCGTTTTGATAATTATTCGAATGCACTTTAATACTACTGCTGAAACGTATGTATTCTTCTTCTAGTGGCACTACAGTCCGGGGTGGACCTGGGCCTCAGTCAACAAGCTTCTCCAGCTGGCACGATCTTTAGCCAGCTGTCTCCAATTACGCGCACCAATTTGGTTGAGGTCCTTCTTCAATTGGTCCTTCGAGAGAGAGCTCTACAACTCAATTGCCTCTTGAGCCCAAAGAAACAGCGGTTGGCAAAGAGTTATTCTGCGTTTAATCTCGGTACTGATGTTGTTTGTACTGTTTACCCGGGAGCCGAGGTAGACGAAGTCCTTAACTACCTCGAAGTTAAAGCTGCCTACGGTGACGTTCTGGCCGAGACGTGATGACAGCATGTACTTGGTTTTGCCCTCATTCACTGTTAAACCCATTTATGCAGCCTCCGCTTCAATACCAGCAAACGCTTCATTGACGGCTCGCTGTGTTCGACCATTCACGTCAATGTCGTCCGCGTATGCTAGCAATTGTACGAACTTCTGGAAGATCGTGCCTCTAGTGTTGGCGTTTGAGTTTCGCACGATTTTCTCCAGGATGATGTTAAAGAAGTCACATGACAGCGCGTCGCCTTGTCTAAAACCTTTTTTGACACTGAAGGTCTCGGTGAGTTCGTTGCCGACCTTGATGGAGCAGCGAGGGTTCTCCATCGTCATCCTGCACAACCTGACGAGTTTGGCAGGAATGTCAAAACTAGACATGGCGTTGTATAGCTCGTCTCTATGCACACTGTCATATGCGGCCTGGAAATCGACGTGTGTATTCGCCCTCAATTTATAACTCGAGTCGACGCACTAAGTAAGTAGGTAAGTTATTCATTTATTAATAATTCATAACAGAAAAGATAGTTATGTGATATGAATTTAAGAGATATGGCTAAGCCGTCGGCCTGGTTAGTTAAATGTGTATTTTATATCTTTAAGTACCAACTTAAGTTACAATTCAAGCATATTCAGTCATTAACAGCATTCTATATATATAAATTGATTTTAAAAAAACTGATATAGCTTATCTCACCGAAAAGTGGAACACAAGATCGTTGCGCTTGATATTTCTAAGGCACTTGAGAGAGTTTGGCATCAAGCTCTTTTGTCGAAAATGCGTGCATATGGTATCGATGAATCTCTTCTTCTATGGATTAGAAATTACCTTTCGAACCGTTCCACCCATTCAAGTGGTTTTGGATGGGTTCAAGTCTGATATCCACCAAATAAATGCTGGTGTACCCCAAGGCTCTGTTCTATCTCCGGCAGTCTTTCTCATTTTTATTAATGATCTCTTGTCTGCTATTTCTAATCCAATCCATTCCTTCGCTGATGACAGCACTCTCAGCTTTTCATATTCGCACAACTCTGACGTATAAATTGGAACGGCTGCGTATCAGAAATGAGAGATAGAAGATTACGCAATAAGGAGTTCAATTTTCGGTCGTTCTGCGCAACCTACGTCACAGGCGACAGCCGATTTGAGAGCTCTATGTAATTTCCATACGAATTGCAAGACGACACGACTTCGATGAGTTCTTTATCAACACCGCCACCCCTTGTAACCTTCGTTAACTGCATCAGTTACTTCACAAAAAACTTTTTCATTAAGGCACCAACACCTCATCTAAACCGAACAAAATTGTATTCGAATCGAGTCGATCGACTCAGGAACTATTAGAGAGGCAGCAGTTTCTTGCTTCTTGCTGCTTTAATTTATATTGCATTCTAATATCAATGGATTAATGTACCACTGTGGACTGTGGTTTTACGGTTGGAACTGTAATATAATAGCATAATCCTGTACTTATCCATGATTAACCATCATACCCAAATGTAGGTAAGGACTTAAATATGGTAACATAGGTACCCATTTCGAATTGTTGATTCTAGAATAGTAGAAATTATATACGAAAGTCTACTTCCTTCAGAAGGAAATAATATGCTCTTGTCACCTGTGATGTAGGCAAAATGTCAGAAAAGTAAACAAACATGGCGGACATGCGCAGTGCGTAATCTGTAATACATCACTCTTGGCTGCGTATTTTAAGCACATTGAATTCCGATCTTGACAGCATAATTAACTAGGGAGACAACAACAGAGTGGAATTCAATACTTCAAAAACTCAATGCTGTCTGCTGTCACTCGCAGCGAACCCTTGCTAATCAGCAATTGTCCATGAATGGAGCCTGTGTCGTTGAAACCGGACAGATTTCCATCCTTGGTACGTGTACCAACACAACACTTAGTTGCAACGATCGCATATTTGAGGTCGCCAAAAATGCTACGAAATGTTTAGGTTTCCTTAATCGATGAAAGAAATATTTCATCCCCTCTGATTTGACATCTATCCGCAACAAGCTTGAGTACAACGCTCATATCTGGTCTGGTGCCCTCAAAACCACCCTGCGCCTGCTAAATAGAATCCAAAAGCGAGCGTTAAAACTCATAGGAGACAACAATATCGCGGAGTCATTAGACTCGCTCCAACATCGACGTACTGTCTCTTCCTTGTCCGAATTTGATCGCTATTTTTGAACAAACGATGCTCAAGTGAGCTAGCCAACTGCATTCCTGCTCTCCTTGAATTCACCTGCAATACTCGTCTCGACAGGAATGCTTATCAGTACACTCTTAAGCCTACTACTCGTTCTTCAGCCGCACTCCGCGTACATATATGGAATGCTCTTCCCAGCCCAGTATTTCCCACAGACTACAACCCACTGCTATCTACGACCAATAAGCACAGGTACCTCCTCTCACTCTATACCTTCGGCCCGTGCTGTGTCTACACCCCGGACACTTAAGGGTATTAGCAATTGCTTGAGTGCGCGCAAATTATAAAAAAAGCATAGCTGTTACTCCACCTGACCAATGATTGTGTTCATTCGCGACGTAAAAAGAAAACCTGGTCTCTGCCCACCATCCTTATCTTGGATGGTAACGTCTAAATTCAAGGAAGCATCTACCAAGCACCGTTCACCCACCATTTCATTTTCCAATTGCCCCCAGCAGCTCATACTCATCTCCAATCTGTGTCAGCTTTTGCCAGCATACTTCGCATCCAACAGGCCGAATTAATTTATGTTCTCCAACTATCCGGAGTAACCTCAAGAGGTGACAAATAACTATCATGTGCCATGGTCTGACCGCGAAATAATGCCCACGAAACATATGTAATGGGCTGCCCAAACACGAACACCCGCTGCAGCAGCAGCACCGCCGACGCGGCGGCCACTCAGTCGACAAAGCGAGACGAGGCGAAAAAATAACGACGCCAACATCCTCCAACTGCTGCCCGATGGACGGTGAGACGAAGGCATTAGCGAAATATATTTAAATTTTATATACGCATTATAGAGGGGCACGCTGGCCACGCCTGGCTGGCAACTGAACCGTGGAGCCGACACTGGACCCCGTCCACAACCGCCGACATCGTCATTTATTCGAGCACCCAGCGACATGTGCGTCGGTTGTCGCTGCAACAGCACCAGTGTTTGTTGCAGGAGTCATTTAACGACAGGCTAATGGAGTCGAGGACTCCGGCGAGCTCCGCAAAACTCCACACAGTGCCTACCAACAACTGCTCGTGCTTTGGTGACAATTTTATTAAATATGGCAATGGGACGTCGCGTCGCCTGGCGGTGGCATATTTACACACTCCCACACCCCAACCCCCCTACACCCACTGACATATTTAGTGCCGGGCCGCAGAGCCGTTCCGGTGTGCGGCCACCCTAACTGAGTCACTTAAAGCCTTTAAAGGGCTCAATTAACTGCTTAGCCCCGCCGGTCGGCGGATCGGCTTACGCAGAGCACTTCATTTGCAATCCGTCACGGCACGGAGCTGTGGACAAATTGCAATCGGATTATGCTGCTCGAATGACAGGGCGCTCGGTGCATCTTCACGTGGTGGGCCCACGACTTCACGAAAGACAGAGAGTGTGAGCACTGAGCAGCTACTGGTGGACGCTTTGCCATAAATACACTTAAGGGCAATGAAAGTCATCGATGGGGCGGGCAATAATTTTCTCCTCCCGTGACATTTACGACTGAGGTAGTTTGCATCGTTGCCAAGAAGCCGGGACTTTCAAGGGAGCAAGGGTCTAACGATTGCATTGCAAACGGTAGCAGGCATTACACGCCGGAGGTGACAGCATCTGCGAGTTATCGGTGTTTAGTGCACGATAAATCGGAAAGATTAATCTGAAGTCTTTGTCTTGGACGATGCGAGTGGTTCAGAGAGGTTTCCAGCGCCGAGCGCAGAGGATGTGCAGCGACTGGTGACAGCTTTACGGAAGGGTTTTGGTCGCCTCTTTTGTTCCTGTTGCAGACCAGATCGAATGGGATTTCCAATCACATCGAGGCGGTTGAGATTTTGTGGAGAGGTGACCTGGTGATGGCGCAGTCTACAAGATGGCGCTCAAGCGAGGATGTGAATGAAGATGAACACACCGTGCTGGAATGTTGGAAGTTTGAGCTTAAATTGTGGACCCAAAGTGGAAGTTAATTCGTGTTCCTTGGCGTATCACTAGCTATGTGATTGCCCTTCTCCTGATAGCGAAAGATGCTTTGCACTCCCGATTGTTGCAGCGCTGATGAGTCAATTCAAAATTTTTGTAGTGCTTCACGGTTTATAGAGAGTGGACAATCGTTAGAAATGGGAGGACATAGAGACGTTGGTACGTTGCCAAGTCTCAAGGCTTATATGCGGAGTCGTTAGATTCAAAGAGGTGTTGACTGAGAAGATGATAGGGTTATCTGCTATTTTACGTCGTCATACGCATCATCACAATTTTACCACTTTTAACTTGAACCTAAACTGGTCTTCGCCAAGACCACGGCAGGCGTCCAATGGAGGGTATGAGCCTGAGCAATAGCTGCGTTCCATCGATAATGCTCCTGGGCACGTTGCTTCTAGTCATAAAGACCTTGCTGCCTTGCATCTGCTATGACTTGGTCTTTCCTCTCCTTCTCGAAGCAAGAGGTTCGGATTCGAAACCCCATTTAGCTGGAACCTTGGTGTCCATGCGCTTAATGTGGCCAGTGCAGTCGAAGGTTCTCCCCCATTCACCTCGCAGACGGAACCGGTAGAATTTTTCTTTCGAATGCACTAAGAATCTGCTCTGCTGTTTTGCTTATCGTCCAGCTTTCGGCTCCTCCATATAGCAGGACTGACAAGGTAAGAGTTTTGAAGAGCAATCTTCGAGTCAGGCGGTTGTTTCGAAAACCGAAGTAACAACGGCTGCGCGCGACAATGTCGATGTCATCTGCATAACCCAACAATTGGACTGGGTTGTAGAAGATAGTGCCTTCCGCTTAAGCTGCCCGCCGCACTATCTTCTCCAGTACCAGATTAAAGAACTCCCACGTCAGCGCATCTCCTTGTCGAAATCCGGTGCAGAGCTTCTCGCGCTGAACTGCATGGTGCATTTCGTATATGTTAAAGTAGTACAACTCAACCGGATCAGTTCTCCCGGGATCCCTAATTCGGCCATAGCGCCGAATAGGTCCTTGCGACGCTTGCTACCGCATGCGGCTTTTGAAAGCGATGGAAGGGTGGTGCGTTTCGATTTGAAACTTGGTGGTCTTCTCCAGGATTTGCCTTAATAAACAAATTCGATCTATAGCCGATTTGACAGCCGACAGCTACGTGCCGCTTAGTGCGGAGCAAAACGGCTTCAGACGTTCAGACAGTACGCTGGACAGGATCTTGTAGGCGATATATTGAAGGATATACCTCTGCAGTTCTTGCAATAGGTAGAAACGGCTTTTTCTGCATGGGCAAGCTTAAGAATCCTTTAAAATAAACTGTCTTGTTCTTGTGAATGAAAATTTCTAATTTACTCTCATCCACCAAGGAATTTAGGATAACGTTCAAATAGTTCCTCGATTCTGATGCTATTTACCCATTTCCTATCCACTCTCATTCATTAATGTCTTTCTGATGTCCTTGAAACCGCAAATTCAAATTCGACTTATTCAGATCACAAAAAGTCCACCCAATTCGATTCACATTCTACTGCATTTTCTCTGCTGAGAAGCGTCATTTTGTTAAAAGTTGATTTTCTTAAAAATGCTACACCAAAATAGCCAAAATGTGGTATGACTGTGTGTGGTGGATTGATTGGAACCGATCAGCGTTGGATTTTTCTCATTTGATTGCGTAATTTGGCTGAAAAGTAAATTTTTCAATTTTGATGACGTGGGACAATGCTAAAAACAAATCACATTTGCACTAATTTCTTCAGCAGATCTGGCAGTACCTGATCGAATTTTGGTGCATTTTTGACAGCATCTATTGAAAGTGTTACCAGTAGTGGAAATCGACGATGCGAAATAGTCTACAAATTATTACTGTTAATAAGATTGCTGACCGACAATAAAACAATTATTATATATGTTTTACGTGCATTGTGTGCGTGGGGATTAAATAACTATCCTATTCGGCTGCTCAACTAAATCTTAAGTACAAAATATACAAGCTTAGAAGGGTACACAAAAAACTGTATAGTGTGATTTTCATACCGGAGTGATGTCATTGTTACGTCACGTAACAGTCAATGTAGATGGCTACAGAAACAAGTTGCAACGTTATTTCTTTGGTCACTTTCCGACGCGGCTCACAGAGTCACGAATAAAATATTCGCGAATACTACCCGATTGACACAGATTTTACTCTTAATGTGATCTCGGTTTAGAAGCGTATTTGGACACCATTTTGTTTCATTTAAAAGTTCTGTCGAACTGTCTGAACTTATTGACAACCCCAACAACGCAACAGTCATGGCGAAGATGGAATTCCCCACGCAAATAGAATCTCCGTAATAACAACAATAAATGCGTACATCACATGGAATTTACATTTAAAATCCATATCGAAGCGTCGCGTCACTCTAACGGGCAATTACATCTCTATTAGTCATTGGCACGGCATAGATCTGATCGGATGCTCGCTTACAACAGAGAGGGAGAAAGAGCAGAGTTTGTGGCAGAATTTGCTGGTAGACGTATTTGAAAAGATTGCTGACAGTACAGGAAGGATGAATTAAGTGATTCCATAGAAAGGACATACGATCAAACAGAACTTATTTTGGAAAGGAGGTTCTTGAAGAGATATTGTGCGGAATGCGCGTGGAGACTGAAAGCAAAGCCCCAGTTCCATTGTGTTTATTTTACCAGCTTTTAGTTCGATATGGTAGGATAGCCTATAGGGCGATATGATCTTCAGCTAGATGATGCGAAATTGTAAAGCCTCTTGACAGGTTTTTAGTACAGGGTTACGACCAGATAAGAGTGATAGAAAAAGAAATTTAAATAAAATAACAACATTGTGCGATATGGAACTGATTCTGGCCTTATTTTGAAGACACATTAATGCCATTATGTACGTAGGTAGGTAGGTGGGATGACTGCTTGCTTTTTAGTATATGCTAAGCTACACTTAGACCATTGTGCTGTCACTATCCGGTCTTGTCACCTGGTTCTCCCGTTGACCGTACTGCGTTTCCTTTCCTGGATGATGTCTGTTTCGACCATTTCATAGTCATTTCGTGGCTTTTAGATATAGCAGGATGTCTCTTATATTATATTAGACAAATCCGCGAGGCAGGTAAAGTAACCTAGCTGCCTAGCAGTCTTCTCCTTCTTTCTGCAGAACGGGGCATGTTTCGAGGTAGTGCATTACTATTTCCTAACACTCCTCATTCCTGCAGCTTCTACAGAAGTGTACACATATACATACATATATGTGAATCCTTCAATCCCAGGTGGTGCATAAGGCGGCAACAAACTTCCTCCATCCTTCTCCGACACGTTTTACGCTGTGTTGCTGCTTCGGCCAGTACTGTTGATTTCCAAGCAGTTCTTGGTCTACCAACTCGCCGTGTACCCTGCTCATTTCATTCGAAGGACTGCAGAAGTGTGTGGAAAATCACTTTATTCAAAAAATCGCCTCAATAGTGCTTCAAACGAGCGGTGTCTGGTTATTCGAGAAGAGTGATGAACGCCAGCCCTGAACTGACCCAGTCGCCAAATTTCTCCTTCAAAACTTCATGCGTTGCGTCATATTGTACTGCATGTAGCACCGTCTTATTTGGCTCTCTCGGATATATCGACGTCGTCCAGCTCTGGCCACTAGGTTGAAACTCTACGAACGCCCAATTCAGCAGATCAGCGCCGAATCTTCATTTATAGGTGTTGTTGGATATTGGCCGCTTCGGCAGATATGTTTTCTTCATTTTCAGCAATCTTCGTCTGTTTGGTGGCTTAAGGTTCAAAAGAGTGCACACTAAAGCCTTGATGACGACCGACTTCACGTCTGAATCAAATTCTTGTACTTGAAGGGCAAAGTGGCGTCGACTACAGCGACTCGACGAATTCCAACGAGGAAATGGACTAGAGCTCAGTTCATTGGAGGACTCAGAGTCAGAAACTAGCCAGACAGCAACCTATATTTACTGGAATTTCTTGGTCTTCCGGAGGAATGCCAGCAGGTGCTTCTGTGAAGAGGAGCCTAAATTATCAGCTCTCACATCATGAGCAACGAATAACTGCCACGCGATGCGAGCAGAAACGGGACAATGGCAGAGGATGTGCTCTGCAGTGTCGCCGTTTTCTTCTCTACAGGCGTCGCAGAGGGTTCCATCGATTAGGCCAAGCGCATTTTGGTGTTTGGCGAAGGTGTAGCGGTCCTTTAGTACGCCGGTAAATCATCTGCAGTTTTTTCTCTCAAGAATGCCGCGGATTTCTTACAGGCGTTCGGCAACATGCGGTTGGTTTGTCTACATCCTGGAGAGTTATGCCACCTCCGGTTGTGCTCTCGAGAAGCCCAACCATCGGTGGAAGCCCTAACCGAGGATGCGTTGAGAGTACCTCCTCTGTTCCTTGTCTTGCAAGTTCACCGGTGATTCTCATTTAAATTCAGAGAAGACTTCCATTCCTGAACTCTCCTGGAAGTGGTTAAAGGGTTGAGTAAGGCTTTAAGCACAGATTGGCTGACGCTACAGTCACAATTACTTCGCCCCTTCCACCCGTTCTCCACAATCCACAAGTTCGTGGTCATTCGGATCGCTCCGCTTGGAAAACCGACGCCTAACCAGGTGTGTAGTCTAACGCTGTCTTCCTCCACGAAGGCGCTAGCGCCAAATCCTTCCTTGGTCTTAGAGCACTGATTAGGTGGCAAGCTTCCTTAATGGCGAAGATTACTGCTGATTACTCTCTTAAAGCTGCAGAGATATTCAGATCTTCCGAAGAGATGCATGCCCCGACTCCGCAATCCATCTTTGAACTGTCTGTGTACATGCTTACATCCGAGATGACATTAATGCGTCTTCTATCCCAGTCTAATCTTGTCGGAAGCATTACTTTGCGTTGCGTGGTCTATGGACAACAGATGGAGCCAGACTGTCATAGCATCAGAAGGTGTGGGCGCCTGTAGTTCCTATGCATGCCATTCTTAAGAGCTGGCCACCATACTAGTGATCCGTCTTATTATATCCCTAAGCGCCAGTATGCAGGAAGGGGTACTTGTACTACGCAGAGCATCGGAAACATTCAAATTCCTTTCAAATTACAAGCAAACACAGGTTTCATTGGAATACAAAAAAACTAAGCATGCTGAAGGTGTTTGAATTCACATCATTCGCCTCTGGCGAAATTAAGATGATACAATCGAATCATCCAACAAACACGAAATGGATGGATTGCAAAAAGATCAAAATGCATTCGCCCTTGTTTTCAATTTTCTCATTATAATTGACTTCTGACGAAGGAGCTGCTCGCATCGCATTAACCTGCTGTCCATTAGCATGTCGAAGTTCGTAGCCCACGTAGAGCACGTAGCTGTAATGATGATTGCGTCTTATACGCGTTTCCTTCGATTCTTCTCCATTCACCAGAGCCTGTCGGCTCCCTCCGTGCCACGGGCGTCCGCTGTTCACTCCTAGTCCATAGCTGTGTGTGTACCTGAAATTGAAAGGAATATGGTAGCTTGACTGGATCTCTGATCTCTGTCAGAGTGGACGGATTCCAAAATGGTATTCTGCATCTGCCCGACCGGTGGCGTATTGTCGATGAGGATGGAGAAATATGAAGAAAAAGTGCACTGCTACTGAGATTCTCTTGCGGTTTCACACTTTTAACCAAATAACCACTCGAATCTGCTCCTGTTGCTGAGATGCTGGATCATGGCAATGGATTCATCTCGGCTGAGGAATTATTTTCGGCAGAGCATTCAACTGGCTCGGTGACCGGTGAAGGGTTAGGCGTGTTAAACGCGTTACGTGACTAGACTGTTAGACTTTAGTGGTCAATTAAAATTCCGTTAAGAACCTTGACAGGCGGATCGAAAAAAAAAAGTTAGTGATTCCAATCAAAAAGTCATCGGAAGCCAATCATGGCTGACACGGCCAATTGTCGATATCCGGTGGTGCTTTGAGTTTAGCATACCTCATCTGCGGATGCGGGAAGCAATAATCTGCAAGTCAATGAACCACAGAATGCTGGGGAAGAATCTAAAAGAAGAATGTGAAGAAATGGTTGGAATTGTTGCGTTTTTGCTGACAGCAAATGGATGGCTGGAGGAAGGCAGGAGGAAGAAAAGATGCTGTGGGAGATTTTTTTGATTGATCAGAGAGGTGTGAAATGCTAACTGGTGTGGATGTTGCACCTATTTATCAGCGCTGTTGGATATAGAGGGTGCGATCATCAAGATCCGTCGAGGACAATGAACCAGAAGCTGTGAATCGGAGAAGAAATCCACATGTGGTCGAAATCTTGCCCCATTTTTCGGACCGTGAAACTATGAAATATCCCTTTTCGGAGACCTTGTCTCATGAGATTTTCAAAAAGACTCAATTCATCACGAGGTTTTTATGAAAAAAGGCAAAATGTCCAGAAGTTTATACGATACCCTCTGAAACCCAAAATGTCACAACTCAAAGGAGCAGTGGTGATAAATCACAATTTCATGACGTCATTTTATAAAGTTTGAAGTCGATAAGCTCAATATTCATTAAATACAATTTTCCAACATCTTTCATAACGAACTTCATTCAATAGCCTTAAAATTATACCCATTGTCAAAAGTATATTTTGCTGAATGCACCCATTCATTATCACTCCCCGAACACTTCCACATTGCTAAACGTCAAAGAAAATCCCCATCCATCGCACATTCTGTCAATTCTGTTATAGTGAACAAAGATTTGTCAACATTGCGAAAACGTTTTTCATTAATTTTACATAAAATCCATTAAATATTTAGTTACAATAAGATTTATAATTAAAGTAGAAGAATGACTACAGCTGCAAGACCAACATTCGATCCAGCCCGAGGTGGTACGGGCCGCGGTGAGAAGGATTTAAGTGCGCTCAGCAAACAGTACTCCAGCAGAGATTTGCCTGGCCATACAAAACTCAAATACAGGTGAGAAATGTTCAGTTCTTAATGATTTCAAGATAGTAACTATTGAGTAATGTAAATAGAGAACCCGGACAAGGAACATCGGATGAACTCCGCAACCGTGATTTCCGCAAGGAACTCGAAGAGAGGGAACGCGAAGCTAGACCATCGAAAAATCTTCCTCCAATTGTCCGTAAAGCCATCGAAGCAAACAATGCAAGCAGCAGTAAACGCGCAAAGTTGGACAATGTTCGTATTTCCTCCCGTCTTGGTTGAGAGAAATTCAATTTGATTTTCTGTCTCGTAGGCTGCTCCAGCAAACCTCGATGCCGATGATCCAGTTGACAATGAAAGCTCTGACGATGATTCCGATTCAGAAGATGACACCGCAACCCTGTTGGCAGAGTTGAATAAAATCAAAGAGGAACGTCTCCAAGAGAACGCAAAGAAGGAACAAGAGAAGAAGCAAGAAGACGAACGCATTCGCATGGAGAACATTTTGTCCGGGAATCCACTGATAAATTACGCACCAGGCAGCAAGGCTGGTGATTTGAAGGTTAAACGACGATGGGACGATGATGTTGTGTTCAAGAATTGCGCTCGAACTGAACCAGAGAAGAAATCACATTTCATCAACGACTCGTTGCGTTCAGAGTTCCACAAGAAGTTCATGGAGAAATACATTAAATAAGTTGCCGCAAGAAGCATGATATGTAACGGGGTCTGGATGAAGTTTAATAAAGTAATTTTTTAGATGATAAACATGAAATTTCACTTGGTTTCGATTCTACATTCGTTAAACATTCAATGGGGAAGACTTGTTGGGAAAAGGACGCCTCTGTCTAGCTAGCTTACAGCAGAGGTTGGCATCCATTATCTCTGGCTTACACCCATTTGGACTCATAGCTGAAATCAGAAATAAGAGAGCTCTCTTATTTCTGGCCGGAATTGATAATTCACAAAAACTTGATATGCATTTCCCCCACAAGTTTCTCATGAGCTACACAAACTCACAACCAGCTGTCAGCACCGGTTCCCTTCGTATCTGTCAACGTTACCGCGTCAGCTGTTGGTTTTGACAACGCAGTATTTTTATATGTTCCTTGCAATTTTCATCGGTTGGTGATTTATAACTAATTAGTGCAGCAAGTCGCGGCGTTATTAGCCATTCAAATAAAGCATTAAACTCGTCCAATTGTGAAAAATCGAATTTGCCATGATCACTTTGCATTGGTTAAGACGAATCCATATTCAAACAAACATACGGGCATAGGCCGCAGGAAGTTCCCAACGTCTGGCTTTGTTGCCCAGTGGTTACCTCATATAGACGGCAGTATTTCACAAAGCATTGCACTCAATTGCAATTACTAGTGAGAAACAGAAACGTTATTGATGGAAAAAGACGCATAAATACGTGAACAGTGTTGAATACTAGATAACGAAAAAAAAAAACGTAATTTTTCTTGTGACGAAGCTTGAGCAGAAATTCTCGAAATCATGGAGGTGTCAAGTGGAAATAGTGATAAGACGTCAATTTTGGAAGGTAATTGTCCCCTCGATGAAAGTAAATTTATTTGTCTGCGTTTTGATAAGTAGAAGCATTCGAAGGATGATGCTGTTCACTATAAATACTCTCGACGTGTACACACACTCTCGCTTGAACACCACGAAATTGGGGGTGGGTATGATTGGCAAACTGTTGACCTGATTGCCAAGTGACCAGTAAATCTGCTTTCATCGAAACTAAGTACCTTCTAGAGAGGGAACAAACAGAAGGAACAAAAAGTAAGAGATGATACGTTTGTCTCGTGCATACTTTCCATCTGCAACGGAAAAAAAAAAACAAAGAAATCTTTAATCGTTTGGATTAAGGCACCTGTTGCTGCTCGCTAATCGGGTGTGTAATGTGTACACGCATCGTGCGTACAGTTTTCTGGTGATATTTAGAGCAGAAGTAATGCATTTGCTCTCGAATCAATTACACATATTTATTCTCTAATGGGAAATGTGAAAAGCGAGAAAAACGCACATTAAAACGAGCTAAATGTGAGCTCTTCGGTCTTATCTGGGCGCGTTGTGTATCGCTGGAGCCTAGTGAAAATGTAATCAGTATGAATCATGGCCATTGTGAATTTGTGATGCCTTTGTGCTACAAGCTGTCTTGCTCTTGAAATCATTTTTCTTATATCTTTGAGCTGATTTTGCTTGTGTTTTGTTTTTGATTTGATGACGATCCTAACGAACTTAAGATAAGCTCAATACGAGGTAGGCTTTCGTTTGCTCAAATAATTGTTTGCATTTAATTTCTCTTTTTGATATCAAATCGTCCGCTCTGGTGGATTGAGTGCAGAGAATCCGCTTTTTGTTTCTTTAATTGTTTTTATTCGGTAATCAAAGTGGTCTCCGTGGAGCAAAGGTTAAGTGCTTCAGTTGCTGTCCACCACGAATCTTATAGCAAATCTAGCAGTCCCCCCTGTCATCACCAAAATACTGTCGAAATGAATAGTGTTGTTCAGAATTAATCTCTTATCCAGTCTCTCTCCTAGCGTTGTCATATGAAATTCTAGCAACTAACTCAACTTTTTCAACGAATGTGCGCTTCGGTTCGATAGTTTGAAGGTCCATTTGTGTAGTCACCGATTTCAGTTCTCCATTAGCTTTGTTTTATCACGCTTAACTAATTACCATCAGTTTATCTGATTCAGAACCTGAATTCAAAAAGATGAACAGACAGACATTTTATTTCCTAATGCATGCCACCTACAGGTTTACATCATGTAGCCCCATCCTCCTGCTGAAAACATGTATTTCCCATCCGTGTCAGCATTTCAAGGACGGTTTGTAACTCACTGACATGCAATTAATGAAATTATGGATGCTTCTCATGTGTTGTCCTTGACCTATATATCTCTGCTGTCGACTTATTTTGGATGGAGGCCACTTACTTAATGCCTCTCGCTCTCCTGTTAATAGGAAGCATTTTTTTGAATTTTATTAAGTTTCAGTTCCGAATTTCCGATAGGTTTGTGGCTGTATGTGCTGATACTGGGATGAAGGTTAACGTGGACAAATCAGAGGTTATGGTCATTTCTAGAACGTCTGTTCTGCGCACTCTACATGTTAGTGGAGTCTCATTGAAGGTGGGAAAGTAGAGAAGTTTAAATGCAGAAGTTGAAGTATCTCGGGGTCTTTTTCACGAGCGATGGGAGGAGGAATGCTGAGCTTTTCTTTAGGATTCCCCAAGCTGAGTCAATTTTGAAGCAGCTTGGAAGATCTGTAATCAGAAAGGCCGAGCTTGGTGTCGACTCGTTCCAACTCTCGCTTATTGTCATGAAATCTGGGCAATAACCGAAAGAATAAGACCGCGAATACAAGCTGCCGAGATGAGATTTCTTATTTCATCCAGCTGCTGTGGGAGTTACTCGCCGTGATAGGGTGAGAAACACGACAGTACGCGAGGAACTCAACGTAGAGCAGCTGCTTCTTCGGACGGAAAGGGCTATGCTTCGATGGTTTGGTCACGTGGCACGAATGTCCGACTTCCGAGGCGTGCCTTGGTGCGATTACATTACGCAGGCGACTGCTTTTGGACATAGATCCAGATGAGTTAGAGTGGTTGGCGGAGGATCGAGTGGATGGCGGAGGATCGAGTGGATGGCGGAGGATCAAGTGGATGGCGGAGGATCGAGTGGATGGCGGAGGACCAAGTGGATGGCGGAGGAGATCGAGTGGCCTGGAGATCCCTCGTGCGTGCTTTGCCCCCACTATCCCTTTAGTAGATCATGCTGGTCGGATGATGATGATGATGAAAGTTTCAGTTCTCGTCGCATGTCTTGTCGGAGAAAGCTACAGTAGTCTAAATTGGATCGGCATTTTCAATTCGCTAAGACTTGTCTGGGTCCCGAGCCATGATCGCCGATGAACTTGCTAGACAAGGATCAGAGGAGATACTCCTAGGACCCGAGCCTGCATTGGGATTACCCGTGTCCTCGGTTGGGGCTTCCATCGATGGCTGGGCTTCTCGAGAGCACAACCGGAGGTGGCATGACTCTTCAGGTTGTAGACAAACCAAGCGCATACTCCCTAATGTCTGTAAGAAATCCGCGGCATTCCTGTCATCTCTTAACAGAAAAGACTGCAAACGACTTACCGACGTACTAACGGGTCACTACACCTTCGCCAAACATCAAAATATGCTTGGCCTAAGCGACGAAGCCCTCTGCGACGCCTGTGGAGAAGACGACGACACTGCACAACACTTAATCTGCCACTGTCCCGCCTTTGCTCGGATCAGCAGGTGGTGCTGATGAGGTGAGAACCGATGATGTATGCTCCTCATCACAAAAGACACTGCAGAGCTCTTCCTCTGCCACTGTCCCACTTTGCTCGGATCAGGTGTCAGTTATTTGGTGCTGATGCGGTGAGAGCTGATGACGTAGGCTCCCCATCACAAAAGCGTCCGCTGGTATTCCTCCGAAATACCATGAAATTCCATTAAATGGAGGTTGCTACCTTTTTTTTTTTTTTTGAGTCGTAGTGCTCCAATATTGATTTCTTAAACCTCCGACAAAAAAAAAGCTCTTCTAGCTTCTATCAGCTCCCCACAACAAGTTATTCAATGTTCTTCTTTTCCCCATTTGCGTGTGTGTGCACAGACTCGGAGTCGAATACTCTTCAGGCGCGCGCCAAGATGTCCACACTTTCTCTATGTCCCGATCCATAGACGCCTTACATGTCGGTCCTCAGCCCATTTTACATTTTTGTTCATCCAACATCCAAAGAAATCCTTCCACCATCGACATGGTTGACGTCAGAGCATCTCGTGCACAGCTCGAAAGTCAGCTGCAAGCAGCGTATCTATCCATTAATGGTCCAGTCACACGTCCATTGTGTAAAATGGCCCTAAAGTCATAAAGCTAAATGAGGACCTTCCAAGAAACTAAAGAACACCAGAATTCAGACGAATTCTGGAGGCGCTCGCTTATCGTGTATGCTCTGTTTTGAAATAAAAACGGTTAAGCCGGCGTTATATCAAATGTTTACACGACCACTGAATTACCCAGCAGCCTCTTTTATCTTTCATCTTGTTGTTTATTTTGACTTGTGCCGGCTAACAGATCTGCCTGCCCACAGTCAAGTGGATTTCACAAGCCCAAGTCAGAATCTAAATCGCATTGCGTTTGCTATCAGATTAGGTTCTATCTTCTGTGTTGTCTTTTCAGCGTTTGTTCATGTTTCGAATGTTTATCCACCCACTCTGGAGGAGCTAGAATGATTTACGATACTAAAGCATTGCACAGTAACTCGCAATAAAACCGAAAATTTGAAAGAAAATCGCACGCGTCTCCTCCGTTCCAACTCACTTGTGTGTTGGGTAATTCGTTTGTTTTACTTATCGTTTGATATCGCTTATCAATTTTATCCACTGAGGCCGTACATAAACTGCTATCGGTTGCAATTTAAGTTCGATATTATCGCGTCGACCCGAAGCGGTGCCGTTCATTAATTTGAATTTTTAATTTTTTACCGAATCGAATGGTCTCTCACCGGTTGGCTGATAAATAATTGATTAAATAAGAATGGGTAATCGTTGACAATGCGTTTCACGATACGCTGACGATGGTGTGAGCGAAAGTAAATACATATTTTGATCAGTCTTATTCGCGCTTTCGTTAGTGTCTCATCGTGACTTTTGATGTCGAAAACTTTAACGTGTAAGCAAGGGGGTACTGTTTTTCGGTGGGGGGAATATAAAATTGGTTGGATTATTATGAAGCGTCACGTCTAGAGAATGGGTTTCCTTCACTGCGGTGTATTCCAAGGCAGAAGCTTGATTTTTCGAACAGTCGAGTTGTTGAAAGGGAGAACATTACTTGGTTTTTGACATATTACGGTTGGTACAAGGGGCGTTCAATATCGTTCAGTATCGATATGAAGGAAAATGCGAATGCAATTTAAATTGTTTTTATTTTTCAATATAATCTCCCCTATCAATGCAATATAATCTCCCCTATCAAAACATTTAAAATAAATTTCCTCTTTCTCTGCAAAATACCCATTTATTGCCGACTTGAAGACATTTTTTCAAATCCGGAAACAGGAAATAATCACAAGGGGCAAGGTCTGGACTATAGGGTGGCTGTTGGATTTCTTCGAAACCACAATCTCGCGCAGCAGCCTTGGAAACTCGCGCTGTGTGAAGAGGAGCGTTGTCATGAAGAAGCAACACACCCGCTGCGAGTTTACCCCGTCTTTCCTTTTCCATTTCCTCCCGCAAATTATGCAAAGTGGAAGCGTAGGATGTGGCGTTGATGGTTTCACCTTTTTTTGTACTCAATCTAACAAGATTCCCTTTGAGTCCCAAAAAACTGGCCATGAGCTTCCCGGCAGACTTTGAACATCTTCGGGGGTCTGCTCCTTTTTTATGCCACTGCATGGACTCCTGTTTGCTTTCAGGGTCATAGTGATGGATCCATGTTTCGTCACCAGTAACAATTCGATCCATAACACCGTCCGCGTTCTCACTACACATCTCCAAAAGCTCTCTACAGAATGCGATTCTCACTTTCTTCTGAGGCGCTGTGAGCCTTCGTGGCACCCACCTTGCACTGACCTTTGAAAGGTTAAGATGTTCATGAAGAATGGTGTGAATGGTACCAATTGAAAGCTTGGTGATCTCTGCCATAATTTTCACCTTTATTCGGGCATCCTCAAGAACAAGTTTTTCGACTTCTTTGACGCTTTCTCCCGTACAAGCAGTAGCCGGGGCGCCGGAGCGGGGGTCGTCTTCAATGCTCTCTCTGCCTCTCTTGAACTCACTTGACCACTTTTGCACAGTTGATAATGAAGGTGCGGAACCCTGGTAAACAGCCACCATCTCTTCATGAATAGTTTTTTGACTTTTTCCTTGCTTAGTGAGAAATTTAATTACAGCGCGATGCTAAATTTTCACCATCATCGTCTCAGTTGCCATTATGATTCTGCTTAAATAGAGATAAAACGCGAATTAATAATCACATTTATATGAAATTTTACATGAATGCACTAAAATAATAGTATTACTTGATAAATAAGTCAATTTATATATACAACCACAGCTTCACCCCGATACCGAGAATATATTGAACGCCACTCGTAGTAGGTAAAATAATGATAGCACTTTGCAGAGAGTGTTTCAACGTCAGTAGAGGCATTCAAAAGGTGTTCTGATTGACACAGCAGAACAGAAGTCAATGACAGATGATTTCTGGCAGAGACCAGGCTTTAAAACTTTGTTGATATGGAATATTATATGTGATTATGGGTTAGGAAAATAAATGGAAGTAATTCTAGAAAACAGGGAGGAGAACATGAAGAGAGACGAATACAAAAAACGATACGGAGAGATGCAGGGGCGCTTCTTAAAACGAGGGAGGTCATAATTGCACAGCTCGATTTCTTCAAGTCGTTTCGCAGCGACAACAACAGCAATATCGTCCGCGAAACCTACACTGGTGGCTTCCGTGGAGACTGGGAGCCGTATAATGTCGTCATACATCACGTTCCACAGTAAATGGCTTAACACTGATCCTTGGGGCACGCCCCCTGTAGTTTTATACAATTTCGTCCCCTCGCCGGAGTCGTGAAGGAGCAACCTCTCGATAAGGTAGCTCCTGATCAATCTTAATACATATGTACTGTGCTACGTTTAATCTTTCGAGGCATTGTAAAATACGCGACCAGTTTGCAGAGTTAAACGCATTTAAACACGTCAAGTGTAACCACGGCGCAGTACTGTTTACTGCCTCCTTTCCATCGTCTAACTTCTACGCCTGATTGGGCTTTGTTTATTACGACTTTGATAGTGTCGATTGTCAACACGATCGATCGTCTCGAGTTCCGAACACCAAGCCGGCTGAGGAGACTCGCCACCTTGTGCGTGGCCGTCCTCTGTTGCTTTGTCACACAGGCTCAGAGTCGAAGATTCTTCGGGCCAGAGCTAAGTTGCCCATACGCTCTACATGGCGTAGCCAACTTAGGCGTTGGATCCGTAGACGCCTGGCAAGACTCATGCAGCTTCACAGTCACTTGGTGGAACCTTCTTGTCCAAAAAACCATCAACGCAAGCAAGACTTAAGATCGCGCGCAGAACTTTTCTCTCGAACATACCAAGAACCTCTGCATCCATCCGCTTTGGATATAGTCCTGCTCTTGCTTCAATCAAGAAAGTCACCATGGCCACCTCCTACTTCTTCGACAGTCCAAATAACCTCAGAAAAATACCAGTCAAAGCCCTAGTAACGAGATATCCGAGCAGTTCAACACTCACTTGTGCTGGGTGCCAGACCCTAGAGACATCCTCGGGAACTGCAAAGCCGATGAACACGCAAAACGCGCCACTAGACTGCTAGTTGATAGTTTCGCTTGTAACATTGGTACTCTTACAACTACCTTCAAGTTACAGCTCAACAACCTCTACGCAAAGAAAGTCAACGGCAGATGGTCGACAAAACAAATCTGGCCCAATCTTGATCCTAAAAGATCGAGCGATCTTATTTCCTTAAAGAGTTCCAAAATTAGCGCTGCAGTGGGTATAATCACCGGACGCTGCCTCCTAAGCCTTCACGCCAAACGTCTAGGTATATTTTCCAACGATTTCTGTAGAAGGTGCCTAGACGAAGAGGAGGAAAACATCCACCAACTCCTTTGCAACTGTCCTGCTTTCGCCTCAATCAGGAAAACCAACATAGGCTCCTACTTCTTCGGCAGTCTAGACGACCTCACCAAAATACCAGTCAAAGCGCTAGTCAAATTTGCTGAGAAAACCAACTGGCTGTCATAAACCCGCTTTCATCTCCTTCTCCCTATTTGAACACCCACGTGGCGGTACAATGAGCCTACTCTGGCCTAAGTGCATTAATGCCACTTCCTTAATGCCACCTACCTATTGCCTTTTTAAGTTCAGTTCTATGAAGAAGTGCTTTCCAAAGAGCTGCCTTCTTTTAGTTGCTGGGCATTCGCTGAGCTGATGTTGGATAGATTCTGTTTCTTCCTGATCACTGCAGCTTCTGCAAAAGTCGTACAGCTACGGCACACTGCCCTATGAGGACTCCTAGTAGCGTGCGTACATCCTTGCGACTGAAGCCGGTCAATGATATTGATCTCTTCCTGCTCAGCATGCCCTCGCTGTAGCTCCAATACTCAGCCAAAGCCAGTGAGTTCGGTTCCATCCAGAGCTTCGTCTTCTAGTTTTCCCATGTGTGTGCACACGGGGTTGCTAAAGATTCCCCCTCTCAGAGTCGAGGAAGCTGCACTGGTTTTACAGAACAAGTGGAGGGATGGGAGGAAAAGAATGGAGATGCATTAACCTTTCGAAAATTGAATTCGAAAACTCGCTTATTTTGTGCATTGCTGTTGATAGCTAGTGTATTTAACGCATTTATGTCCAAGACACCGTGCAGGTGGCTCTACATTCCTGGCAAACACAAAAAACACACAGCGGAAGAAGATATCAATTGCCAGCTTTTATTCCAAAACACACTAAGTAACACTGTTTACCTCCATTAGACCATTAGACTCCATTGCCATTGATGACTGTCCCCAGCCGTTGATCTCTGGTCTAGTCAACCTCTTTTTTTATTGTTCGGCATAACATAACTTGGAGAAGTGAGCGTATTTCTGCTACAATTCATTTGATTGCCGTCATTCTGTACGAACAAGGCTTTAGCACGTGTCTTTTTCATTTCAATGGTTTGTGTTTAGAGATGACATTGAAGGTGGTTTAAATTACAGTCGTTTTTATTGCTTGATCGGCGGTTATTTAGTTAAATTCTCGACACGGACAGCTTCTCAAACTTCGCCGCACGGAAACTCGTTTTAGTAGCTTCCTTGTTAATACTTGCAAAAAGACAATGACTTGAATATCCCTTCGTAGACGTGCTGCTATGAGTAGTTGCGTCGTTCCTTCACTGCGTGTCTAAATATCGAGGTGTTATAGTTGACAGCAAATTGAGCTGGAAACGCAACATACTGGAACGCATCAATTATTGGCCCCAAATGGGGAATCAAACCAAAGATTACACATTGGCTATACACTGCAGTAGTAAGGCCAATATTGATGTATGGCGTCCTAGTCTGGTGGACGGCACTACAAGTGAAGCAGAATCTTACCAAGATAAACGGTATACAGAGATCAGCAAGCATCTGTATAACAGCGGGACTAAGAAAGACGCACACAGCCGCTCTAGAAATGATACTACATCTCCTTCCCATGCACAAATTTGTAGCCACATATGCAGCCATAAGACTAAGGGAAGATGGGACAAAACCCACGGAAGAGGGCACAAAACACGAATGTCCCCAAGGATACAGATTATCTGACGCCCTTCATGGACTTCGAAATAAAACACAAGACTTTAAGCCCCACAAGAGAAGAATGGGACGAAGACAAAGTCTGTAGCCCAACGGCATGGGAAAAGCATGGAAAAAGAAGGCACGGGATCAGGCATCTACGCCAGCTTGCCTGAGATATCCGAAGCATACGACTACCGAACCACTGCAGTGTATTCCAAGCGGAAGTAACAACTGTTCAAAAGGCAGCCATCCGACTATCAATGAGCCCAACAGACGGGCGATCTATTGTTTTATACGAAGACAGTCAGGCGGCCATTAAGGCTCTGGACACATCATCAATAAACTCCAAGATGGTAAAACTCTGCCGTCTGTCTCTAGGGGAGATAGCGGCCAGATGCAATCTTAACCAATGCTGGGTCCCCGGGCATAAGGGTATTCCGGGCAAGGAAAGAGCTGATGAACTAGCAAAAAAGGGAGCGGGTATGGCAGTGGCAGCAGATCAGGAGACATCCCAACCGCCACTGCGATTGATGACAATTGCGAAGAACGATCCAAAACCGCAAATGGTCTGAACTGGACACTTGCAGGATATCCAAAGCGATCTGGCTTATGCTAAATCAAGGAAGGACGGATTACTTCCTAGACAGGAAGATTATCAGTGATAGGGGTGCTAACTGAAGACTTGGGGCACCTTATAACGACTTCTGCAGAAGCTGCATGGATGAAGAAGAAGAGGAAACAATACTACACTTCGTCGGAACATGTCCTGCACTTGCGGAAACAAGAAGAAGACGACTAGGCGAGTACTACTTCAACAACTTTGAGGATCTCAGTAACATTGATTACTACAATTTCTTAAAGCATCTAAATGGCTATAAAAGAGGTCAGAAAAAAGCACACATGTCCAACAAATCCGAAGAGGGTTTTGTTGGACAACCGGCAAATGGGTTTTGGAGACAAAGCCGAACGTGACAGCACAACGGACCAGATGGTCTAAGTGAGCATGACTTCCATGCATTCGCCCTACCTACCTACTGCGTGTCTAGGTTCACTTCCCGACATGACGAGAGACCACTTCTCGTTTCCTCTTCCACAGCCTCAGTCATGGCAGCTGGAAACTGGAACTGGATTGGACACATTCACCTCCCCTCTCTCTTTGTTCAAACATCAACGAACAAAGAGTACAGCTGACTAGGGTAGCGATTGGGTCCACCGGGGCGTGGAGAATGCCTGTCTACCCATATATTCAACCTAACCTTCCAACAAAATCCAAAGAAAACGAACGATTTGCTGTATCTTCTCTAAACGAACAGATGAAGCATTATCCACTCGTATCCATAAATTTATTACCTTCCAAAGTCTAATCCATCTGATCAATAGAACATACGATACACATCAGACCACGCACCATTTGCTGGCGATTACATTGATGTGCTCTAGTTTATTGACGCTTTTCCCGTCGTTAACATGATGACGGGGTGATGAAAGTAGCACCCCGTCCATGTTCGCATCGAAGAACATGGCACACAGCGGGATGTAAGCCCATTTCATAGTTTTAGTACGGCTTCAACATGTTTGCACTTACTTCGTGCCCATTGACACAGACTCTGTGTGACACAGTTAGACATATAAAATTACTTCGTACTCTTCTGTAATCCGACCTAGATTGTGTGTGGTTTTACTTCTGCCATGTTTATGCTCATTTTCACTTGCAGGCATTTTAACGAACCTCTTCGATTGTGTATCAGACAAGGATGAATCAGTTCGATTGGCTGTGCAAAATTCGCTGGTTAAAATCCTCGAAAAGAATCCCGACAAGTCGACGACCATTCTATTGGAATACAGGTCAAAGCATGCGAAACTGAGCGAGCAAACGATCAGCACCATCCTGAGGTAAGTGACATAATCTCGCCTCGTGGACCGTCGCGATTTATCAAGATTTATCTCGCAGAGTGCTCGAGATTGTAGTCAGCGCCAATGTGGCATTCAAGACGGAAACATATCAGACGATCATCTCGTTTGCAATCGATGAGCTGACACGATCAAATGAAAGCGTGCCGGCAATTCAATCGCATGCCATGGCCATTCTGGTGGCCATCGGGAGGGAAGATTGCAAATTGGTAAGTGTGAGGCAGTAAGAGAGAGAGAGATCTGAGGTGTCACTGATTCGATTTTAAGGTTATCGAGGCGTTGATCGCACACACAAAGGAGGGGAGTGTTGCCCATTTCATGATTATGCAATGCATGGGAACACTGGCCACAGCGAATGTGTCCGGCACCATTCCATTCATCAAGACTATACTCTCAACAATTCTCCCGAACATGGGAGGCATCAAGCAGGATCATGTGAAGCAGGCACATGCCTTTGGTAAGCTCTCGGAGCCCATCTCTCCATTCGCTAATGCTGTTCTCTATTCCAGCAATTGGGCGTTTTAGTGAAGCACTTCTAGAGCAAACAACAAACGAATTAGAGGCTGTGCCCGAAGGCACTGACGTCTGCTGTGCAACTGAGATATCCGTTGCATATGACGTCCTATTCAACCAGTGGCTGCACTCTCGCGAGCTGAAGGTATGCGTGGAGATCCTCCAAGCCCTCTCGAGCATGTACCCCCTTCTGCCGAAGGAGAAGATCCAAGATCAGTCGCAAAGACTGATACCAAGCATCTTGAACCTATATCGACGCTCGATTGAGCGAAACTCCGTCACACAATTCCTGTCGTCTGTTCTGCGAACCAACATAAAGCTTCAGCCAAACATCCTCGACCCGATCGCTGATGGTCTGGTGACCAGTCTCTTCGACTTGATCTGCGTGTATCCAGACTATGAGAAACCGCAAACGGTCAAGGGCCACTATGAAGTGCTGCGGTGTCTTCACCTCTTGTCCGGTGTGTACGCCGCCAAAATAATGGACATGCTCCTCATTCACTTGCGAAACAACAGCGAGCGCGAGCGCATCAAATCGCTGCTCATTCTCACACACTTGACGAACACATCCACCGAGCACATTGAGAGTAAAATCCACGGATTCCTGGACGTCCTCAAGCAAATGATCCTCATCGAGAAGTCCATCAAAATGAAGATGACGCTCCTGAAGACAATTGTGGCCCTGGCGCAGAAATCGTTCATCAAGGAGAAGGAGTTCTCGTGGTACATTGTGCGACACAGCTGCAGGTACGGCAAGATAAACACGGAACACGGCACCGCGGAGGAGCATCAGGACTTTGTGCAGGCCTGTGAGAACTCGCTGTTCATGTTATCCTCAACTGTGGGCACCATGGACGAACTGCTGAAGCGGGAGCTCTTAAACTACTACATCCTGCTGGACTACACAGATATTTGCTCGAACATCACCAAGTGCTTGGCCAGCTTGTTCTCCAAAAATCCCAACATTGAGTTCGAAGTGAACACCGAACCGGACGATGTCGAGTCGGGTGGGACGGCAAAGCCGAAAATTACAGTTCCCAGTGCGGAGACAGTGTTCGCAAGAAGCGTAGCTCTGTTGGGTAACTACGCCGACATCCGACGCATCTCGAACGTGCTCTCGTTCCTGAAGTTCTACTACCCACACTTGAACCCCGAGTTGGCCAGCCTCTGGGACAGGAAGATCCCCGAACTCCTGCTGTTCATCGGTGTTGAGAAGACATTCTACATATACTTGACGCAATTCATCGACGAAACGGTCGAGTTTCTGCAGCGAAACGATGAGAATTTCGCCGAGCGTCTGGTCAACAAAATGTCCGACCAGATGCTAATGTATCCCATTCAGGTGCCTGTGCATGAGTTTCACATCTCCTCGCTGAGCGACGAACGTGGCATGATGCTGAAGGCCATCGGATTGACTCTGTGTCACATAAACGATTCGCATGTGATTTTGTCGAAGATCGATCTGATCATCGGATCCAGCAAGCAGGAGAAACTGGACAAGCACGTCGCCCACGAGGAGTACGAAAGCAAGATAAGCAACGCCTGTCGAGCGCTCGGCTACATATCCAAAGTGCACTCTGGCTTGGTGGTGAAGAAACTGTCGGAATTGGCAAATTTGGGTGCTCGCAAGCACTCGACCGGCTTCTTCAGCAACCTGCACTTCATGAAGGACACTCACAAGGAAATCGAAATGTACAAGACGAATCTGTTGGTGGTCAAGTCATACGGATACATGATGGACGGCGATGAGGTGGGGAAGACACAAATTGACGACACAATCCTGTCGTTCCTCATCCAGCAGCTGACCGAGACCAAGGACAACACCATGATGAAGGTGGCTCTGCGGACACTGCTCTGCATTTGCAGTCAGATACTTCGCTGCAAGGAGGAGTACACCAATCCGTTGAAGTTCCGCAAGCAGATGATGGACGCTGTCTTCGGGATAAACATCGAGGCGCCATTCGATGAGCTGCCCTTGTTGCCGACAATCCTCAAGTTGGGCACAAGTTTCGTGCGAATTGACTCGGATAACGGGGCCGAATTCGACGGAGGAGTAATCTTCGAAATCGCGTGTAAGAACTTTTTCACGTGCGCCAGGTTTTTGCGCACCAAGTTCGAGTCAATCGAAGAGGATGAGAAGAACAGTTTCCTGGCGAAGCACTTGAACGAGTCTTTGCCCGAGCTGAACGCACTTGCGAGGGTGATCATCGAGAATGATCCCTCGCCGGCATCGCTGGACCTGATCATTTCGATCCTTGAATGCTGGACAAAGGATCCGAATAGCGAGGTTCGAATTTGTGCCAGCCACGTCTTCAACAATTGCCTAGAAGTGTACATAAAATCAATGCGCATCGGCTGTGAGGCCCCGTCGAAGTTCAATCAAACCGGCACGATGCTGGGCAAGATTGTGCCGCGTTGCATTGACTCGAATGCGACTGTGCGGCAGGTGTCGGTGGAAATCCTGCAGAAGACCTTGGAGATATCGTGTATTTACGAGACGCTGACCATTGCTGACAGTTCGGTCGATTGGGTGAAGGAGATCGAGATGGTCAAGGAGAACATCATCACCGACGATCCGAAGAAGATCTACCATCTGGCGGGGAACATTGCGAAGATCATCGCACTGAGGATGTCGAATTTTCAGTATTTACAGTTTTGGTAAGTCACCCGGGGGTTACTGATGCGCGATGGTCGATGGATTTCATGATTTTTCTTTCAGCAAAACGCTGCTGCATTGCCTGAAGGATCCTGAGCAGAGCTCGGCTATTGGCGCTTCGGTTGTGCTGAAGTTCTTCATTCAGCAGAAAGGATCCGAACTGTTCCACGCTATTCCCGATCTCGTTAAGGATTGCTTAAGCGTAAGTTTGCGAACTTTTCTCTTGTGAAGATTGCGCCCTAAGATCTTGACCGTGTTTTGCTGCTTGTAGGCCATCAGTGACTGTGAAATCTCCAGAGCTAAGTCGGGCGTACTGAAGGCGATTGCGGCGCTTACCAAACACCACCCGAAGTTGGTTTGCTTTGAGATGCTGGCACAGCAGCTTCCTTTTGAAGAGTAGGTTACATTTTTTTTTCGGAGGCGTTTGCATGGATGATACAAACTTTTCTTCGTCTCGTCTTCCGTAGCAACGTCGTGGAATTTTGGCACGTAATCTGCATCGATGCCGAGCTAACTGGGCTGATTTTGGATAATTTCCTGTCAATCCTGTCGGCTTCTTGTCTCTACGAACCGAACGAGAGTGCCGGCGATCGCCAGAAGATCGCAAGTGTGCAGCCATTCGCTATATTCTGTGCGATGAAGGAGATGTTCCCATGCAAGGACATCCATACTGTAAGTTGACAACCCTTACAAATGATTCCCTCTCTAAGCAGAGATTCTCCCTTCCTTGTTGCAGCAATTGAAGGACAAATTCCCCGAGCTCTTCACCATGCTCCTAACCTCTTTGGCAACATACACAAATTTAGCTCCTCCGATGCTGATGTCAAAGGCGTCCCCCACCTCCGGCAAGGCGCCACCACTGCCGACGGGCAAAAATAAATTCGGTTTCATTCCGAACAAGGATTCGGTCAAACTGAATCCATGTCAAATTGTCCTCGAAACCTTCCAGGCGTTCATAAACAACCTGGAAATGGAGCAGATCTCCACAGTTCTGACGGTGTGCAACAGTCTAGCAACAAGCACGGACTTGAAGAATTTCATTGAAATCCTCACTCCGATGGCCATCGGGCTGGTCAGTCAATTCACAGTCAGTTCGAGTTCTATGAAGCAAATTGTAACGTCATTCAGCAAGTACGTGTCAAGCCCGTACGATGGGCAACGCATCGCCGCTATTGGACTCTACTCAAGACTGGTTGCGCAGCGTCCCTTTGGCGAGATCTCATCGGTGATAATGCTCCATCTCAGTTCGGCTCTCAGCGATCCAAATCCGATTGTGCGCGGCCTGAGCATACAGGGACTTGGCTACGTTGGATATTTGACTGAACACGACATTGACAAGTACACAGATACAGCAATCACTGCGCTGTTAAAGGGAATCGATGACACAAACAGGTAAGAGAGACACAGAGAGAGAGAGAGCACCCTTGACAAGATGTATTCAATCTTCGATCGTTTCAGCGACTGCCTGATAAACATCCCCCTGGAAAGCAAGCGCGGCCTCTCGCGAATCCTTCAGATGCTGCCCAGCGATCGTGTTGAATCGTTTCACGTCTCATTGGCGATACGTATTCGACCGTTTTTCGGCAGCTATTCAATTGAAATTCGCGAAGCCGCAATTATATTGTTCGGCGATTTGTGTGAATCGAAGATGAGCATCAACGATGGCAGCATGACGCCCAATTGCTCATCGGAGGCACTGCGGGAGCAACTGTTTGCGAATTTCTTCCCCCTTATTTTGCATTTAAGCGAAAGTGAACCGCCTATTGTCAGAGTAAGAGCGTTTAAGTCGTCGTCATCTGGTGGAATTTTTGCTGATTTTTCTCTCTATCGTTTCAGGCGTGTAAAGTGACTCTGCGGAAAGTCTGCGCACTCATCGATGCTCCCAGGGCAAATGAAATGGCTCAGAGGCATTTACTCGACCACGGGCAACTCAACTACAGTGCGTTCATTCTGGACTTTGTCAAGGTTATTGTAAGTATTTTCGATCATTCTGCTGTGTTTTGTTGAAGAGACTTTGGCGTCATTGAAGTGGCTTGAGATTGGAAAGGGCTTCTTAGGAAATTTCGTTTGTCATGCGACTGTGGTGACTATTGTGGGAAATGTGGTTTTAGAGGCTAGTTCGGGTTGCTTGAGATGCGTCAAGTTTGGACCATTTGCTAACGTGTCTAGTGTCCCATTCTTGGTTACGACTCTAGCCATTGAACCAGCACATAGATTAATCTATTACATGCAGATATGGCAGAGTAGATTACATAAGGGTAATCTACTCCATTAACTACGCGTAGTTAGTCGAATAAACTACACGCCCAATTTGTTTCATTTACTACCTAGTACATTTGTTAGGTGTTCAAATGTAATTTCCAACTAGTGGAAACGGTCCTTGGGAACATACCTCCACTTTCACAAGCACCGTCCTCACGCTTGCCACCAATCATGTATGAATTTCACAAACACAACTGAACTGACGTTAAATTGACATCTCAACTACATTTTAACGCTTAGCTCTACGTCTACTACATTTTAACGCTTAGCGCTACGTCTACTACATTTTGTTACGTTTACTACATTAACTACCCATTGACGTAGCAGACGTAACAAATGTAGTTATTCGAAAAAAGTGACATTTCTGCCATCTTTGAGGTCGATTTTAGTTACTTTCCGCTAATAATTTGCTTAGGATGCAGGCCATTGCCTGTGGACTTTTAACTCCAGCTTTCATTGGAGGTTAAGTTATCAACAACTCTGGCTGCATACAGCAGTCGTCAGACCCACATTCTAACATACGGCATCCTTGTGTTGCGGCCAGCATGCCAAAACAAAGAAAATCTGAAAAAGATAGGTTGAGTCCAAAGATCTGCGTCACGGGGGCATGGCGGCGGTGTTTCGGTCCACACCTTCAGCCGCCATGGAAACAATGCTACAGCTGCTTCCCATGAACATTTATGGGAAGCTGACAGTTATCAAGGCAGCGATGGGACTAAAAGAATGCAACCGCTGGAGCAGAACACACAGCTTAGGCTACATGGACATAATCCCGAAAGCGAGGATTGCGAAGCATACAATCTACATCGCACCCAGATTATATATGATCCCCGATGTCGATTTCAGGGCCGCATATGACAGTGTGCATAGAGACGAGCTATACAACGCCACATTCCTGCCAAACTCGTCCGGTTGTGCAGGATTACGATGGAGAACTCTCGCTTTTCCATCAAGGTCGGAAATGAACCCACCGAGACCTTCAATGTCATAAAACGCGACGAGCTGTCATGTGATTCCTTCAACATCATACTTGAGGAGGTCGTGCAAAACTAACTCGCCAAGACAAGAGGCACGAACTTCCAGAAGTCCGTACAACTGTTACCATACGCGGACGACATTGACGCGATTGGCCGAACACAGCGGGTAGTCAATGAACCGTTTGTTGGTATTGAAACGGAGACGGCGAAAATGGGCTTACCAGTGAATGAGGACAAAACGAAGTACATGCTGTCATCGAGAAATAACGCACAACATCGACGACTCGGCCGGAACGTCACCGTAGACAGGACTTCGTCTACCTCGGTTCCCAAGTAAACAGTACGAACAACATCAGTGGCGAGATTAAACGCAGAATAACTCTTGCCAATCGCTGTTTCTTTGGGCTCAAGAGGCAATTTAGTAGTACAGCCCTCTCTCGAAGGACCAAGCTAACATTATATAAGAACCTGATCATCCCTGTCCAGCTCTATGGGGCAGAAGCCTCGACAGTCTCAAGAGCAGATGAAGAAGTCCTTGGTCTTTTCGAGAGAAAAGTTCTGCGTTCCATCTTTGGTGCTGTTTGCGTTGATGGTTTCTGGAGAAGACATGAGCCTAGTCAGGCGTCTACGGATTCAGCGCCTAAGATGGCTAGGCCATGTAGAGCGCATGGACAACACTGCTCCAGCCCGAAGAGTCTTCCACTCCGAACCAGTGGAACAACGCAATAGAGGACGCCCACGGAACCCATGGCACACACAATTGGAGAAGGACCTCAACCAACTTGGCGCCTCTTTAACCTCTCAAAAGCGTACAGCGTACAGCAGGTCCCCTTGCTGATTAGGGAGTGTCTAGTCTTAGCTTAGATCTGTGAAGGGAATACAGTTTTATAGAAGATCTGATTATCCTTGAAGTATTGCTGCAAGGCTGGTGGTTGATGCCCATCTTGTGTATGTGAGCTTGGTTTCAAGTTAATTTTTCCGTGATCTATAGAAAAAACAAAAACAGCTGGATGGCGTCGTTTGTTGAGTGCCTGCGCCTGGTTAGAGGGGTCCCCGCTGAAAGTAAAGTTAATACGCTTTATTCGGTTTTCAAATCTGATCCAGTTTTTGCCATTGGGATCAAATTAACGGCACTATCACTGGATTTGTCGATCAGTGGTAGTAGTCTGACTATGGGTATCACAATGGACCAACATGGTCTAAGTGAGCTGGCGTTTTCGCCCCACCTACGTAATCTAACCTAACCTATGGACATGTAGCCTGAGATAGCTTAGTGTGTGCTTAGTGGCTTAGTTGTTGACTAAGCCAAGGTCCTCCTAGTTCCTTCCGCGTCGATTTCAATGTACACAATTCCAATTGGCTTCGCCATTCAGGCCAGACAACACTCGAAGCAAGGTACGTCGAAACTTTGCCGAGGTAAGCAATCTGACCCAGCCAGAAAATAAGCCCACACTAATACCTGACATCATTCCACTAATACCCTGGACCTGTATCTCATCTCTCATCCTGATAAACATTCGTCAGGCTCGTCGTAAGTTCAAGGCTTTGTCGAGCTTGTTTGCAATCAGTTTTGCCTGTACATGCCATTTCCAAGTCTTGGTACACATTATACCAAGAATTCTTGCCTTTTGCTGGAGGGCTACAACCAGCAAGTGGCACAGGATTTCTTTCTACAAACGTGCGACGCTTCCATTCTTTCGATGGGTAATTGAGCACCGGCGTTTGTGTGCACCACGTTTGAACTTTCTGAATGATTAAGCTTATCGCTTTCCCTGCACTCGGGACTGGCTCTGGCCAGAATATGAGCCAGGAAAAGAATGTAGTCGAATCTTCACGGATGGCTCCAAGGGCAATGAATGATCTGGCGCTGGCGCTTTCGTAGAGAGAGCTATAACATTAGACTCCACACTTCATTAGGTAAATTTGCGTCCGTCTTCCAAGCAGAAACCTTTTGCGATCCTAATGGCCACAACCTATATTGTGAAGAACAGGTGGAAGGGGTGAAGTATTTGTGTCTGTAGCTGTGCTTAAGGCCCTACTCAACCCTTTAACCACTTCCAGCGACGATTCCCTCTGCGACGCCTGTGGAGAAGACGACGACACTTCAGAGCACTTCCTCTGCCACTGTCCTGCCTTTGCTCGGATCAGGAGGCAGTTATTTGGTGCTAATGAGGTGAGAGCTGATGATGTAGGCTTCTCATCACAGAAGCGCCTGCTGGTATTCCTCCGGAGGACCAAGAAATTCCACTAAATGTAGAATGCTGCCTGGTAGTACAATGGACCAGTTTTTTGAGTCTGAGTGCTCCAGTGTAGTGTTCAACAAAAAAAAAAAAGTTTATCGCTGAATTTACATTTTCGGTGTGTCCAGAGCCAAGCACGAAAATACTTACTTATCAGGCCGGCGACCCATTGAGAGTCCGAGCCTGAGCAATTACTGCCTTCCATGGTTGACGGGCCTTGGCACGCTGCTTCCAGTCATCAAGACCAAGCTGTCTTCCATCCACGATTACTTGGTCTTTATACAGGAGATTCGGTCTTCATCTCCTTCTCGAACCAGGAGGATTCTAAGACCCTCTTTGCTCGAGCAATGTTGTCCATGCGCTCGATGTGGCCGAGCCAGTGCAGTCGACGGATTTTTGCCTTCCGGACTACATCCACATCCTGGTACAGCTCGTAGAGTTAGCGATTGTGTCTTCTCCTCCATTCGCCTTCCTCGCAGACGGGATCCGTACATCCGACGTAGCGTTTTTCTTCCGAAGGTACCAAGAATAAGCTCTGCAGTTTTGCTTAGCGTCCAGCTTTCGGCTCCATAAAGCAGGACTGATCCTTCGAGTCAGGCGTTTTGAGCCCAGTTATTTTGACAAACCGAAGTGGCACCGGTTGCCAAGGGCGATTCTACGACGGATCTCCACTGTGATGTCGTTTGTGGAGTTCACGTCAGCCCCGAGGTAGACAAACTCCTTTACTACCTCGAAATTGTAGCAGCCGATCGTGAAGGTGGTGTGTGACGGGACGTTTTTTGGTCAACAGCATATATTTTGTTTGGTCCTCATTGACTTTGAGACCAGCTCGTTTCACCTGTTCTTCAATCGCCGTAAAAGTCTCCACTACGGCACGTTGGGAACGCGCGACTATGTCGATGCCATCTGCGTACGACAACAGTTGGACCGACTTGTAGAAGATAGTGCCTTCCGTGTTTACAGCTGTCCTCCGCATAATCTTCTCCAGAACCAGATTGAAGAAATCGCAAGACAGCGCACCTCCTTGACGAAATCCAGTACAAGTTTCAAACGGCTCAGAAATCCTTGAGCCGAACTGCACGATGTATCGTCTGTGTGTTAGCGTGGTGCTACACAACCGGATCAGTTTTCCCGGGATCCCGAATTCGGCCATCGCATCGAATAGCTCCTTGCGATGAATGGTGTCGTATGCGGCTTTGAAATCGATGAAAAGGGGGTGCGGATTGATCGCTGGCCCTCTCCAGGATTTGTCTTAGTGCTAAGATTTGTTCTACAGTCGATTTGCCGGGCCGGAAGCCGCACTGGAACGTGCCGACTAGTGCGGTGCAAAGCGGCTTTAGACGTTCACATAGTACGCTGGACAGGATCTTGTAGGCAGGCATATACCTCTGTAGCACGAAAATACTGTCGGCAAGAGCTAAGACTGTTCTAATTGATTGAATGCCTTCTTTGTTGATCTTCTAGGCTTCCGACTTGCCGGACTCAATTCAAGATTTCATCGAATCCTGCATACCAAAGCTGCGCAGTCAATGGAGCGAAGTGCGGGGCAATGCAGCGATCGTAATCGGTAAGCTTACAATGAATGTGCCCTTGACTTGCACTGAGTTCCGTTTAATCTCATAGGAATTCTTCACAACTTCCTGGGCGAAAAGAATCAACATACCGAATCGGTGGGCAATAAAATTGCCGTCCTACTCAAGGACGAGACGTGTGCCGTACGTGTTAAAGCCGCCACAGCCCTGGGATATTTCTACGGTGACATCTAAGCAGACGCCTCCCTTTGATGCTTGGTGTGATGTAAAGCCAGCCCGCGGCGAGGGGGATTTCAAAGATTTCGTTTTATATAAATACCATATGTGTATGTTTAGGTATACCCTCGAATTTGTAATCGGTACAGAGATGTGCGTAGAGTGTGGAGTGGACCAAGAGAGAAAGAGCTGTGTTTTGAGAGAGAATGGAATCGCACTTCTGCTTTCGAAAACAATTTTATTATTATGAATATTTCTATTTTATGCAAAACAAGATATTTATGTATACAACGTGATAAATACAAAAAAAAAACAAAACAAACAAAGCTACATGTTGACAAACGGGAAGTACTGAATGCGTCCACTGGACCAGCCGATTGTCAGCACGCTGTCGGAGTTCTTTCGACTTTTGCTCTGGAAACAGATGTACGAGGGGTACTCGGAGCCAATGCCGGAGAGGAAGCACGACGGCGAGATGCTCAGATTGTGCTTCACAATGCAGGTGCCGAATATCGCGATGCACGGTGTGTCTTTGAAGGTTATGGCGAGGAAGCGACCGTTTGGATCCCAAGCGAGCGACTGCGGTTGGCCGCCCACTTCACGACTGCCCACCGTGCACTTGGTCAGGTCAGCAATTGGAAGGGCTTGCTTTGGCAGAGATGATGCTGTGAAGAAAAAAATACTGGATATTTTATTTCCACTTTTGAGGAAAGTCAGGCGAGGGAATGTTGACAGCATTATACGAGATGTTCCTGAGCTCGTGGAGCATCTCACCTGGAGCATGCCATACCTTTCTTTGCTCTAGGCACTCAATCGCTAGGAGAACCTCAACATTTCAGAGTGCTCCCTAGCAATGACCAGCCAAAAAAAAACGGAGTGAAACGTGCTACTCACTCGCAAACAGTTGTTCCTCGAAGAATTGCAGCCGATAGAGTGTGGGCTCCTCGGAGGTGACAAACAACAGGAACGTGCTACACGGCGACCAACAAGCCGACTGAATATATCCGCCAGCGACGGTCCAGCGTTCGGGCACCCATTTCCTGTCGGCCGACCAAACGCGAAAAACATTTCCAACCGTTGCGGAGAAGAGACACGACCCATCTGGGGACCATTTCAAGATGGAGCACGGAGCGCCGACACGTTTCAGGGTTGTTCGATCGGATTTGTCAATGTTCCAGATGACCACGTCGGTGTCTCCAATGCTGGCCGTTGCCAAGAGTGTTCCGTCCGAGTTCCATTGTACCGAAGTGATGGGACTGTGGTTGGGGCTACACGAACACTGATTAGTTTGCAGATGTGAGGGATTTACTTTGAAGAAGCTTACTGCTTGAGGAAGACCGCTTGCGATGATGATCGGGTGATGTGCAGATTGCTGTCCATGGTCCATATGCAGAGACCCTTCTGACAACCAACAGCTAACTCAGCAGCACTGTACGGCCTCCATGCCATTGAGGTGATGCCTTTCTGAAGGGGGTTCTGGAAGAAGATGAATTTACATATAAAGCCGTGTAATGGAGTGATTTAGTCTACCTTGAGCACTGGAACGGCTGCAGGTTCATCGGTGTAGATCCGGATATGGTCATCCGATCCAGCAACGGCGATTTTAAAGCAATTCGGATGCCAGACAATACACCGAATGGAACTTCTTATCCAATCCCTACAAGCGAACGAAACATTTGTAAAGGACGAACAAGCACTGAAGAGGGGGCATCTGCAAACCTGGTTTCGGAAAATTTCGCAATACTCGCAATGCCCTGCTCCTTTAAATGGGGAAAGATCATAATTTTGATTTTCCTAAAGAAATCCAGCGCACGAAACGTGCACTCAGCAGCAGACGATATAATTGGCGACGATGCAGCTGTGGTGGGATCTCGCGCTTCGTTAAGGGCATCCAGGAAACCGCTCTCGAAGAAGGTTCTCGTAATGCGCTTGATCACCCTTTCATTCACCGGAACCATCAGCGTTCGGTACGAATCAACTGGTCGGCAGGTGGACGCATTAAAAAGCTCACAGTTTATATTGATTTCTGGATAGAATTCCAGCTGGAAGGGAAGGGGATTTGTGAACAAGAAAAGATGAGCGGATGCATTGCTGGAACACTTACCACATAGGAGTTGCCTTGGACTTCATATTGTGGCACTGTACAGAGTCGGCCACTTCGTTCACATACGGGCACATTGCCGGGCGAAACTAACGTCGAGAGATCTTTTAACGACGCCATTGTGTGGTTCGGGGGATTTGTTCATCAAATAATTGTTAAAATGTAAAACATGAGCGCACTTAACCAAAGAATGTAGCGTCGGAAATGTTTAACGTTGTCTTTTGAATGCCAGTGCCGGCAAAAGATATGTCAAAACTGTCATTGTGTCGGTAAGGTAGGGTGGTCATTCGAGAATGGCAGCAGTCAGTGCATATTTTTCTTTGTTTTTTGGGTTTTCCTTAACAACTTAATTTTAGTGTCTCGTGTGTAAATAAGGGCTTGGCTTTTATACAATTCGCGTGTGTAAATAGGGGCTTGAATTTATAAAACAAAAGGGTATCGCTTGAAATAGGTTCATAGGAAATTAGTAAGTATCATTAGATAATAATGGACTCGAAATACAACCACAATCCATGTAGAAATGTATATAATGTCGTCCATTTAATAAAAGCCAGTCCCAGTGGCTATTCAATAGACTTCGATGCAATCCCGCCAATTTCAAATTCGACACGAAAGCTTCATCAACCGTCTTCCCACCTGGACACACTCAGCGGAAAGCTCCAGAAAAACCAAACAATAAAATATGTAACAGGTATACTTACCTGATTAAATCGATATTCAATCTCGGCTGCATTTCTCTCCGGTTAATTGAAGCCAAAGCTTTCTCCTACCTCTTTCTGCACATAGTCACTCAAATAGTTCCCCCCCCCGTGAATGTATGTACGCATTCGTCAGATATTCACACAAATGCGCTGCTTTTAGCCAGCTTGCCTTCCACTTGCACTTTGGCCAACAGTTTTCCAGTGAGTCGAGAAGAGAACAGATGTCCAGTGTCCACACGGCCGCAGCTATCAATGAGATTTGTGATTAATTGAAATTTAACAAAAAAACAAAAAAAAAAAAACAAGAAGCAACAGTATAAAAAAAGTGAAAAGCCGTCTGCTTAGTAATGTGAGTTGTTGATAAGACGGATTCCCCGACCTTCGTCGAACACTTGATAACAATACGGTACATGACGTCGCCGTAGAAGAGAACTATTTTTGGACGAGAAAGTAAAACAAAACAAAGGCAGCCCAAGGAAAAAAAGGCAAAACCAAGTAAGTGACTCTTTGGTTCAGCGTTCGGAATCTAAAGAATTTGCACTAGTTCTTTATTTTTATCTGCATCACCGAAACTGTAACCATTGCATCAGCAAAAGAAGCGATTTTATTCATGTGAGTTGAGTTGTTGTTTTTTTTTCTTTTTTTCTGTTTGTTCCCTAGTGAAGAAAAAAAAAATGTGTATATCATTTTAGCATGGCCGAATGCGTCGAAAAGGGCACCATGGTGGATGTGACTGGAGAGTCTAGAATAGAAACTCACTCGAAGATCTTAATGACGGGATTGAATGCATTGCGACTGGCCGATAAATTGTTAGACGTTACACTTCTGGTCGAAGGTGTTCGCATGAAGGTGATTTCCTATTTATTTCTTATTTCTTCTTTTATTACTTCGAAAAAAAAAAAAAAAAAACCTGAGGCGAGCATCGACGTCGTCGTAAGTCGTCTTTAATGTCTGGTGTCAAATTCAATGAAAACCTTTGCTTTCAAAGATCATGGCAACTTGTCTGCGAATGAAAGGGAATTCACATCAATTTTGGCGACACGAAGCGATGGAGTTGGTCTTGTATTTTCCTTTTTCTTCTTCTTTTAAGCCGTCTATTGTTCGGTGGGAGCATGGAATTTGCTCTGATTACATAAAATTTGTTATGCGACAGTAGCGAGTTTCAAAGAAAGTACAAAAAACCTTGTGAAAACTCGCTCGTCTCTGGTTATTCGAATTTTATTACTTGCACCCAGTCGATTGAAAGAAGGGGGACTGCAAGCAGTAGAGTTGATTAGAAAAGCTTTTGCATAGCTTTCAACAAAGGAGCATGTCTCTAACCGCACCTCCTTCGACACGGTTGCAGTTGAAATGTGCGCAGTTTCCTGCACAAATTGTATACAAACCTGTCGCCAATATCGATTTTTTCTTGTACTCGCATTCCCCGCTCCCATTTGACCCATCAAATGTTTGTAATTATTTTTATTTTTTTCGCCTTCAGGCCCATCGGGTTGTACTGGCTGCTTGTAGTGATTACTTTGCGGCCATGTTCACCGACCCCATGAAGGAAGCATCACAGTCGGAAATTCAGCTGAGTGGCGTCACGGCACGCGGAATGCAAATTCTGATCGATTATGCGTACACATCAAAGCTGGACATCGATCGTGATTGCGTGCAGGACATCCTGTCTGCAGCGACATATGTTCAGCTGGACGGCGTCGTTGAGTCGTGTGCATCGTTTCTCGAAGGCCAATTGGACATCGAGAACTGCGTCGATTTGGCCGTCGTGGCGGAGATGTATTCGTTGCGAAGATTACGCAACAAGACGTATCGTTTCATTTGCTCGCGCCTGAGCGAGTTCGCCAAAACGCCAGAGATGAACAATTTGAAGTTCGAACAGCTGGAGTTCATCCTGAGCTGTGACTATCCGGTGGACTGTTCGGAGGCAAAGGTGATCAACATCGTGGCGGAGTACTGTGTGCAGAAGAAAGTCACCCTGGAGGTGGCCAAACGATTGTTCACCCGAATTCGCTTCAATCAAATTAAGCAGATCGACCTTCGTGTTTGGCCACGATTCGATCATGTGGATGTTGCCGTACACTCGCCGTACTATAATGTGATGCGTGCTGTGGGATTTCAGCAGAAGAAGTCGACAAAGAAGAAAGGCGCTTACCAGGATCCAAATGACATCCTCCTCTCGGATGTTCTGACAAACGCTCGCGGCATGGAGCTGGCTGTAGTCAAAATTGGCGGCTTTCTCATGAACGGCCTCCACAATCTGTTGAGCTTTGCCCTACCGAACGAGAGGAAATGGCATCATTTGACGGCGATTCCGCACATTGAGCAGTGCAACTATGGAATTGCCGTTCTGAACAATGATCTCTTCGTGGTCGGAGGCTCGTATGATGTGTGCCTGAAGGAGTACATACACGGCTTCGGCTTCCGGTACAATGCGACGAAGAACAAATGGACCACAATCGCACAGATTCAATCGGACAGATGTCGATTCTCGCTGAATGCTGTTGGCAATCATTTGTACGCGGTCGGCGGGATTGTTGAATCCATTGATGACAGCTACATGATGCCGTCGCACTCGCACGCACGTCGCGTATCGAATTGCGAACGCTATGACGTCAAACATGACATGTGGGAGTTCATTACGCCGCTGATGGAAACTCGAAGTCAACACGCTGGCGTCGGACTGGGACGCTATCTGTACATCTCGGGTGAGTTCGGAACCTTCCAACTGGCCATCGTTATATGCTAACACAATTTGATTTCAGGTGGTATTGAACGTCACAGCTTGGTACTGTCCTCCTTCTGGCGATATGACACCTACCAAGACAGGTGGGAGGAGAAGTGTCCCATGCGTAAGCCCCGAGCTGATCATGTGCTCCTGGCGATCGAGGACAAGATCTACGCGTGCGGCGGATGGTATGAGGACTCAATGTCCGAGATGCGAGTACTTGCCGAATCAATTGATGTGTACGATATCTACACGGACACTTGGCACTTTGAGACCAAGAATCCCGTGCCAACGTTCCACTCTGGCATCACGTCGGTAAAGAACAAGATCTACTTCGTCGGCGGCCTGCTGTCGGATGAAACAACAAACTGCTCGCCCAATGTGCAAACGTACGATATCAGCACAAGGCAATGGGCCCCGCACACTGAGTGGGACTCGGCCAAGCCAACTTGGGAGTGCACGTGCGCCTCCTTCTATGTGCCACGTTGCCGTGAGGGCATTTAAATCTTCGAACTCAAATGAAATTATATTCATTTCTTTTTTTACATACATATACATACATATACTATTGACGGCCTTGTGTGGAGCATAGACGGGCCCAGTCTCAAACATGTGGGGACGCATGTGCCCACCGATTTCGGTGTCAACAAATCTCAGCCCAACTTTGAATTTAGCTGCTTATGGTTTCCTTCGTTTCTCCTCTTTTTCTGTGAATATCAATCTGACGAACAAGTATTTGTGTTATATATCTATAGATATACTAGATGTAATTTGTACGAATTTTTCTTGTTTTCTGAAAACAAACAAATGTATTACCTAGACTGTACGTTAAATGTGTACTAATAAATGTGTACTAATAAATGTGCTAATAAATGTTAGATGCTGATTTGTTTTTGTTTTTTTTTAATTTGATTGCAAGCGTCACCTGGTTTTGTGTACGCTGTACCTCACTGATAAAGTACATTTTCTGCCAAGGCGGAAACCAAGAGTGGTTACACGCATACGGTGGGAGAAACTACAGAATAGTGAGTTGCAGCTAAATTTTGCACGGCACATATCTGAGAGGTTTGAGCGACTTCCAACTGATCCATCGCATGTAGAGGAAGTCATTGCCTCTGCCCGGGATGTTTGCAGAGTGAAGCGGCTTGGAGTGGCAGCTGGTGGTGAGGAAAATGGTTTAAAACACCCGGATTTCAAGAAGCCATCAGTGAGAAGAAGAAGACCTACAGAGACTGGATTCTCTTGGGGGGGCCTCTGCTTCACGTGACCGGTACAGCAGCGAGCAGCTAAAGAGCAGTCTTGGAAGAAGTTCGGCGAGAACCTGGAAAGCGACCATAGATCTGCGAAAAAGGTGTTCTGGCAAACCATTCGCCGACTCAGAGGAAGGAAATTCAACATCATCGAAGGAGTCAAATCCAAAGATGGGGTGTTGTTGAGGCGGACATCTTGGGCAGATGGAGCGAGCACTTTTCGGAGCTGCTCAATCCCGAACAGGGCACTGAGGATGACAGACCCGTAGTCTTGAGTGGGGCGGAGAATAGTCCTACGGTGGAGGAGATCATTTTGGCGATTGAATCGCTAAAAATTGGCAAATCCGTCGGTGTGGATGAAATCCGGTCAGAAATGCTTAAGGCAATGGGTAAAGAGGGAGTTTTATGGCTCTCTCGTGTCATTAGTGGCCTGGGAACGCGGTGAGACACCTGGCGATTGGCAAACTGGGGTGACTGTCCCACTTTTCAAGAAGGGGGAACAAAAGAGATTGCTCCAACTACAGGGGCATATATCTTTTAAGTATCCCCGGGAAAGTCTATGCTAAGGTGTTGGAAGCGCGTTCTAGAGCTATGGTCGAGCCGCGGATGGGGGATGAATAGTGCGGCTTTCGTCCCGGCAGAAGTGCAACCGACCAGCTTTTCACTCTAAGAATGGTACTTGAGAAGGCTTGGGAGTATGCCAAACCCATCTACAGTTGTTTTGTAGATTTGGAAAATACCGAGTCCCTCGAGGTAAACTCTGCAGTGTCCGGCAGGAGTATGAGATTGATGGTCCTCTTCTGAGGGCATCAATCTCATACTCAATCTCATACGCCTGTTCGATGCACTCTGCATGTTAGTGGAGTCCCATTGAAGCAGGTGGAGAAGTTTAAGTATCTCGGGGTCATTTTCACGAGTAATGGAAGGAGTAATGCTGAGCCTTCCGGGAGGATTGGTCAAGCTGGGTCAGTTTTGACACAGCTTGGTAGTTCTGTAATCAGAAAGGCCGAGCTTGGTGTCAAAGCCAAGTTAGCGGTTCTTAACTCAGTATTTGTTGCAACTCTCAGCTATGGTCATGACATTTGGGTAATGACCGAAAGAATAAGATCGCGAGTGCAAGCTGCTGAGATGAGATTTCTTTGTGCTGTTGTGGGAATTACTCGCCGGGAGAGTGGGTGAGAAACACGGCAGTGCGCGAGGAACTCAACATTGAGCAGCTGCTTCTTCGAACGGAAAGGGCTATGCTTCGGTGGTTTGGTCACGTGGCACGAATGTCCATCAGGTAGGCGACCGCTTGGCAGACCCAGGACGAGGTGGTTGGACCAAGTCCAAAAACTCGCCGGGTTACGCTTGGGCATTGCTCCTGATGAATTAGAGTCGATGGCGGAGGATCGAGTTGCATGGAGATCTCTCGTGCGTTGTTTACCCCCGCGACCCCTTTAGTGCATCATGCGGGTCAGATGATGATGCAAGCGGCAACAGGTTTCCTGGCATTTATTCGAACAGCATCCGCAACGTTGCCATGCGGAATTTGCACGGGATTTCGGCAAGGACAGTCAGACATCAGTCTAAAAGTAGGGTTACGCAGACGATGACGTTCACATCGCGTCGCGCTTTGAAGAACAGACTAAACGAGCTGATCTTGAGGGAAATTAGGATGTGTACCAAATACATTTTTGTGTCGAGCGAGAATTTGTGCTTCGCTGGAGAAAACCTCACAATTGAAAGGTACTAATTTGAAGTGGTTAAGACTGGGCACAGAACAGAACCCCACAAGGATATGTACATCAAACAATTTGGCCTTGATGACTGGAAGTAGAATGTGTATTCGTTTGCCCATGGCTTCGAAGAACTTATTGTTGTTGAGGGTAAATTGCACCGCGACCTTTAGATCTATTGTGCCCCCTATTCATGCACCTTTGCTTTCTTAAGAGAGCCCCTCCCTTGCAGCTCTTTTCAGAGTCGTATTGAGGGTTATTTGCTCCTATTGCGCGAAGGTGGAAGAGATTGGGCTTGAGGGTATTCTCTATAAGCCAATTTTCATTAGTAATCCGAGAATGAGAGCTGGTTCTAGTGACTTCAATTCTTCCTCTGATTTCTTTGCCTTTTGTGGGCTAGCGTCGCAGAATCTCATTAGATTCTCAGCAGAATCTGCAGAGAGCTTCTTCTGATGCTTCTAGTTTCCTTAAGTGCTCCCTGAGTTTACTGCGCCCTGCTAGCAAGCCTGTTAGGACGCGGAGGTTGTTTTTGCTCATTCTGATACATGCTTCAAACCTCTTGCGGTTATGTTGACCCAAGAGTTCTTGGCTTCATACCATGAGCGTTGTTCCATGCATCTGCCAGGTTCCTTCTTTCTAGTTCCCCGAACTCTTCCCTGAAGACGTGATCTCCTATAGGGCAGAATGGTTCGGGGCCTATAAAATGTTCCGATGCTCTTTTCCTAGCCAGGGAGTCGGCCATTTCATTGCCTTCTATCCCTGTATGGCCAGGTATCCAAAAGAGTCTTACTCTGTTACTCCTGCTCAGCTTCTTAAGCTTCTGTAGACATTCCCACATGAGCCTGGATTTGATGATATAGGAGTCTACTGGCAAAATAGCGGCACCACTGTCCGACATTATTGCTATGTCACAGTTGGTATAGTCGCTGTCAAGATTGATCTGAGCGCATCTGTCAATGGCTGGTGCATTTGCCTATGGATTTGTAGTCAGCACCTCCATGGCGGCAGTTGGGCACGTTCTCATGGATCATGTAATACAGAGGCATGCCAACCTTTGAACTATGTTAAGAGTCTCTCTTGCTCTGATCAGGTTGGTTCTGACCATACTATTGCACCGTATGGAATTGTTGTTCTAACAATAGGTTTATGATTCCTGGACTGCATTCCCAGCCCGTCAAGCTCCAGCAAATCATTAGATTACGCGTAACATTCCTGGTTAACTCTTCTGTGTGCTTTTTCCAGGTGAGTTTGCTGTCTAGAATTATTCCTAGATCGTTTACTGGAGCCCGTGTTGTGCCTGACAGACCTATTGGCTTTAGTCGTTCCAGTTTTCGTGCATTTGACGATGCCACATAGGGTCTCCTCCATCTTGCCTCTGGCTATGATGACTATGTCATCAGCGTATGTCTGGCATCTGATGCCATGCTTTGCCAGTGTCTCCAGAAGTTCGTCTACAACCAGGCTCCACATTAGAGGAGATACGACTCTCCCTGTGGGCATCCTCTTGTTCTGTTGACTTTTATTATGCCTTCTGATGTACTCAGGAGTTCATAACTCAATTTCGATACTGTGTGGTTCACTTATTGCTTGTCCAGAGCTCGGATAATTGCATCGTGATATTTTTTTTTTCAAGTGCAGCTAACATTTTTTTTTAGGTACTTCTTAAATATCCAGGGTTTGTGTGCACAGCGCAAAGTTGCTGATCGCTCCCAACTTGGCGGGATGCCAACAACGATCGTGATCAATGTCGATTACTGGCTTTGAAGTCGATGAAATGGTGGTGCGTATCGATTTGAAACTCACTGGTCTTCGCCAGGATTTGTCTTAGTGTGAAGATTTGGCCTATAGTCGATTTGCCGGGCCGGAAGCCGCACTGGTACATGCCGACTAGTGCGGTGCAAACGGCTTTAGACGTTCGACAGACAGTACGCTGGACAGGATCTTGTAGGCGACGTTGAGCAGAGATATACCTCTACAGTTGTTGCAAGAGGTAAGATCGCCTTTTTGGTGTATGGAGCATATGGAGCTGCTATTGCAGTCATCGGGCATGCTTTCGTCTTTCCAAATTTTACAGATGATCTGGTGCATGCTCCCCACCAGAACATCGCCACCGGCCTTGATGGTTAGCCATCTAAGCCTGCGGCTTTATTATTCTTCAGCCTTTTAATGGCTGTGTTGACTCCTTCAAAGCCAGGTAGGAGGACTACTTCATCGACTGGAGTTGGGATTTCTTGATTCCCTATTACTCTCTCCTGGTCATTAAGCAGTGGTTGGAAGTGCTGCTTAAACACATCCACTATGCCCTGCGGGTCAGAAACAAGGTTACCCTCACGATTTCGAATAGCCTGGGTGCCTTTCCTAAAGCCTGAAACTAGGCTTTTGTATAAGGCCCCTATTTTTTGTCTATTCCTAGACTCTTCAATGTCCTTGAGCTGGAAGGTTACGAGAGACCTTTTCTTCAGGCGTAGAAGCGTATTCTCCTACCGTTTTCTAGCCCGGTCTCCTCTGCGCTGCTCTAGTTTTCCGTTGCAGCGCTTTTTGGTATGCCTCATCGGTTGCACGTTTCTTCTGCTCACACTCGCCATCATACCACGGTTTTCCTGTCGGGGGTGGTAGGTAGCCTAAGGTGGTTTCCGCTACCTCTTTGATGGCCGAGAGGCAATGCAATCACATCTCGTTGGCGTTGGTGTTCGACCTAGGCATACCGGAGAGTCTCTCGCTTAATTGCTCTTCATAGGCTCCGGCAGTCTCTAATGTCAAGACTCCTCTTTGTTGGCTGGTGCAGCTTTCTGACATTGGACAGTCGAGCTCTGAGGAAATGGTCAGAGTCGACGTTTGCCCCTCTGAACGTTCTCACATTCGGGATATTTGACGCATGTCTTGCGTCAATGAGAACATCGTCGATTTGGTTGGCGGTTCGACCGTCCGGAGATCGCCAGATTACTGTGTGGATTCTTTTGCCAGGGAACCTTGTGCTATTTGTGACCATATTATGTCCTGTTGCAAAATGTACAACTATTACATTTCTTTATTTTACATACTTCAAACGTGGTAATTCCATTTTCCGTCAAATTTAGCCTGGTCGTGGAAGTGTCTCGCGCTGGAACAGACTTCAAATGATACAAAAGCCATGTAGCCTTGTTCACTCAATTTCTATTGCGTGGTTCGTACACAAATAGGAAACATTATATTAAAAGTGACTGCCTTTCCGACTGACTTAGGCGGTTTTATGAAGGCGCCATGAAACAAGGCAACATGTGACACTGCTTTGAGCACTCAAAATCCACACAAGTCATTCAATAAAATGAACGATTCATAGCAGACAGCAGCTTGTTCTTGCCAATAAATGTTAACTGTCACACGCCGAATGACGTCTGCAACCATTTGCCGTTAAAGTGCAATCAAATTGCAAATCAACATATCCACCTGTGCTCGTCGAAGCGTAAAACACAAGGTAAACCATAAAAGTCCTGATGTTCTAATAAATTCCGAATCAAATCAACACTGCAGATGGTTTCACATTGAGTTCAGAGGACATAACACAAAACTTCGTTTATATGACCCTAGGTTTAATCACTTTGTCATACGATTTGTAGATACCAAGTCTACCATCTGTTTTGCTCAACAGAGCGGCCGAGGGCAATATGACATGGTTGCGGTGGCGTATTGAGGTAGACGTAGTCTTTGTACCAGAGATTCGGTCGTCTTCTCCATCAAGAATCAAGAGTCCGAACTAAGCCAGTGCAGTTGACGGAGCTTTGCCGTCTGGATTACATCCACATCTTGTGTCTCCTCCTTCATTCACCTTCCTCACAGACAGGCCAGTATTTTTCTTCCGAGGGCTCCATAAAGAAGGACCGGTGGTGCGACCCGATCCCGATCGCGAATTCGGCCATCGCAGTGAATAGTTGCATGCGATCAATACTCTTATGCGGCTTTAAAATCGATACAAAATGGTGGCTCACTGGTCTTCTTCGAGATTTGGTCTAAAGTGGATTCGTCGGTCCGTCCCGGTATGTGCCGCTTAATGCGATCTAAAACAGCTCTAGACGTTCACACAGTGGTGAGGATATTTTATGCGACGTTGAGTACGGGTGTAGGTTAAGTCAGATTGATGGGGGTAGCCACGTCTCACTTAGGTCCTGTTGGACTCATTCTGATGCCCGTAGAGGGGATTTCTCCTTTTAACACCTTCCTCGCGCGGTTATATTGCTCAGGCATCTTGAAATCCTAACAAACCTGAGAATAGAAGTTAGATCGATTTTTGTTAGATTCTGGAGGTCTTCGAAAAATTGTTCTCCCAGTGTTCTGTACCTCAACTGGCAGAGGCTGGGACAGTGGCAATAGGTAGTGAGGAGTATCTTCTTCATCGCCATAGCTAGACACTTCTTGTCCCACTGAAGGAGTCTGTCGGCTTTTGCACTGCTCAACTTTGGTCCAAAACAGCCGAGTGATCTCGCAGGTGGTTAGAGGGTTCCACCTTTTATTTGATAACACACAAGAGATGGTTTGATTCATTTGATTGCCCGGGATGGGTTCGTCTCGGCCCTTTCATTGTAAGTGCATCGGCTCATCCCGGCAGAATGCTAATGGAGGCTTAGACTTCCTTTCTGTTGGTGGTGGCATATTTCACGAAGAATAAGAATTATCCCTTTCTTCATCTGTTATTCTTCATCTGTTTGATGGCTGTGCAAACTTGTTCAAAGGAAGTTAAAGGAAGTGGCATTCTCGGATTGATCCGAGAAAAGGTTATAAAGACAGCTGTACACAAAGTTTTAAAAGACAAGGGACTCGACTGTCTGTGCATATAAGACTCGATTTATGGGAGAAACTTACTCAAGCTGGCGCTACAGTCCGTCGTGGACCTGGTCCTTAATCAACAAGTTCGGTCTTTACCTAGCTGCCACCAGTTTCGCACGCCTAGTTGGTTGAGGTTCCTTTCCACTTGCGTGGGCCACCTAAGTCGCGATCTTGCTCTACTTCGCCATCCCTCGGGAGTGGATTCGAAGACTTTCGGGGCCGGAGCATTGGTTTCCATTTGTACTACATGCCGTAGCCATCTCAATCGTTGGATCTTCATTCTTCTGGCTAACCGTTAAGTCGATGTCACTGAACAGCTCGTACAGTTCGTTGAATTTCCTTCAGCAAGCACCAAATCCACGCCTATATGCCATATAGCAGGACTGGGACGATTACGGTCTTACGGTCTTAGGGTTATTTTAGTTGTTCGAGGAAGGGCTTTATTTATCAACTGCTTTCATTGCCCAAAGACGCAGCGATTGGCAAGAGTTATTCTTCGTTTGCTTTCAGTGCTGGTATTGTTATCTGATTTGATAGCGGTTCCTAGGTAGACAAGTTTTTGTAACAATATAATATGGGTGGCGCTACAGCTCACAGAGAGCCTGGGCCTAGCTTCTCAGCAACCACTAGTGTTGTGCGTGCTGTTGTTCTATCACGAGTGGAAGGGACCTACAGTTTTATGCCGACTCCGAACGGCAGAAGAACCTTTTTCTAGACAGTTTTACTCTTTGAGCATTGTCAGTGACCAGAAAGAGGTGGGGCCGTGAAAAGTATTTCTTGTCGTACCAGGCGTCGAACCTAGACAGGTATGTCCAAGTGCGTAGGAGTCGACGCATATACCCACAATTCCACGGGCCACCACCACAAGTCATTAACTACCTGTCTACGTTCTGTCCGAGACGTCGTTGTTGTCGGTGTCTTTTCTCGTTGACAGCATACTCGTATATTTGGTCTTGCCCTCATTTACCAGTAAACCCATGTTCGTTTCCGGCTTCCGTCGCAATACGGTGCGTTCTTCCGTTTATGTCAATATCGCCGGCATTTGCAAGTAGTTGGACGGACTGCTGAAAGATTGTGCGCCTGGTGTTAGGGTGTGAGTTGAAGAAGTCGCATGACAGCGCGTCGCCTTGTCTGAATCCTTTTTTGACTCGGTTAGGTCTCTACCGCCATTGATGGAGCAGCGTGCAATCCCCATCATAATCCTACACAAACGGAGCTGTTTGGTAGGGATACAAAAACTAGACATTGCTCTGTATAGCTCGTCCCTGTAGAGGCTGCCATACTCGGTCTTAAAATCGATGAAAAGGGGGTGGGTATCGATCTGTTTCTCCAAATTTTGCCACAGTGTGAATATTTGGTCGATAGTGGGTTTTTCTGGCGTAAAGTCTCACTGGTATGAAGCGACCAGGATGGTGACGAACGGCTTTAGCACGCACGCAATGTTCAGCGGACTTATATAGTTGGCCGAATTCAGAGCGTCTCCCTTTTTGTGGATCAGGCTAACAATGGGGGATGCTTTCGTCCGACGAGTTGGTGCATGCTGGCTACCAAGTCGTAGCCTGCCGCTTTGACAAAACTCGGCCGCTAGACAGTCAATTCCAGCAGTCTTGTTGGATTTAAGCTTAGATATGGTTGTCTTCACTTTATCCAGGTCGGCTGGACGGAATTGTTCTTCTAAGTTGTCTCCTGGACGGAATTGTTGTTCTACGGGTTGAATGGTTCAATCTGGCTGACAGCGGGATTCGGCTCTTCGTTGCCGTGGGAGAAAACTTATTGATTTTTCCCAGCTCTGTCTGGAAGAAGGCACAATGTTATGGTACACTGTTCCTTCAATCCACTAAATCATATCCAACCACATCTGCTTACAATACGAGCATGCCTCTAGCTCATTACTTGCGAGCACTGATCTAAATAAGGCTCATAAATTAACCGCAACCCGAAATGCAAGTGCTATGACTTCCTTCCTGTAAAAATCAATAACTGCATTCGAGAACATTCAGAGAACTGCCAGTGATGACCAACTGCGCAACACTATTCCCAAGCTTTTTGTGTTCCACACCCACCATCACAGTCAATTTCCTGCATAATTCCCAGGAATTACATTTGCCATCGATTACTCTCCCATTGCCGCCCTTAATCGACAGTACTCCGTTCCAATTAGTATCCGCACTCATGAACATACAACGCATTGGTCCCGATTGCAAATTGCACCAAATCCGAGTAAGCTACAGTCTGCTCCTCAAAGTGCATCCGCATCCGTAATGTGTCCAGTTCACTTTGGATGCGAACACTGCATCGACCGCTCGTACAGGGATGTCCTTGTTATCAATTTACGTAACACAATTACTGCGTCTGAAGGTATGCAGGCACGCAAGGAGTGCTTATGCTCTCACTACGCCATTCAGACGTTCCAGCTCGCTTCTAATTGAATTCGTACATAATTCTCTCTGCCAAGGATTGTTTGAGGTATTCGAGGTGAATTAAAAGTTTTAATGAAACGAATAATTTCAGAACTTTTCAAGCATTCTTATCGGTTTCGTTGCAATGTTCCTCGGAGCCGTATAATAGGCTCAGCGGATTCAAGTTCAAAGGGCAAAGTCAATGTCTTGAGAGTAATCCGCTTTTCTTTGTGAAAACAATCTTTCTTCTTTCACCTTCAGGCAGGGCAGGCGCTTGAGTGAACCTGCAAACAAAAGAAGACTTGCAAGTAATCTTTGGTGGTTTACCTTTCTGTTAGCTTTCTGCTTGTGCTGGTGCGATGGAAGGGGATACAACTTAAGGCTGGCATATACTAGAAGTCTTTTTCTAACAACATGACGGAGGGGGTACGAAAGTTTGAAGAGAAAATAACCAACTAAAATCATTCATTGGTTGTACACAATGATCGCGAGACCAGCAGCCATTGTTTGGTGGTCCAAAACACTCCAACTAACGACGGCAAATAAGTTGCAGGAATTACAACGTATTGCTTGCGCACCTGCAACACAACTGCTCTAGAAGCTATAGTCGGGCAAACTTCCTTACCTTACTGTTTCGGAAGGCTTTTCGAAGATGAAATATTGGACCAATGGTGTCCCCGAACAAGACAACAGAAGTCTAGAATAGTCCACAGACGGATCAAAGATGGAATCCGAAGTCGGAGCAGGAGTCTTTGGACCCATCACAAGGATTTCCGTACCAATGAGGTCGAATCCAACAGTGTTTCAAGCGGAAATCCACGTCATCGAGATCTGCGCCAGACAAAACCTCCGCAAAGGCATTAAGGGCGCTAATATATTGATATTCTCAGACAGTCAAGCAGCACTAACGCCACTCTCTTCTAACCTTTTGGACTCCAAACCAGTCAAATGTTTCTACGACGCTCTACAATTCCTTGACAGGCACAATAAAGTGAAACTCGGCTGGGTCCCTGGATCCGCAGATGAGCTCGCGAGGACTGGCTCGGAATCTGCATTCCGTACTGTAATGTCAATTGGACAGCAGTCACAACTCTGATTAAGGAATGGGAAAACAAACTTCGCTCAGACCAGTGGGCACATGGTCATGGTCTTAGGCAATCCAAACATTTAATCAGGCCTTATTGATATAAGGAACTACTCAATCTTAACAAAGAAAACTTAAGATATATTGGGGAATAGTCCAACGGTGGAGGATGTCATTTTGTCGAATCGGTAAACGTTGGCAAATCTTCTACGTTCAATGTTTGCTATCGATCGCGTTGACAACATTTGAATTCGAGCATGGGCTGTACAGCGACACGAGTCTCAACGTCAACGCCTGGAATGGCTCGATGGATGGATCAGCTCAAAGTGACACCATAGTGGTAGTACAATGGACAGTTAGCTCAAAGTGCATTCCACCAGTCAGCTAGGATCCTTACGTTGGATGTCAATCCTCGCAATGTGGATCATTGTTCTGCCGCTGAAAGGAACTGCACTTCAAATCACGATCCCAATGCCACACGAATCAGTTCATCATTCGAATTCGAACACCCAATTGAAACCATTCCACGACTCATAAATGTTAGCATTTGCAATTAATGCACACTCAGACAGCAGACAAGACCTCCATACACATAAACCGCTTGTTGTGCCTTGACATTAAGTGCTTCTTCAACTGCCGCCGCAACAAAAAAAAAAACTGTATCCTCAATGGCAGTCTTAAGAGCGCCTTAACACTCATTAAACGATAAAAACAGCCCCTCCCACGGCACAGTACACAATTCTCAGTGTCAAGTGAACGCCACTACATGTGCGCCAAGAACACACCACGTCCGAGGGAGTTTGAAATTGAATGTACGATTTGATCCAATGATTTATGACAATACGGCCTTGAGACACCATTAACGCTGGCCAGTCTATATTCCTTTTTGCGACAGAGACGGTGCAGGAATTTGATCCTTGTTCATTGCAGTCGGTGTACAAACAGTACAAACAGGCAAATTAATCGCCTGTTGTTGTTATTGCTGTTCTAACAGGAATATAAATAAATGACGGGAGGAGGTGTACAGAAGTCGTAGGTAGCCTAGTTGGGCCGCTGTGGCAGTTAGAAGTTGAGCTAGGAAAAGGCTAAAAAATCCTTACTATACACTGTGGATTTTTTTAGGTGAAAAATTCGATGTCGTCGGATGCTCTCCAAATGTATCTGATTCGATTAATAGACACTAGAGCACATACCCACAGGTGTAGAGAAGTCGTAGGTAGCCTAGTTAGGCCGCTGTGGCAGTTAGAAGTTGAGCTAGGAAAAGGCTAAAAAATCCTTACTATACACTGTGGATTTTTTTAGGTGAAAAATTCGATGTCGTCGGATGCTCTCCAAATGTATCTGATTCGATTAATAGACACTAGAGCACATACCCACAGGTGTAGAGAAGTCGTAGGTAGCCTAGTTAGGCCGCTGTGGCAGTTAGAAGTTGAGCTAGGAAAAGGCTAAAAAATCCTTACTATGCACTGTGGATTTTTTTAGGTGAAAAATTCGATGTCGTCGGATGCTCTCCAAATGTATCTGATTCGATTAATAGACACTAGAGCACATACCCACAGTCGTACAGAAGTCGTAGGTAGCCTAGTTGGGCCGCTGTGGCAGTTAGAAGTTGAGCTAGGAAAAGGCTAAAAAATCTTTACTATACACTGTGGATTTTTTTAGGTGAAAATTTCGATGTCGTCGGATGCTCTCCAAATGTATCTGATTCGATTAATAGACACTAGAGCACATACCCAAAGGTGTACGGAAGTCGTAGGTAGCCTAGTTGGGCCGCTGTGGCAGTTAGAAGTTGAGCTAGGAAAAGGCTAAAAAATCCTTACTATGTGGATTTTTTTAGGTGAAAATTTCGATGTCGTCGGATGCTCTCCAAATGCATCTGATTCGATTAATATACACTAGAGCACATACCCACAGGTGTACACAAGTCGTAGGTAGCCTAGTTGGGCCGCTGTGGCAGTTAGAAGTTGAGCTAGGAAAAGGCTAAAAAATCCTTACTATACACTGTGGCTTTTTTTAGGTGAAAAATTCGATGGCGTCGGATGCTCTCCAAATGTATCTGATTCGTATAATAGACACTAGAGCACATACCCACAGGTGTACAGAAGTCGTAGGTAGCCTAGTTGGGCCGCTGTGGCAGTTGGAAGATGAGCCATGAAAGGCTCCAAAATCCTTACTATACACTGTACATTTTGTTGGGTGAAAAATTCGATGTCGTCGGATCCACTCCAGTCTTTGGATTTTGTGGATTTCGTTAATACACATCTCAACACATAACCACAGGTGTACACAGGTCGTAGGTACGCCTAGTTGGGCCGCTGTGGCAGTTGGAAGATGAGCCATGAAAGGCTCCAAAATCCTTACTATACACTGTACATTTTTTTAGGCGAAAAATTCGATGTCGTCGGTTCCAGTCCAGTCTTTGGATTTTGTGGATTTCGTTAATACACATCTCAACACATAACCACAGGTGTACACAGGTCGTAGGTACGCCTAGTTGGGCCGCTGTGGCAGTTGGAAGATGAGCCATGAAAGGCTCCAAAATCCTTACTATACACTGTAAATTTTTTTAGGCGAAAAATTCGATGTCGTCGGATCCACTCCAGTCTTTGGATTTCGTTCATACACATCTCAACACATAACCACAGGTGCACACAGGTCGTAGGTACGCCTAGTTGGGCCGCTGTGGCAGTTGGAAGATGAGCCATGAAAGGCTCAAAAATCCTTACTGTAAATTTTTTTAGGTGAAAAATTCGATGTCATCGGATCCCCTCCAGTCTTTGGATTTTGTGGATTTCGTTAATACACATCTCAACACATAACCACAGGTGTACACAGGTCGTAGCTACGCTTAGTTGGGCCGCTGTGGCAGTTGGAAGATGAGCCATGGAAGGCTCCAAAATCCTTACTATACACTGTACATTTTTTTAGGCGAAAAATTCGATGTCGTCGGTTCCAGTCCAGTCTTTGGATTTCGTTCATACACATCTCAACACATAACCACAGGTGCACACAGTTCGTAGGTACGCCTAGTTGGGCCGCTGTGGCAGTTGGAAGATGAGCCATGAAAGGATCCAAAATCCTTACTATACACTGTACATTTTTTTAGGTGAAAAATTCGATGTCGTCGGATCCACTCCAGTCTTTGGATTTCGTTCATACACATCTCAACACATAACCACAGGTGCACACAGTTCGTAGGTACGCCTAGTTGGGCCGCTGTGGCAGTTGGAAGATGAGCCATGAAAGGCTCCAAAATCCTTACTGTAAATTTTTTTAGGTGAAAAATTCGATGTCGTCGGATCCACTCCAGTCTTTGGATTTTGTGGATTTCGTTAATACACATCTCAACACATAACCACAGGTGTACACAGGTCGTAGGTACGCCTAGTTGGGCCGCTGTGGCAGTTGGAAGATGAGCCATGAAAGGCTCCAAAATCCTTACTATACACTGTACATTTTTTTAGGTGAAAAATTCGATGTCGTCGGATCCACTCCAGTCTTTGGATTTCGTTCATACACATCTCAACACATAACCACAATTGCACACAGGTCGTAGGTACGCCTAGTTGGGCCGCTGTGGCAGTTGGAAGATGAGCCATGAAAGGCTCCAAAATCCTTACTGTAAATTTTTTTAGGTGAAAAATTCGATGTCGTCGGATCCACTCCAGTCTTTGGATTTCGTTCATACACATCTCAACACATAACTACAGGTGCACACAGGTCGTAGGTACGCCTAGTTGGGCCGCTGTGGCAGTTGGAAAATGAGCCATGAAAGGCTCCAAAATCCTTACTATACACTCTACATTTTTTTGGGTGAAAAATTCGATGTCGTCGGATCCACTTCAGTCTTTGGATTTTGTGGATTTCGTTAATACACATCCAACACATAACCACAGGTGTACACAGGTCGTAGGTACGCCTAGTTGGGCCGCTGTGGCAGTTGGAAGATGAGCCATGAAAGGCTCCAAAATCCTTACTTACACTGTACATTTTTTTAGGCGAAAAATTCGATGTCGTCGGATCCACTCCAGTCTTTGGATTTTGTGGATTTCGTTAATACACATCTCAACACATAACCACAGGTGTACACAGGTCGTAGGTACGCCTAGTTGGGCCGCTGTGGCAGTTGGAAGATGAGCCATGAAAGGCTCCAAAATCCTTACTTACACTGTACATTTTTTTAGGCGAAAAATTCGATGTCGTCGGATCCACTCCAGTCTTTGGATTTTGTGGATTTCGTTAATACATATCTCAACACATAACCACAGGTGTACACAGGTTGTAGGTACGCCTAGTTGGGCCGCTGTGGCATTTGGAAGATGAGCCATGAAAGGCTCCAAAATCCTTACTTACACTGTACATTTTTTTAGGTGAAAAATTCGATGTCGTCGGATCCACTCCAGTCTTTGGATTTCGTTCATACACATCTCAACACATAACCACAGGTGCACACAGGTCGTAGGTACGCCTAGTTGGGCCGCTGTGGCAGTTGGAAGATGAGCCATGAAAGGCTCCAAAATCCTTACTGTAAATTTTTTTAGGTGAAAAATTCGATGTCGTCGGATCCACTCCAGTCTTTGGATTTTGTGGATTTCGTTAATACACATCTCAACACATAACCACAGGTGTACACAGGTCGTAGGTACGCCTAGTTGGGCCGCTGTGGCAGTTGGAAGATGAGTCATGAAAGGCTCCAAAATCCTTACTATACACTGTACATTTTTTTAGGTGAAAAATTCGATGTCGTCGGATCCACTCCAGTCTTTGGATTTCGTTCATACACATCTCAACACATAACCACAGGTGCACACAGGTCGTAGGTACGCCTAGTTGGGCCGCTGTGGCAGTTGGAAGATGAGCCATGAAAGGCTCCAAAATCCTTACTATACACTGTAAATGTTTTTAGGTGAAAAATTCGATGTCGTCGGATCCACTCCAGTCTTTGGATTTCGTTAATACACATCTCAACACATATCCACAGGTGTACACAGGTCGTAGGTACGCCTAGTTGGGCCGCTGTGGCAGTTGGAAGATGAGCCATGAAAGGTTCCAAAATCCTTACTATACACTGTACGTTTTTTTAGGTGAAAAATTCGATGTCGTCGGATCCACTCCAGTCTTTGGATTTCGTTAATACACATCTCAACACATATCCACAGGTGTACACAGGTCGTAGGTACGCCTAGTTGGGCCGCTGTGGCAGTTGGAAGATGAGCCATGAAAGGCTGCAAAATCCTTACTATACACTGTACATTTTTTTAGGTGAAAAATTCGATGTCGTCGGATCCACTCCAGTCTTTGGATTTTGTGGATTTCGTTAATACACATCTCAACACATATCCACAGGTGTACACAGGTCGTAGGTACGCCTAGTTGGGCCGCTGTGGCAGTTGGAAGATGAGCCATGAAAGGCTCCAAAATCCTTACTATACACTGTACATTTTTTTAGGTGAAAAATTCGATGTCGTCGGATCCACTCCAGTCTTTGGATTTAGTTCATACACATCTCAACACATAACTACAGGTGCACACAGGTCGTAGGTACGCCTAGTTGGGCCGCTGTGGCAGTTGGAAGATGAGCCATGAAAGGCTCCAAAATCCTTACTATACACTGCACATTTTTTTGGGTGAAAAATTCGATATCGTCGGATCCACTCCAGTCTTTGGATTTTGTGGATTTCGTTAATACACATCTCAACACATAACCACAGGTGTACACAGGTCGTAGGTACGCCTAGTTGGGCCGCTGTGGCAGTTGGAAGATGAGCCATGAAAGGCTCCAAAATCCTTACTATACACTGTACATTTTTTTAGGTGAAAAATTCGATGTCGTCGGATCCACTCCAGTCTTTGGATTTAGTTCATACACATCTCAACACATAACTACAGGTGCACACAGGTCGTAGGTACGCCTAGTTGGGCCGCTGTGGCAGTTGGAAGATGAGCCATGAAAGGCTCCAAAATCCTTACTATACACTGCACATTTTTTTGGGTGAAAAATTCGATGTCGTCGGATCCACTCCAGTCTTTGGATTTTGTGGATTTCGTTAATACACATCTCAACACATAACCACAGGTGTACACAGGTCGTAGGTACGCCTAGTTGGGCCGCTGTGGCAGTTGGAAGATGAGCCATGAAAGGCTCCAAAATCCTTACTATACACTGTACATTTTTTTAGGTGAAAAATTCGATGTCGTCGGATCCACTCCAGTCTTTGGATTTCGTTCATACACATCTCAACACATAACTACAGGTGCACACAGGTCGTAGGTACGCCTAGTTGGGCCGCTGTGGCAGTTGGAAGATGAGCCATGAAAGGCTGCAAAATCCTTACTATACACTGTACATTTTTTTAGGTGAAAAATTCGATGTCGTCGGATCCACTCCAGTCTTTGGATTTTGTGGATTTCGTTAATACACATCTCAACACATAACCACAGGTGTACACAGGTCGTAGGTACGCCTAGTTGGGCCGCTGTGGCAGTTGGAAAATGATCCATGAAAGGCTCCAAAATCCTTACTATACACTGTACATTTTTTTAGGTGAAAAATTCGATGTCGTCGGATCCACTCCAGTCTTTGGATTTTGTGGATTTCGTTAATACACATCTCAACACATAACCACAGGTGTACACAGGTCGTAGGTACGCCTAGTTGGGCCGCTGTGGCAGTTGGAAAATGATCCATGAAAGGCTCCAAAATCCTTACTATACACTGTAAATTTTTTTAGGTGAAAAATTCGATGTCGTCGGATCCACTCCAGTCTTTGGATTTCGTTAATACACATCTCAACACATATCCACAGGTGTACACAGGTCGTAGGTACGCCTAGTTGGGCCGCTGTGGCAGTTGGAAGATGAGCCATGAAAGGTTCCAAAATCCTTACTATACACTGTACGTTTTTTTAGGTGAAAAATTCGATGTCGTCGGATCCACTCCAGTCTTTGGATTTCGTTAATACACATCTCAACACATATCCACAGGTGTACACAGGTCGTAGGTACGCCTAGTTGGGCCGCTGTGGCAGTTGGAAGATGAGCCATGAAAGGTTCCAAAATCCTTACTATACACTGTACGTTTTTTTAGGTGAAAAATTCGATGTCGTCGGATCCACTCCAGTCTTTGGATTTCGTTAATACACATCTCAACACATATCCACAGGTGTACACAGGTCGTAGGTACGCCTAGTTGGGCCGCTGTGGCAGTTGGAAGATGAGCCATGAAAGGTTCCAAAATCCTTACTATACACTGTACGTTTTTTTAGGTGAAAAATTCGATGTCGTCGGATCCACTCCAGTCTTTGGATTTCGTTAATACACATCTCAACACATATCCACAGGTGTACACAGGTCGTAGGTACGCCTAGTTGGGCCGCTGTGGCAGTTGGAAGATGAGCCATGAAAGGCTCCAAAATCCTTACCGTAAATTTTTTTAGGTGAAAAATTCGATGTCGTCGGATCCACTCCAGTCTTTGGATTTTGTGGATTTCGTTAACACACATCTCATCACATATCCACAGGTGTACACAGGTCGTAGGTACGCCTAGTTGGGCCGCTGTGGCAGTTGGAAGATGAGCCATGAAAGGCTGCAAAATCCTTACTATACACTGTAGATTTTTTTAGGTGAAAAATTCGATGTCGTCGGATCCACTCCAGTCTTTGGATTTAGTTCATACACATCTCAACACATAACTACAGGTGCACACAGGTCGTAGGTACGCCTAGTTGGGCCGCTGTGGCAGTTGGAAGATGAGCCATGAAAGGCTCCAAAATCCTTACTATTCACTGTACATTTTTTTAGGTGAAAAATTCGATGTCGTCGGATCCACTCCAGTCTTTGGATTTTGTGGATTTCCTTAATACACATCTCAACACATAACCACAGGTGTACACAGGTCGTAGGTACGTCTAGTTGGGCCGCTGTGGCAGTTGGAAAATGAGCCATGAAAGGCTCCAAAATCCTTACTATACACTGGTCATTTTGTTGGGTGAAAAATTCGATGTCGTCGGATCCACTCCAGTCTTTGGATTTTGTGGATTTCGTTAATACACATCTCAACACATAACCACAGGTGTACACAGGTCGTAGGTACGCCTAGTTGGGCCGCTGTGGCAGTTGGAAGATGAGCCATGAAAGGCTCCAAAATCCTTACTATACACTGTACATTTTTTTAGGTGAAAAATTCGATGTCGTCGGATCCACTCCAGTCTTTGGATTTTGTGGATTTCGTTAATACACATCTCAACACATAACTACAGGTGCACACAGGTCGTAGGTACGCATAGTTGGGCCGCTGTGGCAGTTGGAAGATGAGCCATGAAAGGCTGCAAAATCCTTACTATACACTGTACATTTTTTTAGGTGAAAAATTCGATGTCGTCGGATCCACTCCAGTCTTTGGATTTCGTTCATACACAGCTCAACACATAACCACAGGTGTACACAGGTCGTAGGTACGCCTAGTTGGGCCGCTGTGGCAGTTGGAAGATGAGCCATGAAAGGCTCCAAAATCCTTACTATACACTGTACATTTTTTTAGGTGAAAAATTCGATGTCGTCGGATCCACTCCAGTCTTTGGATTTTGTGGATTTCGTTAATACAAATCTCAACACATAACCACAGGTGTACACAGGTCGTAGGTACGCCTAGTTGGGCCGCTGTGGCAGTTGGAAGATGAGCCATGAAAGGCTCCAAAATCCTTACTGTAAATTTTTTTAGGTGAAAAATTCGATGTCGTCGGATCCACTCCAGTCTTTGGATTTTGTGGATTTCGTTAACACACATCTCATCACATATCCACAGGTGTACACAGGTCGTAGGTACGCCTAGTTGGGCCGCTGTGGCAGTTGGAAGATGAGCCATGAAAGGCTGCAAAATCCTTACTATACACTGTAGATTTTTTTAGGTGAAAAATTCGATGTCGTCGGATCCACTCCAGTCTTTGGATTTAGTTCATACACATCTCAACACATAACTACAGGTGCACACAGGTCGTAGGTACGCCTAGTTGGGCCGCTGTGGCAGTTGGAAGATGAGCCATGAAAGGCTCCAAAATCCTTACTATTCACTGTACATTTTTTTAGGTGAAAAATTCGATGTCGTCGGATCCACTCCAGTCTTTGGATTTTGTGGATTTCCTTAATACACATCTCAACACATAACCACAGGTGTACACAGGTCGTAGGTACGTCTAGTTGGGCCGCTGTGGCAGTTGGAAAATGAGCCATGAAAGGCTCCAAAATCCTTACTATACACTGGTCATTTTGTTGGGTGAAAAATTCGATGTCGTCGGATCCACTCCAGTCTTTGGATTTTGTGGATTTCGTTAATACAAATCTCAACACATAACCACAGGTGTACACAGGTCGTAGGTACGCCTAGTTGGGCCGCTGTGGCAGTTGGAAGATGAGCCATGAAAGGCTCCAAAATCCTTACTATACACTGGTCATTTTGTTGGGTGAAAAATTCGATGTCGTCGGATCCACTCCAGTCTTTGGATTTTGTGGATTTCCTTAATACAAATCTCAACACATAACCACAGGTGTACACAGGTCGTAGGTACGCCTAGTTGGGCCGCTGTGGCAGTTGGAAGATGAGCCATGAAAGGCTCCAAAATCCTTACTATACACTGGTCATTTTGTTGGGTGAAAAATTCGATGTCGTCGGATCCACTCCAGTCTTTGGATTTTGTGGATTTCGTTAATACAAATCTCAACACATAACCACAGGTGTACACAGGTCGTAGGTACGCCTAGTTGGGCCGCTGTGGCAGTTGGAAAATGAGCCATGAAAGGCTCCAAAATCCTTACTATACACTGGTCATTTTGTTGGGTGAAAAATTCGATGTCGTCGGATCCACTCCAGTCTTTGGATTTTGTGGATTTCGTTAATACAAATCTCAACACATAACCACAGGTGTACACAGGTCGTAGGTACGCCTAGTTGGGCCGCTGTGGCAGTTGGAAGATGAGCCATGAAAGGCTCCAAAATCCTTACTGTAAATTTTTTTAGGTGAAAAATTCGATGTCGTCGGATCCACTCCAGTCTTTGGATTTTGTGGATTTCGTTAACACACATCTCATCACATATCACTGGTCATTTTGTTGGGTGAAAAATTCGATGTCGTCGGATCCACTCCAGTCTTTGGATTTTGTGCATTTCCTTAATACACATCTCAACACATAACCACAGGTGTACACAGGTCGTAGGTACGTCTAGTTGGGCCGCTGTGGCAGTTGGAAAATGAGCCATGAAAGGCTCCAAAATCCTTACTATACACTGGTCATTTTGTTGGGTGAAAAATTCGATGTCGTCGGATCCACTCCAGTCTTTGGATTTTGTGGATTTCGTTAATACAAATCTCAACACATAACCACAGGTGTACACAGGTCGTAGGTACGCCTAGTTGGGCCGCTGTGGCAGTTGGAAAATGAGCCATGAAAGGCTCCAAAATCCTTACTATACACTGGTCATTTTGTTGGGTGAAAAATTCGATGTCGTCGGATCCACTCCAGTCTTTGGATTTTGTGGATTTCCTTAATACACATCTCAACACATAACCACAGGTGTACACAGGTCGTAGGTACGCCTAGTTGGGCCGCTGTGGCAGTTGGAAGATGAGCCATGAAAGGCTCCAAAATCCTTACTGTAAATTTTTTTAGGTGAAAAATTCGATGTCGTCGGATCCACTCCAGTCTTTGGATTTTGTGGATTTCGTTAACACACATCTCATCACATATCCACAGGTGTACACAGGTCGTAGGTACGCCTAGTTGGGCCGCTGTGGCAGTTGGAAGATGAGCCATGAAAGGCTGCAAAATCCTTACTATACACTGTAGATTTTTTTAGGTGAAAAAATCGATGTCGTCGGATCCACTCCAGTCTTTGGATTTAGTTCATACACATCTCAACACATAACTACAGGTGCACACAGGTCGTAGGTACGCCTAGTTGGGCCGCTGTGGCAGTTGGAAGATGAGCCATGAAAGGCTCCAAAATCCTTACTATTCACTGTACATTTTTTTAGGTGAAAAATTCGATGTCGTCGGATCCACTCCAGTCTTTGGATTTTGTGGATTTCGTTAATACACATCTCAACACATAACCACAGGTGTACACAGGTCGTAGGTACGACTAGTTGGGCCGCTGTGGCAGTTGGAAAATGAGCCATGAAAGGCTCCAAAATCCTTACTATACACTGGTCATTTTGTTGGGTGAAAAATTCGATGTCGTCGGATCCACTCCAGTCTTTGGATTTTGTGGATTTCGTTAATACACATCTCAACACATAACCACAGGTGTACACAGGTCGTAGGTACGCCTAGTTGGGCCGCTGTGGCAGTTGGAAGATGAGCCATGAAAGGCTCCAAAATCCTTACTATACACTGTACATTTTTTTAGGCGAAAAATTCGATGTCGTCGGATCCACTCCAGTCTTTGGATTTTGTGGATTTCGTTAATACACATCTCAACACATAACCACAGGTGTACACAGGTCGTAGGTACGCCTAGTTGGGCCGCTCTGGCAGTTGGAAGATGAGCCATGAAAGGCTCCAAAATCCTTACTATACACTGTACATTTTTTTAGGTGAAAAATTCGATGTCGTCGGATCCACTCCAGTCTTTGGATTTCGTTCATACACATCTCAACACATAACCACAGGTGCACACAGGTCGTAGGTACGCCTAGTTGGGCCGCTGTGGCAGTTGGAAGATGAGCCATGAAAGGCTGCAAAATCCTTACTATACACTGTAGATTTTTTTAGGTGAAAAATTCGATGTCGTCGGATCCACTCCAGTCTTTGGATTTCGTTAATACACATCTCAACACATAATCACAGGTGAGCACAGGTCGTAGGTACGCCTAGTTGGGCCGCTGTGGCAGTTGGAAGATGAGCCATGAAAGGCTGCAAAATCCTTACTATACACTGTACATTTTTTTAGGTGAAAAATTCGATGTCGTCGGATCCACTCCAGTCTTTGGATTTTGTGGATTTCGTTAATACACATCTCAACACATAACCACAGGTGTACACAGGTCGTAGGTACGCCTAGTTGGGCCGCTGTGGCAGTTGGAAGATGAGCCATGAAAGGCTCCAAAATCCTTACTATACACTGTACATTTTTTTAGGCGAAAAATTCGATGTCGTCGGATCCACTCCAGTCTTTGGATTTCGTTCATACACATCTCAACACATAACCACAGGTGCACACAGGTCGTAGGTACGCCTACTTGGGCCGCTGTGGCAGTTGGAAGATGAGCCATGAAAGGCTCCAAAAGCCTTACTATACACTGTACATTTTTTTAGGCGAAAAATTCGATGTCGTCGGATCCACTCCAGTCTTTGGATTTCGTTCATACACATCTCAACACATAACCACAGGTGCACACAGGTCGTAGGTACGCCTAGTTGGGCCGCTGTGGCAGTTGGAAGATGAGCCATGAAAGGCTCCAAAATCCTTACTATACACTGTACATTTTTTTGGGTGAAAAATTCGATGTCGTCGGATCCACTCCAGTCTTTGGATTTTGTGGATTTCGTTAATACACATCTCAACACATATCCACAGGTGTACACAGGTCGTAGGTACGCCTAGTTGGGCCGCTGTGGCAGTTGGAAGATGAGCCATGAAAACCTCCAAAATCCTTACTATACACTGTACATTTTTTTAAGTGAAAAATTCGATGTCGTCGGATCCACTCCAGTCTTTGGATTTCGTTCATACACATCTCAACACCTAACCACAGGTGCACACAGGTCGTAGGTACGCCTAGTTGGGCCGCTGTGGCAGTTGGAAGATGAGCCATGAAAGGCTCCAAAATCCTTACTATACACTGTACATTTTTTTAGGCGAAAAATTCGATGTCGTCGGATCCACTCCAGTCTTTGGATTTCGTTCATACACATCTCAACACATAACTACAGGTGCACACAGGTCGTAGGTACGCCTAGTTGGGCCGCTGTGGCAGTTGGAAGATGAGCCATGAAAGGCTCCAAAATCCTTACTATACACTGTACATATTTTTAGGCGAAAAATTCGATGTCGTCGGATCCACTCCAGTCTTTGGATTTCGTTCATACACATCTCAACACCTAACCACAGGTGCACACAGGTCGTAGGTACGCCTAGTTGGGCCGCTGTGGCAGTTGGAAGATGAGCCATGAAAGGCTCCAAAATCCTTACTATACACTGTACATTTTTTTAAGTGAAAAATTCGATGTCGTCGGATCCACTCCAGTCTTTGGATTTCGTTCATACACATCTCAACACCTAACCACAGGTGCACACAGGTCGTAGGTACGCCTAGTTGGGCCGCTGTGGCAGTTGGAAGAAGAGCCATGAAAGGCTCCAAAATCCTTACTATACACTGTACATTTTTTTAGGTGAAAAATTCGATGTCGTCGGATCCACTCCAGTCTTTGGATTTCGTTCATACACATCTCAACACATAACTACAGGTGCACACAGGTCGTAGGTACGCCTAGTTGGGCCGCTGTGGCAGTTGGAAGATGAGCCATGAAAGGCTCCAAAATCCTTACTATACACTGTACATTGTTTTAAGTGAAAAATTCGATGTCGTCGGATCCACTCCAGTCTTTGGATTTCGTTCATACACATCTCAACACATAACCACAGGTGTACACAGGTCGTAGGTACGCCTAGTTGGGCCGCTGTGGCAGTTGGAAGATGAGCCATGAAAGGCTCCAAAATCCTTACTATACACTGTACATTTTTTTAGGTGAAAAATTCGATGTCGTCGGATCCACTCCAGTCTTTGGATTTCGTTAAAACACATCTCAACACATATCCACAGGTGTACACAGGTCGTAGGTACGCCTAGTTGGGCCGCTGTGGCAGTTGGAAGATGAGCCATGAAAGGCTCCAAGATCCTTACTATACACTGTACATTTTTTTAGGTGAAAAATTCGATGTCGTCGGATCCACTCCAGTCTTTGGATTTCGTTCATACACATCTCAACACATAACCACAGGTGCACACAGGTCGTAGGTACGCCTAGTTGGGCCGCTGTGGCAGTTGGAAGATGAGCCATGAAAGGCTCCAAAATCCTTACTATAGACTGTACATTTTTTTAGGTGAAAAATTCGATGTCGTCGGATCCACTCCAGTCTTTGGATTTCGTTCATACACATCTCAACACATAACCACAGGAGCACACAGGTCGTAGGTACGCCTAGTTGGGCCGCTGTGGCAGTTGGAAGATGAGCCATGAAAGGCTCCAAAATCCTTACTATACACTGTACATTTTTTTAGGTGAAAAATTCGATGTCGTCGGATCCACTCCAGTCTTTGGATTTCGTTCATACACATCTCAACACATAACCACAGGTGCACACAGGTCGTAGGTACGCCTAGTTGGGCCGCTGTGGCAGTTGGAAGATGAGCCATGAAAGGCTCCAAAATCCTTACTAACACTGTACATTTTTTTAGGTGAAAAATTCGATGTCGTCGGATCCACTCCAGTCTTTGGATTTCATTAATACACATCTCAACACATAACCACAGGTTCACACAGGTCGTACGTACGCCTAGTTGGGCCGCTGTGGCAGTTGGAAGATGAGCCATGAAAGGCTCCAAAATCCTTACTATACACTGTACATTTTTTTAGGTGAAAAATTCGATGTCGTCGGATCCACTCCAGTCTTTGGATTTCGTTCATACACATCTCAACACATAACCACAGGTGCACACAGGTCGTAGGTACGCCTAGTTGGGCCGCTGTGGCAGTTGGAAGATGAGCCATGAAAGGCTCCAAAATCCTTACTAACACTGTACATTTTTTTAGGTGAAAAATTCGATGTCGTCGGATCCACTCCAGTCTTTGGATTTCATTAATACACATCTCAACACATAACCACAGGTTCACACAGGTCGTAGGTACGCCTAGTTGGGCCGCTGTGGCAGTTGGAAGATGAGCCATGAAAGGCTCCAAAATCCTTACTAACACTGTACATTTTTTTAGGTGAAAAATTCGATGTCGTCGGATCCACTCCAGTCTTTGGATTTCATTAATACACATCTCAACACATAACCACAGGTTCACACAGGTCGTACGTACGCCTAGTTGGGCCGCTGTGGCAGTTGGAAGATGAGCCATGAAAGGCTTCAAAAGCCTTACTATACTGTACACTGTACATTTTTTTTAGGTGAAAAATTCGATGTCGTCGGATCCACTCCAGTCTTTGGATTTCGTTCATACACATCTCAACACATAACCACAGGTGCACACAGGTCGTAGGTACGCCTAGTTGGGCCGCTGTGGCAGTTGGAAGATGAGCCATGAAAGGCTCCAAAATCCTTACTAACACTGTACATTTTTTTAGGTGAAAAATTCGATGTCGTCGGATCCACTCCAGTCTTTGGATTTCATTAATACACATCTCAACACATAACCACAGGTTCACACAGGTCGTACGTACGCCTAGTTGGGCCGCTGTGGCAGTTGGAAGATGAGCCATGAAAGGCTTCAAAAGCCTTACTATACTGTACACTGTACATTTTTTTTAGGTGAAAAATTCGATGTCGTCGGATCCACTCCAGTCTTTGGATTTCGTTCATACACATCTCAACACCTAACCACAGGTGCACACAGGTCGTAGGTACGCCTAGTTGGGCCGCTGTGGCAGTTGGAAGAAGAGCCATGAAAGGCTCCAAAATCCTTACTATACACTGTACATTTTTTTAGGTGAAAAATTCGATGTCGTCGGATCCACTCCAGTCTTTGGATTTCGTTCATACACATCTCAACACATAACTACAGGTGCACACAGGTCGTAGGTACGCCTAGTTGGGCCGCTGTGGCAGTTGGAAGATGAGCCATGAAAGGCTCCAAAATCCTTACTATACACTGTACATTGTTTTAAGTGAAAAATTCGATGTCGTCGGATCCACTCCAGTCTTTGGATTTCGTTCATACACATCTCAACACATAACCACAGGTGTACACAGGTCGTAGGTACGCCTAGTTGGGCCGCTGTGGCAGTTGGAAGATGAGCCATGAAAGGCTCCAAAATCCTTACTATACACTGTACATTTTTTTAGGTGAAAAATTCGATGTCGTCGGATCCACTCCAGTCTTTGGATTTCGTTAAAACACATCTCAACACATATCCACAGGTGTACACAGGTCGTAGGTACGCCTAGTTGGGCCGCTGTGGCAGTTGGAAGATGAGCCATGAAAGGCTCCAAGATCCTTACTATACACTGTACATTTTTTTAGGCGAAAAATTCGATGTCGTCGGATCCACTCCAGTCTTTGGATTTTGTGGATTTCGTTAATACACATCTCAACACATAACCACAGGTGTACACAGGTCGTAGGTACGCCTAGTTGGGCCGCTGTGGCAGTTGGAAGATGAGCCATGAAAGGCTCCAAAATCCTTACTGTAAATTTTTTTAGGTGAAAAATTCGATGTCGTCGGATCCACTCCAGTCTTTGGATTTTGTGGATTTCGTTAACACACATCTCATCACATATCCACAGGTGTACACAGGTCGTAGGTACGCCTAGTTGGGCCGCTGTGGCAGTTGGAAGATGAGCCATGAAAGGCTGCAAAATCCTTACTATACACTGTAGATTTTTTTAGGTGAAAAATTCGATGTCGTCGGATCCACTCCAGTCTTTGGATTTAGTTCATACACATCTCAACACATAACTACAGGTGCACACAGGTCGTAGGTACGCCTAGTTGGGCCGCTGTGGCAGTTGGAAGATGAGCCATGAAAGGCTCCAAAATCCTTACTATTCACTGTACATTTTTTTAGGTGAAAAATTCGATGTCGTCGGATCCACTCCAGTCTTTGGATTTTGTGGATTTCCTTAATACACATCTCAACACATAACCACAGGTGTACACAGGTCGTAGCTACGCTTAGTTGGGCCGCTGTGGCAGTTGGAAGATGAGCCATGGAAGGCTCCAAAATCCTTACTATACACTGTACATTTTTTTAGGTGAAAAATTCGATGTCGTCGGATCCACTCCAGTCTTTGGATTTCGTTCATACACATCTCAACACATAACCACAAGTGCACACAGGTCGTAGGTACGCCTAGTTGGGCCGCTGTGGCAGTTGGAAGATGAGCCATGAAAGGCTCCAAAATCCTTACTATACACTGTACATTTTTTTAGGTGAAAAATTCGATGTCGTCGGATCCACTCCAGTCTTCCGATTTCGTTCATACACATCTCAACACATAACCACAGGTGCACACAGGTCGTAGGTACGCCTAGTTGGGCCGCTGTGCCAGTTGGAAGATGAGCCATGAAAGGCTCCAAAATCCTTACTATAGACTGTACATATTTTTAGGTGAAAAATTCGATGTCGTCGGATCCACTCCAGTCTTCCGATTTCGTTCATACACATCTCAACACATAACCACAGGTGCACACAGGTCGTAGGTACGCCTAGTTGGGCCGCTGTGCCAGTTGGAAGATGAGCCATGAAAGGCTCTGTAAATTTTTTTAGGTGAAAAATTCGATGTCGTCGGATCCACTCCAGTCTTTGGATTTCGTGGATTTCGTTCATACACATATCAACACATAACCACAGGTGCACACAGGTCGTAGGTACGTAGGTACAGTGTATAGTAAGGATTTTGGAGCCTTTCATGGCTCATCTTCCAACTGCCACAGCGGCCCAACTAGGCGTACCTACGACCTGTGTGCACCTGTGGTTATGTGTTGAGATGTGTATGAACGAAATCCAAAGACTGGAGTGGATCCGACGACATCGAATTTTTCACCTAAAAAAAATGTACAGTGTACAGTATAGTAAGGCTTTTGAAGCCTTTCATGGCTCATCTTCCAACTGCCACAGCGGCCCAACTAGGCGTACCTACGACCTGTGTACACCTGTGGATATGTGTTGAGATGTGTATTAACGAAATCCACAAAATCCAAAGACTGGAGTGGATCCGACGACATCGAATTTTTCACCTAAAAAAATCTACAGTGTATAGTAAGGATTTTGCAGCCTTTCATGGCTCATCTTCCAACTGCCACAGCGGCCCAACTAGGCGTACCTACGACCTGTGTACACCTGTGGATATGTGTTGAGATGTGTATTAACGAAATCCAAAGACTGGAGTGGATCCGACGACATCGAATTTTTCACCTAAAAAAATGTACAGTGTATAGTAAGGATTTTGCAGCCTTTCATGGCTCATCTTCCAACTGCCACAGCGGCCCAACTAGGCGTACCTACGACCTGTGTGCACCTGTAGTTATGTGTTGAGATGTGTATGAACGAAATCCAAAGACTGGAGTGGATCCGACGACATCGAATTTTTCGCCTAAAAATATGTACAGTGTATAGTAAGGATTTTGGAGCCTTTCATGGCTCATCTTCCAACTGCCACAGCGGCCCAACTAGGCGTACCTACGACCTGTGTGCACCTGTGGTTATGTGTTGAGATGTGTATGAACGAGATCCAAAGACTGGAGTGGATCCGACGACATCGAATTTTTCAATTAAAAAAATGTACAGTGTATAGTAAGGATTTTGGAGCCTTTCGTGGCTCATCTTCCAACTGCCACAGCGGCCCAACTAGTCGTACCTACGACCTGTGTACACCTGTGGTTATGTGTTGAGATGTGTATGAACGACTGGAAGAAGACTGGAGTGGATCCGACGACATCGAATTTTTCACCTAAAAAAATGTACAGTGTATAGTAAGGATTTTGGAGCCTTTCATGGCTCAACTTCCAACTGCCACAGCGGCCCAACTAGGCGTACCTACGACCTGTGTACACCTGTGGTTATGTGTTGAGATGTGTATGAACGAAATCCACGAAATCCAAAGACTGGAGTGGAACCGACGACATCGAATTTTTCACCTAAAAAAATGTACAGTGTATAGTAAGGATTTTGGAGCCTTTCATGGCTCATCTTCCAACTGCCACAGCGGCCCAACTAGGCGTACCTACGACCTGTGTTTTTTTTTTTTTTTTTATGGTTTGCGCCAATGGATGTGGAATCTTCTTCAAGATACTGGTAACCCGTGCCACCAGCATGAACGATTCACGGGATATTATTCTCCTATGTCCTCGCGCCTACGTCCTAAACCACACCTCTGCACACGTCTACCACTCTCCCCGCGGAACTGCCGTTAGGTATTACATCGCGGGGCTGGTTAGCAATTATGCTCTATTCTGTACGGCCGCCGCTTGGGCTCTTCTTAGAGCTTCAGCTCTTCGTAGTGTAATCTGCACGTTTGCTATGAAAGAGCAGACCTCTGTCCAGTCACTCTCCGATCTCGTCATGTAGCGTACGAGATCCTCCGGGGTTGGCAAGTTCGCTCTGTCTTCTACGAAGCGTGTGCAGTAGAACACTGCATGCTCCGCGTCTTCATTCACGTCTGGACATTCGGGGCACATAGGTGAGGAATCGTGCCCAAACCTGTGGAGGTATTTCCGATAGCCACCATGCCCCGACAGGAACTGTGTAAGATGAAAATTACAGTTCCCTATTTTTCTTTGCGTCCATTGTTCAATGGTGGGAATGAGCCTATGGGTCCACCTGCCCTTTGTGGAGCCATCCCAACTGGTTTGCCACAGCGTCATCGATGCCGCTCTTTCCTCCGTCTTTACTCTTTTTGCCTCCTGACGATTCAGGGGCCGCCGAAGGTACACCCTCTGGCTCTCGTTTGCGAGTATGTCAATGGGGATCATTCCGGCTAGAACACATGCTGCATCGTCATATATGGTTCGGAAGCCGCTGATGGCTCTGATTGCACAGAGCCTGTACTGCGCCGACAACTTCCTCCTGCACTCATTAATTGCCAGTGCGCCAGCCCATATTGGGGCGGCGTACATCAGGACTGAGCTGACCACTCTGGACAGTAGGATCCTACGTGCGTATCCAGGACCGCCGATATTTGGAAGCATACAATGTGGGGTTTGAAGCGAAGTCTATTGTCAATCATGACACCGAGGTACTTCAATGATTCCCTTGATCTTATTGTCTGATTTCCGATCCGGAAGTTTGCGTCTTGTGTCTTGTGGGCAGCTAGTTCCAGACCGGCAGACTCCAACCAGTCCTTCATTTTTTCTATCGCCTCGTCAGTGGCAGACTCCACCTCGTGAACGTGCTTGGCAACTGTGACCACTGCGATGTCATCAGCGAAGCCTATTACTTTCACTCCATCTGGTAGTGGCAGACGTAGAATCCCGTCATACATGATATTCCATAGGAGAGGTCCAAGGACAGACCCTTGCGGGACTCCCGCGGAAACGCTGTAGTACTTAGCGCCCTCATCAGAGTGGTACCTTAGCTTCCTGTTACTGAGATAGTCTGAGACTATCCTCCGCAGGTAGTACGGTGTATCCATTCTGGCAAGGGCTCTCCTAATAGAAGACCAGTTCGCCGAGTTGAATGCGTTTTTTGACATCCAGCGTCACCACTGCGCAATATTTCTTCGTCCCCCATCTCCATCTTTCCCCCTGTATGGCTTCAGTGGCTGTATCTACTACCGCCTTTATGGCATCGACGGTAGAACGCGATTTTCTGAAGCCGTATTGGTGTTCTGACAGGGCTCCGTTTTGTTCAGCTACCGCAAGTAGCCTACCGTATATAATGCGCTCTAGGATCTTTCCTAGCGTGTCGAGTAGGCATATTGGGCGATATGATGATGGTTCTCCAGGTGGCTTATTTCCCTTTGGAAGCAGCACCAGGTGTTGCAATTTCCATGGTGTCGGGAACACTCCCTCCTCCAGACATCTTTGCATTGCTGTTATGAAAATGGCTGGTCTCGACTTCACTGCAGCCTTAACTGCCCTATTCGGGATGCCATCCGACCCAGGTGCTTTGCTGTCGCCGATCTTCTTAGTTGCTTCGAACAGCTCAGCAGGCGTTACTGCCGGGATGTTCTGCGTGGTTGTCTCTTTCGTGATGGGAACGCTAGTAGTTGGTCTGTGGGGAAATAGGTGCTCTACTATGCTCCCCAGCATTCTTGGGCAGGTTAGTTGTGGGGACCTGCTGCCCTTGATCTTCTTCATGACCACTCTATACGCCATGCCCCAGGGGTCTGAGTCAGCTTCGTCGCAGAGCTGTTTAAAGCACTTTGACTTGCTGTCCTTAATGGCCCGTTCCAGTTCCTGTCTCGCCACTTTAAATGTGTTGAGCCGTTCCTGGAAATCCGGTCTGCATCTGGATCTTTGGGATCTGCGTCGAGCTCGTAGGCATATCGCTCTCAGTCTCTTGATCTCCTCGGTCCACCAGTAGCAGGGCTCGCCTCTTTTACTCGGAGTCCTTCTGGGCATTGCTGCGTCGCACGCTGTCGTTATGACCTGTGTCAGCTGTTGTGAGAGGGTCTCAGCTGAGCCATTGTTCGCTATGTCGCTGGTATTCATCATTTCATTGAACACGTCTCTATCAAAAAACGTGTCTTTCCATTTTGGCCCTGTTGAGACGGGGTGCAGCTTTTGTGTCTGCTTTCCGACGCTGAAGATTATCGCCTGGTGATCACTGTGCGTGTAGTCCTCGCTAACCCGCCATTTCGTATGCTGTAGTAGAGAGCTGCTCATGAACGTAATGTCGATGATTGACGCTCTAACTGCCTTACGAAACGTTTGGACTGCGCCGTTGTTGGCTAGACCAATGTCTAGCGATGCAAAGGATTCGAGGAGAGCTCTTCCCCTTTCATCCGTGATCCTGCTGCCCCAGTCGGTGGCCCAGGCGTTAAAATCTCCAGCAATGATCACTGGATGCTTCCCGCGTGAGTCGTTTACGATGTCATCCAGCAGCTTTAGATAGTCTGGCATTCCAAGACTAGGGGGTGCATAGCAACTATAAACGTGCACCCCTTTTATCTTTGCAGACACGAAGTGATCAGCCGGGTGGCCGACCGATTGCAGGGCATGGTTCCCGCAGGTCCATATCGCCGCTCTTTTCGTGGTGTTTTCTATCCAGCTGTTACCATCTATAGATTTGTAGGGCTCACTTATCAGCGCTATGTCGATCTTCTTTTCTCTCACCGTTTGAGCCAGAAGATCTTGCGCAGCCGCACAGTGGTTTAAATTTATCTGGATGATATTTATCATATTAATTTAGCCAAAGTCTTCTTGAGTAGCGGGCACTTGCTGCTACCAGCTACATGTCCAGCATTTTCTGGTGTGGCTATCTTGCACCAGAAGCATAGTGCATCTTTTTTGCAGACCTTGGCTATGTGACCTTCTTCTCCGCATTTTCTGCATTGTTTCGATCGGTCATGCTCGCTTTTACATTGCCGCGCCGTGTGGCCGAACTCCAAGCACCTGAAGCATTTGGTGAGGGCTTTACGGACTCGGATGCGACATCTCACCCAGCCGACTTTAACTTTGCCTGATTCTATAAGTTTATTCGCCTTTTCTGCCGGTAATCCCACTGTCGCGATCTGTGTGCCTCCGTAGGCTTTCCTAAGGCTAAGCACGTCTGCTTCGCTGATCTCAGTGTTGTACTGGGCCTTGATAGCGTCGCAAATGTCTCTTCTAGTGGTGACTTCGTCGAGATCTTTAATTTCCACCGTCGACCTCTGTGTTAAGGATCGTATCTCCACATCACCCCCGAGGTTCTCACCGATTATTTTTTTAAATTGCTCCGTTTGGTCGCCAGCTTCCCGTAGCTGGAACAGAAGGTCGCCTTTCTGGGTCCGTCTTATTTTCGTGACCGATTCACCCAAGTTATGAAGTTTGGGGTCGGCCTTGACTCTCCGGAGTATTTCGGCGTATGATATTTCTCCCTTCCTTGCACCACTGTCGCCTTTTTCTCTTCCTTTCTCTTCGTTTTATTTCTAACGACCTTCGACCAGGAGCTGTCATCTGCCTGCTCGTTGCTTGCTGCGGTGACTAGTTTTTTCCTCACTGGGGCTAGCTCATCTTTCTTAGCATTTGGAGCTTTTTTCTTATTTTTTCCTCCTTTGTGGAGTGCCTCGTTCCCTTCGCGGAGCTCGGTGACTCACTGCTGGGATCCGGCCTTCGTTTGGGCCCTAGAAGCGCCTTTAGCCATGGGGATGTTTGAGAGGCATTGTTTCTCCGGATAACAGTTTTAGCATGTTCATCATGCATCTCGATCGCCGATAACTCATATAGCGCCTTGATGCTTTCTATAGCATCCCGCATAGGTTGGTGTATCGACCGCCTTTTACCATCCCCCAGCATTTCTACCAGAATTTTAATCTGCTCTCCAAGTTGATGGAATACCGACTGCTGGTTGGTTTTAGTCGGTGTTGCAGTTTTATCATCTGGGGTTGGGGTTGATGACTGGATTATTGGCGACCTTTGCACCTTGCTACTCCTTTTGAATGGATTTTCTCCATTTTCTCCATCCGTACTTTCGCCGTTTTGTACCTGATCGTTGATGATTGGGTTTGTGTTTGTGTTTATATTTGTTGTGTTCATTTCTTGTTGGTCCCCACTCAAAGCCGCTATCAACGTTCGGATGTGTAGTCACCTATTTGATCGCATGGTTATCTTTGCAAGCAGTGAGGCCATGCGAGGGTTGACACAGGCCCTTATGGGGTTCTGTGCCAGAGCCGGATCGGTGCTAATCACGAATGTTTCATCTGGACCTACACCACCAACTTAATGGCGACGAAGCGTTGAACGTACTATGAGTCCTGCCAAGGTTTTAACGGGACGGGGGCGTCTACAGCATTAGCCTGAAAGCCATTTCAACCAGATTTCACTCCAGCTTACTCAGGTGACAGAATACTGCAGGCGTCAGCCCTGATGTCAATAGTTCCGAAATTGGTTTTCCAGTATATCATAATTTCGACTTTACTGGGCTCAGTCGTAATGCCGGTTATGGCGGTGCCTTCCAAGATATTAACCTCAATTGGTTGTTACCGATGAGGATGCCGTTTCCCTCGGAGCCACCTCCTAACTCGAGAGCCAAGAGGTGGGTTAGCACATATTTGAAGACGGTGCCCGCTCGTCTTGTCGCAGAAAGTTCTCTGGGGTTCCTGTGGCCTTTTCAGCCGCGCCCTCCTTCTCTGCCGCTCTTGGTCGGGGACTGCTTATTTGGTATTCACAGCTAACCTGCATATCTACAGGCCGTTCACTATCCGCCACCTGTGACCCCCACAGTAGCCTGAGCTACAGCCTTGTGACCTACGACCTGTGTGCACCTGTGGTTATGTGTTGAGATGTGTATGAACGAAATCCAAAGACTGGAGTGGATCCGACGACATCGAATTTTTCACCCAAAAAAATGTACAGTGTATAGTAAGGATTTTGGAGCCTTTCATGGCTCATCTTCCAACTGCCACAGCGGCCCAACTAGTCGTACCTACGACCTGTGTACACCTGTGGTTATGTGTTGAGATGTGTATGAACGACTGGAAGAAGACTGGAGTGGATCCGACGACATCGAATTTTTCACCTAAAAAAATGTACAGTGTATAGTAAGGATTTTGTAGCCTTTCATGGCTCATCTTCCAACTGCCACAGCGGCCCAACTAGGCGTACCTACGACCTGTGTGCACCTGTGGTTATGTGTTGAGATGTGTATGAACGAGATCCAAAGGCTGGAGTGGATCCGACGACATCGAATTTTTCACCTAAAAAAATGTACAGTGTATAGTAAGGATTTTGGAGCCTTTCGTGGCTCATCTTCCAACTGCCACAGCGGCCCAACTAGTCGTACCTACGACCTGTGTACACCTGTGGTTATGTGTTGAGATGTGTATGAACGACTGGAAGAAGACTGGAGTGGATCCGACGACATCGAATTTTTCACCTAAAAAAATGTACAGTGTATAGTAAGGATTTTGGAGCCTTTCATAGCTCATCTTCCAACTGCCACAGCGGCCCAACTAGGCGTACCTACGACCTGTGTGCACCTGTGGTTATGTGTTGAGATGTGTATGAACGAGATCCAAAGACTGGAGTGGATCCGACGACATCGAATTTTTCAATTAAAAAAATGTACAGTGTATAGTAAGGATTTTGGAGCCTTTCATGGCTCATCTTCCAACTGCCACAGCGGCCCAACTAGGCGTACCTACGACCTGTGTGCACCTGTGGTTATGTGTTGAGATGTGTATGAACGAAATCCAAAGACTGGAGTGGATCCGACGACATCGAATTTTTCACCTAAAAAAATGTACAGTGTATAGTAAGGATTTTGGAGCCTTTCGTGGCTCATCTTCCAACTGCCACAGCGGCCCAACTAGTCGTACCTACGACCTGTGTACACCTGTGGTTATGTGTTGAGATGTGTATGAACGAAATCCAAAGACTGGAGTGGATCCGACGACATCGAATTTTACACCTAAAAAAATGTAGTATAGTAAGGATTTTGGAGCCTTTCATAGCTCATCTTCCAACTGCCACAGAGGCCCAACTAGTCGTACCTACGACCTGTGTGCACCTGTGGTTATGTGTTGAGATGTGTATGAACGAAATCCAAAGACTGGAGTGGGTCCGACGACATCGAATTTTTCACCTAAAAAAATGTACAGTGTATAGTAAGGATTTTGGAGCCTTTCGTGGCTCATCTTCCAACTGCCACAGCGGCCCAACTAGGCGTACCTACGACCTGTGTACACCTGTGGTTATGTGTTGAGATGTGTATTAACGAAATCCGCGAAATCCAAAGACTGGAGTGGATCCGACGACATCGAATTTTTCACCTAAAAAAATGTACAGTGTATAGTAAGGATTTTGGAGCCTTTCGTGGCTCATCTTCCAACTGCCACAGCGGCCCAACTAGTCGTACCTACGACCTGTGTACACCTGTGGTTATGTGTTGAGATGTGTATGAACGAAATCCAAGGACTGGAGTGGATCCGACGACATCGAATTTTTCACCTAAAAAAATGTACAGTGTATAGTAAGGATTTTGGAGCCTTTCGTGGCTCATCTTCCAACTGCCACAGTGGCCCAACTAGTCGTACCTACGACCTGTGTACACCTGTGGTTATGTGTTGAGATGTGTATGAACGAAATCCAAAGACTGGAGTGGATCCGACGACATCGAATTTTTCGACTAAAAAAATTTACAGTGTATAGTAAGGATTTTGGAGCCTTTCGTGGCTCATCTTCCAACTGCCACAGCGGCCCAACTAGGCGTACCTACGACCTGTGTACACCTGTGGTTATGTGTTGAGATGTGTATGAACGAAATCCAAAGACTGGAGTGGATCCGACGACATCGAATTTTTCACCTAAAAAAATGTACAGTGTATAGTAAGGATTTTGGAGCCTTTCGTGGCTCATCTTCCAACTGCCACAGCGGCCCAACTAGTCGTACCTACGACCTGTGTACACCTGTGGTTATGTGTTGAGATGTGTATGAACGAAATCCAAAGACTGGAGTGGATCCGACGACATCGAATTTTTCACCTAAAAAAATGTACAGTGTAAATGTACAAAGTAAGGATTTTGGAGCCTTTCGTGGCTCATCTTCCAACTGCCACAGCGGCCCAACTAGGCGTACCTACGACCTGTGTGCACCTGTGGTTATGTGTTGAGATGTGTATGAACGAAATCCAAAGACTGGAGTGGATCCGACGACATCGATTTTTTCACCCAAAAAAATGTACAGTGTATAGTAAGGATTTTGGAGCCTTTCGTGGCTCATCTTCCAACTGCCACAGCGGCCCAACTAGGCGTACCTACGACCTGTGTGCACCTGTGGTTATGTGTTGAGATGTGTATGAACGAAATCCAAAGACTGGAGTGGATCCGACGACATCGAATTTTTCACCTGAAAAAATGTACAGTGTATAGTAAGGATTTTGGAGCCTTTCGTGGCTCATCTTCCAACTGCCACAGCGGCCCAACTAGTCGTACCTACGACCTGTGTACACCTGTGGTTATGTGTTGAGATGTGTATTAACAAAATCCAAAGACTGGAGTGGATCCGACGACATCGAATTTTTCACCCAAAAAAATGTACAGTGTATAGTAAGGATTTTGGAGCCTTTCGTGGCTCATCTTCCAACTGCCACAGCGGCCCAACTAGGCGTACCTACGACCTGTGTGCACCTGTGGTTATGTGTTGAGATGTGTATTAACGAAATCCGCGAAATCCAAAGACTGGAGTGGAGCCGACGACATCGAATTTTTCACCTAAAAAAATGTAGTATAGTAAGGATTTTGGAGCCTTTCATGGCTCATCTTCCAACTGCCACAGCGGCCCAACTAGGCATACCTACGACCTGTGTACACCTGTGGTTATGTGTTGAGATGTGTATTAACAAAATCCAAAGACTGGAGTGGATCCGACGACATCGAATTTTTCACCTAAAAAAATGTACAGTGTATAGTAAGGATTTTGGAGCCTTTCGTGGCTCATCTTCCAACTGCCACAGAGGCCCAACTAGTCGTACCTACGACCTGTGTGCACCTGTGGTTATGTGTTGAGATGTGTATGAACGAAATCCAAAGACTGGAGTGGATCCGACGACATCGAATTTTTCACCCAAAAAAATGTACAGTGTATAGTAAGGATTTTAGAGCCTTTCGTGGCTCATCTTCCAACTGCTACAGCGGCCCAACTAGGCGTACCTACGACCTGTGTACACCTGTGGTTATGTGTTGAGATGTGTATTAACGAAATCCGCGAAATCCAAAGACTGGAGTGGATCCGACGACATCGAATTTTTCACCCAAAAAAATGTACAGTGTATAGTAAGGATTTTGGAGCCTTTCGTGGCTCATCTTCCAACTGCCACAGAGGCCCAACTAGTCGTACCTACGACCTGTGTGCACCTGTGGTTATGTGTTGAGATGTGTATGAACGAAATCCAAAGACTGGAGTGGATCCGACGACATCGAATTTTTCACCTAAAAAAATGTACAGTGTATAGTAAGGATTTTAGAGCCTTTCGTGGCTCATCTTCCAACTGCTACAGCGGCCCAACTAGGAGTACCTACGACCTGTGTACACCTGTGGTTATGTGTTGAGATGTGTATTAACGAAATCCGCGAAATCCAAAGACTGGAGTGGATCCGACGACATCGAATTTTTCACCCAAAAAAATGTACAGTGTATAGTAAGGATTTTGGAGCCTTTCGTGGCTCATCTTCCAACTGCCACAGCGGCCCAACTAGTCGTACCTATGACCTGTGTACACCTGTGGTTATGTGTTGAGGTGTGTATTAACAAAATCCAAAGACTTGAGTGGATCCGACGACATCGAACTTTTCACCCAAAAAAATGTACAGTGTATAGTAAGGATTTTGGAGCCTTTCATGGCTCATCTTCCAACTGCCACAGCGGCCCAACTAGGCGTACCTACGACCTGTGTGCACCTGTGGTTATGTGTTGAGATGTGTATGAACGAAATCCAAAGACTGGAGTGGATCCGACGACATCGAACTTTTCACCCAAAAAAATGTACAGTGTATAGTAAGGATTTTGGAGCCTTTCATGGCTCATCTTCCAACTGCCACAGCGGCCCAACTAGTCGTACCTACGACCTGTGTACACCTGTGGTTATGTGTTGAGATGTGTATGAACGAAATCTGAAATCTGTATGAACGAAATCTGGAGTGGAAGACTGGAGTGGATCCTACGACATCGAATTTTTCACCTAAAAAAATGTACAGTGTATAGTAAGGATTTGGGAGCCTTTCGTGGCTCATCTTCCAACTGCCACAGCGGCCCAACTAAGCGTAGCTACGACCTGTGTACACCTGTGGTTATGTGTTGAGATGTGTATGAACGAAATCCAAAGACTGGAGTGGATCCGACGACATCGAATTTTTCACCTAAAAAAATGTACAGGGTATAGTAAGGATTTTGGAGCCTTTCATGGCTCATCTTCCAACTGCCACAGCGGCCCAACTAGGCGTACCTACGACCTGTGTGCACCTGTGGTTATGTGTTGAGATGTGTATGAACGAAATCCAAAGACTGGAGTGGATCCGACGACATCGAATTTTTCACCTAAAAAAATGTAGTATAGTAAGGATTTTGGAGCCTTTCATGGCTCATCTTCCAACTGCCACAGCGGCCCAACTAGGCGTACCTACGACCTGTGTGCACCTGTGGTTATGTGTTGAGATGTGTATGAACGAAATCCAAAGACTGGAGTGGATCCGACGACATCGAATTTTTCACCTAAAAAAATGTACAGTGTATAGTAAGGATTTTGGAGCCTTTCGTGGCTCATCTTCCAACTGCCACAGCGGCCCAACTAGTCGTACCTACGACCTGTGTACACCTGTGGTTATGTGTTGAGATGTGTATTAACAAAATCCAAAGACTGGAGTGGATCCGACGACATCGAATTTTTCACCTAAAAAAATGTACAGTGTATAGTAAGGATTTTGGAGCCTTTCATGGCTCATCTTCCAACTGCCACAGCGGCCCAACTAGGCGTACCTACGACCTGTGTACACCTGTGGTTATGTGTTTCGACCTCTACTATCAAAATCCAAAGGATGAAGTGCACTAAGCTCTGCCTGGCTGGTGGCTTAAGGTTCAAAAGTGCGTATGTACTCACGTTCAAATTATTCCGCCGCACGATAAATTGTTTACACACTGAAGTCATGTTGCAACCGAACGTACACAACGAAATTCATGTTCAATTCTTTAAATTATATCAATTTATCTTTATTTTGTGACTTATCATTTATATTTAACAATACAAACATAGTTATTATGTAGTTAATTATAATTATATTGTCGAGAGGCGTTAGTAGAACGCTCCCATCCAAGGAATTACAAAGAGATATTTAATGTTCTTTTGGCAAACAAAAAACAAAGGAATACTTAAGTAGGTACATTAATTTCGACTTCTTAGTCAAATTAGTGGTCGATTTAATTAACATTCAAAACAAAATAATTCAACGCTGTTACAATATTATAATACATATACTAATTCATATATTTTCTTTTTCTTTTTGTTTGTTATCTGTTCCATATCATGCTAATAGCTTGGACTTGCCTACGGTTCATGTTATACACTTTCTTCTTCTTGTTATAAAATCACGTCACAAGTCACATTCTCATGCAATGAGTTTGATTTTGTACGCTCATCGTCAGTGGGATTGTGTTCAGATTCCAGCAGGTCTCTAGGAAGGAGCGTTTTGTTCGTAATTTGCGTGACTGACTGACAAACGGCTGACAACAAACAACAATTGAGCGTTGAAACTGACTTAACATTTCCACAGGCATCTTTCAAGGAATAAACACGAGTAAACACACCATCATCTTAGACTATCCCCGTATCCTTGTACGTTTTTGGGCAATGTTTCAAACTTTACATTTCTTTCTTCTTTTTTTTTTATTGTTATTTTCGATTTTATTTTATTTAAAAAAATAAATATGGAGTGAAGCAAAACGCTGCATATACATACAATAAAAAAAAATTGGCTACAATCCAATTTGCAAGTTTATTACCAATTTACACACATATCTGTTTGTACTGATCGTACCAGGCGTTAACGGGTGCGATTAGTTTGTTGGCCTCCATTATCCTTGATCGCGTACAATCTCGATCTTATCACATATATCTGAGTCAGGAATATTTGTAAAGTGGGTGCGATCACTGCGAAAGGTGTTGCGTTCATTTGAGCTGGTCTTGAGCGATCTCTCCGATGGAGTTTCTGTGCCAGGTTGTACTCGTTTTTGTAGGGCTGATACGAAGTTCTGAAGTGATATGAAAGAAAAACGAGAAACGTGTTAAAAAGGCCTAATCAGCGATAGACTGCTGCAAAAAAGCTACAGGGTGCAAATGGGGGCTACAGGTTGCCGTATGGCATCCTACGTATGGCGCCGCAATCTGGCGGACCGATCTAGATACAGGGTCGAAAGGGTGCAACGAATGGCGTGCAATATGTATGGTTAGAAATATACTTAATTTGCTAAAGTGCTACAAATCGGCTGGAATAGATCAGATAAGACCAATGGATCTAAAGATAAGTGCAGAATGCCTTTTGCCCCTGATAACGATGATTATAAATATGAGTTTGGAACAGTCAACGATTCCGCACCTCTTGGAAACATCAATAGTTGCGCCGATATACAAAAGCAGAAAGAAGAACGAAATTGTGAACTACAATTCGACAAAGTTATGGAGGAAGTAGTGGCAAAGAAGCTTTACGAATATGTGGACAAATTTAAAATCCTAAACAGCAATAAATTTGGCTAATTTCTGCTGGCTAATTTTGCGAATAAAATAAACCAAAGCCTGGATAAAACATCAAAACACAGTGGTTGTGTTCATAGATTTCAAAAAAGCCTTCGATACATTAAGCCACACACAATTACTGAGGCAGTTAGAAAGGATTGGATTTCGGGGCAATATACTTGCATGGTTTGAAAGCTACTTAAGAGGTCGAAAATGTAAAGTAAAGATTGGTGAATTCGTAAGTGAAGATGAGAATGTTGTATATGGTGTTCCACAGGAATCAAAACTTGGCCCTCTCCTTTTTATTATATACGCCAATGATCTGATGTCAGTACTGAAGTATGCTACGGGATACGCCCACGCGGACGACACAGCGGACACAGCCATAGGAACGTAAATGAAGCTTGAAGCTTATTACAAATAGAACTTAATGAAATCACAGCTTGGTGTCACGACCATGGACTAATTATTAACGCTCTGAAGACAAAGGTAATGCATATTCGTCCGCCGCATATCCCAAAAACCAAAAATCGAGATTAAAATGCATGACATAGAATGTCTGCACAGAAACGGATGTAAAAACGTAAGAGAAAATGATAGATGCAACAGATATAATGATAATGCGTCAACATACAAGTATCTTGGACTCACCGTTGAATGGAGTTACCACATAAGTGAACTCAAAACTAAATTGTGTCAATCCGCTTACGCACTCTTCCACCTAAAAAATGTCTGCACACCCGAAATCATTAAACACTGCTACTTTGGTTTAGTCGAATCACATCTGCGGTATGGCATATTGGCGTGGGGACGAGCGTCCCAAATGCAATCACTACAAAAAAACGCATGTGCGACTAGAAAGGATAGTACTAAACCGAAGACTCAACCCTGCAGTCCAAAACCTGAATAATATTTTGAATATCGAAAAGATATACAATTTAGAAATTATGGCGCACTTCTACAACGACGATACATATACAACGCTGACGCAACAGACAGTAAATACAAGAAGAAGACAACAGCAGGTCTACGAAGTAACGAGATTTTGGAACGAGTACGGAAGAAGGACGCTTAATGTTGCAGTTCCATCAGCACTTAACGAACTTCCCAAAAAATGAAATTTTAAAAAAAGTTGAAGAAAGCTATCTTGTTCCCAGAATCTAATCTACTTGTTTTTTGTAACATAAATCTTTATTTTCTTTTTCTCTTTTTTATTGTATAATTGTAACATGTATGACCGAAACTTAACTTAATATAATGTCTATAATTGCAACCAGTCTTCTGCAGACAAGCCGTTCCGGCTTTGCAGATAACAAAACTATGTTATCAAAGGAAATGGTAAATACAAAATTAATTGAAAAAAAGGCTGTGTGTATCAGCGGATCATATCAAATCAACCCCGATCATCCGAGAGACGGCTGCAGGCACGGCGATTGAATTAAAGTCGCTGCATATGTGGAAGGACACACTACTATCCTTGGCAGATTCGACCTCACGGTTCCTAAGCTTCTCGGTACCAAACAGCATACCCCTCAGAACATACTGGATGTCTGGAGACAAGACGGTGGACTGCCCTCTGGGAATTTTAACAGATGGACGAAGGGGTGGGTGCGTGTGTCTATTCCAAAGATCTCAACTGTGGCGTTTTTCAGGCAGAAAACATAGCGATTAGAGGCGTTGTCATGGCTCAAAAACAACGTGATATCAAAAAGGGATATCACCATCTGTTCGGACAGTCAGGCCGCTATAAAATCCCTGGACAATGTCATGTTTAACTCAAAAACGTCCCTTATTTGCAGGATGTCTCTTAACTAGGCTGAGGCTGAGCATTTTAACATTCACCTCATGTGGGTGCCGGGACACTGTGACATACCAGGCAACTGCAAAGCTGATGAACTCGCCGGATGTGGTACAATATCATCCCTATCAATGGCACAGGGTACCACCTTCCACGCCGATCGCTACAGCCTACCATCTTTTTAAGATTCATACAATAAAAACCACCAATAAAAAATGGCTAGAAGGCACCATCTGCCTTAAAACATGAGAAATCTGGCCACCACGTAACCTTAAACGGGCACTCAGTCTACTTAGACTCAGCAAACACTCATTAAGGACTCTCATAGGAGTCATAACCGGGAAATGTGCAATTGGCACTCATGCTCGCACGATGGGTGCCCCATATAATGATTTCTGCAGAAGCTGCATGGATGGAGAGGAGGTAGAAAACACTCATCACCTACTCTGCTCGTGCAGTGCTCTAGCTAGTCGTAGGTTCCTACACCTAGGGGCTTACTATTTCGATAACCTCAATGAACTAAACACCGCCAGTATAGGCCAGCTAAATCGCTTCACTACAAGCACCAACTGGTTCCGATGTTAGGAGAAATCAATCCGCGTGGTATCACAATGGGCCTACCACAAATGGCCTACGTGTGACTGCCCTTAGCAGTCAGCCACTACAACCTAACCTAACCTTGTACTGAAAGCATCTAATAAAGCCTGAAACGCTTACTCATACAAATTGTAGATGGTCTACCGGCACTGGATGCCTCACATCGCAAAACAATTAGGGCCTACATTCGATCCAAAACGCTCAAGCAACCGGATCAGTATGAGTAGGCCGAATCTTCGAACTCTCATCGACGTCTGCAGTGCTAATTTTGGATCTATTTAGGGAGATAAGACCGCTTGTTCTTTTAGGATCAACATCAGGCCAGATTACGCCTGTCGACCATGTGACGTTGACTTTCTTTGCGTAGAGATTATTGAGCTGTAACCGGAAGACAATAATAAAGCGCCTATATCAAGTGGCAATCTTGCGAGTTCATCGGCTTTGCAGTTTCCCGGGATGTCTCTATGGGCTGGCACCCACCACAGGCGAATGTTGAACTGTTCGGATATCTCGTTAAGAGATGATCGGCAGTTGATTACTAATGTAGAGCTCATAGAGAACAATGTCAGATATCGCGGGCGGATATCACGTTCCATCTGAGCCAGGACAGGGCTTCGCTAATCGCCATTACTTTCGCTTGGACGCGTAGACGAACTGATTTGTTCAGGTGTAGACCCTCCGAGAAAACACCGCTTCCTACTCCATCATCCGTCTTCCATCCATCTGTGTTAAAGTGAATTGCTTTACCAAAGGGGATGGTGCCGCCATTCCACAGGATTCTGCTCGGGCTTCGAAGTTGTTTTCTGGGAAGTGTCGTGGTGAGGTATAGCCATTGAGAACATGCCTTTAGACGAACTGCACAGTTGGTTGCTGTTTGTTTACCAAAGATCAAGTGGGGTTAGGTTCAGAAGAGTTTCCAGTGCATCGGTGGGACCAGTTCTAAGTGCTCCACTGATGCAAATACCGGCTGGTCTCTGTGCCTTTCTTAATTTGTTGATACCGACGTTAAGTGTGGGCCACCACACAAATACGCCGTATATGGTATTATGACAGATGTAAATAGCCACTGTGTCATATAAGGCTGGCTACCCCAGTTGTGACCAATGGATTTCTTTCTCATGTATAGGGCCGTCAAGGCCTTCCTTGGTATTTCTTCTGTGTTGAGCTTCCAGTTTAGTCTACTGTCTAGTAGAAGGCCAAGGTATTTAGCCTTATACGAGAACGGTATACTGGTGCCATTTAGAAGGAGGGGGTCGATAGTGGAAGTCTTATATTTTCTAGTAAAAAGGACGATTTCGGTCTTTTGAGCGTTATCCCCCAGACCATCACGAATCGCCCAGTTGTTAAGTGGATTGAAACCATGTTGCATTAGATCTCTCAAGACTAGACTCTCTTTTCCTGAGAAGGCTATAGCAACAGCGTCCTCATAGGCAGGCATCAGTAGTAGTAGCAGTTTATTTATTGCCAGATTCCAGAGAAGAGAGGAGCGTACATCTCCTTGTGGTGTACCTGGTTGAACATTTTGTGGAGGCGTTTTTGTGAGTAGTTGGTATATTAGTGCTACCACTTCTGTTTCTACTCCTAGTTCTTCCAGTACCTGTACAATTGTATGCGTGGAGATGTTGTTAAAGGCTCCTTTAATGGCAAGGAATGAAATCATGGTATATTCCTTGAAGTTTATTGATTTCTCAATAGCTCGTACTAAGTGAGTGAAAGGCCGTTTCCACGGCCATGTTCAGATAGTGAAAGTTTTGTGGGATCTACAGTGAATTTTCAGTGTATGTCAATGAGTCTTTCTACAGTTTTTAATAAAAAGGAAGAAGGATGTACGTGGGAGCTTTTGCCCGCCTTGGGTATTGTGTAAACCCAAGAGTCCTAGAGTTCAGTTAATAAAACACTTGGTCACACGCACTCTCAGTGTGTGTTGTCTGAGCTTTCTGCAGGTCTCCACAGGTGTAAATACCACCTTGACTTGTTTCCATCTGGTGGCGATATGACACAGATAGAGGCACCCTTTGAAGATGGTTTCCAACCAAGGGCTGATTGTAGCTGAGGTACCACCTAGTCCCGGTCTAAGTAGTCTAAGTTTGGCCTAAGTTTGGCCTAAGTGTGACTGCCTTTTTGTAATCAGTCACTCCAACCTAACCTAACCTAATCTATCCAATTCCTGGTCTGGATTTCACATTCGAGTTTTGAGAGAGGAAGAAGAAGTTTAGACGATTTTGCATTACCTCGACAGTTATTCAGCACGTGCCCCCGCATGTAAACATTCAGGACATGATAAGATTCCTAAGAATATGTGAAATGAAAATCCTTTGACTGCGCCAACTATAGAGGGATAAATCTCCATAACATCGCGTACAAGATCCTCCCGTTCTGTGTGCTCGCCTGAAGACGTTTAGAAACAATCTGACAAGCCAGAGAAGTCCACAATAGATCAGACAGATTCTGGAAAATATCCAAGAAATGAAAACGAACACCCACCGTCGATTTCAAAGCCGCATATGGCAGCGTGCATAGTGGCGAGCTCTACAGCGCCATGTCTCAATTCCCATTGTGCAGGATGGCGATGGAGAAGGCTGAGTTCGTAAACGCAGTATGAGCGCAGTACTGCAACGTAAAGCGTTTTTAATTGCAAACAATTGGCAATAATGCAATGCATCGCGTTCTAAAACGTCATATGAAAGCTGTCGCTGCGCTAACAAAAGCAATCAGCGCACCACAGATTATTATGATGCATCGCAACATTGAAACATCATTGCATAGCATCACAAAGGCAGTGATGCTTACGCGATGCGCATTTTTTTGACGTTTGCGAAACCGAATTCTCGCTGCTCCACCAGTGTCTGAAAGAACTCGGCGAGATATTCAATGTCTTAAAAGGATTTAGACCAGGCGCCGCGGTCCTGGAGAAGATCGTGCAAGACTCACACGCCAACACAGGAGGCACAATCTTCCAGAAATGCGTACAGCTGTTAAAATACGAGAATGACATTGACGTGATTGACAGAGTGATTGGCAGAACACAGCGAGCCGACAATGAGGCGTTTGCTGTCATTGAATAGCACTGAATGAGAAAGAATATATAACATCGACGTCATAGACAGAGCATCACAATGGGCAGCTATGCCTTTGAGTTAGTTAAGGACATCGTCTAGATTGCCTCCCAGGTAAACAGTACAACCGACATCAGTGCCGATATCAAAAAGGCAGTGCCAACCGCTATTTCCATGGGGTTCAAGCGGCAATTGAGTAATAGAGCCGTCTTTCGAAGGCCCACACTATCTTTATATAAGACACTGATCATCCGAGTTCTACTGTACCGTGCAGAGGCATGGCCAATCTCAACAGCGGATGGTCTCTCCGAGAGATAAGTTCTGCATTCAATCATTGGTCCAGTTCGCGTTGATGGCATTTAGAGAAAAAGATTCAACCACGAACTGTGCAGGCTGTACAGCGACATACCCCTCAGATGTCTGGGCCATGTAGAGCGCATGGACAACTCAGCTACGGCCCGAAGAGTCCTTGCAAACCGAACTTGTCGGGGAACTCAAAAGAGGATGCCTGCGTCTACACCTGGAGAAGGACCTGAAACAACTTGGCGAGCGAAACTGGAAACACCTAGCCAGAGGTCGCCCTAGTTGGCTTGTTGGTTGAGGCCCAAGTTTAACCCGAACTCTAGAGCCAAATAAAGAAGAAGAAGTTTATTAAAATTTACTTTCAGAACCGTAATATGAGTGACCACGTAAATGCACAGCAAGCCATCGATGATCGAAAAGTATTTCGCGTGAGTTGGTCTAAAAGTCAACTGGGGTTCCTCATTTTAGACCAATTGAAATCAAACAAAACAACATACAAAGACGTCGTCTAACTTACCTGAGAAATGATATCGCCCCTGGCAGTGCGAACCTGATAAAGATATCGGTATTTTCGTTGTCTGGCCTCCTCTCTAGTCTCCCTGGGCCTTGAGGCGGAGCGACAGTGAACATTTTGCGGGTGTCTGTGATAAATTCGCTTGCGATGATCTACCCGCCATCCGGTTATGAAGCATTGCACCATCACACTGATGATAGCCGCAACCGGCCACGAGCATATGAGGATACCACCAAAACAGAGCGGTGGGGCAGGATTTGGCTTCATGTTTAGAATCTAAATTGGAAAAGAGGCAGCACTTAGTTTGCAAGTTATACGCAAATGGTCGTGTGTATTACCCAATTTGCTGTGTCAAGGTTATGCATGAAGAAGTCAACGGAAGCTACGATCATTGCGGTGCCAACTATGCTAGACGCCAGAATGGTTATGTACTTAACACAGCAGAGAGTGAGAACTGAAAATATAACTGCGCCGCCCACGACAGCAACATATATCTCTTTTGGCTGGCGGGTGAAATAAACAGAAGAAATTAGACTGATTTGGGATCCGTATTTATTTAAACTTACCCCAAACTCATTATCTGGCATTGTGGCCACACAGACCGCCATAGCGACGGCCGCTAAAAGTGCACCAGCAAAGGCACTCACTAATGCCGATGCGATAGGGTGTGCAGAGCCTAAAACGGCTCCAACTAGACCTGCCACGATGGCAAGTGCCGAATCTGCTGGACTGCCCAGCAGTGTGATTTTTAAATCCTGCAATATAAATATACCATTGGCGCCAACAAGTAGTCCGCTCAAAAATCCAACAGCTCTTAAGCATCGATAACCTGAAATAGTGAAAAATTTTAAGATGAAAATGTAATGATATTTGTAGATCCTTTAAAAAAATGAACATTGAACTGATGGCACTACTGTGCTGAGAAAGTCTCAGAGAGGTTGAGTGGATTGCACGCTACAAGCAGGGTGGACCTGGGCCTCAGCCAATAAGCCTCTCCAACTGGCGCGATCTTTATTCAGCTGCCTCAAATTTCACACTCCAAGTTGGTTGAGGTTTTTCCCTACCTCAGACACGGGCGTTCTCAGTTCAGTTGTTCCGGAGACGAATACTCTTCGGTCTGGAACAGTGCTATCCATTGGCTCTACAAGCCAGCCATCTCAGGCTCTGGGTCCGCAGACAGAAATAAATGAGTAAAGAGATATTCAACTTCCGCCATTTTTACCCCTAGTCCATGGCGGAAACTTTAAAGTGTAGGCCGTGAAGGATTAGTGTTTAGTGCAATTCCCTTGTATTTCACACATACATTTACAAGATTCCCGGATTGACCACGAAAATGGCGGAAAATTCGCGGATTTTTTAGCAACATGGCCGCCGATTCGTGAATTTGCCCACGATCATGTAGTATTATTCGGAGTCTGTTCAGACCTTGACTCATATTTTTAAGAGAGCATATATTTGTAATAGGGGATTGCGTGAATAAAAATGTAATCATAGTACTGCAGACTGTAACTCTCAGAAAGCTACTTCATGAACATGCGATTTGTTCATTTGCTTACCCCTCCTTACTGTGTTGAAAATTTAACACCGAAATTTTAAAAAAGTTCAAGTAACGATCGTAGTTTCAAATAAGAACTCTAATTCACCCCACGACTACGGTTGGATGAGGGTATTAGCTGTTTACCAGCTGTTCGCAAGAGCTCAGACGTATTCACAGACAGGGGACGAAAAAGTGTATAAAAAACGCTATCAGATGAAATCAAGGGGCAAGAGAGAACCGAAATTTTAAAAAAGTTCAAGTAACGATCGTAGTTTCAAATAAGAACTCTAATTCACCCCACGACTACGGTTGGGTGAGGGTATTAGCTGTTTACCAGCTGTTCGCAAGAGCTCAGACGTATTCACAGACAGGGGACGAAAAAGTGTATAAAAAACGCTATCAGATGAAATCAAGGGGCAAGAGAGGAAGAAGTTGAATATCTCTTTACTCATTTATTTCTGTCCGCCGACGACTGGCTAGACTCTTGTCGCTGTACAGCCCGTACAGTTCGTGGTTGAATCTACTTCTCCAAATGCCATCAATGCGAACTGGACCAAATATTGAACGCAGAACTTTTCTCTCGAAAATACCAAAGGCTTCCTCATCCGTTTTTAAAAATTGTCCATGTCTCTGCGCCGCACAATGGGACCAAACAGCTATAATTCTCTCAAAAATGCTTTTTTCATATGATTGATATTTCCGCCCAATCGTTATAAAGGGTGGTTAAATTTTAAGGGCCGATATTGATTTTGAATAAAACACTAAGTATTTAGGAAATTATTGTCATTTATTTTTATTATAATAATATTAGTATGGTTCAATTATGTATGGAACAAAATATCGGCCACTCCTCCATCCGATGGTCCAAATTTTCGATGACGCTGAAGCATATTTGAGGTTCTATGCCGTTAATGTGCCGAATTATCTCATCGTTTAGCTCTTGAATTGTTACTGGCTTATCGACGTACACCTTTTCTTTCAAATAACCCCAAATAAAAAAAGCCAACGGTGTCAAATCACATGATCTTGGCGGCCAATTGACATCGCCACCACGTGAGATAACACGGCCATTGAATTTGTCGCACAAAAGAGCCATTGTTTCGTTAGCTGTGTGGCAAGTTGCAACATCCTGTTGAAACCACACATCGTCCACATTCATATCTTCCAATTCGGGCCATAAAAAGTTCGTTATCATTTCACGATAGCGAACACCATTCACAGTAACTGCCTCATTTTGGAAAAAAATACGGCCCGATGATGCCGCCAGCCCATAAACCGCACCAAACAGTCACTCTTTGTGGGTGCATTGGTTTTTCGACAATCACTCTTGGATTATCATTCGCCCAAATGCGGCAATTCTGCTTATTGACGAATCCGCTGACGTGAAAATGTGCCTCATCACTGAAGATGATTTTTTTCGAAAATTTCGAAAACTGTTGCCATTTCTTGCCACCATTCTGACCATTGACGACGCTTGAAATGGTCAAGAGGCTTTAGTTCTTGAGTCAATTGCACCTTGTAAGCATGTAAATGCAAGTCTTTATGCATAATGTTCATCAATGACGAGCGTGAGAGGTGCAATTGTTGGGCACGACGACGAGTTGAGGTGGTCGGCTCTTCAGCCACACTATCGCGAACAGCAGCAATATTTTCTGCAGTACGAGCTGTACGCGCATGCACTGGTGTTTTCACATCTCCCACAGACCCGGTTTGTTCAAATTTTTGCACGATTTTTCCGATTGTACGCACATTTGGACGATTAAATTGACCGAAAAAATCACGAAGTGTACGATATGCATTTTGATTTGAACGCCCATTTTCATAATAAGCCTGAATAACTTTAACGCGTTGCTCGATTGTGTATCTTTCCATGGTTCAAATTGAATTAGTCTGAAATTGAGAAATGTCAAATGAAATGCAGAAAAAAACTTGACGTTTAGGTGTGGTTCACATTCAACATCGGCCCTTACAATTTTACCACAAATGCCCTCAGTTTCGGCATGTAACTTTTTAACAACTTCATTGTTTATAGTTGCAAACGAAACCACATGTGTGTTATACATTTTTTAAAAGCTTATACATTCTACTTTCTAAATAATGAACATAGACATGTTCAGTCAATCCATTGAGAAATAATATATTATTTCTGAAATCCTTTAAAATTTTCTTTTGTTTAATGTTTAAGGAGAGATTTCACTATTAGCGCTGTTTGCCGCTGTTAAATTTTTGATTGGGTTTTATTCCTTAGTTCGTCAGTAACTGCGAGGGAACAAAAGTTTCCCCAATTTGCCCTTATTTCTTCGAGACCTGTTACTGTGTCACTTGGTCACTGACTGATAAAGTAAAATTGTTACCAATACATTACAATACAATGATACAAACGATAGGCTCTGGCTTGTTCTTCGGTACGATATTGTCGTCCGATTTCTATCGTGTTTCCAAAAGAAACTCCTGAAAAAACAAGGACTGAAGTATTGCATAAAGATGGTGAAGTGACTGAAATCAAACACGAGTTGTTTCCAACAATGATCGATGGAAAAATAGCCCTTACTCCTTACTGCTGCATGTACAATTTGTGGAGCTAAGCCAGTCGAAATTAATGACTTAAACAAAGTGACAAACAGCAATGTTGATAAGACAGCTCATCGATTTTTTCATAACTACCAGTCTTCGACAAATATAACAGGAGTTGATGAAAAACGAATAGAAGAAGTTTGTATGTTATCTTGCAAACATGTTCATTAGGTATGGCTATCAATCCAGAACTATTTGGCAAGTAAAGCCTCCTGTTTATTGAAACACTTGTTTCAAGTAAAACTACTCTCTTGGACGTAAATACTGAAAGTAAAGTTTATTGAACAAATATTTATACATCATTGCAGTAATCAAGCAATGACCCAAGTCGCCCGTGCCTCAATCGGCAGCTCTTGCTGAAGCGGCAAGTATTATTAAATTGGTCATCGTTGCTTGTGCTGGAATCGGTATATTCAGCTGACGGGACATTTATTTTAGAGTAAACACCTCCAAAATGCACAACTGTACGTGCAAAAATATAATTGTTACTATATGCCTTCTTTGGTCCATAAAATATTGGTATATGGTGAAAGTATTATTAAACATTTCGCGGTAGTGCCAATGGGTCCAGCCCCAAGAGTCTTCGACTCCGAACCAGTGGGACAACGCAATAGAGGACGCCCACGAAACCGATGGCGCCAACAAGTGGAGAAAGACCTCAACCAAATTGGTGCGCGAAATTGGAGACAGCTGGCTAAAGATCGTGCCAGCTGGAGAAGCTTGTTGACTGAAGCCCAGGTCCACACCGGACTGTAGCCACTAGAAGAAGAAGAAGCCAATAGGTCAGTTGTCCGAAGATGCACAGGAACAGCGCCGGCCCAAGCCCTGTGCTAGATCTACGTTTGGCGCCCCCTTTTTTTGTTTTGGTCGTTTTGACATTACGCTAGAGGTAGACTTTCAATACGTTTTATTTTATTGAGGTATCTTCGGTAAAAAACGAAGTGGATTTTTTTCTTTGGACACTTTTGAGTACTTGTGCGAGTGCACAGGCTAGGTGGAATTGTTTGTATTCATATGGCAAGATGGCAAAGGAGGAAATCTCATACGAGCAGAAATGAATTCGCTGCTATTTATTTAGATTTAGTCTTCACAATGTGCCCACAAGCGCTGCGCCCTGTGCATTTGCACATCCTGCACATATGGTGGAGCCGGCCCTGCACAGGAGTCACGATAAAGACTATAACAAAATTAGACTAACCCATTCCAGAATGCTCTCATATTCCGTTCCAAAATATAGTTAATCAATGAAGGTAAGAATGAATGCTTTTATTTCGTGTTATTACTGATTACTTGCATCGTAAACCTCAATTGGGTATGTAAAAATGTAACATTTAAATTTGTATGCATTTTTTTTATCTCTATTAAACATATATATTTAAGTTATATTTACATTATTTCAAAGTCTAAATATTGAAAAAATGTACAGATTTTTGAGACAATAGACAGCAGGACTGGAATGTTCAGTGTCTTATGTAGAGTCAACTTGGTGCTTCGATGCTTGACTGTCAAGGCATATCGATGTTCTTGTGTTGCTTAATTTTCCTCCGTTTTGGAATAGTTTTGGATTCATTACAGTGAGAAGTGCGTAGCAGACATCTAGGTCGCAAGACACCTGTTCTTAAACCACCGTCAGATATAAACTCATCTGTTTTTAGGCGTCTATTACTCAAGGTGTCTTAGCCCATTCGTCTGTGTTAGGAATTACATAAGACCTTGTAGTCTCTCCCTGGGCCATGCGATGCCTGACTAGAGACAGTGGTGAAAAAGATATCAAGCAATTTCTTACCTAGTAGTGCGTAGACAATTCCGAAAACCGCTGTGATTGTCCATAATAGGGCAGATATTGTATCAGGAGCAGATGTTGAGCACGATGGGTTCTCCATTATACCCTGAAAATAAAAAAACACACGCAAAATTAGCACAAAAACACGATTTTCTTCCTTGATTGAATAGCGCTGCAAATCAATGTGGGACTAGAGCAAGCTTCTTTAGCTTGAGCAATCTCTTGTGCAAGGGCAGACGCTATGTAAATTAGTGCGACCTGCACTACTACCAATAGTCACCCCAGTCCTGTTGAACGCAACAGAGGCGTGGCCTATACGGAAAGTGAATGAGGAGGAAGTCCGTGGTTGTTTCGAAGCAAAGTGTAAGACTTTGAGTAAGTGGCTGAGGAAGAATTTGGTCAACCTTTAATAATTAAATACAGAGCGGGCCAAATACAAGTTTCTTTTTAAAAATGCAATAAAATGAACAAAACTACATTTTTTCCATGTATTATAGCTTTCTTAGTAAGAACAAACATTCCCATTATTTATGAAATAAAACGTCGTTCAAATGGCTGCCTCGGCTGGCAGTAGCGCATTCTCTCACGCCAATTTTCCCAGACCTTGTTGATGGTTGATGGTTTCGGGCTGTAGCTCACGGATTTCTTGGATGATTTTGGCATTAAGTGCTTGAATCGTTTCCCGATTGTTGGCATAATACCGGTTCTTCACGGTTCCTCACAAAAAGAAGCCCAAAGAGGTAAAATCCCAGCTCCGAGGCGGCCAATTGACATCGCCAAGACGGCTGAAAAAAGAATTTGGGAATTTGGTGCACAAAAGATCGATTGTGGCATGGGCTGTGTGGCATGGCGTTCCATCCTCCATGAACCAGAGGTGGTCCAAGTCCATGCCTTCAATTTCGGTGAAAAATAAAGTCGGTTAACATGGCTCAGTAACGCCCACCGTTGACCTAAACGTTGTTCCCAGCCTCACTTCCGTAGAAGGTTACATCAGCCACATTTTCATCTGCTCGCACCGTACGACGAAGGTGACCATGAGTGCTGTCCACCAGTAGCCAGTCTCACGAACAAACTTGCGTACAGCACTCGCGGTGGGTGCTTGATTTCGGCCGAAACTTCTTCTTTTCAAAAAACGCACTGTTTCGGATACACAGCACTCACTTGGAAATAAATTTTCAATATTTCCCAACGTTGTTCAAGCGTAAAGCGCCTCATTTTGCTTCACGGAGGTATGATGCTGACTTTCTGTCAACATTTCGAGCGGGAAACAGCTGTCAGTGTCTACTAGATGGCCCACCCTGTAATTGTGTCAGACAGAGCTTCAAGTCAGTTAAACAGCTGGCTAGCAGTCTTCTGCAAGAACAGCGCACGGTCGTGGTAGCATTGTTTTGTCTTCCTTCTCATCCCTGCTACTTCTACAGACGTCGTTTTAGGGCGAGGCAACCCATAAATCGCCATGTCTGGGTTCCTGTCTGGTTTGTCTCTCTCAACTTGTGCCAGATCACAATGGAGACGTCTATCTGCTCTATTCATTTTCACCGAGACCTTCAACGTCAAAAGCAAGCAACTCGGTGTGACGTGCATGCAATTCCACATCTAGATTAAAACCGGACGCAGTTTTCTTCCAGAAGTCTCTTTCAGAGGTTCAGCATATGCGGGTGACATTAATGTGAGTGGCCGAACGCAGCGAGCCGTCTGCAAAAGTGCAGATATAACATTGACGTGATCAGGGACTTTATCTCCATCGGCTCCACGTTAAACAGTACTAACAACATGAGTGCCAAGATCTAAAGAAGAAGCTCTTCGTTTGGCTCTTGTCAGTGACTGTTTCTTCGAGCTCAAGCAGCAATTCTCTCTCAAAGAACAAAGCTGTGTTTCTAAATGCAATTCTGTTTCGACAATAGTTTCAGTTTCATTATTGAACAATGTTTTTTTTTTTCCAAAATAAATTTGTAAACTTTGCTTGTGGTGGCCGTCGCGTTGTGGGTACGTTGGGTACGTGTGGCGACTCCTACGAAGAGGAACTTCCGGTTTCTAGACTCGTCTCGACAGTACTACAAAAATAATGTTGCACTTCTTTCGAGTCACTGCGAATGCTCAAAAGTACCGCGAACTGTCAAATCAACTGTCACAGAAGACAATGTTGCCAAACTAAAGTTCTCCACTTCTAAAGCAAACATCCTTTTATGAGACAATGATGAATGGCCCATGCTTTGTGCCGCTGGTCAGGACTGCCCTGTGAAATTTGTGAAATTTTAAAATGATGAAGACGTCCTTTTGGAGGATATGTCTGCGTGCGATCTTTGGTCCTGTTTGAATTGATGGTAGCCAGACGCCCATAGATACAACGCCTAATGTAAATGGGCCAAGTAAGAACAGCAATGTGAACAGCATGACTCCGTCCAAAGTAGTCTTAAGCTTCTTATACCATTCTACAAGGAAGACAAATTAGCATGGCCTAGAGTGACACTGATATGTCGTCGTTGAGGATGTAAAGGTAGAAGGCATGTCCATGAACAAGAATAAAATCTGAATCTGATGAAGCCAGGAATCGTAGCCGCGATTAGATCAGAATGTTGCTGAGATTAAGACGTTTAATGCGATAAGTCAAAGGTGTCTAGAGCTTATTTCATATTTTAAGAGACAACAGTGATTTTTTTAATTTTGAAACTATACAGGGTGGTGCATTTAATGTTCTTTTAAAACAAAGACTATTATGACACTGCTAGACCACATCGAAACATGCCCGAACCTGTTACTTTAACTGCCTCCTGCCTGGCACAATTATAAGAGACATCCCACAATATCGAAAAGCCACCACAAATGGACACCCAACAGGACCAATTAAATCCAGAATCCAGAATCCACGGGAATAACAGGTACTTTTACAAAGCCGGATAGTGACAGCACAATTGACCATAATGGTGTAGATGAAGCCTAGTTTATACGCAACAGCTTAGCTTATACGTAATAACATAAAACAATAACGTACTTACCCACCTATGGGTCGACTGTGATGCACACTAAAGGCCTGTACCAAGTGGTCAAGAAGACGCACCAGTCACAATCGAGTCCAGCAAAACATCCACCGGAGGGTATTTCAATGATATTGTATTCCATTCATAAATGGAACAAGTCCAAAAATAACTTTCTGAATGTGTTGATTATCAGCGACGACTTGTTTTGATATCCAAAATAGTCAACCCTTTTTATTGAACACGAGTTGTACACACAGCGAGGGAGCCAGTGACGACAGTATTTCCCTTTGACGTAATTGTCTAGGGCTGTACCTTCAATTCAGTTTATTAGACGCTCCTGTGCATCAGCATTTCCACTGAGTCCTTTATCTAAGCGCATCCAAAGAAACGCGCACTAAGAAAAGTCTCCCTCTTCACTACGAATATCCACAACATTCGGTGAAAATCCCTTTCAATTAAGACCAACGATCTGAAACGCCCGTATAAAGGCGTGCAAAGTGCACTTACATATTTCACAGGCCAAAGCAGCACCTACCGAGAGAGGTGGTGGCCACTTTCACTGCTCCGATTTTCTCTGACCCAAAAACCAAACCGACCCGCACTGAGTTCAAGGTCTGACCTAAAAACCAAAAAACAAAAAAAAAAACAAAAAAAACGTCACTCTCGCGTGAGGAAGGCATTTGCTGAAATATGCCATTTCATTCGAGATTTCAATCAGCGCCATCAGCTTGAGTGTGGATTACCTTAATGAGAAATGGCCAGTCCATGACTGGCGGCAGCTCCTTTGTCTCGCTTCCATTATCGTCGTTATCTGCGGAATGCATTTTCTTAGTGTCTCTCTGTTCCGTTGCTTTCGTGATTCGTAAATATGATACTCTGTCACTGTTTCATCGGCACACTTGCGCTTACACCACTTTACAGAACATAACTCGCGAGTATTGAGGCTTCGTCACATTCGTCAAATTGTATCTCGAATTAGAGAGTTTCAATTGTTTGCATTGTTCCCACACTGCATTGTTCCAGACACGCACCCACTGCCCGCCCGTAAGCGTGTTTCCTTCTTTGTGTTATCAAATTCCCTTATTGATTTTTCAATCCACATTATTTCTCCTTGTTTTGTTGTTGTTCCTTTCGAAATGGAACGTATCTATATATTTTTTTTTCCAAAAAATTCACACACAAGAGGGATTTTCTGATGAAAAAACGACGCATATATTCATGCACACGGCGGGGCAGATGCTCAGCGATACGAAAGTAATTAGTTTGTTAATGCACACCATGTGCTTTGGCGAACAACAAACAAAGGAACACATTCATGGGTGGACACTCGCGAATGGAAGAACAAAAAATGGGCGAAAGAAGAAGAAGAAGAAGAAGAAAAAAAAAAGAGGAACGGCTCACCCACGCCAAAGGACTCGCTGCTGGGTGGATAGGCGGACGATGGAGTCGTGTGGAAAGTATGATGCGATGGCACAATTAACGCTTCACGGAAGGAGTTTTGTCATTGCTGCACTGGGCGGTATTTCACATGATGCACTACACTAAACTACTCTACTCTAGATCTGAACTAGTTTATCACTTAATCACCACTTAAATGCGAGATGCGAGATGTGAAACAAGATGTGGGAGTGTTTCATGGAAGTGATGGAGTGCTTGGAACATAGGCGCGACAGGACAACGACGAAAACGTCTGCACACTGTTACTGTCTGCATTTGTCGTTGTCCTTTACTTGAGACACAATTTTTTTCCCTTCGTACAGAGAGTGCGCAGTGGCGCAACACAGTGTGAACTCTTATAGGGTGCGATGTGGATGTTGGGACGTTGAAGCGGTATTTGTGAATAAGGACGATGGTGTTGGATGTTGCATGGAATACCAAGAGGTGCTTTTTATTTACCAGTGCTTTGGCTTTTACTACTTTAGTACTTTCATTCGTGCCGAGTTAGACTCCATTTAAGTGATGGCACGGCGGTATGCGGATCGTGATGAGAACTGGGAACAGGATGAGGATGAGGTTCACAGTCGCCGAAGTAAACTTTCCCAAATGAAACCGGCACACACAGTGTACTAAGAATTATTTGGTTAAGTTGAATGACTAAATGTACTAAAGGATCTTTCATTCAGCGCGTCCTATCTTTAAATATAAACAAAACAAAGTGTGTGTGAGGAATCATCGAATCATCGTATTCGTTTGAAAATCCTATCGGTCGCATTATGTATGGAATATAACGTCGTTTAAATGTCCGCCGTGGCATCATTGGGTGACGCGCATCCGCAATGTTCATAAATCAGGCTTAATTTTAACTTTCTTGCTTGTTCGCATAGATCAGCGACTCCAAGAAGTCTAACAGGGTCAAATCGCACTATTCCGGTGGCCAGCTCGTCCAGAATTTCCATTGCGTCGTGAGCTGTGTGGTACGTAGCACCGCCCTGTTGAAACCACATATCATCGGTGTCCATATCATCCAATTCCGGCCAAAAGAAGTTGGTAATCATTGACCTATAGCGCTCGCTGTTGACTCATCATTGTCAACGGCCAACGTCGGTTTCAAAGAACGCCGACAGCCTAAAATCCACACCAAACAGTGCCGTTTTCGGGATGCTTTCGTCACTCTTGGATCTCGTGTGAATTGACATCGTCCCAAATTTGACAATTTTGTTTGTCGTCGTACCCATTCATCCAGACATGGGCCTCATCTTATTGCGACTGTAAAATGGGCGAAGCGCGAGTTACGCCATTGGCCACAACCGCAGCAATATGCCGGATGTCGAATGACCTGGTTCGGGTTCAACAAAAATGGTTAAATCAGCATCTACGACGGAAATCGACATCACTTGACACTTTCCCTTTGGTCAGCAAATTTTAGGGATGTTTGTGAAAGAAATGTAGCCTCAACAACATGGCCGCTACCAACTTTCAAAGTTCGGCAGTTCCTATTGAAGACCCTTTACAATGCTAGGAGATGCAATGTCATGACTCATTTGCAGCATTAAGACTTTCGGCATCATTTTTGCATACAGTTTCTTTTTTTGTTCCGCGATGATGTTCACTTGATTGCATGCATCTCGGTGAATGTTGTGGCCGTCCCCAAGCGATTATTACAGATACGGAATCAATACAGCGCGCTCTTGAAAAGGTAAAGAATGTGAGTAAAAGAAGGTGGCAGCACCATACGAGCAGTAGCATCAAGGGGCAGCTAACACTTACTTACTTACTTACTTATTCATCAGGCCAAAGACCCTTGCAGGGTCAGAGCCTGAGTAATAGCCGCCTTCCATCGTTTACAATCCTGGGCACGCTGTTTCCAGTCATGCCAGACCAAGCGGTCTGGCGTCCGTAAAAATTGGTCTTTTTTACCGGAGGTTCTGTCTTCCAATCCTTCTCGAACCAGAAGGCTCGTATTCGAAGACCCTCTTACCTGGAGCATTGATGTCCATGCGCTCGATGTGACGAACCCAGTGCAATCGACGGATTTTTACCTTCCGGACTACATTCACATCTTGATACAGCTCGTACAGTTCGCGGTTGTGTCTTCTGTTTTGCTTATCGTCCAGCTTTCGGCTCCATATTACAGGACTGGCAACATAAGAGTTTTGTGGAGCACGATCATGGTCCTACTATCCTAACGTTTCGATCGGCTTGGATACTGGCCGCTACGACGTGGCTTCAGGTACAAAAGAGTCTACTCACGCTGAACGCTGAACGCTAACCGCTGAAGTCACGATGACGACCGACCTCCAAACGAACTTCGCGTTGGGTGTGTACATATGTACAACTGAACCACAAGCCTTACTGAATGATTTGACAGCTGAATGTGATAATATGCTATATTCGTTCTCCCTTTATGCATATCTTGAATCTTGTCTTTGTCAACGAAGAATTGTCATATAAAGGGTGTTTTTATTAGAGGTATAGAACTTTATGTTGGCAACAGTTGGCTGTCAAGTGATTTATTTTTAGTTTGGTTTGGCATTTGTTGCTTAGCATAGCATAGTTTGGGTAGCAAGGACTAGATTCGGTGAATGTGCCCAAAACAAGATTGCCGTTGATCCCAATTTTCATAAGCGAATTTTGTTTAGCGATGAAGCTCACTTTTGGTTGAAAGGATACGTCAATAAACAAAATTGGAGTTTTGGAGTGATGATAATCCTCAAGAGTATGTTGAGACACCGTTTCTTCTTTAAAAACGATGCTGGCCGTTACAGTAGATGGTAACCGCTATAGAGCCATGATTACTGACTTGTGATACTTACTGACTCAATTGAACAACCATGATGTGCAGGAACTGTGGCTTCAACAAGGCGCAACATGCCACACAGCTCGATGTATTGAAGGAAACGTTTGGTAACCGCATAGTTTCACGTTACGAACCCGTGAATTGGCCTCCAAGATCGTGTGATTTAACGCCCCTTGACTATTGTATGTGAAGTCGCTAGTCTACGCCGATAAGCCCGAAACCGCTTGGAGGACAACATTCGCCGCGTTATTGCCAATTGGACATCCAGTTTAGACTACGTCCGAGCCAGCCGTGGCGGCCATAAGCCAGAAATCATATTAAAATTATAATGCCAGATTATGTTTCGAATAAAGTAAATTTCATGTCAAATGATCATGTCAAAAATCATCATTGTTTTATTCCATTTCAAAGTTGTATACCTCTAAATAAAAAAGCATCCTTTATTTGCACAATCATCCCGGTATGGTAATCTTATCAATTCCGCTTCAAGATATTTAAACTCCTCTCGTTTAATTTACGTCTATGTCACGAGGCTTTGGAACTCTCTTCAAACTCAAGTAAAGCAATTGATTGTATCAAAACACTTCAAAAAAGAAGTATTTGAATTTTTTAAGTGATCGTTGTACATTCCTCGCATTCCCTTTCTTTTTCCTTCCCACCTTCCCCGCCTCCACAACCTGGAGGGGTTGTTTGTAGAAAATATACTGAATTATCCTGTTTGTGTATAAATTGCACTATAAAGGACAATAATGTCTTATTTGTACGCCGTCATAAAACTGAATCGAAATTGAATGCCACTGGAAACGTTGAAAGCTGTTAAAACATAAGAATTAGAAAAACTATCATTGCTATCTGGTCACCCTTAACAGTCTGTACAGTCATAGCTTATCCTGTCCGCTTCAATAATAACATAATACGGGTGGCGCTACCGCCCGAAGTCGACCTAGGCCTAGCTTCTACAGTAATCAATCATGTTGTGCGTACTCCGGTTCTATCACGAGTAGAGGGCGGTCCTACACTTTTGTGACAGCTCTAAACGGTGATCTTTGAGAAGCTTTTTCTAAACATGTGCAGAAAGTAGTGAGTTGACTCCATGAATTGTGAAAGTCCGTCGTGTCGTAGAATATGAATCGACGTACTACGCCTACGTGTGGGGACCGCTGCATCAATGTCATGCAAAAATGGCTACAGATTGCGTTCCACACAAGATCATCTTCAAACGAGCACGTCTCTTAGATGTGAAATCTGCCCGAAGCCAGACGATATCCTTGCCAGCCCAACAAAGAAGCGCACACTTCTTATCAACGCAGCCCTCGATTACAAACAAAAAACCAAGCCAAAGTCATAGTCAAATTCATAGATTTAATTTTAGTACAAAACTTTTTGTAAACAGTGCATTTTTCCCGAAGTGTCTTAGGTCAAGAAGCAGCGCAGTCACACGTGCACAGCAAGTGGAGCGTTCACTTCTCTGGCGGATTCCATACGTACGATCCATAGTACCTGAAATTCGATTCTTCGCACTTTTTGTCCGCCTCCTTGGGTCCTCGGGATCCATACACGTACTGAATGGGTTTTATGCGTTCGTTTTCGATTTGATGCAGAATCGGAGTGAAGATCCGCCATGCTTCGTAGAGTTCATCCGAACGAACGAAATGCATCAACGAACCGCAGAAGACGTCTAGAATGAGCCGCTCGTACGCATCTGGCAGGTAGGAGTCCTTGTAGCGCTTCTCGTACGTCAGGTCCATTTCGGTCTCCTCGAGGTCAAATGTGATTCCCGGCGACTTGGTCATCATTTTGAAGTACAACGCCTCGCCGGGTTGAACGCGAATGACCAGTTCATTGCGCTTTGAGCTACCCTCAAATATGTCGCCGGACACGTCTCTGTATTGGATGCGAACCTCGGCTTTTCGCTCGTTAAGCGCCTTGCCGCAGCGCAGTATGAATGGCACACCCTCCCAGCGCTCGTTTTTGATCTCAAGCACTGCCATGGCATACGTTGGCGTTGTGGAGTCCTTCGAAACTGTTGGATCGTCCAAATAGGAGAGTTTCGCCTCACCTTCGCCGTTCGGATTGCCAACATACTGGCCCAGGACCACGTCATCGAGCGTCAGGGAGCGAATGCTTTTCAGCACTTTTACCTTTTCGTTGCGAATATCATCGGGGTGGCATGACACCGGCTTCTCCATGGCAACGAGAGACAGAATCTGAAGCAGATGGTTCTGCATGACATCTCGAATGATGCCGAATTCGTCGAAATAACCGCCGCGACCTTGCGTGCCAAAGGGTTCCTTAAACGTGATGAGGACCGATGCGATGTTTTCTCGGTTCCAGGTTGAGCTTAGGATCTTATTGGCGAATCGAATTGTCATGAGATTTTGCACCATCTCCTTTCCCAAGTAGTGATCGATTCTGTAGATCTGCTCCTCGTCGAACAGCGACGCCAAATGGTCACTTAACGCCTTCGAAGAGCTGGCATCTCGGCCGAACGGCTTCTCGATAATAATCCGATTCCATCCCCTGCAAAGAAAGCAATCGCCTGAAGTACGTAACTTAATCGATGCTCCTCGGGAAATGAAGCTTTGGATCACAGAAGAGTTTCTCAAACGAGTTTCGGCAGAATGTGAGTGACAATCTGTCCTAACGCGTGCTTAAATTGTCCGGGAAGAGGGTCCCGGGACGTCAGTCAGGAGGTTCCCAAGACAAGCTAAGAGCATTGCTAGTTGAAGGCTGCCAAGCAGGCCAAATTTGGCAATCAAGAACTAACGAAGAAACCATCTGCTATGACTGGGAAAGCAGACGTGGTGCTTTGCTTGTCACAGCAAATGGCCGTTTGGAAGAAACTGTGAGCGAACTTCATTTCCTGTTGAGCAATAAATCTAGCGACGTACTTTTTTGACATGCATATGTCCTTAACGTGGACCGTGACATTTGCAAACACCGACGGTGGCAGGGCCAAGTAAAAGATCCTGTTGGCCACACATTTGTTCTCCATCTCTTCCATGGTCTTTGTCAGGAACTCATATCCGGTCCGGCCGTCATAGCTGCCGGCAACGTACTCATTCAAAGTCCAGAACTCCTCATACCGCTTCCTCTCACTGCTTTGAACCTGAAATTGATTTGAAAAGAAAATAGTCAAAGGGGCGTGGCGTGACCAACCAACTGGCATTAACTTACGTTCATGTAGCGATCACATTTCTCGCGAAGCTCCTTCAAGGTGAGACGCGATCGTGCATAGCCACAGAATTTCGTTGAACTTGGCAGCAAGTTGTCCCTAAACAACCACCATAACGTCGGATAGATCTTCTTTTTCGCCAGGTCTCCCTAATAAGTTGAACACGATGAAGGAATTTACTCGGTTCGAGATTGCATGGAGCACATTCATGATTTCACTTACCGATGCACCAAAGATGATGAATGTGTGAGGTATCTCGCCGTCAAAGTGTGTCCCTTCACAGACCATAGCGACTGATTTTAACGATTTGATGATACGAGAGAGAGTTCCTTCTTCGCTTGAACCGTTTCCGTTACCGTTTCCGTTTCCTGAAATAGCAAAGGACAATTTAAATCGTAGTACAGTGTGTAAGTGAATTGTAATCAAGACATATCCAATCAATAATGGTGGCTCAAGACTTTGCACCAAACACTTTCATTAGATCATTTCAGAGTCAGGCTCAAGCTTAAGAAAAAAAAGGTGTATCATCTAAGCCTGCAAGTGTGAAGTGGCGGTCCTATAAAACCGCAGCCAGACTTGATGGTTTCTTCAGACATTTCGTAGAGATGACGAGGGACAGTTTGGCTAGTGTCCCAGCAAAAGCCGGACAGATGCACACGAAGTAATGCTGCTTCATTACAGTTGCAGCAGTATGCGCTATGAGAAATGTCTAGTCGGAATGCGTGATCCTCCGTAGTTGTCGTGGCGGGGTAGGTCGGTTCGTCATGACCGGTTTTCTTAATTTTTTTTTTTTTTTTTACCTCCATTGGAACTGAGGCATAATTTGTGTTTTTTTTGAATTTTTCGTAATTTTCTAAAGAAAAACACATCAAGTGCCGGTAAATGCCGGTTATAATTTATACATCAAAATTTAGAGCTATTTTCCTTCTTTCAGAATATGTACGGCTCTTTGAGCGCAGATTGGCGCAAACCTTAAAATTTTGACCCGAAATAAAATACTAATTTTCACTTTTTTTAGATTGAAGCAATATGATGAATCGAATCGACGTTTGGCATTCGGTGAAGAAAGGTGGCAGTTATGCAAGATCTAACGAAACATGGACAATTTTTAAGCAAATTTATAAAATTGAAGATTTAGAAACAAAAAAGAAGATAAATAACCTCTGTAAATCCTTTCAAAGAAGATGGGAAGCTTGCTCAAAGAAAAAAAACATACTTTTATCTAAAAACAGTGCCTGGCTTTAAAATTATATTTTTTATTTAATTTTAGAAATTTAAAAAAAAATCGAAAATCAACTTTGTCCAAAGAAATTTTAAATTTATTGATATAATTCTTTGCAAAATGAAATAATATTTAAAACAAATCATTTGCTTAATTATTTAATTTACTTTCCATCAGTTAAAATTAAATTTAGAGTTTTGACCGCACTTCCAATACAAATGGAACCATTGTGCGTCACCTTCCACGATGGGCGTTTTAGGGTCAATCCCCGAATTTAGCAGCTTTCATAATTCAGAGCTTCATCTCTTCCGAATCACTGACAATTCTCAAACAGTATCTCTGTCTAGAAAAAGCTTCGGATTCGCCATAAATCTATAGGTCCCATCCACTCGTGATGTAGACTCGAACCCTCGAGTGATCATGGGATCGAACACCAGGGTTATTAATGAAATCGTCTAAGGTGCGAAATGAAGATCAGCTGAATTGGGCATCGCCAGAGAGTCATCCCGTCTTATTTTATGGTTACATTTAGGTTTACATACGTATAAGATTATACTGACGCAAGAATTGAAGCTGAACGACCATAGAGAATGTTGGCCGGGGATCCGGATCTTCTCGGACGAGGGCGAGTGGCTTTATTAACAAGCTAAATTAACATAATTTGAGCGGACACAACCAACTGTTAGACCAATCGTCAATGAATCCACAAAGATTAACTATTTGGTGCGGTTTATGAGAAGACGGCATCATGGAACCTTACTACCTTCGAAATGGTGAAGGAGAGACCGTTACCGTCGATGATCTCATCTATATAAGTTAACACTATCCCAAAGTTGCAAAGTGTGTGATCAGCTAGACACTAGCTCAGCGTTTTAAGCCGAGCATGCCAGACGCAGCGAAAGAATCCGACACCACCGTGGGAGCGTCGCCGACCATCCACCGTGGGACCGAATAACATCAAGGCCATCGTTCAACGACATCGAACGATTAGAATAGGTAGAGTAAGTTTAGTTTTTAGTTGACTTCGGGCTGAGTAACGTCAGCAATTTAATTTTAATAAATAAAATCCCTCATAGAGGGAAACGAAAAAGAAATCGTGTTTAATTTATATCCATGTTAACCGAATTTCTTGATCCCCTCCCCCCCTTCCACGCAGGGCTATGACACGTTCTTTTGGACTGATCATTGGCAGCACTATGATACCGCGATCGTTTAAAGAATATCCACATTCAGGGTCCATCAAACGACTATTACTGATGTGATCTGGATTTGTTTCTTTCTAACTTACGAACTCGGTTCTGTTTTCTGAAACGACCAACTATGACTTCATCGATGTTTAGAGAGGATGGCTGATCAGCTCAACATTCGTTTGTGTTGGGAGCCAGTTCGCAAAGCCATTCAAGGTCAGAGATGAGTATTAGGAGATGATCAAGATGAACACTCCACTGAACCACATATAATAGGGATAGCTATCGCCACAGGTAGCACGAGATGACTTGCAAGCATTACGACCCATAACAGCTGCTCTCTTTGAACATACTGCATATAATTCACATAGTTCTGTGTCTTGTGAGGAGATTAGGCATCATCATAAACGACTACTGCAGAGGCTAGATACCTGAAGATAAAGAAGATGTGTACTGCGCAGCTCTCATGTTTCGCAAAATTTAAATTTCTTGGTGTTCACTTTTTCAATGACTCAAGTAATTAAGCCTACTTCGCTTCGTGCTTAGATCATAGCCAAGTGTTCCAGGTGGCAGCACAAGGAACCAGTCAGTTCTAAGTGCTTGCCATACCCACCTAGCGATGACTATTTGTCACCAAACTTCTGCAAAACGAACAGCTGGCCAAGTTTGACCGTGAGAAAGAACACATTACATCAGGTGGCAGAAATAACATGAGGACAACGTTGAACTTAGCAACACAATACAAATATAGTGGTCCATCTAGCCGTTTTTTTTAAATCATATGTTATTCTGACACTGGCAGCTGTTTCCCGCTCGAAATCTTGACAGAAAGTCAGCATCATACCTCCGTGAAGCAAAATGAGTCGCTTTACGCTTGAACAACGTTGGGAAATATTGAAAATTTATTTCCAAGTGAGTGCTGTGTAGCCCAAAGAGTGCGTTTTTTGAAAAGAAGAAGTTTCGGCCGAAATCAAGCACCCACCGCGACTGCTGTGGGTCCAAGTGAGTGCTGTGTAGCCCAAAGAGTGCGTTTTTTGAAAAGAAGAAGTTTCGGCCGAAATCAAGCACCCACCGCGAGTGCTGTACGCAAGTTTGTTCGTGAGACTGGCTACTGGTGGACAGCACTCATGGTCACCTTCGTCGTACGGTGCGAGCAGATGAAAATGTGGCTGCTGTAACCTTCTACGGAAGTGAGGCTGGGAACAACGTTTAGGTCAACGGTGGGCGTTACTGAGCCATGTTAACCGACTTTATTTTTCACCGAAATTGAAGGCATGGACTTGGACGCCCTCTGGTTCATGGAGGATGGAACGCCATGCCACACAGCCCATGCCACAATCGATCTTTTGTGCACCAAATTCCCAAATCTTGTTACCATCCGTCTTGGCGATGTCAACTGGCCGCTTCGGAGCTGTGATTTGACCGCTTAGGCATTTTTTCGTAGAGGACCAGTGAGGGACTGACGTTATGCAAACAATCTGGAAACGTTCAAAGCACTTAAGGCCAATACCACCCAAGCAACCAGTGAGCTACAGCCCAAAACCATCAACAAGGTGTTGAAAGATTGGTGCGACACAATGCGCAACTGCAAAGCCAGCCGAGGCAGCCATTTAAACGACGTTTTATTTCATAATTAATGGGAACTTTGTTCTTACTAATAAAACATGGAACACAATTAATTTTGTTAATTTTATAGCATTTTTTAAAAGAAACTTGTAGTTGGCACACCCAGTATATGTAAACCAGTTCTGTCACCCTTTTTATAAGTCGACCCCTCTTTTTCTTCGGGATCACTTACGCAATTTTATTGCCCAACACTGAGCACAAGTGGATGCTGTAAAAGCTACGTATGTATGTCCATGTGCAAAGTGATGTAAACATGAACCGTGACGTACGAATTGCGAACTTCAAACTCTGATATTTCATTCACAGGGAATTTTCTCTATTCACGGATAGAGCTACGATGGATCGCGTGCGCTTATTTTTTGGATCGCGTTTTCAGTTTGACAAGTCCTCAAGAAAACGAACAAATTAATATCGCTAATTATTCTGTTATTTAAGCCGACTTGTGGAGATTTGTCTCAATTAAAATAAGAAAAAAACTCGATAATTAAATGCGAAAATCGTTTTGTTTAATTTTGCTGAAAATTGGTTATATCTGAAAATTTGCGTGTGATGCGCACATCACTCAAGGGTGCAGCACGCACGGCACAAGTGATTGCAGCAGAAGCTGACCAAATTGAATACTGACTGTAGCGCCACCCGTATTTACACTTCGTTTCGCACAACAGCCAACAGACTGCACATCGTCACAGTTTTCCAAATCAGTCGACTCGGCGGCCGACTCAGTTGGTTGCTACGATCTCCGTTTTTGACTGCTTCTGATTTTTTTTTTTGCGAGCGGCTATTTGTGGGACTTGTCCGCGCGAAAGTGTCCTTAAACTTATAGCAATTCAGGAGGTCTTTGTTTTAGAATGTATTCTTGCATTTAAAGTGAAATTTTGTTCCAAGTCGTTCACGCATACACTATACACCCCCATTATCGGCTCAGAAAACAGTTAGAGCACAGTTAGTTTCTCGAATTCGTACACTCAGTGACACACACTTAAATATCCGTCGAAATATTCAAACTCTTCACTGGAATTCCGTTGAAATTGCATTCAGTCAAAGTGACAAAGGATATTCGCCGGATTGAGTCCTTATTAAAAGCATTGTATTGTGGCAACACCTTCACAAAACCCCAAAAAGTAAAAAGCTGTCACAGTTAACTACCTTCAATTTGTATCGTAACACTTCTGCAGACTTTCAAGTGTCGGAGATTTTCTCTAGCACAAAATAAAACCGCTCCGTTCTGCTGAACGTTTCAGACCGTAAAAGGGTTCTTAACTGACTAGCAGAATATCTTAAAATTCCGTCCAGAGAATAACCCTTGCGCTGAGTGCAAGCATATAACACACAATTGCAAGCAAATGAGTAGCGTGATGCAATCAACAACAACTACAACAATAATTAATATTCACTTACCCTATACTGGAGGGTCTGTGACGTAATTCGTTTGAAAACTCATCTCACAAAGCTTTCCTTCCAAGTGTGGCTTTTCATTTGCGGAATGACTGAGCAATTCCACGGTGACACAACAACAATGCCTAACATAGGCCGCCTCTTAGCGGCTAAATACGACTCAAATGACTTCTCGGTGCAGAAGCATTCATTATCGCGACTTTCAAGTTGAAGTGCATAACATATACGAGTGTCTGAAGAAAAACGTGCGTTTTTTTTTTTTTTTTTTGCTTTCAAAATACGCGAGTATCTATTGCAATCGAGAGTGGGGTGGTTGCGGCGATCGGGTGATCGTTGAAGTGTCATACATACGTGCATAGATACTTCGAAAAAAAAAACCACTTGTGAGCTGTGGGCAGAGATTTTTTGTTTCGTTCTTTCAATGTGCTAGACCGCCTTACGTTCGGTGAATGTCAATGTTAATGAGTTGTGTAAAAGTCTAGGCGGTGATCAGGAGTCAGACTCAGTTGTCAATGTCAAAGGCTGCATTACAGCCAGTGCTGATTCTCAGTGAAGCGAATGTTGGATTTTTATGTGGAACATTTATCTGAATCGCTTTCAGCATTCTCAGGGCCGCAGCTTAGAACTTTTCGCAATAACTGATGTGTGGAAAAGTGCGGCAATTATTGCCACATTTCCAGACGGGTAAATAATAAATTGTACGCAGTAGTGTCAAGGACAATCTGCAAATGAAAGTCGCTTTTTAACCAAAACATGTGCTAGAGATTCTGGTTCTGGCTTTTAGGAATTCAGTTGCAGCTGCGGCCTATATTCCAACTCACTTTTGACGTTTGCACTTTGCAGTAAAAAAATCGCCCCTGAAATTACGGTCGTTATAAGATGAATCCGATATACGGATGAATGCGTACCTCAACAAACAAAGTTGTCGAATTTGGAACAATACCAATCCACATGAGATCAAATAGCATCCAATGCATCCGAAAAAGTAACTGCTTGGTCCATATTTCTTTAAGAACGACGTTGGCCAGGCCATCACCATGCTATAGGTCGATGATTACTTACTTCATTTGGTCTGAATTGCATAAAATGCACACCAACGACATGTGGCTTCGAGAGGAAAATTCTTCGTGTGAATTTCGGTCCCGTCTGCATAGACGGTGAGTGGAGGAGGAGATATAATGACGAACTATACGGGCTGTGAAGCGATATCGACTTAGCCAGAAGAGAGAAGATCCAACGATTGAGATGGCTAGGTCATGTAGAGCGGATGGAAACCAATGCTCCGGCCCGAAAAGTCTTCGAATCCACCCCCGAGGGACGGCGCAGTAGAGGAAGACCGCGACTCAGGTGGCGCACGCAAGTGGAAAGGGACTTCAACCAACTATGCGTGCGAGACTGGAGACAGCTAGCTAAAGATTAAGCTGGCTGGAGACGCTTGTTGGTTGAGGCCCAGGTCCAACTCGGACTGTAGCTCCACCTTAAGTAAGTAACGACATGTGGCTTCAACAGGACGGCGCTACATGCACAAAGCTTTTGAAACAATTGGCAAATGAAGTCAAAGGAATCGAGTTGAATTCGTTAAAATCGTATTTAGAAGGACGAACTCAAAATACCAAAGTAAGTAGTGCAATATATCGTGTAATAGATGTGTCATTAGATGCACCTCAAGGGTCTGTCTTAGGAGCTTTATTGCTAATATTATGTTTGAATGAAATGCCAAATGTTATAAACTTATCGACTCTGCAATTATTTGCCGACGATGGTGTCCTTTTTGTTTCATGTAGAGCTAAAATTAAAAGATCTGCAGAAACTTTGTAATTGATTTGAAATGGACAAGCTAGCAGCTTAAATGTATCGAGGTTGCAAAAATCAAGACTGCACGGTATATACAGTCACCTCCCTCTAATTCGAATTTTCACAGGATATCAAAATTAGTTCGAGTTCGGCTACCAGCCCTGGTTAAATGGATCTCCGGTTCGAATCCCAGTGTAAGCAAAGTTAACAAACTTTATTCGGTTTTCAAATTTGGTCCAGTCACCATTTGCCGTTGGGATCAAATTAACGCCACTATCACTGGAATTGTCGATCAGTGGTAGTAGTCCGACTATGGGTAAAACATGGTCTAAGTGTGGCCATTTCGCTGGCAGCCCAACTACCTAACCTAACCTAACCTTGAGGGAGTTCGACTTAGAGGCGATTTTTTTTGTATGCAAAATTGAGGTGAATGCCAGAATATGGCGAACAACAAATTCGATTTAGACAGAAATTCGACTTATTGAGAGTCCACTGAATATTTATCGTGGCAAATTTGTAGCTAAATAAATAAATGAAAACAGCCGCCACAACTCATAGAAAGCCTGCAAGAGAGATTCGAGGGCATGGTCACCTCACGTGGAGGTGATGTTAACTGGCCACCGAAATCGTGCTTGATTTGACACCATTCGACTTTTGTGGCGTTTTCTGAAGTCGCAGGTCTGTGGAAATAAGTCGCAAAACACAGCGGCCCTCCACTAGCCAACATATCATGTGCCATCGGTTTAAATTAAGCCTGATTTATGAACATTTCATATGCGCAGACATTTGAACGATGTTATATTCCATAACGAAAGCCATCGATAGGCCTTTCAAACGAATGAAACATTTCGATGATAACTCACACACACACTTTGTTTTATTTAAATTTAAAGATAGGAGGCGCTTAATAAACGACCCTTTATATGTAGATGTCTCTGATAAAAAGCGTCTGTCTATTTGGAAAGTCTATTGTAGACTGGTAGCATGAATCGGTAAAGGCCAAATCGCAATAACGCGCGGTCGGGCGGTGATAGGCGTTGGTACGCGTTTTATCGAGTTTGCGAGAATGATATGTCAAAACGCGGTACACTCAGTTAGCCATATCGAAGTAGAACTGGCGCGTTTAACAATTCAAATGTTCTGTCATATATATAATTACTGTCGGTAAAATCCCTACAATAAATTAATTGCTTACTCAAATAGTTATCAAGTACACAAACAATAAGTCTAATGTACTTATGATTGAATATAAAAAAAAACACCCAAGTGAGTAGAGAGTAGCCCCACCTAGAACATTGTGCTCTGGCTTACGATATTACAGACTGTGAAACTTCAACGCTCCACCACTGTATTGTGATTTATCCAATGGATTTACGTGTGTCCAACTAAAAATGTCTAAGCCCGGCCGCTCAAACGCGTTATTGCGGCATTTTCTGAGAGCCTTTCTATGCAGAGCTTGCTCTCCCCAAATTTTCATGTTTTTCCTCATTCTCTTCTGTGTGAACTTAGGTCTGCACCAGATTTCTATTTCATAGCGAGAAAATAACGGCTGTTTTCTTCTGGTCAACTGTCGGCGAGCAATCATCTGCAAGGGTCAGTAAATATGTGCATCTGCGAAACAATGACAACAACTCCGTCCGTTGGACTCGACCTACTTCTTCTAAGTAACGACAACCAGGATGGGAAGACGGAGGCCTTGGTGATAGACATACTCGCTCCTAGCTACATTTAAAACCAACTACTCCTACAGGAACTCAAAGTTGGACAGCTGCTTCTTCGAACGGAATGGGCTTCGATGGTTTGGTCACGTGGCACGATTGGTCATCACGACATCACGACTTCTTTGATTGCGACTCCAACAGGTAGGCGACCGTGGACCAAGTCTTCAAAAACTCACCTGATTCCGCTTGGGCATAACTCCTGATGGGTTAGAGTCGATGGCGGAGGATCTAGTGGCCTGTAGACCTCTCGTGCCTTTCCGACCTTTGCCCCGCAACCTGTTTAGTAGATCATGCGCGTCAAAAGTTTATGATGATAATCTCCAACAGCCGTGACTCGTGGACATATTTTACTTCCCCGCTGATTACATCTTCTTCTTTGTGTGACGCACACAATTAGGAGCTAACCTGGCCATTAAAACTCTCATGCTAACATCACCTCTGTCAGACTACTTCCACTTGCGCACACTAAGTTGTTTAGGGTTCTTCCTGAGTTATTGTGTGCGTGGCTTTAAACGCGCCTGTTTCTTTGTCACACATCCTCAGAGTCAAATACTGTTCAATTCGAAGCCAAAAACGCATGTCGCTGTACAGCTGCATCAACGCAAATAGAAGAAAACGCAGAACTGGATGAGGTGAAGTCAATGGATATACTCCGAAGAGTATTCGATTCCGAACATGTGGGACAATGCTTGGATACCCACTTCTTAGCTAGGCACACACAAGTGGAGAAGGACCTGCAGCAAACGAGGTGTGCGGCTTGCAATCGATCTTCTTGGACTCCGGTTTGTGGCGTCGTAAAAGAAGAAAATAAGAGCATTTTGCGACAGCTATTCACCAAGGAAAATAGTCAAAACGTACCAAACTAGCCCACGAATCGTTACACAAATTTGGAGCGAAAAAAACCAACCTCGACGTTAATTCGTGGCTTGAAGTGGCATTGTTCACGGTAACTTGTTATAATTAGTGTTCGCTAATGAGAAGATTTGCACCCACTTAACGACGGAGTTTAGTAATGTGAAGTCTGTTTAACGTTTCGGAGCTCTATTCATCACCAGTGACGAGTTGTATTTTGATTGGAAGGGTGAAAGAAAAGGATAGCAATCTCGTGCCGAGACCCACAATTACCTGATCAGCGCAAGTGAGATCATGAAAGGGGCATGAGAACTTGCCCACCTGCTGCCATAGAGGAGCTGATTCCCTTGCATCTAGTGGTTGCAGACTGTGCAAGCAAAAAAATCATGAGTATGGCAACAGAAGGAATAGGAAAAGATAGGTGCATTAAATCGAGACAATTCGATGCACTAGTCAAAAAGCTGGCCATCTCTTTGCCATGACGCGATTAGAAAATTCAATTTCCAAAAGAAGCTCACCGTTAAGCTCAGCCTGAAAAATGGACTGGAGCAATGAACAGACTGAGCAGTAAAACGATCAAATGGTACACGATCAAACGATACAAATGGATGAAGGGACAGGGGCAGGCAAACGCACCAGCACCTTTCAAGCAGAAATATATGCCATGACATATGTCAATCTTGACAGAAACTATAACAATTGCGACATAGCAATAATGGCGGATAGTCGAGCTGCTATCACGGCACTACACTTCTACATCATCAAATCCAAGCTCATGTGGGAATGCCTACAAAAGCTGAAAGAACTGAGTATGAGACACAAAGTAAGACTCTGCTGGATACCTGGCCACACGGAGATGAAATGGTTGGCTCACTAGCTAGGAAAGCAGCATCGGTACCCTTCATAGGATCAGAGGGAACCGATTAGAAACCTAGAATAACGCTCATGGCACGAGACAGGTCAAGAAACTCCGAAGAGGTTTGAGGCATGTATCGAAATTCCGTATTTTAACAGGCTTCCTAACAGGGCACTGCAGACTCAGGGATTACTTAAGGACACTAGGGGTATCAGAAGAACGTCTCTGTGGAGAATCTAATTAAATTCGAGAACACGTGCAAGCATTTTGTCTAGCATTTGCCACAAAAGACAAAGATATCTGGCGTGGCAGAGGAAGAAATTAAGGCACTAGGACAAGGACTAGGACTAGGACTAAGACAGTTCTCAGATTCTTAACAAATCTATCCCACCAATGGGCAACAGGAGGGGGCATGTTAGGGAAACTCTCAAGAGAGCAAGGGTATCAGGAGACGCAACAGACAAAGAAACAAATAGATATCGTGCCGGAATCAGAGTTAACACAAATATTTCAATAAAAATGTCAAAAGGAGTCTTTGAAAAACTAGGTTAACTTCTCGACTCTCTGTTCGATGATAGTTTGTCTGTCCCACTTCGAGCCCTCGCGTTAAATACGTCAGAGGCAGATATTCAACCTTGACTTGCTTCGATCGTATGACCTCTGTCTAGAAAAACATTCACTGGGATCACCACACCAAGTCAGACCGATGAATCGTAAACTTGTTTTAAAAAAATCAAGAAAAAGCGGACGTTAACCCACAAAAATGAACACTTGCATGGGAAATCTTAGACACCTGACCTTAATTCCCGCTCAACAAGCACTCTTGTCCCTTACCACTGTCACGTCGAATGGCTACGCTTAATACGCTCCCGATTCAAAATCCAAACGTGTACACCGGCACTTTCTCCTACACATGTACATATGTGCACACCAGACGTTATCAGCGAATTGTGCTGTTTTTTTTTTTTTAAATTCTCCCTTCATGACGTCAGAAATGCATTGACTTTCAAAACAAATCGGTTCCGTTGCTTTGCGTTCGCTTCATTCGAGCTGGCAAATTGACGAGAGCGAATATTCATCGCGTGATCGTGCACTGCCCCCGGGGTATGGGTAACCCATTAGAATGGTTTAAACTGAGCAGCTTTTCCCTTCCCACTTTTGCCCTTGGCCATAACGCCATTGCGTGTGCCATGCTGCACAATGTCATCGGTGTATAGCGGAGCGATAAATAAATGAGCAATGACCATGCGAGTTGTATGGCATTTGCGGGCCACAGTTGTGCGAATGGAGGGGCGCGGAGGAATGTTGCAATTATTTCATCACATCTCTGTGAGGCAATTTAACCAACAAACTGAACGAAATTGTTCGTGGAAAAAACGACTTCAGTATCGTCGTGCGATAGATTAAGCAAATAAGATAAGGTGCTCCGTCTCCGGTCTTGACTTACCATTTCTTATTTTCGTATCCATTGTTGGTTAGCGACTTCGTTTGAAAGTTGGTTGGTAAACAAAAATTAAAGATGACTCGACGACGACGAGACGATGTGATTAATCACCGGACCAAGGCGGAACGATAACTGGTTTCTGGATATAACAACTTGAACAAAAAAACAACAACGACTTGACGCTGTTAGGGATTCCCGAGGGGTTTTCTGAACGATATTCGATTTTGTGACTGCGACAGAGTGCAACTCTGATTGCTTCAGCGGACAGAAGTCTAATAAGCATAGACCGAGCGGTTGCACGGCACAAATGAAACTGATGGTGATTCACGTGAGCGATTAAAATCTTGAAAGTTACCAACAACAGTGAACCGAGCTGTAACCGCTGAGCCAGAATATGCTTGTTGTTGTTTTCGGTTTTCGGTGTTACTTTGTTTTAGTTTTCATAATTTCTGGCCGAGTTAAGACGGCCGCGATTGACTCATCGTGACAATGTAAAGATTGACGGTGTGGATTGCGACGCAAACGGAGAGACAGACAAATAAGTTTATTTACGTCCGATTGCAGTGTTGCTTGTATAAGCTGGGTCATTCCAATGTCCTTTGCAGCTGCAGTGTGGTGAAAGTTGTGGGGGGTGATGTTTTATGATCACTTCAAGGTTATTTGATTTAGAGCGGGATCCGGGTAAGTCGCCAAGTGAACAGGAGGAGTATCGGATTTGATGATGGAATCGCAAAATGTGAAGTACGCATGTGTGGAAGAAAAAATGTGGCCGATTTTCTGTTAAAAGCAAATGGATGCGACATCATTTTTTGAAGTCTTCGACGATTTACACATTTATTGTGAACAAAAAAAAAGTACTTTTTTACAATTTGTGATTACAACTTTGCTTAAACTAAGGTTTAGGGTGTTGGTTCAAAAATAGGGCGCATGTACATTGTTTAATTCAGCATTTTGTATTATAATATCAATTTAGGGTTTAATTTCCGTATCCTGCAACGTCCAGTACTTCCATCGGGTTGTTCAAATCCGTGTGTCCATGTTGGTCCTTTTGGGATGCAGGGGTGGTGTGGTTATTTGGCCTCGATGATGACTGCTATCGCTGCTCTAGTAGAAGCCATGCAGTTCGTTGCTACATGTCATCGGGATGTTCTGCTCGCTTAGCAGATTTAGAGCGTTGAGGTAGCGTTGTCCGAGGACGGTGTTTATCAGGTTCCTGATTGCCTCGTTAGGATGATTGTTGGTGTCTAGATGCTGCTTTCTGAACAGTGTCACCATGTACAGTTGTAAGGGGATGATGTGTGCTTCGTCGTAAAGCTTCTTGTTGCTGTGGTGCTTTCGTCGGTCTCTGTCGAAGATGAGACCTGTACATATTCGCAGCATTTTCCTTTCAAAAATTTTGAGCTTCTCCATGCTGGTCTCAGAAATCGTGTGCCATATTGGGAAGCCGTATGTTTAGATCATCCGTGTTAGCTGCTTGTAGGTGCAGCAGCTTTGTCCTCTAGCTTAATCCACTAATAGATGCGATGGAACCCATTTCGACAACGATTACAGGGCATAACCGACTAGAAAACGCTGTTCGAAGTCGACATAAAACCGTTGGTCCCTTCCACTCGTGAGAGAAGAATGAGACGCAAGACATTAGCGGTTCTTATAGAAGCTAGACCTTGGCCCTCTATGTGTAGCGCCACCCATATTACAGTGGACTCCACCAAAATCAAAATTACTTCCAGTTAGAGGAAGTTCGACTCGATGGAACGTATGGAAAACTGAGGGAAATGCCAAAACATGGCGAGCAAGAAATCGAGTTAGAGGGAAATTCGACTTAGGGAGAGTCACTAGACAGAAACTTGCAGAAACATGTATCAGATCACGTCTAAGACCACCCATAGGCTGGTTCTAGGCTCAGGGCTTACAGTTGAATGTCATTACACCGAGCAGGGTGTAAAAAAACGAGACCAAGTTCATCAGAACATGCAGGTTCCACTACAGGGACAGTGTCGTGTGATAATGTCTATGGCGGCCCTAATCAGTCTCGGTTATGGTCAGGCTTTAGCTGATTTCTTTGCTGGTGAGTCGCGTGGTGGGGTTTGTAGTTTGTAGTGCAGACTTAGTCAGCTTAATAATGCTGCTGCAGTCCGCCATCATATTCGCCTAAAGAATGACGTGGTCGTTGGCGCAAAGCTAGAGAGTTGTTGGAGTACAAGTACATAATTTGGAAAAGAGTTCATCCAGCGATCGTTGTCTGGCCACTGAGGCAATTTCAAGAACGGATGAAGAAGTCCTCGGCCTATTCGAGGGAAAAGTTCAGCGCGTGATATTTAATCATGTTGGCGTTGGTGGCATCTGGAGGAGAAGATCCTATCACGCTGTGCACGGACCGTTTTAGCCAGTCTACGAATCTAACGTCTACGCCGGCTGGGTCATTTAAGGCAATTGAACGGCTTGGCTTTGACTTCGGGCCTGTTCGATAATCTAACAGAAGACGTCTGTAGCTAAGGTCACATTTGGAGGCAGCTGGCTAGGCCTAGCTTGACAGTTTCAGTGTTTGTTTGAGGGCCAGGTCCGCCCCTGACTGTAGCGCAACACAAAGGAGAAGCCGCTTTGAATCAGATAAAGCTTTGGTGGGGCACAAGTTATGTTGTAATTCCAGACACCTCTCTCGCTCTCTCTCTCTCTAATGAATAAATTATTGCCATTAAAATAGGCGTTAATGTGCTCTGATCTATCTGATGATTACAACTTGTAATCTACTCCATTAATGAACTTGCTGAAAAATCGTTTTTACCTTGTTCGAGCAGTGTTTGTCTATAAACATCGTTCATAATGATCGGCAACACATGCGCGGTGAGCCTGGTTATATTTAATGACTTTTTTTTTATTTTAGTGGCTGATAACTTTTATACATGTACGTACAAAAATTATATTTTATAGAAAAATATACAGGTTATAATAACAATCATATTCTATTTAAATCTCTAGTTACGCTGATAAACAAATTGAAAATAAATCCATTTCGAATGACTCTATTGTGGTGTTTGTCAGTAGAATAAAACTGAATGTAAGACGGTGCGATTGCGTCTAAATTCGAACTCCTGCAACAGTTCATCAATGTCATTGTCAAGATCAGTCGATTTAGCCATCTGGAAAGAAATAAAAGGAAAGATATTTTTTCATTAGATTCATTCGGTTATTTCGAAGTGGACTGAATTTGGGCAGTAAGTCACATGAATTTGGAATTGCTTTTGTTTTCTATCACGACTTAATATTGAATTCACTGCCTGTTCGATTTGGACAAAGATTTGTCAACTCTATTCCATTGAAATGACTGAGAATCAGTGTTTGTTTACACAACATTCCCTGAACATAACGCCGGCAGAGTGAGTGCTCAATCATATACTCAATCGTCTGTCCGTTGGTGTTTTCAATCATGAAGATATTGTGTGTTCGAATTTCGAATACTTGTCAGATCTCCCAGGAGACTACTAAAAATCACTGAAAACGCCAGAAAAGTTGACGATGAGCAGATTTAGTAGCTTTTGCTTTGATACGTATCACCTCTGACGACATTTGTAGCCCATGTAGCTCAGTCGTCGTCTAGCAAACACTGGCTCTGAATAAGGGTTTCCCACATGCAATCAGAAATTAACAAGGTGTAGCTGCGAAAAATGCTCAAGCTGAAAGAGATTCCTATGTATGTTATGAGCACCTGCGATTGTGAGTTTAATTCGTGTTTCGTGTTTCGAGTTCGAATTCAAATTTTATATATATTTTTTTTGTGTGTTGCCTTTTGCAATACACAACAAACCTCGGCATGGTTTTCGATCTCAAGATGGCACGAGCGTCTGGGAGAAACACAGAAGAAATACAAAAAACATTCTTCATGTCATGCAGTAAATGTCAAACAAGAGGTTATAGTTAAATATGTACATATATGTATAATGCGCAGGAGACTGACCAAAAAAATGCTTAATATAATAATAATATGGGTGGCGCTACAGCCCGTAGAGGGCCAGGGCCTAGCTTCTCAGCAACAACTCGTGTTGTGCGTGCTACTGTTCTATCACGAGTCGAAAGGGACCTACAGTTTAATGCCGACTCCGAACGGCCAAGTTTGAGAAGCTTTTTCTAGACGGTTATACTCTTTGAGCATTGTCAGTGACTCGAAAGAGGTGGGGCCGTGAAAATTATTTCTTGTCGTACCAGGAACATAACATGCTTAACATCTATTTTGACAAGCTGTAAGGATATCCTACCATATCCTGACATTGGTTATACATACATATATGCAAATAGGTTATGATGAGGTGTGGTATTCATTAAATTGTTTAGCAAAGTTCTCAGACAAATCTTTGGGTGCTTTCGGAAGACGGTGAACCATTATTGAAGCAACAGCATATCTAAACAAATCTTACAAGGGAAAATGTGAATAATGGAACGGTAATCTGCACGAAATAAGACTGGAATGCAATGTGCATACGTACATGTGTCTATGCGCAAAGCTTTAAAGCGGCAAATAACATATTGGAGAGAAATAAGGAGCGGAAGTGAGAAAATTGTACGCAATGGAAACTTTCAAATTTTACAGCTCTACGGTCACTAACCGGATAAGAAATTTAATTCGAAAGTTAATGATTACATGACTCCGTGCAGGATTAAGAGTAAAAAAGTTGTAAGTTGTAAAACAAAAGTCCTGTTGCTAGAAACCAAACTTCCACTTGCAACAACAGGAAGTACAGTAAAAGCCATTTAATTCGGAATTCTTTAATTCGGAGAGCTAAAAGAGATTTTTTCCTAAATGAGTCGGTTTTAAATTTTTTGTGTAAAAATTAATTAAGTAATTAAATTAAATTAGCAAAAATTAAATAACGCAATCACTGACCACGTATAGGCAGCAAATACATCTCAAATCATATGTAAAAGTCGGCACAAATCATTGAAATGTCAATTGGGGTAAAATTATGTTTCGTTTTGAATTCTTGAATTTTTCAGTCAATAGGAACGCGTTTTAGTGCAAAAGAAATATCGTTAATTCAGAAAATTCGTTTAATCGGAATGACCTCGCTCATTCCCCAACCATTCCGAATTACTGTAGAAGCATTTTAGAAAATCGTTTAGTTTTTTAAATCGACTCCAATTTATCATTAGATGGGTGAGGACTGAGGACCACAATCTCAGAGGTGTCTGTGATAGGTCCTCTTTTACACACCCTAAATTCGTCGCCAATTTTTGTATGAATTGGACAAGAGAGGTCAGTCAGAAGTGGTTCACACAAAGGAGACAACACACATTACATTAAAGTGCTAAGAGAAATGACTGAACGCTGATTGTGTAGCCTTAAAACGTCTGAAGAAGACTCCATTTGACTGTCGATCAGCTGGAGATACGGTATTAAGTTAAACATTAAGCAGAAACGACAATAATTTTCTCGTTGAATTGAGCGCGGGACACGATCCAGCTTTGACAATTCTCTTCACAAAATGAATACAACAAAACAAAACACACTCGTGCTGCACATAATTTAAAAACAAATCTTGTTTCGCGCGTATCACGTTTGTATCACAAATAAATTGGTAAACAAAACCAACAACTGGCACTCACAAATCAGCTCTACCCTGTAAAAGACACAAGAAAGCAAAATAATCGGGAATACTTCTGTATGCACACCATTGAACGATCGAATTCAGAGCCGGAGCAGTGTATCCCGTCAGAATGATGTTGCAGTGCGTAAACACAAAGGGCTACAGCCTACAGATCACTGGCTAAACTTAGGGGATTCAAGTTGATTGCAAGAAAAACTAAGAATAGCCCTTTGAAAACCATTTTTTTGCATTTCATAGTACATCGCATATTTATTAATGAAGTAAATATAAATCTTCGCAAGAGACATGCGCAATGAAGTGTTACACTCAAAATTTACCATATTTATCATGTCTGTTATAAGGAACGCTCCCAAGAGTGCATCCTCGTGATTGTCCTCAACGTCAACATTGAAAACATGAACGGGTTTATTAAGCACTGGCTCTCTGGATTCCATGCACTCCAAGACCTGCAAGACGTCAACAATAATCGATAATCGATTTGTCTCAAAAAAATAGAAACCATCACCTACCTGGTCGTAGACACGTTCCTCAACAGTGACAATTATGTCGAACTCTTCAGTGGAATCTTGAAATCTTTCTGGGCACTTTTTGATGCGCCTATTCCGGTCAAGCATGTGAAGCAGACCGTTTTGAGTGTAGCTACAAACTTCGATTTAAGGAAAATAATTTAAGACAAAAGAGAGAGAAAGAAAAATAACCTAAAAAGAGCGAAGAAAAGGATACTATTGTTTGTCTTTAGCAACTAAATCACTGTATATGCTATCGTATGGTGTCCCAAATTCATAGACATTCGGTTTGTCAATGGCAGTGCCGGGCAGCTTAACTCTGTCACCAGTTCCGAACGATCTAACTTTGTATCCCTTTTTCGCAAGAAATCCATGAGCCTCCATTGATCTGTTCATGTTTGATGAACATATAACAGCAATTGATAGATCCGATACGTTTGCCATTCTGAAAGAACACGAAACAAATGATTATCACAGTCAATGTGGAAAAATAATTTAAAATTTGATTAATATTTATTTTGCCGTTTAATTACTTGTGAAATTTCTTGTGCAATGAAAAAGTTTAATGTGCAAAATCCTGACACCTGACATAAAGTTGAAAACAAATGTTTTGACAGATGATGATAGATGGTTTGGCGCGGGACTATACGGAATATGAAACACTAGGAGTGGTAATTAATTAAAATGTCTTAAGGGTGCGTGTCATTTGGAAATTTGTTAATATATAGCAAGAAAGCTACATAAAAGATTTTCAGCAATTAAAAATATAAGTAGCTACATTTTTGATGCAGTTTTTATGCACATAGTTTGACTTATTAGCTACGTTCAAACTCAACGATGCATAAGCTTAGGATTTGTGGATAAAAAAAATCGTATAAGGCAAATTGGGTTATATATTTATGCGGCGGATAATCACAGAGCGAGAATTTTGGCAGATTTTCTTTGTTGCTATCACGTTGTTGCGTCGTGAGAGAGAACATTTGATTTGAGGAAAAAAATTCCATAAATACACGGCATTATTGTCAAAACAAACTTACCTCTTTGTGAAAGTGTCACTTGTTGCGGAAATCAACAGAATTGTTGTGCAAAAATAGATGGGTATTCCCACCCGAAATCAGAAGCAAACTAAATAAATAAGAAATAATAACTATTTTTTACTTTCTGCCGCAAAATGGATGGACAAAGTAATATTTTAGTGAAAATTGGTGAAATCAATGAAGACGATTTGTATTTGGTCGAACAGGATTTATCATTTCAAGAAAAGGTAACATAATTATCCTTGCATAGTCCTTGCTAGAGATTGTAATCTATATCGAAATGATTGATTGGCATTTTTGTGGGTTGAGTGCTTTATTTTGAAAAAACGCAAATAATCAAAAATTTGCTTATAATGAAAATGTGTACGGAAACGCATTCCCGGTGAATCACAATTTTGGAGTACTTCAAAATGTACGTATGTAGGCAAACAGACATCCGTGACAGAGACAGCTGATCATACGATCTCACCAAGTTATGGCAGTGGAATGTGGACTATGTCTCTTAAATCCTGGTGCTTATAATTATATCTTCACCATCTAAGGAGGACAGTAATCAAAACCGATGTGCAAAGCGTACGCTTTTCGCATCGATCCTTCTATCTTTACGACAGTCCGCACAGATGCACATCAGTTACATTTGCCATGCGAATGGTGAAGAAATGCATTCGATTCGCAATAACGCCTACGAGCTGTGGAAAATATTGACGATCAGCGAGACGACCGAAGGTTTTCACTAAAAATCGTATAGCCGGCGTGGTCAAATTTGAGGTTTTTCCTTGTTCACCTTCCAACTGCCATAGTGGCAGCTACCTACGACTTCTGTACACCTCTGGCGATGTTTTCTCACGTGTATCCATCGAATCAGACACACTGGAGCATTTGGCGACATCGAAATGTTCCATTAAAAATCGAATAGCCAGCGTGGTCAAATTTGAGATTGCCCGAGTTGAGATTGTTTGAAATGGCAAACGGGTCAGGTATGCACACTCCTTGATTCCATATTATTAGAGATCAGAGCTCAAAGTTGTATTCTCTTCAGCTGATAGGCTTCAAACGTGATTGAAGATGACTTGAAGGAGATGTACATACTTGCTGCTCCTCACGGAGCTCGACTGCAAAGTCCAAAGGGCACTTAAACATGTGTGATCGCTTTCCTTTCACCTCCCTTTCCGATAATATTGAAGAATCGGCGACCAATTTAGCGTATGTAAAAGTCGCCAAATGTAATACGAATTTTGTTGCTTGCCGTAAATCACAATCAAACCTATTATTTGCTGTCTTTAAAATGAACATCCCAAACGATTGAAAACATTTTCATTTCATTTCAGGCTTCAATTGCATTCCTTTTATTCGGCGACAACAAAGCCAACGCTGAGGTTATGCTACAGAAACTGCTCGTTTCATTTTCAAACAAAGATAATGTTTCCGATATACTGGAACATTTCGCGAGACAACGTCCCCTGGACTGGAAGGAATACTTTGTCGAAGCCCTGGCCATTGTGAGAGCAAACAAAGTAATACGAAAATTGGGCCTAAAACTGTCGGACGTTAGAACATTCTTCCTCCCACACATCAAGGAAATGAACATTCACATAAATCAATTGCTGAAAGTCCTCTATTTCATATGCGATCAATTAACGCCGATTCAAGCCACCGATCTTGTGCTTAAAGTTGATGAAAAACTAGACTCAACGAATCACTTACGATTTTATAGTTTTCAATATTTAGAAGTGTTCTTCCTTAATTGGATCGCCCAGGGGAAATTGACCATCAATGATGAACATACAACCGACGTGTCATTGCTCGCGTTCTACTTTAAGGACAATTCGATGAACGCCTTTCTGAGTATGCTTTCTGATGTGGCAAAAACGATATCAAATACGAATGCGACTACAGATATGGGAATGTTGGAATGTATAGAAAGTGATGTGAAAGAGATTCAAAGACTGGCAATTTGTGGTCCCACCACAAGTGCTTATGAAAGTGATCACTATGAAATTGGACATGATGCCGCTGGGTTTGCACTGATAATAAACCAAAGAGTATTTAGTATAGACCCAAATTCAAAGGTTGGTTCACTGGCACGTGTGCCTAGTAGAGTGCTTGTAAAACTACTGTTTGTGTGTTTCCAGGATAATCCACCGGCCGGTCCATTGACATACCGTAAAGGGACAGACTTTGACAGGGACAGATTTAGTAGAACATTTTCTGCACGTGGATACAAGCCAATTATAAAGAACGATTTGGATCATATTGAGATTCTTAAGGAAATTCGGGAAGTCGTACAGCGATCGCAAATATATCAGTCAGTAGTTGTATGCATACTATCACATGGCGAAAACGGTACCAACTTTTGAATATCTTAAATGTTTGTTTTCTTCATTTTAATTTGGTACATATACGAATTAGGATGTGTATTCGGCACTGATGGCGTACGCGTGCAGATATCTGATATTCAGGACATTTTAACGTTCAAGGAAATTGAGAACAAACCAAAAATGCTGTTTATTCAAGCATGCCAAGGGAATACCATCCAAAGACGCGAAGAGGAAATTGAAAGTGATGGATGCGGTAAAGCTTCAATGAATTATTACGATATGATTGTTGCGAATTCAACGATACCTGGCTACGCTTCATTTCGTTATGTCAAATCGGGCAGTTGGTTTATTCAAACGCTTTGTGATCAGATAGACACACTGGGCGACGAGTAAGTTCTTCTCAGCCATGATATTGTTTACTTATTCACATTTCTGTCAACCTCTTTGCAGTGAGGACATTATGGGAATTCTAACGGCAGTCAATAACGCTGTATATAAGATAAATGATATGGGCGTACGTATGACACCGATAACATCATCGACGCTAAGGAAAAAATTACGATTACCAAAACGAATGCAATCTAAACAAGAATAAAGTGGACATTTTTTTACATTAATAAATTCTGATTGCTTATAGAGCGGATGAGACGTAATTGTTTGTCTCCCGACCCTCCGTCAGAGTTACACGAACCGTGTGGAGGATCAGCCTGACTGGGAGCACACTTGAACTGTCGCGAAGGGTGTTGCCAGGCAAACGTCTAGATTTGATTAGTCATAACTGAATAATGGTCTCCTTTTCACCTGCTACTAGACCTAATACAGAAATAACGTGGTCAAGAGATAGTCAACTTCTTCCTCTCTTGCACCTTGATTTCATCTGACAGCGTTTGTTATAAAATTTTCAGACAGCGCTTTTGAATACGATTGATTTCAGAGCAACATGGCGTTAGGATAGGATAGGAATGTGGGTAGACGTTCGGAGGCACGTCTCACTTAGGTCCGTGTGGACCCATTGTGTTGCCCAGAGGGGGGAAATGTTCCTCATTGTACCCTTATCGCACTCATCGAGACGTTGTATTCGTTGTTGACCTCTTTTCGTCCAGCCAGCCCGACATCCTAATGAACCTGAAAAAGTTAGATAGTCGGATGTTGTTGATTTCTTGCAGGTCATGGAAGAAAAAGTCCTGTATCACAGTTGGCTGATAGTGAGGAGTATCCTCTCTTTCTTCAACATCGCCGCATCATGGGATAGTCCCATTTTTATTTCATGGTTAGAGCTCCGACCACCATCCTCAGTAGGCTTTTGCCACACTGAAGGAGTTTCTCGGTTTTAGCTCTATTTATATCTGGCCATAGCACCGTAGTAGTGGTGGTTGAATCCATTCGATTGCCTGTGATGGGTCGATTACGGCCCCCTTCCTGGCAAGTTCATCTGCCGTCTCATTGCCGGCTATGTCCCTGTGTCCTGGGACCCAGCATGGAGCTATCGAGTGTTGCACGCTTAGAGTTCTGAGCTCCTCGCGGCAACTCGCGACCAGCTTGGACTTGATTTCTTTCGCCGAAATTGCTTTAATGGCCGCTTGACTGTCAATTAGAATGACAATTCCAACATTGTTATCATTCTGGCCGCTTCTTTGACTGCCAGGACCTCCGCTTGAAGAACACTGGCATATTCGGGAATCCTGATAGAGCAGTGCATGTTAAACAATTCGGAGAAAATGCCCGCACCTGTGCCTGTTTGCATCTGCGATCCATCAGTATATACTTGGGTGCTCAAATTATTGACGGGTTCTTTTGTGGTCCACTCTTCCCTAGTCGGGAGATAGCATCTGAAGGGTATTTCAAAGTCGAGGAAAGGGAGTGTGTAGTCACTTTCGGACTGTTCTATTTGTAGTCTATTCAGTATACTAGCATGTCCAATGGGACTTGACAGCCAGCATTTAGATTGAATGCTTCTAATGGCACTCTTAGCAGCGTTAGCTTGCATGTAGAGGTCAAGTGGGAGAAGGTTTAATAGTACCTCTAGGTCCGCGGTCGGGGTAGTGGAGATAGCGCATGTAACTCCAAGACATGCTAGTCACTGTATTCTAGTAAGCAGCCTGAGGTTGGTGGACTTCAGGGCGGCCTGCCACCATACCACGCTGCCGTATGTCAAGATTGGCCTTGCAATCGCTGTGTACATCCACGGAATTGTCTTGGGGTTCAGGCTCCACTGAAAGCCTTAAGAAGTGCGTGAAAATATGTAGAGTAGGATGCGCGACTTTAGAGCAAAATCTGAGCTAGGCAAGGGGAGTTTTAGTAAAGACCCAAACCCGAGTTGGACATCTCGTAGATGATTTCTGCTGGGGACAAGTTTTCTGCTAGGCAAACTTCTAGATGTGATTAGTCATAACTGAATAATGGTGGATGGTCTCTCTTTCACCTACTACTAGACCTAACCACCAATTAAAAATGAAAATTAATATAGGGATATTCAACTTCTTCCTCTCTTGCCCCTTGATTTCGTCTGACAGCTTTTTTTATACGCTTTTTCGTCCCCTGTCCGTGAATGATCGTGGGCAAATTCACGAATCAACGCTAAAAAATCCGCGAATTTTCCGTTATTTTCGTGCTCAATCCGGGAATCTTGTAAAAGTATGTGCGAAATACAAGGGAATTCCACCACACACTAATCCTTCACAGCCTACACTTCAAAATTGCCGCCATGGACTAGGGGTAAAAATGGCCGAAGTTGAATATCTCTACTCATTTATTTCTGCTGCAAAGTCTGATTGGGCGCTTCACCACCCTTGTCGTGGTATAAACACCAGCAAATTCTCTCCAACTGCCATAGAAAATATGTAACAAATCAACGCAGATGCGCAATAAAACACGCCACCATTGTATTGAACTGATGCTCGTCACATTCTCAGCTAAAAGTTCTGCAGTCCCATTTCTCCCACTATCATCAACATTGTACGCATATAAACAAAAAGTATTTAAAGCAGTAAAAAATAAGTCGCATTTAAATCCAACTGTAAACAATAGAATTAGGAAATGTCTTTTTTAAGCCACTTTTTTTTACAAATAAATGCAATTCCAACACATTTTTTTTTTAAAAAAACCTTAAAAATCAAATCCAACGCACGGTGTAAACGTAGCAACAAAAGAAACGATCAATGGGGAAAATGTGAAATGAAACCAAGCCTTCCAAATAGAGGGTACACATTTTTTGACAACTGACATTTGTCATATAAGTTACAGTAGTCTAGAGTAATTGTGAACAAACAAATGAAGTGAAATTTGATAAATAATTATTTTGTACATTCACAGAAGAATTCAAAATGGCAAATGATAATGAAATGGAAGTAATTTGTCGTGCATGCTTGAATGAAACGAATTCATTTAAATGCATCTACAAGGTCGGCATGATATGCGGCGAAATAACAACACTATCAGCGATGCTAACCGAGTGCACAAATCTTGAGGTAAGTGAATGCAGGATTGCATGTCTTCAAGCGTCTTGTCGTGAATTGTTCACAAGATCCATTCCATTTTGGACATTTCGAAAATATCGTTACGACTTATGAGACCCCAGTTGATTTGTAGATCACAAAAGTGAATCACTGAACGGATTTCCGGGTATGATCCCGGTCAGTGTTTAATTATTTTGTTTCATTTTGGGTAATATTAATTGCTTATCTGCTTGTGGTGATCATAGGATTAAGTTATTCTTTGAAAACAATACTTGCTGTTTTTGTATGTGCAATGAATGGGTCTTGTTTATAGGGACTACGCTCATTTTCTCGTTTTGACAGTCGTACAGGTTCATTCTTAGTCCTGCGTCGTAGGAAAACTCTTGAAAGTTGTTTAAAATATGCTCTCCATATGTTGCGCCCACTCCAAGTTGTCGCTTTTACTAAATATGACCTTCCAACCTCTTTATCCATGTGGTCTTCAAATCCCGACAAAATGACAATTTGCACGTCATCCTTTCGTCTCTCCAGAATCTGTGATAACCTAATAATTTCTTTGCAGTTCAACGAAGAGGAGGATTTACCACGATTTATTTGCACAGGATGTGTGTTGCATCTCAGCAAATCATACGCTTTCCGACAAACCGTCTTGAAATCAAATGAAACCCTAAGAGACCAGAATTCTGGCATAAAAACTGAGGATGAAATAATTGATACACTCTTCTATTATGAACATTCGGAGCAAAGTGAGGTCGCCGATGATGATGAGGGCGAAGGAGAGGATGAAGAAGAAGGCGAAGAGGAAGAACATGTACAAGAACAAGATGAGATAATGCAAGCTAGTGACGAAGTCGTTGATGACGTTGTTGTTCAGACGGATGATATAAAAATTGAGCTCACATCAACGGAGCACGTTGATGCACAATACGAAGTAACAGTTATGAAGGATGAAGATCAAATGATGATCGAAAGGAACGAGGAAATTATTGATGAATCTAGTCAGACAAGCAGCTGTAAAGACCCGGATGCAATGCAAAGCGTTGAAAAGATGTTGACACAGAAGCGACTGAAACAAAGAAGAAAACCCATCCCAGGACCGCCGTTTAAGTGTGAGACTTGTGGGAAAGTACTGAGCAATCATAGTTCCTATAAGTATCACATGCAGTTGCATTCGGACGCCACGCCATTTCTATGCAGTCAATGTGGGGAGAAGTTCAAGACGAGGAACGCCTACGATGGGCATATGACAACGCATGATTCTCTCAATCCGAACAGTTGCGAAATATGTGGAAAGACCTACAGGCAGCCGAGCTCTCTGAGGATTCACATACTGACGCATACCGGCGAGAAGCCGTATCTTTGTGGCATCTGTGGCAAGGGATTGACACAAAAGTCTGGATTTAAGGTAAGTGCCACACCATCGCACACCTGATGGATGAGTCGTTTGATGGTTTTCCTCTTAGAAACACATGCTGGTCCATACGGGAGAGAAACCGTTTAAGTGTGACGTTTGCGGTAAGGAGTTCCGATATTCCAGCAATCTCATCACCCACAAGAGAGGACACAGTGGCGAGAAACCATTCTCATGCAAGGTATGTGCTTTTTTTTCTTTATTGGTTTCTGAATGTATTTTAATGTTCGTCTTGTGGGCCTCTAAGGACTGCGATAAGAAGTTCACAAGTGGTGAACAACTGAGGCGGCATCATCTCATACATTCCGGGGAGAAACCATATTCCTGTGAGACATGTGGCAAGTCATTCAATCGACGTAGCACCTTGATGGTACACAAGCAAACGCATAACGGCAAACCGGCAAGCGCACCAAAAAATAAACAACAATAGGCGTCTGAAGTTAAAAATTCAAACATTATGTATAATTAAAGTAAAATACAAGGAGAATTATGCAAAGCATCAGTGCTGATCCAAATGGCTAAATTTCTTTCGTAGCTTCTCTCGCTTCTCCCTCTTCGGTCGTCTCCAAGGTTTGTTCGGATCCCCGGCTGCGGGATCATTCATATTCGCACTGTTGCCCGTGTGAGGAATGTTTGCTTTCCCCTTTGCGTGCGCAGTGGAATTGTTCATTTGGAAGAACTGATCGTCCAGTTCCTTTGAGGTTGCGTTCTTGTTTATCTAAATAAAAAAAAAAAAAAAAATTCAATGAATGCTGAATTTGCTGAATTGTCTGTGAGAAGCAGCGCTCGTACCCGCATCGCTCTCTGTTGCCGGGCAGGAAGTGATTTCTCTTCGACTTCTTTTTTCTCGCGGGATGGGAATATGTGAAAGGTAGTGATGTCTACTCCGGGCGGAGGGTGGCAGTAGAGCAGCTTTCCAGCAACATAGTCCTTCAGAACGTACCGAGCAGAGCGCGCCTGGTCGGGTTGTCCTCTGGACGTCATAAATCCTCGATTATCTACCGGAAAATAATACACAAGTAAGTTCTACGCCGCGTTGCATAACTTTGAGGGGGTTTAGAGTTTACATCCGTAAGCCAGGAGCAGTTCTTCAGAATAAGGCGGTCTGTTGGGGTCTTCATTTTCAAGTGGTTTAGCGATGATTATTCCGTATTTGTCCTCCAGAATGTGCTTGGGTATGCGTGCGCACAGCAGATTCACCGCGGGCACATGATCTCTCATCTGAAAGTGAACGTTTTATTGGTGCTGTTGTGCTTTGAAAAGATCTCACAAATACCTGATCAATGGGGAGAATGCCATTTAGAATCATTTCAGCTTTGGTTAAGACAAAACTAGGCATGACCAAGCCCGGACAATCGCACAGCATAATGTCCTTATCTAGGAACAGTGTCTGGAAGTGCTTAGTCTTGCCTGGCGTAGCCGACACGGATACTTTCTTTTCCGTCATCAGGGCGTTGATGGTGCTGCTCTTGCCCACATTCGGGTAGCCCACCAATCCTATGGTGACAACGTTCTCCACATACGTTGGGCCAGAGTAAATATTTTTAAACAGTTCGATGAGTTCTTCGCGATTGAGTAGTTTTGAGCTATTTCCTTGCGGCTTGTCGACAATTCCAATCTTCTCCTCGATTACCTTCAACTGATTCTCCGTCTTATCTAAACCCTTGCTAATTTCCTCAGCTGCTTTCTTTATTTGTTCCACCGACATGCTGGGCTGCACATCCTTTTCCTCTTCGCTCTCCTCGTCGGTGGATTCACTGTTGTCCTTCTCCGACTTGTCGTCGCTTTCATTCGCATTTTCCTCTTCAGCGGCAAGAGCTGCAGAAAAGAACGCTACTTTGATATTTTCTCCATCGAAATGCTTTGCCCACTCGACCCTTTGCTCAGGAGTGAGCAAGTCTGATTTGTTTATCAGAATCATGTTCATTTTTGTCTCCTTCACTTCTTGCACATATCTCTCCAAATCGACACTTCGAAATAACAGAGGGTTCCTGGCATCAACTATCTGAACAACAACATCACTTCTCTCAACAACACGCCACAATTGCCTCCAGAATTCCAAGTTCTTTTCATACGGTGTGAGAAGGATTTGGTCATCTTCCTGCAACAGCGCCAAGTTACGTCTCCAATCCAGGAATGATTCACTTTCAGCTCTTTGCAGATCCTCAGCTGTAGTGTTTGCAGTCCATTTGGGACGTCTGGGAATCTTCAGCAGTTCCTTCTTGTCGAAATGCTTCTTTTCTAAAATGTTTTGTTCCGTTTTAGACAGAAGGCCAACATTACTCTTTGGATTTATGAAAGCGATATTCAGTTTTTCAGCTTGGAACTCTGTGCCAGCCAATTCAGCGGTGCGCAAGAACTCCTGAAAAGATGATTCCTCCGTGACGGACTGTAGATTCAGACGGCCCCAGTCGTAGCCGTCTTGCAATTCGGTTGTGTGCAGCTAAAGAAGAATAAGGTTTTTGAGTGCTCAAAATATATTCGAAATGTGAATTTCTATGTTACCATGGAATCATTGTCGACTTTTCTTTTGTTTGTGTGCCCAAAACGATCTCTTATCAGGGATCTTCCTAAATTAGTTTTATTTTTCTTGTTCATTTTTAACTGTGCAGAAATGGAATTTGTTTTTTATAAGCACACGTGTGATTGACAGACGTGAGACTTGTTCGCTTTATATTTTTTTGACATTTCATAACATTGACCATTTGACATGTTTGATTCAACATAAATGTGGGTGTATTCTGTAAGTTTGTTAAATTTGTTCTTGTTCTTAATTTCGTTTCGACAGATTGTACTCTCGTAGAAAGGGGATGTCCTGGATGCAAGCGCAACACCCAAGATGGTATTATTAATTTCTGAACCTGAGTGTACTTTTTATAGAACTACCACCGGAAATGATTAAACACATAAATCGTTGTTATGCTATTTACTATATATGTATTGTTCGCAAAAAAATAAATGTGAAAATTCAGTTGATAAGTTTATTATATTTAAATAGTTGTATCTTTTTGTACCAAATACCTGATATGAATTCATAATCTCACATTTCTCAAGTAATAAACATAATTATTGCTTTTTATCATTAGCCTAAATAACATTCATTTGGTATTGATTTTGTGTTGTTTTCTGATTTTGAGCGACTAGGAGTCAGTCTTATTTAGCGCATTCTTTTTCAGCGTCCATTTTCATACGTTTTTTCGCTTGAATATCAGCCATTGTTTGTTCAATAGATCGTAAATCTTTCTTATTTTTACTGGGAACTGAAAGATAAGAAATAAATTGATTGTGGAATCAAAGGAAATGCGCATTTGATTACTGGAGGAAATGGCAAGAATAGGTGTTTGTCTTACCAAATCCATATGACGCATTTGTTTCTGTTTTACGGGCAGCTTCAAGTGCGGCTTCTTGGCCAATTAAGTGGATATACTTATCCTTATAGTTCGACACAGGTTCAATTTTCTCCGGAGACTGTCGTCTTTCGACTTCAATTTGTTTTTCTTCGAGTCTCTATTTCAAAAATGTGTATACATCTTGATTGAGAAATTAATTGACTTGGTTTTTGTATTACCTTCTTAGCGTACTCCTTAGCAGTTTCCTCATTCCATTGTTCACCATTCCTTCGTGCAAGTATTTCATCTTCTGTAGGTGTACAATTTCTTTTGTATACTACAGAATACCTGTCGATACCTTCGATACCAAAGCTCATGGCAACAAGTCCTCCAATTTCTGAAATTTCGTGTCTGCAATAGAATGTAAACTGTTTCCATGAATGTCGCACATTCGACGCAATTTAATACTCTTACATGATGGCTCTGTAGACTTTGTCCAATGGCTGGAATTCTATATAGCGTCTATCGTCTTTGGAAAATCGATCGATTCTCTCTTCGGCGTATTTTCGAAAACGATTCAACTCCTCCTTGCCTTTGATCTTCATCTTTTCAGCATGCTCCTTTCTTTCTGAAAATGAAGATCTACAGTTTTATTTGTTGTATAATTTCTGGGCTGTGGATACGCGTACGTTTCTGCATTTCCCGATCCTTCTCATTAACCGCAGGCGGTTTGTCCATTGAGTTTAAAATTGAATTCAGGAGATCCATTATGTTAATTGTTTGTTTCTTATTTGTACTTGAACAATGTTTACTATTTTAGCTCGAAGAATATTTTTAAATCTTTTCTCTGTTAAGAATGACAGATTGTGTCAACAGCACCTGTTCTTGAGATAACAGGGATGTATTCGAGGAATATTCTTAAAGGTTCATCATTACATTATACATTGCATATTAAAATTGTTGGAATAAGGCAAATTATGCGTCTTATTTTCTTCAAGACTCTTGTGTGTGCGAAATCAACGAATTTCAGTGTCTCTGATATTTAGCGAATTCTGTGAGATCTTTTCGAAAGGCCAAAAGGTTTTCAATATTTTTTAATTAGTGTGGCCAGGGTGTAAGTGTTTGGAACATATTTGTATACAAAGCCATATGTTGCAAAGTGTCAATTCAAATTTGTTGTGAAAATTGAAATATTCAAATAGTTCACGCCACAAACAAGGACTTTTCCTGTTTGATAAACTATTCATTGACTAAAATAAGTGAACAGCATTTCGGACAGATGTCGAGTCAATCAAGCTGCCCAGAGGTAACAGAAAATGAACAAAATAATTAAATCGAATAACAAACTTTCGCAAATTCTTGCAGCATTTGCAAGCTCAAATGATCATCGTTATACATCCAGGATCGTTGAATCTTCGTATTGGTCGAGCCTCAGACTTTAATCCAATAAGGATAATCCATGCGATAGGACGAAAAAGGAAGTCTGATGGAAAACCACATCGGGATCGTATTCTGCCGCAAGTGGTGAGCAAGAGGAATGTGTGGTAATCTGGAGATTTTTCACTGATTATGTATGGACTGGGTTTTCAGCAACAAAGTAAAGAGTCAATGATGGAATTTGAAGAACATCGGCTACAAGTTTCGCATACAATTCAATCCTGTACCCAGTCGGATGGGAGACGACGATATGCAACACCACCTCAGCAAATTGCGGCGTTCAATAGGAGATCCACTCCAGACATAGTTGGGAAGGCATCGAAAAATGTATTAAAAGGAGACACTATTATTGGAGACGAAGTAAGTGGAAGGAAATATAGGCGTTCTGATAAGTGCTAGAGAAGAAATGCAGTTTCAAAAACGGATTGTATTCCCTTGGCAATTTCTTTGAAGTAATATGGCGAGTAGTCAGAGAATTAAATAGTCCAGATTCGCGTGATCTTAGCCTAAATTCCTATGTGGTGAAGAACCTAACTAAATTTGGCTCCGTTGTTGACCAGCGGAGGGACGCTTGGTAAGAGATCTTGAGATTCTTAGAGATTTAGAGCGTTTGGGATGTTGCTCGACTTCAGTTTGGAAGGGTTTCCCAGTGTATCGAATTTTCGATGCTGACTCGAAAAATGGTTATTTCTCCAGAAACTGGCCGACTCTAGAGTTCACACCCGATCGATGTGTACGAAGTAAGGCGTCTAGTGTCCAAGTTATCACTAACTTTAATATGTAATGGTATCGTCTTGGTATGGTAAGTCTTTAAAAGATTCGACATTTTTTTAAGGTTATCAACATAGGTCCCAGCGATCCGTTTAACCTGCATTTTCCAATCAAGCGAGGAGAACTTAATTTACACAATGAACTGGGTGGTTCCCTAAGTTCAGTGCTGACTGATTTACAGGATATTTGGGAATACGTGCTCAAGGCGAAGATGGGAATAGATTTAGGGTAATTCGTACATGTACACTCCCATTATTTGGATTTCACTAAAGTGGCTCTGTTTGTGTTTTTCAGCATTCTACATCAATATAAAGCCGTTCTCGTCGTATCCGACATATACAATCGGAATCATTTGAAAGAGTTAACAACGCTCCTTCTCGTTCGAATGGGTTTTGGCAGCTGTTTCTTGTTGCAGGTGCGAACTACCACCGGAATCTAATTTTTCAGTCTGATTAACATGTCATTCGACAGGACCATGTTGCAGCAACTTTCGGTGCTGGCCTAGGTCATGCATGTGTCGTCGATGTTGGCGATCAGAAAACATCGGTCTCTTGCGTTGAGGACGGAATTTCCCAGCCAAGTACACGAGTGCGTCTGGAATACGGTGGAGCAGATGTCACTCAAGTCTTTCACTGCCTTCTGGAAAAGTGTTCATTCCCCTACAAAGACTGTAATGACCACAATATGAGAGATGTCATACTACTGAAGCAGCTGAAGGAAAAATTTTGTCACGTGAATTTGGTAAACTTGATGAATTACTGACAGTTTTCCATACATCACTGTTTACACTAAATGCCATTCGCTAGGACATATGTGGATCTCAGGAGAAGACGTTTGAAGTGTCGCGAGGAGACAACAAGTTGAAGTACACAATTCAGATTGGCGATGAGTGCATTGTCGCCCCGCTGAGTCTCTTTCATACAGAGTTGCTAAGCATAACCGGGAAAAATAAAGCAGTTAAGGTGCAAATTTCGGCCTCCCATCAACCGGACTCGGAAGACTGCTTTGATGCCGAGTACATAAGAGAGACCAGTGTTAGTACTGCGCAAAGCGATGACAGACACTTAAATTGATTCATTTTTCCTCTATAGCGTAGAAATGCCCGCGAACAACTTGAGCAAATACAAGCCGATGGGGGAATTGTTCAACCGGACAACCCTGAAGAAGATCTCGTTGTGGACTCCTTCGACAACGATCGGGATAGTAAGAATGACAAGGATTTTGTTTTGCCAAGTGGACAAATTATTGGAATCGATCAGGCTGTTCTTTTGAGCATAGAACGATGTCGTAAGTTGTAGCTGATGTTTGGAAGGCAAAATTCGATTTGAATCCCTTTGTCTGTTTTGACAGCTAATGATGAAATGAAAAAGAAAATGTACGGATGCGTGCTTGTTGTTGGCGGCGGAATGAAGTTCACTGGAATTGGAAAGTGGTTACAAACGAAAATGGCCCTCAATGTTGCCTATTCTCATCGTTCAGGTGCGTAGTGATTGCTGTTAAGAGATTGATACTGACGTTTGTCGTTTAGAACAATTGGATATTGTAACCAGTACAAAGGACATGGACCCTGCTATGACTGCGTGGAAGGGCGCCGCGATTATGTCGTGTTTGGAGAGTGCACCGGAGTTATGGATAAACCGAGTCGAGTGGCAAAAGTATGGCCTGCGTGTATTAAGAGAAAAGGCACCATTTATGTGGTGATACAAGACAATTTTTTTAAGAAAATTTACAGTAAATATAAATAAAAATGGATTTTCACTTGTTCTGCATCTAATCTGTGAGGGATGGGGAAGAAAGTAGAGGATTAACACTGGCGTTCACTTCTCGCCTGCAACTGCTCAAAGCAAGCTACCGTGGCTAGGAGTTTGATGCCAGTTTCGAATGCCGGCACCCGTCACAACAATCGCTGCTGTCAAATGTAGCCACGGCACAAATGGGAACATTTTTTCCATTTTGTATTCATTGTAAGACTTTGGTGCTTGATTTTAGGAACGGCATTAAATACATGCCTTAAGTGAGCATTTTTAGAGAATTGTTTAGCTTGTTCAGACCTTCAGACTTTCAGGCGGCAGCGAATGGCCGAGAGAAGGTAGGTGGGTAGGCAAGTGAAATGAAGCCCCGTCGGTATTGAAACGGGCCGGGAATGTCATGTCATGTGTATGTGGCCTGCGTTCTGCGGAAGGTGCAAAGACAGGCCTGCATCTGTATAAGTGGAGCTTTGAGAACTACTCCCACTAATGCACTCGAAACCTTACAGAACCTTACTCCCTTAGACATATTTGGTAAACAAATAGCAACCAATTGTGTGCAATTCTACTGAAGGCATCCTCTCAATGGTGTGATTTAAACTCTAAAATACCAGTACCTCACCCCCCCAACTAGATACGTCCCAGAGAAAAACTTCGAGCCCCTGATACCGGATAGAGACCTATGGTACGGCGACAACATACCCTATCGCAACGCCACACACTTTTACACAGACTGATCCAAGGCGGAAGCTGAAGTAGGAAGTGGTGTATCTCTGAACATCTCAATTTAAATAATTCACTTCGTCTCCCTAGTCACTGGAGAGTCTTCCAAGCGGAATGCGGCGATTAGCGAAGCCCTGTCCTGGTTGAGGTGGAACGTGATATTCGCCCGCGATATCCGTATCTTTACGTATAGAAGCAATCAAATCCCTAACATCGTTCTCTATACACTCTGAAGTAGTCAGTAGTTAACTGCCGTGCATCTCTTGAAGAGAGATCCGAACAGCTTCACATTCGCCTGTGCTGGCTACCAGACCATAGAGACATTAGGGGAAACTGCGAAGCTGACAAACTGGCAAAAATCGCCATAAAACAGCTAGATGATGGAACCTCTTGGAACATAGGCACTTCCTTAGCCACGTTCAAGTTACAGCTAAATATGTATTCTCAGTAAGCAATAACATGGAAGACAGACAGGCAATACATGCCAAATCTGCAAGCAAATCTGGGCCCCGTCTCGATCCAAAAAGATCAGATAGCCTGATCTCCTTAAAGAGATCCGAAATTAGCACTGCTGTGGGAATAATCACCAGACACTGCCTATTAGGTCATGCAAAAAGACCATTCTCAAAATGATTTCTGCTGCAGCTGCCGAGATGAAAAAGAGGATGAAAGTGTACAACACCTTCTCTGTAGTTGGCCTACACTCGCCTCGATCAGGAAAGTCACATTGGGCTCCTACTTCTTCGATAATCTAGGTGACCTCAGTGAAGCACCGGTCAAATCAATACAAGCTACCTGGCCTAAGTGCCTATGTAACCTAACCATGGCCTGGAAAGAGACGACTGCAGAGGTGACAGCAGAAGCTGGACAACTGTAGAGAAATGTTCTAATTTTTTGGTGCCATTCTACAAGTTCTTTCTGGTGATTCGCCTCCAATGAAGAGATATATAGCGCCGATCGAGAAAGAAACGTCAAAAGTGACTAGAAATGAGATACCACGAAATGCACAACTTACCAGCTGATCAAAATAGGAGATAGGGTGATAGGGTGTCCTGCCGGCCCTTTAGGCATTGGCTCACTTAGACCAACTCGTTCACCACCGTGGAGACCAACTTTAATTCTAAAACCACCCGGATTCATAAATGAATCTTAGGGAGTTTTCCAGTTCAACATCGCTTAGGTCCTCTAGCTCTACGAAGAAGTGTTTACCCAGGAACTCCTTCTTTTTCTTTGCTAGGGCTGAACAGTTACAGATCTGCTCAGATTCTATTTCTTCCTCATCTCTGCAGCTTCTGCAAGAGTCGTTGAGCGGTATGCTCAGACGCATAGCATGTGTGCCTATGGCACAGTGCCCGGTAAGGACTCCTATTAGCATACTTACATCCTTGCGAACGACGCACGGCCGATCAATGATTTTGACCTCTTTTTTCCTCGGCGTCGGCCATAGAACCCTCGCTGTTGCCCCAGTACTCAGGCTAAGCCATCGAGCTCTGGTTCTTCCTAAGGCTCCGGTCTCTAGTTTATTTCCTTACGGAACTGAGGGGCGTATGCGAATGGGATGACTACGAATCTTTTTTCGTTCAATATAGTTCACTGCTTACGAAATTGAGTCTTGTCGTCGATTTTCGCAAAAGTGCACACATACAACCCGTAAAGGGCCAGGGCCTAGCTTCTCAGAAACCACTCGTGTTGTGCGTGCTATTATTCTATCACGAGAGGAAGGGACCTACAGTTTTATGCCGACTCCGAACGTCCAAGTTTGAGAAGCTATTTCTAGATAGTTATACTCTTTGAGCATTGTCAGTGACTCGAAAGAGGTGGGGCCGTGAAAAGTATTTCTTGTCGTACCAGGAATTGAACCTAGACAGGTAGGTCCAAGTGCGTAGGAGTCGACACACATACTCAACGCCACGGGCCACCAGTGATAGTACCCGTTAATTTGATCCTAACGCCAAATGGTGACTGGGACCAGATTTGAAAACCGGATAAAAGCATTGCTTTCACTGGGATTCGAACCGCGGACCACTCTAACCAAGGGCAGGCACTCAACCAACTGCACCATCCAGTAAATTACCCCGGACACTACTATCCAGATTCAGATCCATACCAGAAAACACCGACCTCGTGACACCTAAGCTCCTCTTCGAAAAGAATTTCTCAACCGGCATACCGCTCAGATCGTACTGAAAGTCTGGACACTAGACGCTGCGCATTTTCACAGATGGATCGAAAATGGACAAAGGCGAGGGCGCGGGTGTCTATTCTCATCATCGTTATATTCTGACCCGCATGACATCGCGGGGGTTATGCACGCACGAGAGATCTCCATTCTACTCGATCCTCCGACATGGCGGACTAAGTGGAAGCGAATCCTTAGTTTTGGTCCAGGATGAATAACATCTTCATTTGTTGCCGAACGAGAAAATGTTCTACTATTATTCGCCCCTATCACGAATTCCATCGTATCCAAAAACGCAAAAACGAACTCTGAAAAAGCGATCACAGAATTCATTCGTATAGGAATCGTAGTGAAAAATCTGAATCGTATTTCGAAGTTCGGGAAAGTTGGTATACACAAGCGTTTCCAGAACATCTCTTTTAAAGAGGACATGTCCTCTTTTTTGCCGTTGATCTCATATGTACCCGGTTATGTTGGAAGAAGATCGAGGAAAAACCTCAAATTTGACCATGCCGGCTATACGATTTTTGGTGGAAAATTTCGATGTCTCCAAATTCACTCCAGTGTGTCTGATTCGATGGATACACATGAGACAACATCGCCAGAATTGTACAGAAGTCGTAGGTAGGTCATATTGGGCCACTATGGCAGTTGGAAGAAGATCGAGGAAAAACCTCAAATTTGACCATGCCGGCTATACGATTTTTAATGGAAAATTTCGATGTCTCCAAATTCACTCCAGTGTGTCTGATTCGATGGATACACGTGAGACAACATTGCCAGAGGTGTACAGAAGTCGTAGGTAGGTCATATTGGGCCACTATGGCAGTTGGAAGAAGATCGAGGAAAAACCTCAAATTTGACCATGCCGGCTATACGATTTTTAGTGGAAAATTTCGATGTCTCCAAATTCACTCCAGTGTGTCTGATTCGATGGATACACGTGAGACAACATTGCCAGAGGTGTACAGAAGTCGTAGGTAGGTCATATTGGGCCACTATGGCAGTTGGAAGAAGATCGAGGAAAAACCTCAAATTTGACCATGCCGGCTATACGATTTTTAGTGGAAAATTTCGATGTCTCCAAATTCACTCCAGTGTGTCTGATTCGATGGATACACGTGAGACAACATTGCCAGAGGTGTACAGAAGTCGTAGGTAGGTCATATTGGGCCACTATGGCAGTTGGAAGAAGATCGAGGAAAAACCTCAAATTTGACCATGCCGGCTATACGATTTTTAGTGGAAAATTTCGATGTCTCCAAATTCACTCCAGTGTGTCTGATTCGATGGATACACGTGAGACAACATTGCCAGAGGTGTACAGAAGTCGTAGGTAGGTCATATTGGGCCACTATGGCAGTTGGAAGAAGATCGAGGAAAAACCTCAAATTTGACCATGCCGGCTATACGATTTTTAGTGGAAAATTTCGATGTCTCCAAATTCACTCCAGTGTGTCTGATTCGATGGATACACGTGAGACAACATTGCCAGAGGTGTACAGAAGTCGTAGGTAGGTCATATTGGGCCACTTTGGCAGTTGGAAGAAGATCGAGGAAAAACCTCAAATTTGACCATGCCGGCTATACGATTTTTAGTGGAAAATTTCGATGTCTCCAAATTCACTCCAGTGTGTCTGATTCGATGGATACACGTGAGACAACATTGCCAGAGGTGTACAGAAGTCGTAGGTAGGTCATATTGGGCCACTATGGCAGTTGGAAGAAGATCGAGGAAAAACCTCAAATTTGACCATGCCGGCTATACGATTTTTAGTGGAAAATTTCGATGTCTCCAAATTCACTCCAGTGTGTCTGATTCGATGGATACACGTGAGACAACATTGCCAGAGGTGTACAGAAGTCGTAGGTAGGTCATATTGGGCCACTATGGCAGTTGGAAGAAGATCGAGGAAAAACCTCAAATTTGACCATGCCGGCTATACGATTTTTAGTGGAAAATTTCGATGTCTCCAAATTCACTCCAGTGTGTCTGATTCGATGGATACACGTGAGACAACATTGCCAGAGGTGTACAGAAGTCGTAGGTAGGTCATATTGGGCCACTATGGCAGTTGGAAGAAGATCGAGGAAAAACCTCAAATTTGACCATGCCGGCTATACGATTTTTAGTGGAAAATTTCGATGTCTCCAAATTCACTCCAGTGTGTCTGATTCGATGGATACACGTGAGACAACATTGCCAGAGGTGTACAGAAGTCGTAGGTAGGTCATATTGGGCCACTATGGCAGTTGGAAGAAGATCGAGGAAAAACCTCAAATTTGACCATGCCGGCTATACGATTTTTAGTGGAAAATTTCGATGTCTCCAAATTCACTCCAGTGTGTCTGATTCGATGGATACACGTGAGACAACATCGCCAGAGGTGTACAGAAGTCGTAGGTAGGTCATATTGGGCCACTATGGCAGTTGGAAGAAGATCGAGGAAAAACCTCAAATTTGACCATGCCGGCTATACGATTTTTAGTGGAAAATTTCGATGTCTCCAAATTCACTCCAGTGTGTCTGATTCGATGGATACACGTGAGACAACATTGCCAGAGGTGTACAGAAGTCGTAGGTAGGTCATATTGGGCCACTATGGCAGTTGGAAGAAGATCGAGGAAAAACCTCAAATTTGACCATGCCGGCTATACGATTTTTAGTGGAAAATTTCGATGTCTCCAAATTCACTCCAGTGTGTCTGATTCGATGGATACACGTGAGACAACATTGCCAGAGGTGTACAGAAGTCGTAGGTAGGTCATATTGGGCCACTATGGCAGTTGGAAGAAGATCGAGGAGAAACCTCAAATTTGACCATGCCGGCTATACGATTTTTAGTGGAAAATTTCGATGTCTCCAAATTCACTCCAGTGTGTCTGATTCGATGGATACACGTGAGACAACATTGCCAGAGGTGTACAGAAGTCGTAGGTAGGTAGTCGTAGGTAGTCGTTGGGCCACTATGGCAGTTGGAAGAAGATCGAGGAAAAACCTCAAATTTGACCAATTTGAAAGGCTATACGATTTTTAGTGGAAAATTTCGATGTCTCCAAATTCACTCCAGTGTGTCTGATTCGATGGATACACGTGAGACAACATCGCCAGAGGTGTACAGAAGTCGTAGGTAGGTCATATTGGGCCACTATGGCAGTTGGAAGAAGATCGAGGAAAAACCTCAAATTTGACCATGCCGGCTACACGATTTTTAGTGGAAAATTTCGATGTCTCCAAATTCACTCCAGTGTGTCTGATTCGATGGATACACGTGAGACAACATTGCCAGAGGTGTACAGAAGTCGTAGGTAGGTCATATTGGGCCACTATGGCAGTTGGAAGAAGATCGAGGAAAAACCTCAAATTTGACCATGCCGGCTATACGATTTTTAGTGGAAAATTTCGATGTCTCCAAATTCACTCCAGTGTGTCTGATTCGATGGATACACGTGAGACAACATTGCCAGAGGTGTACAGAAGTCGTAGGTAGGTCATATTGGGCCACTATGGCAGTTGGAAGAAGATCGAGGAAAAACCTCAAATTTGACCATGCCGGCTACACGATTTTTAGTGGAAAATTTCGATGTCTCCAAATTCACTCCAGTGTGTCTGATTCGATGGATACACGTGAGACAACATTGCCAGAGGTGTACAGAAGTCGTAGGTAGGTCATATTGGGCCACTATGGCAGTTGGAAGAAGATCGAGGAAAAACCTCAAATTTGACCATGCCGGCTATACGATTTTTAGTGGAAAATTTCGATGTCTCCAAATTCACTCCAGTGTGTCTGATTCGATGGATACACGTGAGACAACATTGCCAGAGGTGTACAGAAGTCGTAGGTAGGTCATATTGGGCCACTATGGCAGTTGGAAGAAGATCGAGGAAAAACCTCAAATTTGACCATGCCGGCTATACGATTTTTAGTGGAAAATTTCGATGTCTCCAAATTCACTCCAGTGTGTCTGATTCGATGGATACACGTGAGACAACATTGCCAGAGGTGTACAGAAGTCGTAGGTAGGTCATATTGGCAGTTGGAAGAAGATCGAGGAAAAACCTCAAATTTGACCATGCCGGCTATACGATTTTTAGTGGAAAATTTCGATGTCTCCAAATTCACTCCAGTGTGTCTGATTCGATGGATACACGTGAGACAACATTGCCAGAGGTGTACAGAAGTCGTAGGTAGGTCATATTGGGCCACTATGGCAGTTGGAAGAAGATCGAGGAAAAACCTCAAATTTGACCATGCCGGCTATACGATTTTTAGTGGAAAATTTCGATGTCTCCAAATTCACTCCAGTGTGTCTGATTCGATGGATACACGTGAGACAACATTGCCAGAGGTGTACAGAAGTCGTAGGTAGGTCATATTGGCAGTTGGAAGAAGATCGAGGAAAAACCTCAAATTTGACCATGCCGGCTATACGATTTTTAGTGGAAAATTTCGATGTCTCCAAATTCACTCCAGTGTGTCTGATTCGATGGATACACGTGAGACAACATTGCCAGAGGTGTACAGAAGTCGTAGGTAGGTCATATTGGCAGTTGGAAGAAGATCGAGGAAAAACCTCAAATTTGACCATGCCGGCTATACGATTTTTAGTGGAAAATTTCGATGTCTCCAAATTCACTCCAGTGTGTCTGATTCGATGGATACACGTGAGACAACATCGCCAGAGGTGTACAGAAGTCGTAGGTAGGTCATATTGGGCCACTATGGCAGTTGGAAGAAGATCGAGGAAAAACCTCAAATTTGACCAATTTGAAAGGCTATACGATTTTTAGTGGAAAATTTCGATGTCTCCAAATTCACTCCAGTGTGTCTGATTCGATGGATACACGTGAGACAACATCGCCAGAGGTGTACAGAAGTCGTAGGTAGGTCATATTGGGCCACTATGGCAGTTGGAAGAAGATCGAGGAAAAACCTCAAATTTGACCATGCCGGCTATACGATTTTTGGTGGAAAATTTCGATGTCTCCAAATTCACTCCAGTGTGTCTGATTCGATGGATACACGTGAGACAACATCGCCAGAGGTGTACAGAAGTCGTAGGTAGTCGTTGGGCCACTATGGCAGTTGGAAGAAGATCGAGGAAAAACCTAAAATTTGACCATGCCGGCTATACGAATTTTGGTAGAAAATTTCGATGTCTCCAAATTCACTCCAGTGTGTCTGATTCGATGGATACACGTGAGACAACATCGCCAGAGGTGTACAGAAGTCGTAGGTAGGTCATATTGGGCCACTATGGCAGTTGGAAGAAGATCGAGGAAAAACCTCAAATTTGACCATGCCGGCTATACGATTTTTAGTGGAAAATTTCGATGTCTCCAAATTCACTCCAGTGTGTCTGATTCGATGGATACACGTGAGACAACATCGCCAGAGGTGTACAGAAGTCGTAGGTAGGTCATATTGGGCCACTATGGCAGTTGGAAGAAGATCGAGGAAAAACCTCAAATTTGACCATGCCGGCTATACGATTTTTAGTGGAAAATTTCGATGTCTCCAAATTCACTCCAGTGTGTCTGATTCGATGGATACACGTGAGACAACATCGCCAGAGGTGTACAGAAGTCGTAGGTAGGTCATAGTGGGCCACTATGGCAGTTGGAAGAAGATCGAGGAAAAACCTCAAATTTGACCATGCCGGCTATACGATTTTTGGTGGAAAATTTCGATGTCTCCAAATTCACTCCAGTGTGTCTCATTCGATGGATACACGTGAGACAACATTGCCAGAGGTGTACAGAAGTCGTAGGTAGGTCATATTGGGCCACTATGGCAGTTGGAAGAAGATCGAGGAAAAACCTCAAATTTGACCATGCCGGCTATACGATTTTTAGTGGAAAATTTCGATGTCTCCAAATTCACTCCAGTGTGTCTGATTCGATGGACACACGTGAGACAACATCGCCAGAGGTGTACAGAAGTCGTAGGTAGGTCATATTGGGCCACTATGGCAGTTGGAAGAAGATCGAGGAAAAACCTCAAATTTGACCATGCCGGCTATACGATTTTTAGTGGAAAATTTCGATGTCTCCAAATTCACTCCAGTGTGTCTGATTCGATGGATACACGTGAGACAACATTGCCAGAGGTGTACAGAAGTCGTAGGTAGGTCATATTGGGCCACTATGGCAGTTGGAAGAAGATCGAGGAAAAACCTCAAATTTGACCATGCCGGCTATACGATTTTTAGTGGAAAATTTCGATGTCTCCAAATTCACTCCAGTGTGTCTGATTCGATGGATACACGTGAGACAACATTGCCAGAGGTGTACAGAAGTCGTAGGTAGGTCATATTGGGCCACTATGGCAGTTGGAAGAAGATCGAGGAAAAACCTCAAATTTGACCATGCCGGCTATACGATTTTTAGTGGAAAATTTCGATGTCTCCAAATTCACTCCAGTGTGTCTGATTCGATGGATACACGTGAGACAACATCGCCAGAGGTGTACAGAAGTCGTAGGTAGGTCATATTGGGCTACTATGGCAGTTGGAAGAAGATCGAGGAAAAACCTCAAATTTGACCATGCCGGATATACGATTTTTAGTGGAAAATTTCGATGTCTCCAAATTCACTCCAGTGTGTCTGATTCGATGGATACACGTGAGACAACATCGCCATAGGTGTACAGAAGTCGTAGGTAGGTCATATTGGGCCACTATGGCAGTTGGAAGAAGATCGAGGAAAAACCTCAAATTTGACCATGCCGGCTATACGATTTTTGGTGGAAAATTTCGATGTCTCCAAATTCACTCCAGTGTGTCTGATTCGATGGATACACGTGAGACAACATCGCCAGAGGTGTACAGAAGTCGTAGGTAGGTCATATTGGGCCACTATGGCAGTTGGAAGAAGATCGAGGAAAAACCTCAAATTTTACCATGCCGGCTATACGATTTTTAGTGGAAAATTTCGATGTCTCCAAATTCACTCCAGTGTGTCTGATTCGATGGATACACGTGAGACAACATTGCCAGAGGTGTGCAGAAGTCGTAGGTAGGTCATATTGGGCCACTATGGCAGTTGGAAGAAGATCGAGGAAAAACCTCAAATTTGACCATGCCGGCTATACGATTTTTGGTGGAAAATTTCGATGTCTCCAAATTCACTCCAGTGTGTCTGATTCGATGGATACACGTGAGACAACATCGCCAGAGATGTACAGAAGTCGTAGGTAGGTCATATTGGGCCACTATGGCAGTTGGAAGAAGATCGAGGAAAAACCTCAAATTTTACCATGCCGGCTATACGATTTTTGGTGGAAAATTTCGATGTCTCCAAATTCACTCCAGTGTGTCTGATTCTATGGATACACGTGAGACAACATTGCCAGAGGTGTACAGAAGTCGTATTTAGGTCACATTGGGCCACTATGGCAGTTGGAAGAAGATCGAGGAAAAACCTCAAATTTGACCATGCCGGCTATACGATTTTTAGTGGAAAATTTCGATGTCTCCAAATTCACTCCAGTGTGTCTGATTCGATGGATACACGTGAGACAACATTGCCAGAGGTGTACAGAAGTCGTAGGTAGGTCATATTGGGCCACTATGGCAGTTGGAAGAAGATCGAGGAAAAACCTCAAATTTGACCATGCCGGCTATACGATTTTTAATGGAAAATTTCGATGTCTCCAAATTCACTCCAGTGTGTCTGATTCGATGGATACACGTGAGACAACATTGCCAGAGGTGTACAGAAGCCGTAGGTAGGTCATATTGGGCCACTATGGCAGTTGGAAGAAGATCGAGGAAAAACCTCAAATTTGACCATGCCGGCTATACGATTTTTGGTGGAAAATTTCGATGTCTCCAAATTCACTCCAGTGTGTCTGATTCGATGGATACACGTGAGACAACATTGCCAGAGGTGTACAGAAGTCGTAGGTAGGTCATATTGGGCCACTATGGCAGTTGGAAGAAGATCGAGGAAAAACCTCAAATTTGACCATGCCGGCTATACGAATTTTGGTGGAAAATTTCGATGTCTCCAAATTCACTCCAGTGTGTCTGATTCGATGGATACACGTGAGACAACATTGCCAGAGGTGTACAGAAGTCGTAGGTAGGTCATATTGGGCCACTATGGCAGTTGGAAGAAGATCGAGGAAAAACCTCAAATTTGACCATGCCGGCTATACGAATTTTGGTGGAAAATTTCGATGTCTCCAAATTCACTCCAGTGTGTCTGATTCGATGGATACACGTGAGACAACATCGCCAGAGGTGTACAGAAGTCGTAGGTTGGTCATATTGGGCCACTATGGCAGTTGGAAGAAGATCGAGGAAAAACCTAAAATTTGACCATGCCGGCTATACGAATTTTGGTAGAAAATTTATATGTCTCCAAATTCACTCCAGTGTGTCTGATTCGATGGATACACGTGAGACAACATTGCCAGAGGTGTACAGAAGTCGTAGGTAGGTCATATTGGGCCACTATGGCAGTTGGAAGAAGATCGAGGAAAAACCTCAAATTTGACCATGCCGGCTATACGATTTTTAATGGAAAATTTCGATGTCTCCAAATTCACTCCAGTGTGTCTGATTCGATGGATACACGTGAGACAACATTGCCAGAGGTGTACAGAAGCCGTAGGTAGGTCATATTGGGCCACTATGGCAGTTGGAAGAAGATCGAGGAAAAACCTCAAATTTGACCATGCCGGCTATACGATTTTTGGTGGAAAATTTCGATGTCTCCAAATTCACTCCAGTGTGTCTGATTTGATGGATACACGTGAGACAACATCGCCAGAGGTGTACAGAAGTCGTAGGTAGGTCATATTGGGCCACTATGGCAGTTGGAAGAAGATCGAGGAAAAACCTCAAATTTGACCATGCCGGCTATACGAATTTTGGTGGAAAATTTCGATGTCTCCAAATTCACTCCAGTGTGTCTGATTCGATGGATACACGTGAGACAACATCGCCAGAGGTGTACAGAAGTCGTAGGTTGGTCATATTGGGCCACTATGGCAGTTGGAAGAAGATCGAGGAAAAACCTCAAATTTGACCATGCCGGCTATACGATTTTTAATGGAAAATTTCGATGTCTCCAAATTCACTCCAGTGTGTCTGATTCGATGGATACACGTGAGACAACATCGCCAGAGGTGTACAGAAGTCGTAGGTTGGTCATATTGGGCCACTATGGCAGTTGGAAGAAGATCGAGGAAAAACCTAAAATTTGACCATGCCGGCTATACGAATTTTGGTAGAAAATTTCGATGTCTCCAAATTCACTCCAGTGTGTCTGATTCGATGGATACACGTGAGACAACATTGCCAGAGGTGTACAGAAGTCGTAGGTAGGTCATATTGGGCCACTATGGCAGTTGGAAGAAGATCGAGGAAAAACCTCAAATTTGACCATGCCGGCTATACGATTTTTAATGGAAAATTTCGATGTCTCCAAATTCACTCCAGTGTGTCTGATTTGATGGATACACGTGAGACAACATTGCCAGAGGTGTACAGAAGTCGTAGGTAGGTCATATTGGGCCACTATGGCAGTTGGAAGAAGATCGAGGAAAAACCTCAAATTTGACCATGCCGGCTATACGATTTTTAATGGAAAATTTCGATGTCTCCAAATTCACTCCAGTGTGTCTGATTCGATGGATACACGTGAGACAACATTGCCAGAGGTGTACAGAAGCCGTAGGTAGGTCATATTGGGCCACTATGGCAGTTGGAAGAAGATCGAGGAAAAACCTCAAATTTGACCATGCCGGCTATACGAATTTTGGTAGAAAATTTCGATGTCTCCAAATTCACTCCAGTGTGTCTGATTCGATGGATACACGTGAGACAACATCGCCAGAGGTGTACAGAAGTCGTAGGTTGGTCATATTGGGCCACTATGGCAGTTGGAAGAAGATCGAGGAAAAACCTCAAATTTGACCATGCCGGCTATACGATTTTTAATGGAAAATTTCGATGTCTCCAAATTCACTCCAGTGTGTCTGATTCGATGGATACACGTGAGACAACATCGCCAGAGGTGTACAGAAGTCGTAGGTTGGTCATATTGGGCCACTATGGCAGTTGGAAGAAGATCGAGGAAAAACCTAAAATTTGACCATGCCGGCTATACGAATTTTGGTAGAAAATTTCGATGTCTCCAAATTCACTCCAGTGTGTCTGATTCGATGGATACACGTGAGACAACATCGCCAGAGGTGTACAGAAGTCGTAGGTTGGTCATATTGGGCCACTATGGCAGTTGGAAGAAGATCGAGGAAAAACCTCAAATTTGACCATGCCGGCTATACGATTTTTAATGGAAAATTTCGATGTCTCCAAATTCACTCCAGTGTGTCTGATTCGATGGATACACGTGAGACAACATCGCCAGAGGTGTACAGAAGTCGTAGGTTGGTCATATTGGGCCACTATGGCAGTTGGAAGAAGATCGAGGAAAAACCTAAAATTTGACCATGCCGGCTATACGAATTTTGGTAGAAAATTTCGATGTCTCCAAATTCACTCCAGTGTGTCTGATTCGATGGATACACGTGAGACAACATTGCCAGAGGTGTACAGAAGTCGTAGGTAGGTCATATTGGGCCACTATGGCAGTTGGAAGAAGATCGAGGAAAAACCTCAAATTTGACCATGCCGGCTATACGATTTTTAGTGGAAAATTTCGATGTCTCCAAATTCACTCCAGTGTGTCTGATTCGATGGATACACGTGAGACAACATCGCCAGAGGTGTACAGAAGTCGTAGGTAGGTCATATTGGGCTACTATGGCAGTTGGAAGAAGATCGAGGAAAAACCTCAAATTTGACCATGCCGGATATACGATTTTTAGTGGAAAATTTCGATGTCTCCAAATTCACTCCAGTGTGTCTGATTCGATGGATACACGTGAGACAACATCGCCATAGGTGTACAGAAGTCGTAGGTAGGTCATATTGGGCCACTATGGCAGTTGGAAGAAGATCGAGGAAAAACCTCAAATTTGACCATGCCGGCTATACGATTTTTGGTGGAAAATTTCGATGTCTCCAAATTCACTCCAGTGTGTCTGATTCGATGGATACACGTGAGACAACATCGCCAGAGGTGTACAGAAGTCGTAGGTAGGTCATATTGGGCCACTATGGCAGTTGGAAGAAGATCGAGGAAAAACCTCAAATTTTACCATGCCGGCTATACGATTTTTGGTGGAAAATTTCGATGTCTCCAAATTCACTCCAGTGTGTCTGATTCTATGGATACACGTGAGACAACATTGCCAGAGGTGTACAGAAGTCGTATTTAGGTCACATTGGGCCACTATGGCAGTTGGAAGAAGATCGAGGAAAAACCTCAAATTTGACCATGCCGGCTATACGATTTTTAGTGGAAAATTTCGATGTCTCCAAATTCACTCCAGTGTGTCTGATTCGATGGATACACGTGAGACAACATTGCCAGAGGTGTACAGAAGTCGTAGGTAGGTCATATTGGGCCACTATGGCAGTTGGAAGAAGATCGAGGAAAAACCTCAAATTTGACCATGCCGGCTATACGATTTTTGGTGGAAAATTTCGATGTCTCCAAATTCACTCCAGTGTGTCTGATTCGATGGATACACGTGAGACAACATTGGCAGAGGTGTACAGAAGTCGTAGGTAGGTCATATTGGGCCACTATGGCAGTTGGAAGAAGATCGAGGAAAAACCTCAAATTTGACCATGCCGGCTATACGAATTTTGGTGGAAAATTTCGATTTCTCCAAATTCACTCCAGTGTGTCTGATTCGATGGATACACGTGAGACAACATTGCCAGAGGTGTACAGAAGTCGTAGGTAGGTCATATTGGGCCACTATGGCAGTTGGAAGAAGATCGAGGAAAAACCTCAAATTTGACCATGCCGGCTATACGATTTTTGGTGGAAAATTTCGATGTCTCCAAATTCACTCCAGTGTGTCTGATTCGATGGATACACGTGAGACAACATCGCCAGAGGTGTACAGAAGTCGTAGGTTGGTCATATTGGGCCACTATGGCAGTTGGAAGAAGATCGAGGAAAAACCTAAAATTTGACCATGCCGGCTATACGAATTTTGGTAGAAAATTTCGATGTCTCCAAATTCACTCCAGTGTGTCTGATTCGATGGATACACGTGAGACAACATTGCCAGAGGTGTACAGAAGTCGTAGGTAGGTCATATTGGGCCACTATGGCAGTTGGAAGAAGATCGAGGAAAAACCTCAAATTTGACCATGCCGGCTATACGATTTTTAATGGAAAATTTCGATGTCTCCAAATTCACTCCAGTGTGTCTGATTTGATGGATACACGTGAGACAACATCGCCAGAGGTGTACAGAAGTCGTAGGTAGGTCATATTGGGCCACTATGGCAGTTGGAAGAAGATCGAGGAAAAACCTCAAATTTGACCATGCCGGCTATACGAATTTTGGTGGAAAATTTCGATGTCTCCAAATTCACTCCAGTGTGTCTGATTCGATGGATACACGTGAGACAACATCGCCAGAGGTGTACAGAAGTCGTAGGTTGGTCATATTGGGCCACTATGGCAGTTGGAAGAAGATCGAGGAAAAACCTCAAATTTGACCATGCCGGCTATACGATTTTTAATGGAAAATTTCGATGTCTCCAAATTCACTCCAGTGTGTCTGATTCGATGGATACACGTGAGACAACATTGCCAGAGGTGTACAGAAGCCGTAGGTAGGTCATATTGGGCCACTATGGCAGTTGGAAGAAGATCGAGGAAAAACCTCAAATTTGACCATGCCGGCTATACGAATTTTGGTAGAAAATTTCGATGTCTCCAAATTCACTCCAGTGTGTCTGATTCGATGGATACACGTGAGACAACATCGCCAGAGGTGTACAGAAGTCGTAGGTTGGTCATATTGGGCCACTATGGCAGTTGGAAGAAGATCGAGGAAAAACCTCAAATTTGACCATGCCGGCTATACGATTTTTAATGGAAAATTTCGATGTCTCCAAATTCACTCCAGTGTGTCTGATTCGATGGATACACGTGAGACAACATCGCCAGAGGTGTACAGAAGTCGTAGGTTGGTCATATTGGGCCACTATGGCAGTTGGAAGAAGATCGAGGAAAAACCTAAAATTTGACCATGCCGGCTATACGAATTTTGGTAGAAAATTTCGATGTCTCCAAATCCACTCCAGTGTGTCTGATTCGATGGATACACGTGAGACAACATCGCCAGAGGTGTACAGAAGTCGTAGGTTGGTCATATTGGGCCACTATGGCAGTTGGAAGAAGATCGAGGAAAAACCTCAAATTTGACCATGCCGGCTATACGATTTTTAATGGAAAATTTCGATGTCTCCAAATTCACTCCAGTGTGTCTGATTCGATGGATACACGTGAGACAACATCGCCAGAGGTGTACAGAAGTCGTAGGTTGGTCATATTGGGCCACTATGGCAGTTGGAAGAAGATCGAGGAAAAACCTAAAATTTGACCATGCCGGCTATACGAATTTTGGTAGAAAATTTCGATGTCTCCAAATTCACTCCAGTGTGTCTGATTCGATGGATACACGTGAGACAACATCGCCAGAGGTGTACAGAAGTCGTAGGTTGGTCATATTGGGCCACTATGGCAGTTGGAAGAAGATCGAGGAAAAACCTAAAATTTGACCATGCCGGCTATACGAATTTTGGTAGAAAATTTCGATGTCTCCAAATTCACTCCAGTGTGTCTGATTCGATGGATACACGTGAGACAACATTGCCAGAGGTGTACAGAAGTCGTAGGTAGGTCATATTGGGCCACTATGGCAGTTGGAAGAAGATCGAGGAAAAACCTCAAATTTGACCATGCCGGCTATACGATTTTTAATGGAAAATTTCGATGTCTCCAAATTCACTCCAGTGTGTCTGATTCGATGGATACACGTGAGACAACATTGCCAGAGGTGTACAGAAGCCGTAGGTAGGTCATATTGGGCCACTATGGCAGTTGGAAGAAGATCGAGGAAAAACCTCAAATTTGACCATGCCGGCTATACGAATTTTGGTAGAAAATTTCGATGTCTCCAAATTCACTCCAGTGTGTCTGATTCGATGGATACACGTGAGACAACATTGCCAGAGGTGTACAGAAGTCGTAGGTAGGTCATATTGGGCCACTATGGCAGTTGGAAGAAGATCGAGGAAAAACCTCAAATTTGACCATGCCGGCTATACGATTTTTAGTGGAAAATTTCGATGTCTCCAAATTCACTCCAGTGTGTCTGATTCGATGGATACACGTGAGACAACATCGCCAGAGGTGTACAGAAGTCGTAGGTAGGTCATATTGGGCCACTATGGCAGTTGGAAGAAGATCGAGGAAAAACCTCAAATTTGACCATGCCGGCTATACGAATTTTGGTGGAAAATTTCGATGTCTCCAAATTCACTCCAGTGTGTCTGATTCGATGGATACACGTGAGACAACATCGCCAGAGGTGTACAGAAGTCGTAGGTTGGTCATATTGGGCCACTATGGCAGTTGGAAGAAGATCGAGGAAAAACCTAAAATTTGACCATGCCGGCTATACGAATTTTGGTAGAAAATTTCGATGTCTCCAAATTCACTCCAGTGTGTCTGATTCGATGGATACACGTGAGACAACATTGCCAGAGGTGTACAGAAGTCGTAGGTAGGTCATATTGGGCCACTATGGCAGTTGGAAGAAGATCGAGGAAAAACCTCAAATTTGACCATGCCGGCTATACGATTTTTAATGGAAAATTTCGATGTCTCCAAATTCACTCCAGTGTGTCTGATTCGATGGATACACGTGAGACAACATCGCCAGAGGTGTACAGAAGTCGTAGGTTGGTCATATTGGGCCACTATGGCAGTTGGAAGAAGATCGAGGAAAAACCTCAAATTTGACCATGCCGGCTATACGAATTTTGGTAGAAAATTTCGATGTCTCCAAATTCACTCCAGTGTGTCTGATTCGATGGATACACGTGAGACAACATTGCCAGAGGTGTACAGAAGTCGTAGGTAGGTCATATTGGGCCACTATGGCAGTTGGAAGAAGATCGAGGAAAAACCTCAAATTTGACCATGCCGGCTATACGATTTTTAGTGGAAAATTTCGATGTCTCCAAATTCACTCCAGTGTGTCTGATTCGATGGATACACGTGAGACAACATCGCCAGAGGTGTACAGAAGTCGTAGGTAGGTCATATTGGGCCACTATGGCAGTTGGAAGAAGATCGAGGAAAAACCTCAAATTTGACCATGCCGGCTATACGAATTTTGGTGGAAAATTTCGATGTCTCCAAATTCACTCCAGTGTGTCTGATTCGATGGATACACGTGAGACAACATCGCCAGAGGTGTACAGAAGTCGTAGGTTGGTCATATTGGGCCACTATGGCAGTTGGAAGAAGATCGAGGAAAAACCTAAAATTTGACCATGCCGGCTATACGAATTTTGGTAGAAAATTTCGATGTCTCCAAATTCACTCCAGTGTGTCTGATTCGATGGATACACGTGAGACAACATTGCCAGAGGTGTACAGAAGTCGTAGGTAGGTCATATTGGGCCACTATGGCAGTTGGAAGAAGATCGAGGAAAAACCTCAAATTTGACCATGCCGGCTATACGATTTTTAATGGAAAATTTCGATGTCTCCAAATTCACTCCAGTGTGTCTGATTCGATGGATACACGTGAGACAACATCGCCAGAGGTGTACAGAAGTCGTAGGTTGGTCATATTGGGCCACTATGGCAGTTGGAAGAAGATCGAGGAAAAACCTCAAATTTGACCATGCCGGCTATACGAATTTTGGTGGAAAATTTCGATGTCTCCAAATTCACTCCAGTGTGTCTGATTCGATGGATACACGTGAGACAACATCGCCAGAGGTGTACAGAAGTCGTAGGTTGGTCATATTGGGCCACTATGGCAGTTGGAAGAAGATCGAGGAAAAACCTAAAATTTGACCATGCCGGCTATACGATTTTTGGTGGAAAATTTCGATGTCTCCAAATTCACTCCAGTGTGTCTGATTTGATGGATACACGTGAGACAACATCGCCAGAGGTGTACAGAAGTCGTAGGTAGGTCATATTGGGCCACTATGGCAGTTGGAAGAAGATCGAGGAAAAACCTCAAATTTGACCATGCCGGCTATACGAATTTTGGTGGAAAATTTCGATGTCTCCAAATTCACTCCAGTGTGTCTGATTTGATGGATACACATGAGACAACATCGCCAGAGGTGTACAGAAGTCGTAGGTAGGTCATATTGGGCCACTATGGCAGTTGGAAGAAGATCGAGGAAAAACCTCAAATTTGACCATGCCGGCTATACGATTTTTAATGGAAAATTTCGATGTCTCCAAATTCACTCCAGTGTGTCTGATTTGATGGATACACGTGAGACAACATCGCCAGAGGTGTACAGAAGTCGTAGGTAGGTCATATTGGGCCACTATGGCAGTTGGAAGAAGATCGAGGAAAAACCTCAAATTTGACCATGCCGGCTATACGAATTTTGGTGGAAAATTTCGATGTCTCCAAATTCACTCCAGTGTGTCTGATTCGATGGATACACGTGAGACAACATCGCCAGAGGTGTACAGAAGTCGTAGGTTGGTCATATTGGGCCACTATGGCAGTTGGAAGAAGATCGAGGAAAAACCTAAAATTTGACCATGCCGGCTATACGATTTTTGGTGGAAAATTTCGATGTCTCCAAATTCACTCCAGTGTGTCTGATTTGATGGATACACGTGAGACAACATCGCCAGAGGTGTACAGAAGCCGTAGGTAGGTCATATTGGGCCACTATGGCAGTTGGAAGAAGATCGAGGAAAAACCTAAAATTTGACCATGCCGGCTATACGAATTTTGGTGGAAAATTTCGATGTCTCCAAATTCACTCCAGTGTGTCTGATTTGATGGATACACGTGAGACAACATCGCCAGAGGTGTACAGAAGCCGTAGGTAGGTCATATTGGGCCACTATGGCAGTTGGAAGAAGATCGAGGAAAAACCTCAAATTTGACCATGCCGGCTATACGAATTTTGGTGGAAAATTTCGATGTCTCCAAATTCACTCCAGTGTGTCTGATTCGATGGATACACGTGAGACAACATCGCCAGAGGTGTACAGAAGTCGTAGGTAGGTCATATTGGGCCACTATGGCAGTTGGAAGAAGATCGAGGAAAAACCTAAAATTTGACCATGCCGGCTATACGAATTTTGGTAGAAAATTTCGATGTCTCCAAATTCACTCCAGTGTGTCTGATTTGATGGATACACGTGAGACAACATCGCCAGAGGTGTACAGAAGTCGTAGGTAGGTCATATTGGGCCACTATGGCAGTTGGAAGAAGATCGAGGAAAAACCTCAAATTTGACCATGCCGGCTATACGAATTTTGGTGGAAAATTTCGATGTCTCCAAATTCACTCCAGTGTGTCTGATTCGATGGATACACGTGAGACAACATTGCCAGAGGTGTACAGAAGTCGTAGGTAGGTCATATTGGGCCACTATGGCAGTTGGAAGAAGATCGAGGAAAAACCTCAAATTTGACCATGCCGGCTATACGATTTTTAATGGAAAATTTCGATGTCTCCAAATTCACTCCAGTGTGTCTGATTTGATGGATACACGTGAGACAACATCGCCAGAGGTGTACAGAAGTCGTAGGTTGGTCATATTGGGCCACTATGGCAGTTGGAAGAAGATCGAGGAAAAACCTAAAATTTGACCATGCCGGCTATACGAATTTTGGTGGAAAATTTCGATGTCTCCAAATTCACTCCAGTGTGTCTGATTTGATGGATACACGTGAGACAACATCGCCAGAGGTGTACAGAAGTCGTAGGTAGGTCATATTGGGCCACTATGGCAGTTGGAAGAAGATCGAGGAAAAACCTCAAATTTGACCATGCCGGCTATACGAATTTTGGTGGAAAATTTCGATGTCTCCAAATTCACTCCAGTGTGTCTGATTTGATGGATACACGTGAGACAACATCGCCAGAGGTGTACAGAAGTCGTAGGTAGGTCATATTGGGCCACTATGGCAGTTGGAAGAAGATCGAGGAAAAACCTCAAATTTGACCATGCCGGCTATACGAATTTTGGTGGAAAATTTCGATGTCTCCAAATTCACTCCAGTGTGTCTGATTCGATGGATACACGTGAGACAACATCGCCAGAGGTGTACAGAAGTCGTAGGTAGGTCATACTGGGCCACTATGGCAGTTGGAAGAAGATCGAGGAAAAACCTCAAATTTGACCATGCCGGCTATACGATTTTTAATGGAAAATTTCGATGTCTCCAAATTCACTCCAGTGTGTCTGATTCGATGGATACACGTGAGACAACATTGCCAGAGGTGTACAGAAGTCGTAGGTAGGTCATATTTTGCCACTATGGCAGTTGGAAGAAGATCGAGGAAAAACCTCAAATTTGACCATGCCGGCTATACGAATTTTGGTGGAAAATTTCGATGTCTCCAAATTCACTCCAGTGTGTCTGATTCGATGGATACACGTGAGACAACATCGCCAGAGGTGTACAGAAGTCGTAGGTAGGTCATATTGGGCCACTATGGCAGTTGGAAGAAGATCGAGGAAAAACCTAAAATTTGACCATGCCGGCTATACGAATTTTGGTAGAAAATTTCGATGTCTCCAAATTCACTCCAGTGTGTCTGATTTGATGGATACACGTGAGACAACATCGCCAGAGGTGTACAGAAGTCGTAGGTAGGTCATATTGGGCCACTATGGCAGTTGGAAGAAGATCGAGGAAAAACCTCAAATTTGACCATGCCGGCTATACGAATTTTGGTGGAAAATTTCGATGTCTCCAAATTCACTCCAGTGTGTCTGATTTGATGGATACACGTGAGACAACATCGCCAGAGGTGTACAGAAGTCGTAGGTAGGTCATATTGGGCCACTATGGCAGTTGGAAGAAGATCGAGGAAAAACCTCAAATTTGACCATGCCGGCTATACGAATTTTGGTGGAAAATTTCGATGTCTCCAAATTCACTCCAGTGTGTCTGATTTGATGGATACACGTGAGACAACATTGCCAGAGGTGTACAGAAGTCGTAGGTAGGTCATATTGGGCCACTATGGCAGTTGGAAGAAGATCGAGGAAAAACCTCAAATTTGACCATGCCGGCTATACGAATTTTGGTGGAAAATTTCGATGTCTCCAAATTCACTCCAGTGTGTCTGATTCGATGGATACACGTGAGACAACATTGCCAGAGGTGTACAGAAGTCGTAGGTAGGTCATATTGGGCCACTATGGCAGTTGGAAGAAGATCGAGGAAAAACCTCAAATTTGACCATGCCGGCTATACGAATTTTGGTGGAAAATTTCGATGTCTCCAAATTCACTCCAGTGTGTCTGATTTGATGGATACACGTGAGACAACATTGCCAGAGGTGTACAGAAGTCGTAGGTAGGTCATATTGGGCCACTATGGCAGTTGGAAGAAGATCGAGGAAAAACCTCAAATTTGACCATGCCGGCTATACGAATTTTGGTGGAAAATTTCGATGTCTCCAAATTCACTCCAGTGTGTCTGATTTGATGGATACACGTGAGACAACATCGCCAGAGGTGTACAGAAGTCGTAGGTAGGTCATATTGGGCCACTATGGCAGTTGGAAGAAGATCGAGGAAAAACCTCAAATTTGACCATGCCGGCTATACGAATTTTGGTGGAAAATTTCGATGTCTCCAAATTCACTCCAGTGTGTCTGATTCGATGGATACACGTGAGACAACATCGCCAGAGGTGTACAGAAGTCGTAGGTAGGTCATATTGGGCCACTATGGCAGTTGGAAGAAGATCGAGGAAAAACCTCAAATTTGACCATGCCGGCTATACGAATTTTGGTGGAAAATTTCGATGTCTCCAAATTCACTCCAGTGTGTCTGATTCGATGGATACACGTGAGACAACATCGCCAGAGGTGTACAGAAGTCGTAGGTAGGTCATATTGGGCCACTATGGCAGTTGGAAGAAGATCGAGGAAAAACCTCAAATTTGACCATGCCGGCTATACGAATTTTGGTGGAAAATTTCGATGTCTCCAAATTCACTCCAGTGTGTCTGATTCGATGGATACACGTGAGACAACATCGCCAGAGGTGTACAGAAGTCGTAGGTTGGTCATATTGGGCCACTATGGCAGTTGGAAGAAGATCGAGGAAAAACCTAAAATTTGACCATGCCGGCTATACGAATTTTGGTGGAAAATTTCGATGTCTCCAAATTCACTCCAGTGTGTCTGATTCGATGGATACACGTGAGACAACATCGCCAGAGGTGTACAGAAGTCGTAGGTTGGTCATATTGGGCCACTATGGCAGTTGGAAGAAGATCGAGGAAAAACCTAAAATTTGACCATGCCGGCTATACGAATTTTGGTGGAAAATCTCGATGTCTCCAAATTCACTCCAGTGTGTCTGATTCGATGGATACACGTGAGACAACATCGCCAGAGGTGTACAGAAGTCGTAGGTAGGTCATATTGGGCCACTATGGCAGTTGGAAGAAGATCGAGGAAAAATCTAAAATTTGACCATGCCGGCTATACGATTTTTAATGGAAAATTTCGATGTCTCCAAATTCACTCCAGTGTGTCTGATTTGATGGATACACGTGAGACAACATCGCCAGAGGTGTACAGAAGCCGTAGGTAGGTCATATTGGGCCACTATGGCAGTTGGAAGAAGATCGAGGAAAAACCTCAAATTTGACCATGCCGGCTATACGATTTTTAATGGAAAATTTCGATGTCTCCAAATTAACTCCAGTGTGTCTGATTTGATGGATACACGTGAGACAACATCGCCAGAGGTGTACAGAAGCCGTAGGTAGGTCATATTGGGCCACTATGGCAGTTGGAAGAAGATCGAGGAAAAACCTCAAATTTGACCATGCCGGCTATACGAATTTTGGTGGAAAATTTCGATGTCTCCAAATTCACTCCAGTGTGTCTGATTCGATGGATACACGTGAGACAACATCGCCAGAGGTGTACAGAAGTCGTAGGTAGGTCATATTGGGCCACTATGGCAGTTGGAAGAAGATCGAGGAAAAACCTCAAATTTGACCATGCCGGCTATACGAATTTTGGTGGAAAATTTCGATGTCTCCAAATTCACTCCAGTGTGTCTGATTCGATGGATACACGTGAGACAACATCGCCAGAGGTGTACAGAAGTCGTAGGTTGGTCATATTGGGCCACTATGGCAGTTGGAAGAAGATCGAGGAAAAACCTAAAATTTGACCATGCCGGCTATACGAATTTTGGTGGAAAATTTCGATGTCTCCAAATTCACTCCAGTGTGTCTGATTCGATGGATACACGTGAGACAACATCGCCAGAGGTGTACAGAAGTCGTAGGTTGGTCATATTGGGCCACTATGGCAGTTGGAAGAAGATCGAGGAAAAACCTAAAATTTGACCATGCCGGCTATACGAATTTTGGTAGAAAATTTCGATGTCTCCAAATTCACTCCAGTGTGTCTGATTCGATGGATACACGTGAGACAACATTGCCAGAGGTGTACAGAAGTCGTAGGTTGGTCATATTGGGCCACTATGGCAGTTGGAAGAAGATCGAGGAAAAACCTAAAATTTGACCATGCCGGCTATACGAATTTTGGTGGAAAATTTCGATGTCTCCAAATTCACTCCAGTGTGTCTGATTCGATGGATACACGTGAGACAACATCGCCAGAGGTGTACAGAAGTCGTAGGTAGGTCATATTGGGCCACTATGGCAGTTGGAAGAAGATCGAGGAAAAATCTAAAATTTGACCATGCCGGCTATACGATTTTTAATGGAAAATTTCGATGTCTCCAAATTCACTCCAGTGTGTCTGATTTGATGGATACACGTGAGACAACATCGCCAGAGGTGTACAGAAGCCGTAGGTAGGTCATATTGGGCCACTATGGCAGTTGGAAGAAGATCGAGGAAAAACCTCAAATTTGACCATGCCGGCTATACGAATTTTGGTGGAAAATTTCGATGTCTCCAAATTCACTCCAGTGTGTCTGATTCGATGGATACACGTGAGACAACATCGCCAGAGGTGTACAGAAGTCGTAGGTTGGTCATATTGGGCCACTATGGCAGTTGGAAGAAGATCGAGGAAAAACCTAAAATTTGACCATGCCGGCTATACGAATTTTGGTGGAAAATTTCGATGTCTCCAAATTCACTCCAGTGTGTCTGATTCGATGGATACACGTGAGACAACATCGCCAGAGGTGTACAGAAGTCGTAGGTTGGTCATATTGGGCCACTATGGCAGTTGGAAGAAGATCGAGGAAAAACCTCAAATTTGACCATGCCGGCTATACGATTTTTAATGGAAAATTTCGATGTCTCCAAATTCACTCCAGTGTGTCTGATTTGATGGATACACGTGAGACAACATCGCCAGAGGTGTACAGAAGTCGTAGGTAGGTCATATTGGGCCACTATGGCAGTTGGAAGAAGATCGAGGAAAAACCTCAAATTTGACCATGCCGGCTATACGAATTTTGGTGGAAAATTTCGATGTCTCCAAATTCACTCCAGTGTGTCTGATTCGATGGATACACGTGAGACAACATCGCCAGAGGTGTACAGAAGTCGTAGGTTGGTCATATTGGGCCACTATGGCAGTTGGAAGAAGATCGAGGAAAAACCTAAAATTTGACCATGCCGGCTATACGAATTTTGGTAGAAAATTTCGATGTCTCCAAATTCACTCCAGTGTGTCTGATTCGATGGATACACGTGAGACAACATTGCCAGAGGTGTACAGAAGTCGTAGGTAGGTCATATTGGGCCACTATGGCAGTTGGAAGAAGATCGAGGAAAAACCTAAAATTTGACCATGCCGGCTATACGAATTTTGGTAGAAAATTTCGATGTCTCCAAATTCACTCCAGTGTGTCTGATTCGATGGATACACGTGAGACAACATTGCCAGAGGTGTACAGAAGTCGTAGGTAGGTCATATTGGGCCACTATGGCAGTTGGAAGAAGATCGATTTTTAATGGAAAATTTCGATGTCTCCAAATTCACTCCAGTGTGTCTGATTTGATGGATACACGTGAGACAACATCGCCAGAGGTGTACAGAAGTCGTAGGTAGGTCATATTGGGCCACTATGGCAGTTGGAAGAAGATCGAGGAAAAACCTCAAATTTGACCATGCCGGCTATACGATTTTTAATGGAAAATTTCGATGTCTCCAAATTCACTCCAGTGTGTCTGATTCGATGGATACACGTGAGACAACATCGCCAGAGGTGTACAGAAGTCGTAGGTTGGTCATATTGGGCCACTATGGCAGTTGGAAGAAGATCGAGGAAAAACCTCAAATTTGACCATGCCGGCTATACGATTTTTAATGGAAAATTTCGATGTCTCCAAATTCACTCCAGTGTGTCTGATTCGATGGATACACGTGAGACAACATTGCCAGAGGTGTACAGAAGTCGTAGGTAGGTCATATTGGGCCACTATGGCAGTTGGAAGAAGATCGAGGAAAAACCTCAAATTTGACCATGCCGGCTATACGAATTTTGGTGGAAAATTTCGATGTCTCCAAATTCACTCCAGTGTGTCTGATTTGATGGATACACGTGAGACAACATCGCCAGAGGTGTACAGAAGTCGTAGGTAGGTCATATTGGGCCACTATGGCAGTTGGAAGAAGATCGAGGAAAAACCTAAAATTTGACCATGCCGGCTATACGAATTTTGGTGGAAAATTTCGATGTCTCCAAATTCACTCCAGTGTGTCTGATTTGATGGATACACGTGAGACAACATTGCCAGAGGTGTACAGAAGTCGTAGGTAGGTCATATTGGGCCACTATGGCAGTTGGAAGAAGATCGAGGAAAAACCTCAAATTTGACCATGCCGGCTATACGATTTTTAATGGAAAATTTCGATGTCTCCAAATTCACTCCAGTGTGTCTGATTTGATGGATACACGTGAGACAACATCGCCAGAGGTGTACAGAAGCCGTAGGTAGGTCATATTGGGCCACTATGGCAGTTGGAAGAAGATCGAGGAAAAACCTCAAATTTGACCATGCCGGCTATACGAATTTTGGTGAAAAATTTCGATGTCTCCAAATTCACTCCAGTGTGTCTGATTCGATGGATACACGTGAGACAACATCGCCAGAGGTGTACAGAAGTCGTAGGTAGGTCATATTGGGCCACTATGGCAGTTGGAAGAAGATCGAGGAAAAACCTCAAATTTGACCATGCCGGCTATACGAATTTTGGTGGAAAATTTCGATGTCTCCAAATTCACTCCAGTGTGTCTGATTCGATGGATACACGTGAGACAACATCGCCAGAGGTGTACAGAAGTCGTAGGTTGGTCATATTGGGCCACTATGGCAGTTGGAAGAAGATCGAGGAAAAACCTAAAATTTGACCATGCCGGCTATACGAATTTTGGTAGAAAATTTCGATGTCTCCAAATTCACTCCAGTGTGTCTGATTCGATGGATACACGTGAGACAACATTGCCAGAGGTGTACAGAAGTCGTAGGTAGGTCATATTGGGCCACTATGGCAGTTGGAAGAAGATCGAGGAAAAACCTCAAATTTGACCATGCCGGCTATATGATTTTTAATGGAAAATTTCGATGTCTCCAAATTCACTCCAGTGTGTCTGATTTGATGGATACACGTGAGACAACATCGCCAGAGGTGTACAGAAGCCGTAGGTAGGTCATATTGGGCCACTATGGCAGTTGGAAGAAGATCGAGGAAAAACCTCAAATTTGACCATGCCGGCTATACGATTTTTGGTGGAAAATTTCGATGTCTCCAAATTTACTCCAGTGTGTCTGATTCGATGGATACACGTGAGACAACATTGCCAGAGGTGTACAGAAGTCGTAGGTAGGTCATATTGGGCCACTATGGCAGTTGGAAGAAGATCGAGGAAAAACCTCAAATTTGACCATGCCGGCTATACGATTTTTAATGGAAAATTTCGATGTCTCCAAATTCACTCCAGTGTGTCTGATTCGATGGATACACGTGAGACAACATCGCCAGAGGTGTACAGAAGTCGTAGGTTGGTCATATTGGGCCACTATGGCAGTTGGAAAAAGATCGAGGAAAAACCTCAAATTTGACCATGCCGGCTATACGATTTTTAATGGAAAATTTCGATGTCTCCAAATTCACTCCAGTGTGTCTGATTTGATGGATACACGTGAGACAACATCGCCAGAGGTGTACAGAAGTCGTAGGTAGGTCATATTGGGCCACTATGGCAGTTGGAAGAAGATCGAGGAAAAACCTCAAATTTGACCATGCCGGCTATACGAATTTTGGTGGAAAATTTCGATGTCTCCAAATTCACTCCAGTGTGTCTGATTTGATGGATACACGTGAGACAACATTGCCAGAGGTGTACAGAAGTCGTAGGTAGGTCATATTGGGCCACTATGGCAGTTGGAAGAAGATCGAGGAAAAACCTCAAATTTGACCATGCCGGCTATACGAATTTTGGTGGAAAATTTCGATGTCTCCAAATTCACTCCAGTGTGTCTGATTTGATGGATACACGTGAGACAACATTGCCAGAGGTGTACAGAAGTCGTAGGTAGGTCATATTGGGCCACTATGGCAGTTGGAAGAAGATCGAGGAAAAACCTCAAATTTGACCATGCCGGCTATACGATTTTTAATGGAAAATTTCGATGTCTCCAAATTCACTCCAGTGTGTCTGATTTGATGGATACACGTGAGACAACATCGCCAGAGGTGTACAGAAGCCGTAGGTAGGTCATATTGGGCCACTATGGCAGTTGGAAGAAGATCGAGGAAAAACCTCAAATTTGACCATGCCGGCTATACGAATTTTGGTGGAAAATTTCGATGTCTCCAAATTCACTCCAGTGTGTCTGATTCGATGGATACACGTGAGACAACATCGCCAGAGGTGTACAGAAGTCGTAGGTTGGTCATATTGGGCCACTATGGCAGTTGGAAGAAGATCGAGGAAAAACCTAAAATTTGACCATGCCGGCTATACGAATTTTGGTAGAAAATTTCGATGTCTCCAAATTCACTCCAGTGTGTCTGATTCGATGGATACACGTGAGACAACATCGCCAGAGGTGTACAGAAGTCGTAGGTTGGTCATATTGGGCCACTATGGCAGTTGGAAGAAGATCGAGGAAAAACCTAAAATTTGACCATGCCGGCTATACGAATTTTGGTGGAAAATTTCGATGTCTCCAAATTCACTCCAGTGTGTCTGATTTGATGGATACACGTGAGACAACATCGCCAGAGGTGTACAGAAGTCGTAGGTAGGTCATATTGGGCCACTATGGCAGTTGGAAGAAGATCGAGGAAAAACCTCAAATTTGACCATGCCGGCTATACGATTTTTAATGGAAAATTTCGATGTCTCCAAATTCACTCCAGTGTGTCTGATTTGATGGATACACGTGAGACAACATCGCCAGAGGTGTACAGAAGTCGTAGGTTGGTCATATTGGGCCACTATGGCAGTTGGAAGAAGATCGAGGAAAAACCTAAAATTTGACCATGCCGGCTATACGAATTTTGGTAGAAAATTTCGATGTCTCCAAATTCACTCCAGTGTGTCTGATTCGATGGATACACGTGAGACAACATCGCCAGAGGTGTACAGAAGTCGTAGGTTGGTCATATTGGGCCACTATGGCAGTTGGAAGAAGATCGAGGAAAAACCTAAAATTTGACCATGCCGGCTATACGAATTTTGGTGGAAAATTTCGATGTCTCCAAATTCACTCCAGTGTGTCTGATTTGATGGATACACGTGAGACAACATCGCCAGAGGTGTACAGAAGTCGTAGGTAGGTCATATTGGGCCACTATGGCAGTTGGAAGAAGATCGAGGAAAAACCTCAAATTTGACCATGCCGGCTATACGAATTTTGGTGGAAAATTTCGATGTCTCCAAATTCACTCCAGTGTGTCTGATTCGATGGATACACGTGAGACAACATCGCCAGAGGTGTACAGAAGTCGTAGGTTGGTCATATTGGGCCACTATGGCAGTTGGAAGAAGATCGAGGAAAAACCTAAAATTTGACCATGCCGGCTATACGAATTTTGGTGGAAAATTTCGATGTCTCCAAATTCACTCCAGTGTGTCTGATTTGATGGATACACGTGAGACAACATCGCCAGAGGTGTACAGAAGTCGTAGGTAGGTCATATTGGGCCACTATGGCAGTTGGAAGAAGATCGAGGAAAAACCTCAAATTTGACCATGCCGGCTATACGAATTTTGGTGGAAAATTTCGATGTCTCCAAATTCACTCCAGTGTGTCTGATTCGATGGATACACGTGAGACAACATCGCCAGAGGTGTACAGAAGTCGTAGGTTGGTCATATTGGGCCACTATGGCAGTTGGAAGAAGATCGAGGAAAAACCTAAAATTTGACCATGCCGGCTATACGAATTTTGGTGGAAAATTTCGATGTCTCCAAATTCACTCCAGTGTGTCTGATTTGATGGATACACGTGAGACAACATCGCCAGAGGTGTACAGAAGTCGTAGGTAGGTCATATTGGGCCACTATGGCAGTTGGAAGAAGATCGAGGAAAAACCTCAAATTTGACCATGCCGGCTAACGAATTTTGGTGGAAAATTTCGATGTCTCCAAATTCACTCCAGTGTGTCTGATTCGATGGATACACGTGAGACAACATCGCCAGAGGTGTACAGAAGTCGTAGGTAGGTCATATTGGGCCACTATGGCAGTTGGAAGAAGATCGAGGAAAAACCTCAAATTTGACCATGCCGGCTATACGATTTTTAATGGAAAATTTCGATGTCTCCAAATTCACTCCAGTGTGTCTGATTCGATGGATACACGTGAGACAACATTGCCAGAGGTGTACAGAAGTCGTAGGTAGGTCATATTGGGCCACTATGGCAGTTGGAAGAAGATCGAGGAAAAACCTCAAATTTGACCATGCCGGCTATACGAATTTTGGTGGAAAATTTCGATGTCTCCAAATTCACTCCAGTGTGTCTGATTTGATGGATACACGTGAGACAACATCGCCAGAGGTGTACAGAAGTCGTAGGTAGGTCATATTGGGCCACTATGGCAGTTGGAAGAAGATCGAGGAAAAACCTCAAATTTGACCATGCCGGCTATACGAATTTTGGTGGAAAATTTCGATGTCTCCAAATTCACTCCAGTGTGTCTGATTCGATGGATACACGTGAGACAACATTGCCAGAGGTGTACAGAAGTCGTAGGTAGGTCATATTGGGCCACTATGGCAGTTGGAAGAAGATCGAGGAAAAACCTCAAATTTGACCATGCCGGCTATACGATTTTTAATGGAAAATTTCGATGTCTCCAAATTCACTCCAGTGTGTCTGATTTGATGGATACACGTGAGACAACATCGCCAGACGTGTACAGAAGTCGTAGGTAGGTCATATTGGGCCACTATGGCAGTTGGAAGAAGATCGAGGAAAAACCTCAAATTTGACCATGCCGGCTATACGAATTTTGGTGGAAAATTTCGATGTCTCCAAATTCACTTCAGTGTGTCTGATTCGATGGATACACGTGAGACAACATTGCCAGAGGTGTACAGAAGTCGTAGGTAGGTCATATTGGGCCACTATGGCAGTTGGAAGAAGATCGAGGAAAAACCTCAAATTTGACCATGCCGGCTATACGAATTTTGGTGGAAAATTTCGATGTCTCCAAATTCACTCCAGTGTGTCTGATTCGATGGATACACGTGAGACAACATCGCCAGAGGTGTACAGAAGTCGTAGGTAGGTCATATTGGGCCACTATGGCAGTTGGAAGAAGATCGAGGAAAAACCTCAAATTTGACCATGCCGGCTATACGAATTTTGGTGGAAAATTTCGATGTCTCCAAATTCACTCCAGTGTGTCTGATTTGATGGATACACGTGAGACAACATCGCCAGAGGTGTACAGAAGTCGTAGGTTGGTCATATTGGGCCACTATGGCAGTTGGAAGAAGATCGAGGAAAAACCTAAAATTTGACCATGCCGGCTATACGAATTTTGGTGGAAAATTTCGATGTCTCCAAATTCACTCCAGTGTGTCTGATTTGATGGATACACGTGAGACAACATCGCCAGAGGTGTACAGAAGTCGTAGGTAGGTCATATTGGGCCACTATGGCAGTTGGAAGAAGATCGAGGAAAAACCTCAAATTTGACCATGCCGGCTATACGAATTTTGGTGGAAAATTTCGATGTCTCCAAATTCACTCCAGTGTGTCTGATTCGATGGATACACGTGAGACAACATCGCCAGAGGTGTACAGAAGTCGTAGGTAGGTCATATTGGGCCACTATGGCAGTTGGAAGAAGATCGAGGAAAAACCTCAAATTTGACCATGCCGGCTATACGATTTTTAATGGAAAATTTCGATGTCTCCAAATTCACTCCAGTGTGTCTGATTCGATGGATACACGTGAGACAACATTGCCAGAGGTGTACAGAAGTCGTAGGTAGGTCATATTGGGCCACTATGGCAGTTGGAAGAAGATCGAGGAAAAACCTCAAATTTGACCATGCCGGCTATACGAATTTTGGTGGAAAATTTCGATGTCTCCAAATTCACTCCAGTGTGTCTGATTTGATGGATACACGTGAGACAACATCGCCAGAGGTGTACAGAAGTCGTAGGTTGGTCATATTGGGCCACTATGGCAGTTGGAAGAAGATCGAGGAAAAACCTAAAATTTGACCATGCCGGCTATACGAATTTTGGTGGAAAATTTCGATGTCTCCAAATTCACTCCAGTGTGTCTGATTTGATGGATACACGTGAGACAACATCGCCAGAGGTGTACAGAAGTCGTAGGTAGGTCATATTGGGCCACTATGGCAGTTGGAAGAAGATCGAGGAAAAACCTCAAATTTGACCATGCCGGCTATACGAATTTTGGTGGAAAATTTCGATGTCTCCAAATTCACTCCAGTGTGTCTGATTCGATGGATACACGTGAGACAACATCGCCAGAGGTGTACAGAAGTCGTAGGTAGGTCATATTGGGCCACTATGGCAGTTGGAAGAAGATCGAGGAAAAACCTCAAATTTGACCATGCCGGCTATACGATTTTTAATGGAAAATTTCGATGTCTCCAAATTCACTCCAGTGTGTCTGATTCGATGGATACACGTGAGACAACATTGCCAGAGGTGTACAGAAGTCGTAGGTAGGTCATATTGGGCCACTATGGCAGTTGGAAGAAGATCGAGGAAAAACCTCAAATTTGACCATGCCGGCTATACGAATTTTGGTGGAAAATTTCGATGTCTCCAAATTCACTCCAGTGTGTCTGATTTGATGGATACACGTGAGACAACATCGCCAGAGGTGTACAGAAGTCGTAGGTAGGTCATATTGGGCCACTATGGCAGTTGGAAGAAGATCGAGGAAAAACCTCAAATTTGACCATGCCGGCTATACGAATTTTGGTGGAAAATTTCGATGTCTCCAAATTCACTCCAGTGTGTCTGATTTGATGGATACACGTGAGACAACATCGCCAGAGGTGTACAGAAGTCGTAGGTAGGTCATATTGGGCCACTATGGCAGTTGGAAGAAGATCGAGGAAAAACCTCAAATTTGACCATGCCGGCTATACGATTTTTAATGGAAAATTTCGATGTCTCCAAATTCACTCCAGTGTGTCTGATTTGATGGATACACGTGAGACAACATCGCCAGAGGTGTACAGAAGTCGTAGGTAGGTCATATTGGGCCACTATGGCAGTTGGAAGAAGATCGAGGAAAAACCTCAAATTTGACCATGCCGGCTATACGAATTTTGGTGGAAAATTTCGATGTCTCCAAATTCACTCCAGTGTGTCTGATTCGATGGATACACGTGAGACAACATTGCCAGAGGTGTACAGAAGCCGTAGGTAGGTCATATTGGGCCACTATGGCAGTTGGAAGAAGATCGAGGAAAAACCTCAAATTTGACCATGCCGGCTATACGAATTTTGGTGGAAAATTTCGATGTCTCCAAATTCACTCCAGTGTGTCTGATTCGATGGATACACGTGAGACAACATCGCCAGAGGTGTACAGAAGTCGTAGGTTGGTCATATTGGGCCACTATGGCAGTTGGAAGAAGATCGAGGAAAAACCTAAAATTTGACCATGCCGGCTATACGAATTTTGGTGGAAAATTTCGATGTCTCCAAATTCACTCCAGTGTGTCTGATTTGATGGATACACGTGAGACAACATCGCCAGAGGTGTACAGAAGTCGTAGGTAGGTCATATTGGGCCACTATGGCAGTTGGAAGAAGATCGAGGAAAAACCTCAAATTTGACCATGCCGGCTATACGAATTTTGGTGGAAAATTTCGATGTCTCCAAATTCACTCCAGTGTGTCTGATTCGATGGATACACGTGAGACAACATCGCCAGAGGTGTACAGAAGTCGTAGGTAGGTCATATTGGGCCACTATGGCAGTTGGAAGAAGATCGAGGAAAAACCTCAAATTTGACCATGCCGGCTATACGAATTTTGGTGGAAAATTTCGATGTCTCCAAATTCACTCCAGTGTGTCTGATTCGATGGATACACGTGAGACAACATCGCCAGAGGTGTACAGAAGTCGTAGGTAGGTCATATTGGGCCACTATGGCAGTTGGAAGAAGATCGAGGAAAAACCTCAAATTTGACCATGCCGGCTATACGAATTTTGGTGGAAAATTTCGATGTCTCCAAATTCACTCCAGTGTGTCTGATTCGATAGATACACGTGAGACAACATCGCCAGAGGTGTACAGAAGTCGTAGGTAGGTCATATTGGGCCACTATGGCAGTTGGAAGAAGATCGAGGAAAAACCTCAAATTTGACCATGCCGGCTATACGAATTTTGGTGGAAAATTTCGATGTCTCCAAATTCACTCCAGTGTGTCTGATTTGATGGATACACGTGAGACAACATCGCCAGAGGTGTACAGAAGTCGTAGGTAGGTCATATTGGGCCACTATGGCAGTTGGAAGAAGATCGAGGAAAAACCTCAAATTTGACCATGCCGGCTATACGAATTTTGGTGGAAAATTTCGATGTCTCCAAATTCACTCCAGTGTGTCTGATTCGATGGATACACGTGAGACAACATCGCCAGAGGTGTACAGAAGTCGTAGGTAGGTCATATTGGGCCACTATGGCAGTTGGAAGAAGATCGAGGAAAAACCTCAAATTTGACCATGCCGGCTATACGAATTTTGGTGGAAAATTTCGATGTCTCCAAATTCACTCCAGTGTGTCTGATTCGATGGATACACGTGAGACAACATCGCCAGAGGTGTACAGAAGTCGTAGGTAGGTCATATTGGGCCACTATGGCAGTTGGAAGAAGATCGAGGAAAAACCTCAAATTTGACCATGCCGGCTATACGAATTTTGGTGGAAAATTTCGATGTCTCCAAATTCACTCCAGTGTGTCTGATTTGATGGATACACGTGAGACAACATCGCCAGAGGTGTACAGAAGTCGTAGGTAGGTCATATTGGGCCACTATGGCAGTTGGAAGAAGATCGAGGAAAAACCTCAAATTTGACCATGCCGGCTATACGAATTTTGGTGGAAAATTTCGATGTCTCCAAATTCACTCCAGTGTGTCTGATTCGATGGATACACGTGAGACAACATCGCCAGAGGTGTACAGAAGTCGTAGGTAGGTCATATTGGGCCACTATGGCAGTTGGAAGAAGATCGAGGAAAAACCTAAAATTTGACCATGCCGGCTATACGATTTTTAATGGAAAATTTCGATGTCTCCAAATTCACTCCAGTGTGTCTGATTTGATGGATACACGTGAGACAACATCGCCAGAGGTGTACAGAAGCCGTAGGTAGGTCATATTGGGCCACTATGGCAGTTGGAAGAAGATCGAGGAAAAACCTCAAATTTGACCATGCCGGCTATACGATTTTTAATGGAAAATTTCGATGTCTCCAAATTCACTCCAGTGTGTCTGATTCGATGGATACACTTGAGACAACATTGCCAGAGGTGTACAGAAGCCGTAGGTAGGTCATATTGGGCCACTATGGCAGTTGGAAGAAGATCGAGGAAAAACCTCAAATTTGACCATGCCGGCTATACGAATTTTGGTGGAAAATTTCGATGTCTCCAAATTCACTCCAGTGTGTCTGATTCGATGGATACACGTGAGACAACATCGCCAGAGGTGTACAGAAGTCGTAGGTAGGTCATATTGGGCCACTATGGCAGTTGGAAGAAGATCGAGGAAAAACCTCAAATTTGACCATGCCGGCTATACGAATTTTGGTGGAAAATTTCGATGTCTCCAAATTCACTCCAGTGTGTCTGATTCGATGGATACACGTGAGACAACATTGCCAGAGGTGTACAGAAGTCGTAGGTAGGTCATATTGGGCCACTATGGCAGTTGGAAGAAGATCGAGGAAAAACCTCAAATTTGACCATGCCGGCTATACGAATTTTGGTGGAAAATTTCGATGTCTCCAAATTCACTCCAGTGTGTCTGATTCGATGGATACACGTGAGACAACATTGCCAGAGGTGTACAGAAGCCGTAGGTAGGTCATATTGGGCCACTATGGCAGTTGGAAGAAGATCGAGGAAAAACCTCAAATTTGACCATGCCGGCTATACGAATTTTGGTGGAAAATTTCGATGTCTCCAAATTCACTCCAGTGTGTCTGATTCGATGGATACACGTGAGACAACATCGCCAGAGGTGTACAGAAGTCGTAGGTAGGTCATATTGGGCCACTATGGCAGTTGGAAGAAGATCGAGGAAAAACCTCAAATTTGACCATGCCGGCTATACGATTTTTAATGGAAAATTTCGATGTCTCCAAATTCACTCCAGTGTGTCTGATTTGATGGATACACGTGAGACAACATCGCCAGAGGTGTACAGAAGCCGTAGGTAGGTCATATTGGGCCACTATGGCAGTTGGAAGAAGATCGAGGAAAAACCTGAAATTTGACCATGCCGGCTATACGAATTTTGGTGGAAAATTTCGATGTCTCCAAATTCACTCCAGTGTGTCTGATTCGATGGATACACGTGAGACAACATTGCCAGAGGTGTACAGAAGTCGTAGGTAGGTCATATTGGGCCACTATGGCAGTTGGAAGAAGATCGAGGAAAAACCTCAAATTTGACCATGCCGGCTATACGAATTTTGGTGGAAAATTTCGATGTCTCCAAATTCACTCCAGTGTGTCTGATTCGATGGATACACGTGAGACAACATTGCCAGAGGTGTACAGAAGTCGTAGGTAGGTCATATTGGGCCACTATGGCAGTTGGAAGAAGATCGAGGAAAAACCTCAAATTTGACCATGCCGGCTATACGAATTTTGGTGGAAAATTTCGATGTCTCCAAATTCACTCCAGTGTGTCTGATTCGCTGGATACACGTGAGACAACATTGCCAGAGGTGTACAGAAGTCGTAGGTAGGTCATATTGGGCCACTATGGCAGTTGGAAGAAGATCGAGGAAAAACCTCAAATTTGACCATGCCGGCTATACGAATTTTGGTGGAAAATTTCGATGTCTCCAAATTCACTCCAGTGTGTCTGATTCGATGGATACACGTGAGACAACATCGCCAGAGGTGTACAGAAGTCGTAGGTAGGTCATATTGGGCCACTATGGCAGTTGGAAGAAGATCGAGGAAAAACCTCAAATTTGACCATGCCGGCTATACGAATTTTGGTGGAAAATTTCGATGTCTCCAAATTCACTCCAGTGTGTCTGATTCGATGGATACACGTGAGACAACATTGCCAGAGGTGTACAGAAGCCGTAGGTAGGTCATATTGGGCCACTATGGCAGTTGGAAGAAGATCGAGGAAAAACCTAAAATTTGACCATGCCGGCTATACGAATTTTGGTGGAAAATTTCGATGTCTCCAAATTCACTCCAGTGTGTCTGATTTGATGGATACACGTGAGACAACATCGCCAGAGGTGTACAGAAGTCGTAGGTAGGTCATATTGGGCCACTATGGCAGTTGGAAGAAGATCGAGGAAAAACCTAAAATTTGACCATGCCGGCTATACGATTTTTAATGGAAAATTTCGATGTCTCCAAATTCACTCCAGTGTGTCTGATTTGATGGATACACGTGAGACAACATCGCCAGAGGTGTACAGAAGCCGTAGGTAGGTCATATTGGGCCACTATGGCAGTTGGAAGAAGATCGAGGAAAAACCTAAAATTTGACCATGCCGGCTATACGATTTTTAATGGAAAATTTCGATGTCTCCAAATTCACTCCAGTGTGTCTGATTTGATGGATACACGTGAGACAACATCGCCAGAGGTGTACAGAAGCCGTAGGTAGGTCATATTGGGCCACTATGGCAGTTGGAAGAAGATCGAGGAAAAACCTCAAATTTGACCATGCCGGCTATACGAATTTTGGTGGAAAATTTCGATGTCTCCAAATTCACTCCAGTGTGTCTGATTCGATGGATACACGTGAGACAACATTGCCAGAGGTGTACAGAAGTCGTAGGTAGGTCATATTGGGCCACTATGGCAGTTGGAAGAAGATCGAGGAAAAACCTCAAATTTGACCATGCCGGCTATACGAATTTTGGTGGAAAATTTCGATGTCTCCAAATTCACTCCAGTGTGTCTGATTCGATGGATACACGTGAGACAACATCGCCAGAGGTGTACAGAAGTCGTAGGTAGGTCATATTGGGCCACTATGGCAGTTGGAAGAAGATCGAGGAAAAACCTCAAATTTGACCATGCCGGCTATACGAATTTTGGTGGAAAATTTCGATGTCTCCAAATTCACTCCAGTGTGTCTGATTCGATGGATACACGTGAGACAACATTGCCAGAGGTGTACAGAAGCCGTAGGTAGGTCATATTGGGCCACTATGGCAGTTGGAAGAAGATCGAGGAAAAACCTAAAATTTGACCATGCCGGCTATACGAATTTTGGTGGAAAATTTCGATGTCTCCAAATTCACTCCAGTGTGTCTGATTCGATGGATACACGTGAGACAACATCGCCAGAGGTGTACAGAAGTCGTAGGTAGGTCATATTGGGCCACTATGGCAGTTGGAAGAAAATCGAGGAAAAACCTCAAATTTGACCATGCCGGCTATACGAATTTTGGTGGAAAATTTCGATGTCTCCAAATTCACTCCAGTGTGTCTGATTCGATGGATACACGTGAGACAACATCGCCAGAGGTGTACAGAAGTCGTAGGTAGGTCATATTGGGCCACTATGGCAGTTGGAAGAAGATCGAGGAAAAACCTCAAATTTGACCATGCCGGCTATACGAATTTTGGTGGAAAATTTCGATGTCTCCAAATTCACTCCAGTGTGTCTGATTCGATGGATACACGTGAGACAACATTGCCAGAGGTGTACAGAAGCCGTAGGTAGGTCATATTGGGCCACTATGGCAGTTGGAAGAAGATCGAGGAAAAACCTCAAATTTGACCATGCCGGCTATACGAATTTTGGTGGAAAATTTCGATGTCTCCAAATTCACTCCAGTGTGTCTGATTCGATGGATACACGTGAGACAACATCGCCAGAGGTGTACAGAAGTCGTAGGTAGGTCATATTGGGCCACTATGGCAGTTGGAAGAAGATCGAGGAAAAACCTCAAATTTGACCATGCCGGCTATACGAATTTTGGTGGAAAATTTCGATGTCTCCAAATTCACTCCAGTGTGTCTGATTCGATGGATACACGTGAGACAACATTGCCAGAGGTGTACAGAAGCCGTAGGTAGGTCATATTGGGCCACTATGGCAGTTGGAAGAAGATCGAGGAAAAACCTAAAATTTGACCATGCCGGCTATACGAATTTTGGTGGAAAATTTCGATGTCTCCAAATTCACTCCAGTGTGTCTGATTTGATGGATACACGTGAGACAACATCGCCAGAGGTGTACAGAAGCCGTAGGTAGGTCATATTGGGCCACTATGGCAGTTGGAAGAAGATCGAGGAAAAACCTCAAATTTGACCATGCCGGCTATACGAATTTTGGTGGAAAATTTCGATGTCTCCAAATTCACTCCAGTGTGTCTGATTCGATGGATACACGTGAGACAACATCGCCAGAGGTGTACAGAAGTCGTAGGTTGGTCATATTGGGCCACTATGGCAGTTGGAAGAAGATCGAGGAAAAACCTAAAATTTGACCATGCCGGCTATACGAATTTTGGTGGAAAATTTCGATGTCTCCAAATTCACTCCAGTGTGTCTGATTTGATGGATACACGTGAGACAACATCGCCAGAGGTGTACAGAAGTCGTAGGTAGGTCATATTGGGCCACTATGGCAGTTGGAAGAAGATCGAGGAAAAACCTCAAATTTGACCATGCCGGCTATACGAATTTTGGTGGAAAATTTCGATGTCTCCAAATTCACTCCAGTGTGTCTGATTTGATGGATACACGTGAGACAACATCGCCAGAGGTGTACAGAAGTCGTAGGTAGGTCATATTGGGCCACTATGGCAGTTGGAAGAAGATCGAGGAAAAACCTCAAATTTGACCATGCCGGCTATACGAATTTTGGTGGAAAATTTCGATGTCTCCAAATTCACTCCAGTGTGTCTGATTCGATGGATACACGTGAGACAACATCGCCAGAGGTGTACAGAAGTCGTAGGTAGGTCATATTGGGCCACTATGGCAGTTGGAAGAAGATCGAGGAAAAACCTCAAATTTGACCATGCCGGCTATACGAATTTTGGTGGAAAATTTCGATGTCTCCAAATTCACTCCAGTGTGTCTGATTCGATGGATACACGTGAGACAACATCGCCAGAGGTGTACAGAAGTCGTAGGTTGGTCATATTGGGCCACTATGGCAGTTGGAAGAAGATCGAGGAAAAACCTCAAATTTGACCATGCCGGCTATACGAATTTTGGTGGAAAATTTCGATGTCTCCAAATTCACTCCAGTGTGTCTGATTCGATGGATACACGTGAGACAACATTGCCAGAGGTGTACAGAAGCCGTAGGTAGGTCATATTGGGCCACTATGGCAGTTGGAAGAAGATCGAGGAAAAACCTAAAATTTGACCATGCCGGCTATACGAATTTTGGTGGAAAATTTCGATGTCTCCAAATTCACTCCAGTGTGTCTGATTCGATGGATACACGTGAGACAACATCGCCAGAGGTGTACAGAAGTCGTAGGTAGGTCATATTGGGCCACTATGGCAGTTGGAAGAAGATCGAGGAAAAACCTCAAATTTGACCATGCCGGCTATACGAATTTTGGTGGAAAATTTCGATGTCTCCAAATTCACTCCAGTGTGTCTGATTCGATGGATACACGTGAGACAACATCGCCAGAGGTGTACAGAAGTCGTAGGTAGGTCATATTGGGCCACTATGGCAGTTGGAAGAAGATCGAGGAAAAACCTCAAATTTGACCATGCCGGCTATACGAATTTTGGTGGAAAATTTCGATGTCTCCAAATTCACTCCAGTGTGTCTGATTCGATGGATACACGTGAGACAACATTGCCAGAGGTGTACAGAAGCCGTAGGTAGGTCATATTGGGCCACTATGGCAGTTGGAAGAAGATCGAGGAAAAACCTCAAATTTGACCATGCCGGCTATACGAATTTTGGTGGAAAATTTCGATGTCTCCAAATTCACTCCAGTGTGTCTGATTCGATGGATACACGTGAGACAACATCGCCAGAGGTGTACAGAAGTCGTAGGTAGGTCATATTGGGCCACTATGGCAGTTGGAAGAAGATCGAGGAAAAACCTCAAATTTGACCATGCCGGCTATACGAATTTTGGTGGAAAATTTCGATGTCTCCAAATTCACTCCAGTGTGTCTGATTCGATGGATACACGTGAGACAACATTGCCAGAGGTGTACAGAAGCCGTAGGTAGGTCATATTGGGCCACTATGGCAGTTGGAAGAAGATCGAGGAAAAACCTAAAATTTGACCATGCCGGCTATACGAATTTTGGTGGAAAATTTCGATGTCTCCAAATTCACTCCAGTGTGTCTGATTTGATGGATACACGTGAGACAACATCGCCAGAGGTGTACAGAAGCCGTAGGTAGGTCATATTGGGCCACTATGGCAGTTGGAAGAAGATCGAGGAAAAACCTCAAATTTGACCATGCCGGCTATACGAATTTTGGTGGAAAATTTCGATGTCTCCAAATTCACTCCAGTGTGTCTGATTCGATGGATACACGTGAGACAACATCGCCAGAGGTGTACAGAAGTCGTAGGTAGGTCATATTGGGCCACTATGGCAGTTGGAAGAAGATCGAGGAAAAACCTCAAATTTGACCATGCCGGCTATACGAATTTTGGTGGAAAATTTCGATGTCTCCAAATTCACTCCAGTGTGTCTGATTCGATGGATACACGTGAGACAACATCGCCAGAGGTGTACAGAAGTCGTAGGTTGGTCATATTGGGCCACTATGGCAGTTGGAAGAAGATCGAGGAAAAACCTCAAATTTGACCATGCCGGCTATACGAATTTTGGTGGAAAATTTCGATGTCTCCAAATTCACTCCAGTGTGTCTGATTCGATGGATACACGTGAGACAACATCGCCAGAGGTGTACAGAAGTCGTAGGTTGGTCATATTGGGCCACTATGGCAGTTGGAAGAAGATCGAGGAAAAACCTCAAATTTGACCATGCCGGCTATACGAATTTTGGTGGAAAATTTCGATGTCTCCAAATTCACTCCAGTGTTGTCTGATTCGATGGATACACGTGAGACAACATTGCCAGAGGTGTACAGAAGCCGTAGGTAGGTCATATTGGGCCACTATGGCAGTTGGAAGAAGATCGAGGAAAAACCTCAAATTTGACCATGCCGGCTATACGATTTTTAATGGAAAATTTCGATGTCTCCAAATTCACTCCAGTGTGTCTGATTCGATGGATACACGTGAGACAACATCGCCAGAGGTGTACAGAAGTCGTAGGTTGGTCATATTGGGCCACTATGGCAGTTGGAAGAAGATCGAGGAAAAAACCTCAAATTTGACCATGCCGGCTATACGAATTTTGGTGGAAAATTTCGATGTCTCCAAATTCACTCCAGTGTGTCTGATTCGATGGATACACGTGAGACAACATCGCCAGAGGTGTACAGAAGTCGTAGGTTGGTCATATTGGGCCACTATGGCAGTTGGAAGAAGATCGAGGAAAAACCTCAAATTTGACCATGCCGGCTATACGAATTTTGGTGGAAAATTTCGATGTCTCCAAATTCACTCCAGTGTGTCTGATTCGATGGATACACGTGAGACAACATCGCCAGAGGTGTACAGAAGTCGTAGGTAGGTCATATTGGGCCACTATGGCAGTTGGAAGAAGATCGAGGAAAAACCTCAAATTTGACCATGCCGGCTATACGATTTTTAATGGAAAATTTCGATGTCTCCAAATTCACTCCAGTGTGTCTGATTTGATGGATACACGTGAGACAACATCGCCAGAGGTGTACAGAAGTCGTAGGTAGGTCATATTGGGCCACTATGGCAGTTGGAAGAAGATCGAGGAAAAACCTCAAATTTGACCATGCCGGCTATACGAATTTTGGTGGAAAATTTCGATGTCTCCAAATTCACTCCAGTGTGTCTGATTCGATGGATACACGTGAGACAACATTGCCAGAGGTGTACAGAAGTCGTAGGTAGGTCATATTGGGCCACTATGGCAGTTGGAAGAAGATCGAGGAAAAACCTCAAATTTGACCATGCCGGCTATACGAATTTTGGTGGAAAATTTCGATGTCTCCAAATTCACTCCAGTGTGTCTGATTCGATGGATACACGTGAGACAACATTGCCAGAGGTGTACAGAAGCCGTAGGTAGGTCATATTGGGCCACTATGGCAGTTGGAAGAAGATCGAGGAAAAACCTCAAATTTGACCATGCCGGCTATACGAATTTTGGTGGAAAATTTCGATGTCTCCAAATTCACTCCAGTGTGTCTGATTCGATGGATACACGTGAGACAACATCGCCAGAGGTGTACAGAAGTCGTAGGTAGGTCATATTGGGCCACTATGGCAGTTGGAAGAAGATCGAGGAAAAACCTCAAATTTGACCATGCCGGCTATACGAATTTTGGTGGAAAATTTCGATGTCTCCAAATTCACTCCAGTGTGTCTGATTCGATGGATACACGTGAGACAACATCGCCAGAGGTGTACAGAAGTCGTAGGTTGGTCATATTGGGCCACTATGGCAGTTGGAAGAAGATCGAGGAAAAACCTCAAATTTGACCATGCCGGCTATACGAATTTTGGTAGAAAATTTCGATGTCTCCAAATTCACTCCAGTGTGTCTGATTCGATGGATACACGTGAGACAACATTGCCAGAGGTGTACAGAAGTCGTAGGTAGGTCATATTGGGCCACTATGGCAGTTGGAAGAAGATCGAGGAAAAACCTAAAATTTGACCATGCCGGCTATACGAATTTTGGTAGAAAATTTCGATGTCTCCAAATTCACTCCAGTGTGTCTGATTCGATGGATACACGTGAGACAACATTGCCAGAGGTGTACAGAAGTCGTAGGTAGGTCATATTGGGCCACTATGGCAGTTGGAAGAAGATCGAGGAAAAACCTCAAATTTGACCATGCCGGCTATACGAATTTTGGTGGAAAATTTCGATGTCTCCAAATTCACTCCAGTGTGTCTGATTCGATGGATACACGTGAGACAACATCGCCAGAGGTGTACAGAAGTCGTAGGTAGGTCATATTGGGCCACTATGGCAGTTGGAAGAAGATCGAGGAAAAACCTCAAATTTGACCATGCCGGCTATACGAATTTTGGTGGAAAATTTCGATGTCTCCAAATTCACTCCAGTGTGTCTGATTCGATGGATACACGTGAGACAACATCGCCAGAGGTGTACAGAAGTCGTAGGTAGGTCATATTGGGCCACTATGGCAGTTGGAAGAAGATCGAGGAAAAACCTCAAATTTGACCATGCCGGCTATACGATTTTTAATGGAAAATTTCGATGTCTCCAAATTCACTCCAGTGTGTCTGATTCGATGGATACACGTGAGACAACATCGCCAGAGGTGTACAGAAGTCGTAGGTAGGTCATATTGGGCCACTATGGCAGTTGGAAGAAGATCGAGGAAAAACCTCAAATTTGACCATGCCGGCTATACGATTTTTAATGGAAAATTTCGATGTCTCCAAATTCACTCCAGTGTGTCTGATTTGATGGATACACGTGAGACAACATCGCCAGATTTGTACAGAAGTCGTAGGTAGGTCATATTGGGCCACTATGGCAGTTGGAAGAAGATCGAGGAAAAACCTCAAATTTGACCATGCCGGCTATACGAATTTTGGTGGAAAATTTCGATGTCTCCAAATTCACTCCAGTGTGTCTGATTCGATGGATACACGTGAGACAACATTGCCAGAGGTGTACAGAAGTCGTAGGTAGGTCATATTGGGCCACTATGGCAGTTGGAAGAAGATCGAGGAAAAACCTCAAATTTGACCATGCCGGCTATACGAATTTTGGTGGAAAATTTCGATGTCTCCAAATTTACTCCAGTGTGTCTGATTCGATGGATACACGTGAGACAACATTGCCAGAGGTGTACAGAAGCCGTAGGTAGGTCATATTGGGCCACTATGGCAGTTGGAAGAAGATCGAGGAAAAACCTCAAATTTGACCATGCCGGCTATACGAATTTTGGTGGAAAATTTCGATGTCTCCAAATTCACTCCAGTGTGTCTGATTCGATGGATACACGTGAGACAACATCGCCAGAGGTGTACAGAAGTCGTAGGTAGGTCATATTGGGCCACTATGGCAGTTGGAAGAAGATCGAGGAAAAACCTCAAATTTGACCATGCCGGCTATACGAATTTTGGTGGAAAATTTCGATGTCTCCAAATTCACTCCAGTGTGTCTGATTCGATGGATACACGTGAGACAACATCGCCAGAGGTGTACAGAAGTCGTAGGTTGGTCATATTGGGCCACTATGGCAGTTGGAAGAAGATCGAGGAAAAACCTAAACTTTGACCATGCCGGCTATACGAATTTTGGTAGAAAATTTCGATGTCTCCAAATTCACTCCAGTGTGTCTGATTCGATGGATACACGTGAGACAACATTGCCAGAGGTGTACAGAAGTCGTAGGTAGGTCATATTGGGCCACTATGGCAGTTGGAAGAAGATCGAGGAAAAACCTAAAATTTGACCATGCCGGCTATACGAATTTTGGTAGAAAATTTCGATGTCTCCAAATTCACTCCAGTGTGTCTGATTCGATGGATACACGTGAGACAACATTGCCAGAGGTGTACAGAAGTCGTAGGTAGGTCATATTGGGCCACTATGGCAGTTGGAAGAAGATCGAGGAAAAACCTCAAATTTGACCATGCCGGCTATACGAATTTTGGTGGAAAATTTCGATGTCTCCAAATTCACTCCAGTGTGTCTGATTCGATGGATACACGTGAGACAACATCGCCAGAGGTGTACAGAAGTCGTAGGTAGGTCATATTGGGCCACTATGGCAGTTGGAAGAAGATCGAGGAAAAACCTCAAATTTGACCATGCCGGCTATACGAATTTTGGTGGAAAATTTCGATGTCTCCAAATTCACTCCAGTGTGTCTGATTCGATGGATACACGTGAGACAACATCGCCAGAGGTGTACAGAAGTCGTAGGTAGGTCATATTGGGCCACTATGGCAGTTGGAAGAAGATCGAGGAAAAACCTCAAATTTGACCATGCCGGCTATACGATTTTTAATGGAAAATTTCGATGTCTCCAAATTCACTCCAGTGTGTCTGATTCGATGGATACACGTGAGACAACATCGCCAGAGGTGTACAGAAGTCGTAGGTAGGTCATATTGGGCCACTATGGCAGTTGGAAGAAGATCGAGGAAAAACCTCAAATTTGACCATGCCGGCTATACGATTTTTAATGGAAAATTTCGATGTCTCCAAATTCACTCCAGTGTGTCTGATTTGATGGATACACGTGAGACAACATCGCCAGAGGTGTACAGAAGTCGTAGGTAGGTCATATTGGGCCACTATGGCAGTTGGAAGAAGATCGAGGAAAAACCTCAAATTTGACCATGCCGGCTATACGAATTTTGGTGGAAAATTTCGATGTCTCCAAATTCACTCCAGTGTGTCTGATTCGATGGATACACGTGAGACAACATCGCCAGAGGTGTACAGAAGTCGTAGGTTGGTCATATTGGGCCACTATGGCAGTTGGAAGAAGATCGAGGAAAAACCTCAAATTTGACCATGCCGGCTATACGAATTTTGGTGGAAAATTTCGATGTCTCCAAATTCACTCCAGTGTGTCTGATTCGATGGATACACGTGAGACAACATCGCCAGAGGTGTACAGAAGTCGTAGGTAGGTCATATTGGGCCACTATGGCAGTTGGAAGAAGATCGAGGAAAAACCTCAAATTTGACCATGCCGGCTATACGATTTTTAATGGAAAATTTCGATGTCTCCAAATTCACTCCAGTGTGTCTGATTTGATGGATACACGTGAGACAACATCGCCAGAGGTGTACAGAAGTCGTAGGTAGGTCATATTGGGCCACTATGGCAGTTGGAAGAAGATCGAGGAAAAAACCTCAAATTTGACCATGCCGGCTATACGAATTTTGGTGGAAAATTTCGATGTCTCCAAATTCACTCCAGTGTGTCTGATTCGATGGATACACGTGAGACAACATTGCCAGAGGTGTACAGAAGTCGTAGGTAGGTCATATTGGGCCACTATGGCAGTTGGAAGAAGATCGAGGAAAAACCTCAAATTTGACCATGCCGGCTATACGAATTTTGGTGGAAAATTTCGATGTCTCCAAATTCACTCCAGTGTGTCTGATTCGATGGATACACGTGAGACAACATTGCCAGAGGTGTACAGAAGCCGTAGGTAGGTCATATTGGGCCACTATGGCAGTTGGAAGAAGATCGAGGAAAAACCTCAAATTTGACCATGCCGGCTATACGAATTTTGGTGGAAAATTTCGATGTCTCCAAATTCACTCCAGTGTGTCTGATTCGATGGATACACGTGAGACAACATCGCCAGAGGTGTACAGAAGTCGTAGGTAGGTCATATTGGGCCACTATGGCAGTTGGAAGAAGATCGAGGAAAAACCTCAAATTTGACCATGCCGGCTATACGAATTTTGGTGGAAAATTTCGATGTCTCCAAATTCACTCCAGTGTGTCTGATTCGATGGATACACGTGAGACAACATCGCCAGAGGTGTACAGAAGTCGTAGGTTGGTCATATTGGGCCACTATGGCAGTTGGAAGAAGATCGAGGAAAAACCTAAACTTTGACCATGCCGGCTATACGAATTTTGGTAGAAAATTTCGATGTCTCCAAATTCACTCCAGTGTGTCTGATTCGATGGATACACGTGAGACAACATTGCCAGAGGTGTACAGAAGTCGTAGGTAGGTCATATTGGGCCACTATGGCAGTTGGAAGAAGATCGAGGAAAAACCTAAAATTTGACCATGCCGGCTATACGAATTTTGGTAGAAAATTTCGATGTCTCCAAATTCACTCCAGTGTGTCTGATTCGATGGATACACGTGAGACAACATTGCCAGAGGTGTACAGAAGTCGTAGGTAGGTCATATTGGGCCACTATGGCAGTTGGAAGAAGATCGAGGAAAAACCTCAAATTTGACCATGCCGGCTATACGAATTTTGGTGGAAAATTTCGATGTCTCCAAATTCACTCCAGTGTGTCTGATTCGATGGATACACGTGAGACAACATCGCCAGAGGTGTACAGAAGTCGTAGGTAGGTCATATTGGGCCACTATGGCAGTTGGAAGAAGATCGAGGAAAAACCTCAAATTTGACCATGCCGGCTATACGAATTTTGGTGGAAAATTTCGATGTCTCCAAATTCACTCCAGTGTGTCTGATTCGATGGATACACGTGAGACAACATCGCCAGAGGTGTACAGAAGTCGTAGGTAGGTCATATTGGGCCACTATGGCAGTTGGAAGAAGATCGAGGAAAAACCTCAAATTTGACCATGCCGGCTATACGATTTTTAATGGAAAATTTCGATGTCTCCAAATTCACTCCAGTGTGTCTGATTCGATGGATACACGTGAGACAACATCGCCAGAGGTGTACAGAAGTCGTAGGTAGGTCATATTGGGCCACTATGGCAGTTGGAAGAAGATCGAGGAAAAACCTCAAATTTGACCATGCCGGCTATACGAATTTTGGTGGAAAATTTCGATGTCTCCAAATTCACTCCAGTGTGTCTGATTCGATGGATACACGTGAGACAACATTGCCAGAGGTGTACAGAAGTCGTAGGTAGGTCATATTGGGCCACTATGGCAGTTGGAAGAAGATCGAGGAAAAACCTCAAATTTGACCATGCCGGCTATACGAATTTTGGTGGAAAATTTCGATGTCTCCAAATTCACTCCAGTGTGTCTGATTCGATGGATACACGTGAGACAACATTGCCAGAGGTGTACAGAAGCCGTAGGTAGGTCATATTGGGCCACTATGGCAGTTGGAAGAAGATCGAGGAAAAACCTCAAATTTGACCATGCCGGCTATACGAATTTTGGTGGAAAATTTCGATGTCTCCAAATTCACTCCAGTGTGTCTGATTCGATGGATACACGTGAGACAACATCGCCAGAGGTGTACAGAAGTCGTAGGTTGGTCATATTGGGCCACTATGGCAGTTGGAAGAAGATCGAGGAAAAACCTAAAATTTGACCATGCCGGCTATACGAATTTTGGTGGAAAATTTCGATGTCTCCAAATTCACTCCAGTATGTCTGATTTGATGGATACACGTGAGACAACATCGCCAGAGGTGTACAGAAGTCGTAGGTAGGTCATATTGGGCCACTATGGCAGTTGGAAGAAGATCGAGGAAAAACCTCAAATTTGACCATGCCGGCTATACGAATTTTGGTGGAAAATTTCGATGTCTCCAAATTCACTCCAGTGTGTCTGATTCGATGGATACACGTGAGACAACATCGCCAGAGGTGTACAGAAGTCGTAGGTTGGTCATATTGGGCCACTATGGCAGTTGGAAGAAGATCGAGGAAAAACCTAAAATTTGACCATGCCGGCTATACGAATTTTGGTAGAAAATTTCGATGTCTCCAAATTCACTCCAGTGTGTCTGATTCGATGGATACACGTGAGACAACATTGCCAGAGGTGTACAGAAGTCGTAGGTAGGTCATATTGGGCCACTATGGCAGTTGGAAGAAGATCGAGGAAAAACCTCAAATTTGACCATGCCGGCTATACGAATTTTGGTGGAAAATTTCGATGTCTCCAAATTCACTCCAGTGTGTCTGATTCGATGGATACACGTGAGACAACATCGCCAGAGGTGTACAGAAGTCGTAGGTAGGTCATATTGGGCCACTATGGCAGTTGGAAGAAGATCGAGGAAAAACCTCAAATTTGACCATGCCGGCTATACGATTTTTAATGGAAAATTTCGATGTCTCCAAATTCACTCCAGTGTGTCTGATTCGATGGATACACGTGAGACAACATCGCCAGAGGTGTACAGAAGTCGTAGGTAGGTCATATTGGGCCACTATGGCAGTTGGAAGAAGATCGAGGAAAAACCTCAAATTTGACCATGCCGGCTATACGAATTTTGGTGGAAAATTTCGATGTCTCCAAATTCACTCCAGTGTGTCTGATTTGATGGATACACGTGAGACAACATCGCCAGAGGTGTACAGAAGTCGTAGGTAGGTCATATTGGGCCACTATGGCAGTTGGAAGAAGATCGAGGAAAAACCTCAAATTTGACCATGCCGGCTATACGAATTTTGGTGGAAAATTTCGATGTCTCCAAATTCACTCCAGTGTGTCTGATTCGATGGATACACGTGAGACAACATCGCCAGAGGTGTACAGAAGTCGTAGGTAGGTCATATTGGGCCACTATGGCAGTTGGAAGAAGATCGAGGAAAAACCTCAAATTTGACCATGCCGGCTATACGAATTTTGGTGGAAAATTTCGATGTCTCCAAATTCACTCCAGTGTGTCTGATTCGATGGATACACGTGAGACAACATTGCCAGAGGTGTACAGAAGTCGTAGGTTGGTCATATTGGGCCACTATGGCAGTTGGAAGAAGATCGAGGAAAAACCTCAAATTTGACCATGCCGGCTATACGAATTTTGGTGGAAAATTTCGATGTCTCCAAATTCACTCCAGTGTGTCTGATTCGATGGATACACGTGAGACAACATTGCCAGAGGTGTACAGAAGTCGTAGGTAGGTCATATTGGGCCACTATGGCAGTTGGAAGAAGATCGAGGAAAAACCTCAAATTTGACCATGCCGGCTATACGAATTTTGGTGGAAAATTTCGATGTCTCCAAATTCACTCCAGTGTGTCTGATTCGATGGATACACGTGAGACAACATCGCCAGAGGTGTACAGAAGTCGTAGGTTGGTCATATTGGGCCACTATGGCAGTTGGAAGAAGATCGAGGAAAAACCTAAAATTTGACCATGCCGGCTATACGAATTTTGGTGGAAAATTTCGATGTCTCCAAATTCACTCCAGTGTGTCTGATTTGATGGATACACGTGAGACAACATCGCCAGAGGTGTACAGAAGTCGTAGGTAGGTCATATTGGGCCACTATGGCAGTTGGAAGAAGATCGAGGAAAAACCTAAAATTTGACCATGCCGGCTATACGAATTTTGGTGGAAAATTTCGATGTCTCCAAATTCACTCCAGTGTGTCTGATTCGATGGATACACGTGAGACAACATCGCCAGAGGTGTACAGAAGTCGTAGGTAGGTCATATTGGGCCACTATGGCAGTTGGAAGAAGATCGAGGAAAAACCTCAAATTTGACCATGCCGGCTATACGAATTTTGGTGGAAAATTTCGATGTCTCCAAATTCACTCCAGTGTGTCTGATTTGATGGATACACGTGAGACAACATCGCCAGAGGTGTACAGAAGTCGTAGGTAGGTCATATTGGGCCACTATGGCAGTTGGAAGAAGATCGAGGAAAAACCTAAAATTTGACCATGCCGGCTATACGAATTTTGGTGGAAAATTTCGATGTCTCCAAATTCACTCCAGTGTGTCTGATTTGATGGATACACGTGAGACAACATCGCCAGAGGTGTACAGAAGTCGTAGGTAGGTCATATTGGGCCACTATGGCAGTTGGAAGAAGATCGAGGAAAAACCTAAAATTTGACCATGCCGGCTATACGAATTTTGGTGGAAAATTTCGATGTCTCCAAATTCACTCCAGTGTGTCTGATTCGATGGATACACGTGAGACAACATCGCCAGAGGTGTACAGAAGTCGTAGGTAGGTCATATTGGGCCACTATGGCAGTTGGAAGAAGATCGAGGAAAAACCTCAAATTTGACCATGCCGGCTATACGAATTTTGGTGGAAAATTTCGATGTCTCCAAATTCACTCCAGTGTGTCTGATTTGATGGATACACGTGAGACAACATCGCCAGAGGTGTACAGAAGTCGTAGGTAGGTCATATTGGGCCACTATGGCAGTTGGAAGAAGATCGAGGAAAAACCTCAAATTTGACCATGCCGGCTATACGAATTTTGGTGGAAAATTTCGATGTCTCCAAATTCACTCCAGTGTGTCTGATTCGATGGATACACGTGAGACAACATCGCCAGAGGTGTACAGAAGTCGTAGGTTGGTCATATTGGGCCACTATGGCAGTTGGAAGAAGATCGAGGAAAAACCTAAAATTTGACCATGCCGGCTATACGATTTTTAATGGAAAATTTCGATGTCTCCAAATTCACTCCAGTGTGTCTGATTCGATGGATACACGTGAGACAACATTGCCAGAGGTGTACAGAAGTCGTAGGTTGGTCATATTGGGCCTCTATGGCAGTTGGAAGAAGATCGAGGAAAAACCTCAAATTTGACCATGCCGGCTATACGAATTTTGGTGGAAAATTTCGATGTCTCCAAATTCACTCCAGTGTGTCTGATTTGATGGATACACGTGAGACAACATCGCCAGAGGTGTACAGAAGTCGTAGGTAGGTCATATTGGGCCACTATGGCAGTTGGAAGAAGATCGAGGAAAAACCTCAAATTTGACCATGCCGGCTATACGAATTTTGGTGGAAAATTTCGATGTCTCCAAATTCACTCCAGTGTGTCTGATTTGATGGATACACGTGAGACAACATCGCCAGAGGTGTACAGAAGTCGTAGGTAGGTCATATTGGGCCACTATGGCAGTTGGAAGAAGATCGAGGAAAAACCTCAAATTTGACCATGCCGGCTATACGAATTTTGGTGGAAAATTTCGATGTCTCCAAATTCACTCCAGTGTGTCTGATTCGATGGATACACGTGAGACAACATCGCCAGAGGTGTACAGAAGTCGTAGGTTGGTCATATTGGGCCACTATGGCAGTTGGAAGAAGATCGAGGAAAAACCTAAAATTTGACCATGCCGGCTATACGATTTTTAATGGAAAATTTCGATGTCTCCAAATTCACTCCAGTGTGTCTGATTTGATGGATACACGTGAGACAACATCGCCAGAGGTGTACAGAAGCCGTAGGTAGGTCATATTGGGCCACTATGGCAGTTGGAAGAAGATCGAGGAAAAACCTCAAATTTGACCATGCCGGCTATACGAATTTTGGTGGAAAATTTCGATGTCTCCAAATTCACTCCAGTGTGTCTGATTCGATGGATACACGTGAGACAACATTGCCAGAGGTGTACAGAAGCCGTAGGTAGGTCATATTGGGCCACTATGGCAGTTGGAAGAAGATCGAGGAAAAACCTAAAATTTGACCATGCCGGCTATACGATTTTTAATGGAAAATTTCGATGTCTCCAAATTCACTCCAGTGTGTCTGATTTGATGGATACACGTGAGACAACATCGCCAGAGGTGTACAGAAGCCGTAGGTAGGTCATATTGGGCCACTATGGCAGTTGGAAGAAGATCGAGGAAAAACCTCAAATTTGACCATGCCGGCTATACGAATTTTGGTGGAAAATTTCGATGTCTCCAAATTCACTCCAGTGTGTCTGATTCGATGGATACACGTGAGACAACATCGCCAGAGGTGTACAGAAGTCGTAGGTAGGTCATATTGGGCCACTATGGCAGTTGGAAGAAGATCGAGGAAAAACCTCAAATTTGACCATGCCGGCTATACGAATTTTGGTGGAAAATTTCGATGTCTCCAAATTCACTCCAGTGTGTCTGATTCGATGGATACACGTGAGACAACATCGCCAGAGGTGTACAGAAGTCGTAGGTAGGTCATATTGGGCCACTATGGCAGTTGGAAGAAGATCGAGGAAAAACCTCAAATTTGACCATGCCGGCTATACGAATGTTGGTGGAAAATTTCGATGTCTCCAAATTCACTCCAGTGTGTCTGATTCGATGGATACACGTGAGACAACATCGCCAGAGGTGTACAGAAGTCGTAGGTTGGTCATATTGGGCCCACTATGGCAGTTGGAAGAAGATCGAGGAAAAACCTAAAATTTGACCATGCCGGCTATACGATTTTTAATGGAAAATTTCGATGTCTCCAAATTCACTCCAGTGTGTCTGATTCGATGGATACACGTGAGACAACATCGCCAGAGGTGTACAGAAGTCGTAGGTTGGTCATATTGGGCCACTATGGCAGTTGGAAGAAGATCGAGGAAAAACCTCAAATTTGACCATGCCGGCTATACGAATTTTGGTGGAAAATTTCGATGTCTCCAAATTCACTCCAGTGTGTCTGATTTGATGGATACACGTGAGACAACATCGCCAGAGGTGTACAGAAGTCGTAGGTAGGTCATATTGGGCCACTATGGCAGTTGGAAGAAGATCGAGGAAAAACCTCAAATTTGACCATGCCGGCTATACGATTTTTGGTGGAAAATTTCGATGTCTCCAAATTCACTCCAGTGTGTCTGATTCGATGGATACACGTGAGACAACATTGCCAGAGGTGTACAGAAGTCGTAGGTAGGTCATATTGGGCCACTATGGCAGTTGGAAGAAGATCGAGGAAAAACCTCAAATTTGACCATGCCGGCTATACGAATTTTGGTGGAAAATTTCGATGTCTCCAAATTCACTCCAGTGTGTCTGATTCGATGGATACACGTGAGACAACATCGCCAGAGGTGTACAGAAGTCGTAGGTTGGTCATATTGGGCCACTATGGCAGTTGGAAGAAGATCGAGGAAAAACCTCAAATTTGACCATGCCGGCTATACGAATTTTGGTGGAAAATTTCGATGTCTCCAAATTCACTCCAGTGTGTCTGATTCGATGGATACACGTGAGACAACATCGCCAGAGGTGTACAGAAGTCGTAGGTAGGTCATATTGGGCCACTATGGCAGTTGGAAGAAGATCGAGGAAAAACCTCAAATTTGACCATGCCGGCTATACGAATTTTGGTGGAAAATTTCGATGTCTCCAAATTCACTCCAGTGTGTCTGATTCGATGGATACACGTGAGACAACATCGCCAGAGGTGTACAGAAGTCGTAGGTAGGTCATATTGGGCCACTATGGCAGTTGGAAGAAGATCGAGGAAAAACCTCAAATTTGACCATGCCGGCTATACGAATTTTGGTGGAAAATTTCGATGTCTCCAAATTCACTCCAGTGTGTCTGATTCGATGGATACACGTGAGACAACATCGCCAGAGGTGTACAGAAGTCGTAGGTTGGTCATATTGGGCCACTATGGCAGTTGGAAGAAGATCGAGGAAAAACCTCAAATTTGACCATGCCGGCTATACGATTTTTAATGGAAAATTTCGATGTCTCCAAATTCACTCCAGTGTGTCTGATTTGATGGATACACGTGAGACAACATTGTCAGAGGTGTACAGAAGTCGTAGGTAGGTCATATTGGGCCACTATGGCAGTTGGAAGAAGATCGAGGAAAAACCTCAAATTTGACCATGCCGGCTATACGAATTTTGGTGGAAAATTTCGATGTCTCCAAATTCACTCCAGTGTGTCTGATTCGATGGATACACGTGAGACAACATCGCCAGAGGTGTACAGAAGTCGTAGGTTGGTCATATTGGGCCACTATGGCAGTTGGAAGAAGATCGAGGAAAAACCTCAAATTTGACCATGCCGGCTATACGATTTTTAATGGAAAATTTCGATGTCTCCAAATTCACTCCAGTGTGTCTGATTTGATGGATACACGTGAGACAACATCGCCAGAGGTGTACAGAAGTCGTAGGTAGGTCATATTGGGCCACTATGGCAGTTGGAAGAAGATCGAGGAAAAACCTCAAATTTGACCATGCCGGCTATACGAATTTTGGTGGAAAATTTCGATGTCTCCAAATTCACTCCAGTGTGTCTGATTCGATGGATACACGTGAGACAACATCGCCAGAGGTGTACAGAAGTCGTAGGTAGGTCATATTGGGCCACTATGGCAGTTGGAAGAAGATCGAGGAAAAACCTCAAATTTGACCATGCCGGCTATACGAATTTTGGTGGAAAATTTCGATGTCTCCAAATTCACTCCAGTGTGTCTGATTCGATGGATACACGTGAGACAACATTGCCAGAGGTGTACAGAAGTCGTAGGTAGGTCATATTGGGCCACTATGGCAGTTGGAAGAAGATCGAGGAAAAACCTCAAATTTGACCATGCCGGCTATACGAATTTTGGTGGAAAATTTCGATGTCTCCAAATTCACTCCAGTGTGTCTGATTCGATGGATACACGTGAGACAACATTGCCAGAGGTGTACAGAAGTCGTAGGTAGGTCATATTGGGCCACTATGGCAGTTGGAAGAAGATCGAGGAAAAACCTCAAATTTGACCATGCCGGCTATACGAATTTTGGTGGAAAATTTCGATGTCTCCAAATTCACTCCAGTGTGTCTGATTCGATGGATACACGTGAGACAACATCGCCAGAGGTGTACAGAAGTCGTAGGTAGGTCATATTGGGCCACTATGGCAGTTGGAAGAAGATCGAGGAAAAACCTCAAATTTGACCATGCCGGCTATACGAATTTTGGTGGAAAATTTCGATGTCTCCAAATTCACTCCAGTGTGTCTGATTCGATGGATACACGTGAGACAACATTGCCAGAGGTGTACAGAAGTCGTAGGTAGGTCATATTGGGCCACTATGGCAGTTGGAAGAAGATCGAGGAAAAACCTCAAATTTGACCATGCCGGCTATACGAATTTTGGTGGAAAATTTCGATGTCTCCAAATTCACTCCAGTGTGTCTGATTCGATGGATACACGTGAGACAACATTGCCAGAGGTGTACAGAAGTCGTAGGTAGGTCATATTGGGCCACTATGGCAGTTGGAAGAAGATCGAGGAAAAACCTCAAATTTGACCATGCCGGCTATACGAATTTTGGTGGAAAATTTCGATGTCTCCAAATTCACTCCAGTGTGTCTGATTCGATGGATACACGTGAGACAACATTGCCAGAGGTGTACAGAAGTCGTAGGTAGGTCATATTGGGCCACTATGGCAGTTGGAAGAAGATCGAGGAAAAACCTCAAATTTGACCATGCCGGCTATACGAATTTTGGTGGAAAATTTCGATGTCTCCAAATTCACTCCAGTGTGTCTGATTCGATGGATACACGTGAGACAACATCGCCAGAGGTGTACAGAAGTCGTAGGTTGGTCATATTGGGCCACTATGGCAGTTGGAAGAAGATCGAGGAAAAACCTCAAATTTGACCATGCCGGCTATACGAATTTTGGTGGAAAATTTCGATGTCTCCAAATTCACTCCAGTGTGTCTGATTCGATGGATACACGTGAGACAACATCGCCAGAGGTGTACAGAAGTCGTAGGTAGGTCATATTGGGCCACTATGGCAGTTGGAAGAAGATCGAGGAAAAACCTCAAATTTGACCATGCCGGCTATACGAATTTTGGTGGAAAATTTCGATGTCTCCAAATTCACTCCAGTGTGTCTGATTCGATGGATACACGTGAGACAACATTGCCAGAGGTGTACAGAAGTCGTAGGTAGGTCATATTGGGCCACTATGGCAGTTGGAAGAAGATCGAGGAAAAACCTCAAATTTGACCATGCCGGCTATACGAATTTTGGTGGAAAATTTCGATGTCTCCAAATTCACTCCAGTGTGTCTGATTCGATGGATACACGTGAGACAACATCGCCAGAGGTGTACAGAAGTCGTAGGTAGGTCATATTGGGCCACTATGGCAGTTGGAAGAAGATCGAGGAAAAACCTCAAATTTGACCATGCCGGCTATACGAATTTTGGTGGAAAATTTCGATGTCTCCAAATTCACTCCAGTGTGTCTGATTCGATGGATACACGTGAGACAACATTGCCAGAGGTGTACAGAAGTCGTAGGTAGGTCATATTGGGCCACTATGGCAGTTGGAAGAAGATCGAGGAAAAACCTCAAATTTGACCATGCCGGCTATACGAATTTTGGTGGAAAATTTCGATGTCTCCAAATTCACTCCAGTGTGTCTGATTCGATGGATACACGTGAGACAACATTGCCAGAGGTGTACAGAAGTCGTAGGTAGGTCATATTGGGCCACTATGGCAGTTGGAAGAAGATCGAGGAAAAACCTCAAATTTGACCATGCCGGCTATACGAATTTTGGTGGAAAATTTCGATGTCTCCAAATTCACTCCAGTGTGTCTGATTCGATGGATACACGTGAGACAACATTGCCAGAGGTGTACAGAAGTCGTAGGTAGGTCATATTGGGCCACTATGGCAGTTGGAAGAAGATCGAGGAAAAACCTCAAATTTGACCATGCCGGCTATACGAATTTTGGTGGAAAATTTCGATGTCTCCAAATTCACTCCAGTGTGTCTGATTCGATGGATACACGTGAGACAACATCGCCAGAGGTGTACAGAAGTCGTAGGTTGGTCATATTGGGCCACTATGGCAGTTGGAAGAAGATCGAGGAAAAACCTCAAATTTGACCATGCCGGCTATACGAATTTTGGTGGAAAATTTCGATGTCTCCAAATTCACTCCAGTGTGTCTGATTCGATGGATACACGTGAGACAACATCGCCAGAGGTGTACAGAAGTCGTAGGTAGGTCATATTGGGCCACTATGGCAGTTGGAAGAAGATCGAGGAAAAACCTCAAATTTGACCATGCCGGCTATACGATTTTTAATGGAAAATTTCGATGTCTCCAAATTCACTCCAGTGTGTCTGATTTGATGGATACACGTGAGACAACATTGCCAGAGGTGTACAGAAGTCGTAGGTAGGTCATATTGGGCCACTATGGCAGTTGGAAGAAGATCGAGGAAAAACCTCAAATTTGACCATGCCGGCTATACGAATTTTGGTGGAAAATTTCGATGTCTCCAAATTCACTCCAGTGTGTCTGATTCGATGGATACACGTGAGACAACATCGCCAGAGGTGTACAGAAGTCGTAGGTTGGTCATATTGGGCCACTATGGCAGTTGGAAGAAGATCGAGGAAAAACCTCAAATTTGACCATGCCGGCTATACGATTTTTAATGGAAAATTTCGATGTCTCCAAATTCACTCCAGTGTGTCTGATTTGATGGATACACGTGAGACAACATCGCCAGAGGTGTACAGAAGTCGTAGGTAGGTCATATTGGGCCACTATGGCAGTTGGAAGAAGATCGAGGAAAAACCTCAAATTTGACCATGCCGGCTATACGAATTTTGGTGGAAAATTTCGATGTCTCCAAATTCACTCCAGTGTGTCTGATTCGATGGATACACGTGAGACAACATCGCCAGAGGTGTACAGAAGTCGTAGGTTGGTCATATTGGGCCACTATGGCAGTTGGAAGAAGATCGAGGAAAAACCTCAAATTTGACCATGCCGGCTATACGATTTTTAATGGAAAATTTCGATGTCTCCAAATTCACTCCAGTGTGTCTGATTTGATGGATACACGTGAGACAACATTGCCAGAGGTGTACAGAAGTCGTAGGTAGGTCATATTGGGCCACTATGGCAGTTGGAAGAAGATCGAGGAAAAACCTCAAATTTGACCATGCCGGCTATACGAATTTTGGTGGAAAATTTCGATGTCTCCAAATTCACTCCAGTGTGTCTGATTCGATGGATACACGTGAGACAACATCGCCAGAGGTGTACAGAAGTCGTAGGTTGGTCATATTGGGCCACTATGGCAGTTGGAAGAAGATCGAGGAAAAACCTCAAATTTGACCATGCCGGCTATACGATTTTTAATGGAAAATTTCGATGTCTCCAAATTCACTCCAGTGTGTCTGATTTGATGGATACACGTGAGACAACATCGCCAGAGGTGTACAGAAGTCGTAGGTAGGTCATATTGGGCCACTATGGCAGTTGGAAGAAGATCGAGGAAAAACCTCAAATTTGACCATGCCGGCTATACGAATTTTGGTGGAAAATTTCGATGTCTCCAAATTCACTCCAGTGTGTCTGATTCGATGGATACACGTGAGACAACATTGCCAGAGGTGTACAGAAGTCGTAGGTAGGTCATATTGGGCCACTATGGCAGTTGGAAGAAGATCGAGGAAAAACCTCAAATTTGACCATGCCGGCTATACGAATTTTGGTGGAAAATTTCGATGTCTCCAAATTCACTCCAGTGTGTCTGATTCGATGGATACACGTGAGACAACATCGCCAGAGGTGTACAGAAGTCGTAGGTAGGTCATATTGGGCCACTATGGCAGTTGGAAGAAGATCGAGGAAAAACCTCAAATTTGACCATGCCGGCTATACGAATTTTGGTGGAAAATTTCGATGTCTCCAAATTCACTCCAGTGTGTCTGATTCGATGGATACACGTGAGACAACATTGCCAGAGGTGTACAGAAGTCGTAGGTAGGTCATATTGGGCCACTATGGCAGTTGGAAGAAGATCGAGGAAAAACCTCAAATTTGACCATGCCGGCTATACGAATTTTGGTGGAAAATTTCGATGTCTCCAAATTCACTCCAGTGTGTCTGATTCGATGGATACACGTGAGACAACATCGCCAGAGGTGTACAGAAGTCGTAGGTAGGTCATATTGGGCCACTATGGCAGTTGGAAGAAGATCGAGGAAAAACCTCAAATTTGACCATGCCGGCTATACGAATTTTGGTGGAAAATTTCGATGTCTCCAAATTCACTCCAGTGTGTCTGATTCGATGGATACACGTGAGACAACATTGCCAGAGGTGTACAGAAGTCGTAGGTAGGACATATTTGGCCACTATGGCAGTTGGAAGAAGATCGAGGAAAAACCTCAAATTTGACCATGCCGGCTATACGATTTTTAATGGAAAATTTCGATGTCTCCAAATTCACTCCAGTGTGTCTGATTCGATGGATACACGTGAGACAACATCGCCAGAGGTGTACAGAAGTCGTAGGTAGGTCATATTGGGCCACAATGGCAGTTGGAAGAAGATCGAGGAAAAACCTCAAATTTGACCATGCCGGCTATACGATTTTTAATGGAAAATTTCGATGTCTCCAAATTCACTCCAGTGTGTCTGATTTGATGGATACACGTGAGACAACATTGCCAGAGGTGTACAGAAGTCGTAGGTAGGTCATATTGGGCCACTATGGCAGTTGGAAGAAGATCGAGGAAAAACCTCAAATTTGACCATGCCGGCTATACGAATTTTGGTGGAAAATTTCGATGTCTCCAAATTCACTCCAGTGTGTCTGATTCGATGGATACACGTGAGACAACATTGCCAGAGGTGTACAGAAGCCGTAGGTAGGTCATATTGGGCCACTATGGCAGTTGGAAGAAGATCGAGGAAAAACCTAAAATTTGACCATGCCGGCTATACGAATTTTAATGGAAAATTTCGATGTCTCCAAATTCACTCCAGTGTGTCTGATTTGATGGATACACGTGAGACAACATCGCCAGAGGTGTACAGAAGCCGAAGGTAGGTCATATTGGGCCACTATGGCAGTTGGAAGAAGATCGAGGAAAAACCTCAAATTTGACCATTCCGGCTATACGAATTTTGGTGGAAAATTTCGATGTCTCCAAATTCACTCCAGTGTGTCTGATTCGATGGATACACGTGAGACAACATCGCCAGAGGTGTACAGAAGTCGTAGGTTGGTCATATTGGGCCACTATGGCAGTTGGAAGAAGATCGAGGAAAAACCTCAAATTTGACCATGCCGGCTATACGAATTTTGGTGGAAAATTTCGATGTCTCCAAATTCACTCCAGTGTGTCTGATTCGATGGATACACGTGAGACAACATCGCCAGAGGTGTACAGAAGTCGTAGGTAGGTCATATTGGGCCACTATGGCAGTTGGAAGAAGATCGAGGAAAAACCTCAAATTTGACCATGCCGGCTATACGAATTTTGGTGGAAAATTTCGATGTCTCCAAATTCACTCCAGTGTGTCTGATTCGATGGATACACGTGAGACAACATCGCCAGAGGTGTACAGAAGTCGTAGGTAGGTCATATTGGGCCACTATGGCAGTTGGAAGAAGATCGAGGAAAAACCTCAAATTTGACCATGCCGGCTATACGAATTTTGGTGGAAAATTTCGATGTCTCCAAATTCACTCCAGTGTGTCTGATTCGATGGATACACGTGAGACAACATCGCCAGAGGTGTACAGAAGTCGTAGGTAGGTCATATTGGGCCACTATGGCAGTTGGAAGAAGATCGAGGAAAAACCTCAAATTTGACCATGCCGGCTATACGAATTTTGGTGGAAAATTTCGATGTCTCCAAATTCACTCCAGTGTGTCTGATTCGATGGATACACGTGAGACAACATCGCCAGAGGTGTACAGAAGTCGTAGGTTGGTCATATTGGGCCACTATGGCAGTTGGAAGAAGATCGAGGAAAAACCTCAAATTTGACCATGCCGGCTATACGATTTTTAATGGAAAATTTCGATGTCTCCAAATTCACTCCAGTGTGTCTGATTCGATGGATACACGTGAGACAACATCGCCAGAGGTGTACAGAAGTCGTAGGTAGGTCATATTGGGCCACTATGGCAGTTGGAAGAAGATCGAGGAAAAACCTCAAATTTGACCATGCCGGCTATACGATTTTTAATGGAAAATTTCGATGTCTCCAAATTCACTCCAGTGTGTCTGATTTGATGGATACACGTGAGACAACATCGCCAGAGGTGTACAGAAGTCGTAGGTAGGTCATATTGGGCCACTATGGCAGTTGGAAGAAGATCGAGGAAAAACCTCAAATTTGACCATGCCGGCTATACGAATTTTGGTGGAAAATTTCGATGTCTCCAAATTCACTCCAGTGTGTCTGATTCGATGGATACACGTGAGACAACATTGCCAGAGGTGTACAGAAGCCGTAGGTAGGTCATATTGGGCCACTATGGCAGTTGGAAGAAGATCGAGGAAAAACCTAAAATTTGACCATGCCGGCTATACGAGTTTTAATGGAAAATTTCGATGTCTCCAAATTCACTCCAGTGTGTCTGATTTGATGGATACACGTGAGACAACATTGCCAGAGGTGTACAGAAGTCGTAGGTAGGTCATATTGGGCCACTATGGCAGTTGGAAGAAGATCGAGGAAAAACCTCAAATTTGACCATGCCGGCTATACGAATTTTGGTGGAAAATTTCGATGTCTCCAAATTCACTCCAGTGTGTCTGATTTGATGGATACACGTGAGACAACATCGCCAGAGGTGTACAGAAGTCGTAGGTAGGTCATATTGGGCCACTATGGCAGTTGGAAGAAGATCGAGGAAAAACCTCAAATTTGACCATGCCGGCTATACGAATTTTGGTGGAAAATTTCGATGTCTCCAAATTCACTCCAGTGTGTCTGATTTGATGGATACACGTGAGACAACATCGCCAGAGGTGTACAGAAGTCGTAGGTAGGTCATATTGGGCCACTATGTCAGTTGGAAGAAGATCGAGGAAAAACCTCAAATTTGACCATGCCGGCTATACGATTTTTAATGGAAAATTTCGATGTCTCCAAATTCACTCCAGTGTGTCTGATTCGATGGATACACGTGAGACAACATTGCCAGAGGTGTACAGAAGTCGTAGGTAGGTCATATTGGGCCACTATGGCAGTTGGAAGAAGATCGAGGAAAAACCTCAAATTTGACCATGCCGGCTATACGAATTTTGGTGGAAAATTTCGATGTCTCCAAATTCACTCCAGTGTGTCTGATTCGATGGATACACGTGAGACAACATTGCCAGAGGTGTACAGAAGTCGTAGGTAGGTCATATTGGGCCACTATGGCAGTTGGAAGAAGATCGAGGAAAAACCTCAAATTTGACCATGCCGGCTATACGAATTTTGGTGGAAAATTTCGATGTCTCCAAATTCACTCCAGTGTGTCTGATTTGATGGATACACGTGAGACAACATCGCCAGAGGTGTACAGAAGTCGTAGGTTGGTCATATTGGGCCACTATGGCAGTTGGAAGAAGATCGAGGAAAAACCTCAAATTTGACCATGCCGGCTATACGAATTTTGGTGGAAAATTTCGATGTCTCCAAATTCACTCCAGTGTGTCTGATTTGATGGATACACGTGAGACAACATTGCCAGAGGTGTACAGAAGTCGTAGGTAGGTCATATTGGGCCACTATGGCAGTTGGAAGAAGATCGAGGAAAAACCTCAAATTTGACCATGCCCGCTATACGAATTTTGGTGGAAAATTTCGATGTCTCCAATTTCACTCCAGTGTGTCTGATTCGATGGATACACGTGAGACAACATCGCCAGAGGTGTACAGAAGTCGTAGGTAGGTCATATTGGGCCACTATGGCAGTTGGAAAGAAGATCGAGGAAAAACCTCAAATTTGACCATGCCGGCTATACGATTTTTAATGGAAAATTTCGATGTCTCCAAATTCACTCCAGTGTGTCTGATTCGATGGATACACGTGAGACAACATCGCCAGAGGTGTACAGAAGTCGTAGGTAGGTCATATTGGGCCACTATGGCAGTTGGAAGAAGATCCAGGAAAAACCTCAAATTTGACCATGCCGGCTATACGAATTTTGGTGGAAAATTTCGATGTCTCCAAATTCACTCCAGTGTGTCTGATTCGATGGATACACGTGAGACAACATTGCCAGAGGTGTACAGAAGTCGTAGGTAGGTCATATTGGGCCACTATGGCAGTTGGAAGAAGATCGAGGAAAAACCTCAAATTTGACCATGCCGGCTATACGAATTTTGGTGGAAAATTTCGATGTCTCCAAATTCACTCCAGTGTGTCTGATTCGATGGATACACGTGAGACAACATCGCCAGAGGTGTACAGAAGTCGTAGGTTGGTCATATTGGGCCACTATGGCAGTTGGAAGAAGATCGAGGAAAAACCTAAAATTTGACCATGCCGGCTATACGATTTTTAATGGAAAATTTCGATGTCTCCAAATTCACTCCAGTGTGTCTGATTTGATGGATACACGTGAGACAACATCGCCAGAGGTGTACAGAAGCCGTAGGTAGGTCATATTGGGCCACTATGGCAGTTGGAAGAAGATCGAGGAAAAACCTCAAATTTGACCATGCCGGCTATACGAATTTTGGTGGAAAATTTCGATGTCTCCAAATTCACTCCAGTGTGTCTGATTCGATGGATACACGTGAGACAACATTGCCAGAGGTGTACAGAAGTCGTAGGTAGGTCATATTGGGCCACTATGGCAGTTGGAAGAAGATCGAGGAAAAACCTCAAATTTGACCATGCCGGCTATACGAATTTTGGTGGAAAATTTCGATGTCTCCAAATTCACTCCAGTGTGTCTGATTCGATGGATACACGTGAGACAACATTGCCAGAGGTGTACAGAAGCCGTAGGTAGGTCATATTGGGCCACTATGGCAGTTGGAAGAAGATCGAGGAAAAACCTAAAATTTGACCATGCCGGCTATACGAATTTTGGTGGAAAATTTCGATGTCTCCAAATTCACTCCAGTGTGTCTGATTCGATGGATACACGTGAGACAACATCGCCAGAGGTGTACAGAAGTCGTAGGTAGGTCATATTGGGCCACTATGGCAGTTGGAAGAAGATCGAGGAAAAACCTCAAATTTGACCATGCCGGCTATACGAATTTTGGTGGAAAATTTCGATGTCTCCAAATTCACTCCAGTGTGTCTGATTCGATGGATACACGTGAGACAACATCGCCAGAGGTGTACAGAAGTCGTAGGTTGGTCATATTGGGCCACTATGGCAGTTGGAAGAAGATCGAGGAAAAACCTAAAATTTGACCATGCCGGCTATACGATTTTTAATGGAAAATTTCGATGTCTCCAAATTCACTCCAGTGTGTCTGATTTGATGGATACACGTGAGACAACATCGCCAGAGGTGTACAGAAGCCGTAGGTAGGTCATATTGGGCCACTATGGCAGTTGGAAGAAGATCGAGGAAAAACCTCAAATTTGACCATGCCGGCTATACGAATTTTGGTGGAAAATTTCGATGTCTCCAAATTCACTCCAGTGTGTCTGATTCGATGGATACACGTGAGACAACATTGCCAGAGGTGTACAGAAGTCGTAGGTAGGTCATATTGGGCCACTATGGCAGTTGGAAGAAGATCGAGGAAAAACCTCAAATTTGACCATGCCGGCTATACGAATTTTGGTGGAAAATTTCGATGTCTCCAAATTCACTCCAGTGTGTCTGATTCGATGGATACACGTGAGACAACATCGCCAGAGGTGTACAGAAGTCGTAGGTTGGTCATATTGGGCCACTATGGCAGTTGGAAGAAGATCGAGGAAAAACCTCAAATTTGACCATGCCGGCTATACGATTTTTAATGGAAAATTTCGATGTCTCCAAATTCACTCCAGTGTGTCTGATTTGATGGATACACGTGAGACAACATTGCCAGAGGTGTACAGAAGTCGTAGGTAGGTCATATTGGGCCACTATGGCAGTTGGAAGAAGATCGAGGAAAAACCTCAAATTTGACCATGCCGGCTATACGAATTTTGGTGGAAAATTTCGATGTCTCCAAATTCACTCCAGTGTGTCTGATTTGATGGATACACGTGAGACAACATTGCCAGAGGTGTACAGAAGTCGTAGGTAGGTCATATTGGGCCACTATGGCAGTTGGAAGAAGATCGAGGAAAAACCTCAAATTTGACCATGCCGGCTATACGAATTTTGGTGGAAAATTTCGATGTCTCCAAATTCACTCCAGTGTGTCTGATTCGATGGATACACGTGAGACAACATCGCCAGAGGTGTACAGAAGTCGTAGGTAGGTCATATTGGGCCACTATGGCAGTTGGAAGAAGATCGAGGAAAAACCTCAAATTTGACCATGCCGGCTATACGATTTTTAATGGAAAATTTCGATGTCTCCAAATTCACTCCAGTGTGTCTGATTCGATGGATACACGTGAGACAACATTGCCAGAGGTGTACAGAAGTCGTAGGTTGGTCATATTGGGCCACTATGGCAGTTGGAAGAAGATCGAGGAAAAACCTCAAATTTGACCATGCCGGCTATACGAATTTTGGTGGAAAATTTCGATGTCTCCAAATTCACTCCAGTGTGTCTGATTCGATGGATACACGTGAGACAACATTGCCAGAGGTGTACAGAAGTCGTAGGTTGGTCATATTGGGCCACTATGGCAGTTGGAAGAAGATCGAGGAAAAACCTCAAATTTGACCATGCCGGCTATACGAATTTTGGTGGAAAATTTCGATGTCTCCAAATTCACTCCAGTGTGTCTGATTCGATGGATACACGTGAGACAACATCGCCAGAGGTGTACAGAAGTCGTAGGTTGGTCATATTGGGCCACTATGGCAGTTGGAAGAAGATCGAGGAAAAACCTAAAATTTGACCATGCCGGCTATACGATTTTTAATGGAAAATTTCGATGTCTCCAAATTCACTCCAGTGTGTCTGATTTGATGGATACACGTGAGACAACATCGCCAGAGGTGTACAGAAGCCGTAGGTAGGTCATATTGGGCCACTATGGCAGTTGGAAGAAGATCGAGGAAAAACCTCAAATTTGACCATGCCGGCTATACGAATTTTGGTGGAAAATTTCGATGTCTCCAAATTCACTCCAGTGTGTCTGATTCGATGGATACACGTGAGACAACATTGCCAGAGGTGTACAGAAGTCGTAGGTAGGTCATATTGGGCCACTATGGCAGTTGGAAGAAGATCGAGGAAAAACCTCAAATTTGACCATGCCGGCTATACGAATTTTGGTGGAAAATTTCGATGTCTCCAAATTCACTCCAGTGTGTCTGATTCGATGGATACACGTGAGACAACATTGCCAGAGGTGTACAGAAGCCGTAGGTAGGTCATATTGGGCCACTATGGCAGTTGGAAGAAGATCGAGGAAAAACCTAAAATTTGACCATGCCGGCTATACGAATTTTGGTGGAAAATTTCGATGTCTCCAAATTCACTCCAGTGTGTCTGATTCGATGGATACACGTGAGACAACATCGCCAGAGGTGTACAGAAGTCGTAGGTAGGTCATATTGGGCCACTATGGCAGTTGGAAGAAGATCGAGGAAAAACCTCAAATTTGACCATGCCGGCTATACGAATTTTGGTGGAAAATTTCGATGTCTCCAAATTCACTCCAGTGTGTCTGATTCGATGGATACACGTGAGACAACATCGCCAGAGGTGTACAGAAGTCGTAGGTAGGTCATATTGGGCCACTATGGCAGTTGGAAGAAGATCGAGGAAAAACCTCAAATTTGACCATGCCGGTTATACGAATTTTGGTGGAAAATTTCGATGTCTCCAAATTCACTCCAGTGTGTCTGATTCGATGGATACACGTGAGACAACATTGCCAGAGGTGTACAGAAGCCGTAGGTAGGTCATATTGGGCCACTATGGCAGTTGGAAGAAGATCGAGGAAAAACCTCAAATTTGACCATGCCGGCTATACGAATTTTGGTGGAAAATTTCGATGTCTCCAAATTCACTCCAGTGTGTCTGATTCGATGGATACACGTGAGACAACATCGCCAGAGGTGTACAGAAGTCGTAGGTAGGTCATATTGGGCCACTATGGCAGTTGGAAGAAGATCGAGGAAAAACCTCAAATTTGACCATGCCGGCTATACGAATTTTGGTGGAAAATTTCGATGTCTCCAAATTCACTCCAGTGTGTCTGATTCGATGGATACACGTGAGACAACATCGCCAGAGGTGTACAGAAGTCGTAGGTTGGTCATATTGGGCCACTATGGCAGTTGGAAGAAGATCGAGGAAAAACCTAAAATTTGACCATGCCGGCTATACGATTTTTAATGGAAAATTTCGATGTCTCCAAATTCACTCCAGTGTGTCTGATTCGATGGATACACGTGAGACAACATCGCCAGAGGTGTACAGAAGCCGTAGGTAGGTCATATTGGGCCACTATGGCAGTTGGAAGAAGATCGAGGAAAAACCTCAAATTTGACCATGCCGGCTATACGAATTTTGGTGGAAAATTTCGATGTCTCCAAATTCACTCCAGTGTGTCTGATTCGATGGATACACGTGAGACAACATCGCCAGAGGTGTACAGAAGTCGTAGGTAGGTCATATTGGGCCACTATGGCAGTTGGAAGAAGATCGAGGAAAAACCTCAAATTTGACCATGCCGGCTATACGAATTTTGGTGGAAAATTTCGATGTCTCCAAATTCACTCCAGTGTGTCTGATTCGATGGATACACGTGAGACAACATAGCCAGAGGTGTACAGAAGTCGTAGGTAGGTCATATTGGGCCACTATGGCAGTTGGAAGAAGATCGAGGAAAAACCTCAAATTTGACCATGCCGGCTATACGAATTTTGGTGGAAAATTTCGATGTCTCCAAATTCACTCCAGTGTGTCTGATTCGATGGATACACGTGAGACAACATCGCCAGAGGTGTACAGAAGTCGTAGGTAGGTCATATTGGGCCACTATGGCAGTTGGAAGAAGATCGAGGAAAAACCTCAAATTTGACCATGCCGGCTATACGAATTTTGGTGGAAAATTTCGATGTCTCCAAATTCACTCCAGTGTGTCTGATTTGATGGATACACGTGAGACAACATCGCCAGAGGTGTACAGAAGTCGTAGGTTGGTCATATTGGGCCACTATGGCAGTTGGAAGAAGATCGAGGAAAAACCTAAAATTTGACCATGCCGGCTATACGAATTTTGGTGGAAAATTTCGATGTCTCCAAATTCACTCCAGTGTGTCTGATTCGATGGATACACGTGAGACAACATTGCCAGAGGTGTACAGAAGTCGTAGGTTGGTCATATTGGGCCACTATGGCAGTTGGAAGAAGATCGAGGAAAAACCTCAAATTTGACCATGCCGGCTATACGATTTTTGGTGGAAAATTTCGATGTCTCCAAATTCACTCCAGTGTGTCTGATTCGATGGATACACGTGAGACAACATCGCCAGAGGTGTACAGAAGTCGTAGGTAGGTCATATTGGGCCACTATGGCAGTTGGAAGAAGATCGAGGAAAAACCTAAAATTTGACCATGCCGGCTATACGAATTTTGGTGGAAAATTTCGATGTCTCCAAATTCACTCCAGTGTGTCTGATTCGATGGATACACGTGAGACAACATTGCCAGAGGTGTACAGAAGTCGTAGGTTGGTCATATTGGGCCACTATGGCAGTTGGAAGAAGATCGAGGAAAAACCTCAAATTTGACCATGCCGGCTATACGAATTTTGGTGGAAAATTTCGATGTCTCCAAATTCACTCCAGTGTGTCTGATTCGATGGATACACGTGAGACAACATCGCCAGAGGTGTACAGAAGTCGTAGGTTGGTCATATTGGGCCACTATGGCAGTTGGAAGAAGATCGAGGAAAAACCTCAAATTTGACCATGCCGGCTATACGAATTTTGGTGGAAAATTTCGATGTCTCCAAATTCACTCCAGTGTGTCTGATTCGATGGATACACGTGAGACAACATCGCCAGAGGTGTACAGAAGTCGTAGGTTGGTCATATTGGGCCACTATGGCAGTTGGAAGAAGATCGAGGAAAAACCTAAAATTTGACCATGCCGGCTATACGATTTTTGGTGGAAAATTTCGATGTCTCCAAATTCACTCCAGTGTGTCTGATTCGATGGATACACGTGAGACAACATCGCCAGAGGTGTACAGAAGTCGTAGGTTGGTCATATTGGGCCACTATGGCAGTTGGAAGAAGATCGAGGAAAAACCTCAAATTTGACCATGCCGGCTATACGAATTTTGGTGGAAAATTTCGATGTCTCCAAATTCACTCCAGTGTGTCTGATTCGATGGATACACGTGAGACAACATCGCCAGAGGTGTACAGAAGTCGTAGGTTGGTCATATTGGGCCACTATGGCAGTTGGAAGAAGATCGAGGAAAAACCTCAAATTTGACCATGCCGGCTATACGAATTTTGGTGGAAAATTTCGATGTCTCCAAATTCACTCCAGTGTGTCTGATTCGATGGATACACGTGAGACAACATTGCCAGAGGTGTACAGAAGTCGTAGGTAGGTCATATTGGGCCACTATGGCAGTTGGAAGAAGATCGAGGAAAAACCTCAAATTTGACCATGCCGGCTATACGAATTTTGGTGGAAAATTTCGATGTCTCCAAATTCACTCCAGTGTGTCTGATTCGATGGATACACGTGAGACAACATTGCCAGAGGTGTACAGAAGTCGTAGGTAGGTCATATTGGGCCACTATGGCAGTTGGAAGAAGATCGAGGAAAAACCTAAAATTTGACCATGCCGGCTATACGATTTTTAATGGAAAATTTCGATGTCTCCAAATTCACTCCAGTGTGTCTGATTTGATGGATACACGTGAGACAACATCGCCAGAGGTGTACAGAAGCCGTAGGTAGGTCATATTGGGCCACTATGGCAGTTGGAAGAAGATCGAGGAAAAACCTCAAATTTGACCATGCCGGCTATACGAATTTTGGTGGAAAATTTCGATGTCTCCAAATTCACTCCAGTGTGTCTGATTCGATGGATACACGTGAGACAACATTGCCAGAGGTGTACAGAAGTCGTAGGTAGGTCATATTGGGCCACTATGGCAGTTGGAAGAAGATCGAGGAAAAACCTCAAATTTGACCATGCCGGCTATACGAATTTTGGTGGAAAATTTCGATGTCTCCAAATTCACTCCAGTGTGTCTGATTCGATGGATACACGTGAGACAACATTGCCAGAGGTGTACAGAAGTCGTAGGTAGGTCATATTGGGCCACTATGGCAGTTGGAAGAAGATCCAGGAAAAACCTCAAATTTGACCATGCCGGCTATACGAATTTTGGTGGAAAATTTCGATGTCTCCAAATTCACTCCAGTGTGTCTGATTCGATGGATACACGTGAGACAACATTGCCAGAGGTGTACAGAAGTCGTAGGTAGGTCATATTGGGCCACTATGGCAGTTGGAAGAAGATCGAGGAAAAACCTCAAATTTGACCATGCCGGCTATACGATTTTTAATGGAAAATTTCGATGTCTCCAAATTCACTCCAGTGTGTCTGATTCGATGGATACACGTGAGACAACATCGCCAGAGGTGTACAGAAGTCGTAGGTAGGTCATATTGGGCCACTATGGCAGTTGGAAGAAGATCGAGGAAAAACCTCAAATTTGACCATGCCGGCTATACGAATTTTGGTGGAAAATTTCGATGTCTCCAAATTCACTCCAGTGAGAGAGACAACATTGCCAGAGGTGTACAGAAGTCGTAGGTAGGTCATATTGGGCCACTATGGCAGTTGGAAGAAGATCGAGGAAAAACCTAAAATTTGACCATGCCGGCTATACGATTTTTAATGGAAAATTTCGATGTCTCCAAATTCACTCCAGTGTGTCTGATTCGATGGATACACGTGAGACAACATCGCCAGAGGTGTACAGAAGTCGTAGGTAGGTCATATTGGGCCACTATGGCAGTTGGAAGAAGATCGAGGAAAAACCTCAAATTTGACCATGCCGGCTATACGAATTTTGGTGGAAAATTTCGATGTCTCCAAATTCACTCCAGTGTGTCTGATTCGATGGATACACGTGAGACAACATCGCCAGAGGTGTACAGAAGTCGTAGGTAGGTCATATTGGGCCACTATGGCAGTTGGAAGAAGATCGAGGAAAAACCTCAAATTTGACCATGCCGGCTATACGAATTTTGGTGGAAAATTTCGATGTCTCCAAATTCACTCCAGTGTGTCTGATTTGATGGATACACGTGAGACAACATCGCCAGAGGTGTACAGAAGTCGTAGGTTGGTCATATTGGGCCACTATGGCAGTTGGAAGAAGATCGAGGAAAAACCTAAAATTTGACCATGCCGGCTATACGAATTTTGGTGGAAAATTTCGATGTCTCCAAATTCACTCCAGTGTGTCTGATTCGATGGATACACGTGAGACAACATTGCCAGAGGTGTACAGAAGTCGTAGGTTGGTCATATTGGGCCACTATGGCAGTTGGAAGAAGATCGAGGAAAAACCTCAAATTTGACCATGCCGGCTATACGATTTTTGGTGGAAAATTTCGATGTCTCCAAATTCACTCCAGTGTGTCTGATTCGATGGATACACGTGAGACAACATCGCCAGAGGTGTACAGAAGTCGTAGGTAGGTCATATTGGGCCACTATGGCAGTTGGAAGAAGATCGAGGAAAAACCTAAAATTTGACCATGCCGGCTATACGAATTTTGGTGGAAAATTTCGATGTCTCCAAATTCACTCCAGTGTGTCTGATTCGATGGATACACGTGAGACAACATTGCCAGAGGTGTACAGAAGTCGTAGGTTGGTCATATTGGGCCACTATGGCAGTTGGAAGAAGATCGAGGAAAAACCTCAAATTTGACCATGCCGGCTATACGAATTTTGGTGGAAAATTTCGATGTCTCCAAATTCACTCCAGTGTGTCTGATTCGATGGATACACGTGAGACAACATCGCCAGAGGTGTACAGAAGTCGTAGGTTGGTCATATTGGGCCACTATGGCAGTTGGAAGAAGATCGAGGAAAAACCTCAAATTTGACCATGCCGGCTATACGATTTTTGGTGGAAAATTTCGATGTCTCCAAATTCACTCCAGTGTGTCTGATTCGATGGATACACGTGAGACAACATCGCCAGAGGTGTACAGAAGTCGTAGGTTGGTCATATTGGGCCACTATGGCAGTTGGAAGAAGATCGAGGAAAAACCTCAAATTTGACCATGCCGGCTATACGAATTTTGGTGGAAAATTTCGATGTCTCCAAATTCACTCCAGTGTGTCTGATTCGATGGATACACGTGAGACAACATCGCCAGAGGTGTACAGAAGTCGTAGGTTGGTCATATTGGGCCACTATGGCAGTTGGAAGAAGATCGAGGAAAAACCTAAAATTTGACCATGCCGGCTATACGAATTTTGGTGGAAAATTTCGATGTCTCCAAATTCACTCCAGTGTGTCTGATTCGATGGATACACGTGAGACAACATTGCCAGAGGTGTACAGAAGTCGTAGGTTGGTCATATTGGGCCACTATGGCAGTTGGAAGAAGATCGAGGAAAAACCTCAAATTTGACCATGCCGGCTATACGAATTTTGGTGGAAAATTTCGATGTCTCCAAATTCACTCCAGTGTGTCTGATTCGATGGATACACGTGAGACAACATCGCCAGAGGTGTACAGAAGTCGTAGGTTGGTCATATTGGGCCACTATGGCAGTTGGAAGAAGATCGAGGAAAAACCTCAAATTTGACCATGCCGGCTATACGAATTTTGGTGGAAAATTTCGATGTCTCCAAATTCACTCCAGTGTGTCTGATTCGATGGATACACGTGAGACAACATCGCCAGAGGTGTACAGAAGTCGTAGGTTGGTCATATTGGGCCACTATGGCAGTTGGAAGAAGATCGAGGAAAAACCTCAAATTTGACCATGCCGGCTATACGAATTTTGGTGGAAAATTTCGATGTCTCCAAATTCACTCCAGTGTGTCTGATTCGATGGATACACGTGAGACAACATCGCCAGAGGTGTACAGAAGTCGTAGGTTGGTCATATTGGGCCACTATGGCAGTTGGAAGAAGATCGAGGAAAAACCTCAAATTTGACCATGCCGGCTATACGAATTTTGGTGGAAAATTTCGATGTCTCCAAATTCACTCCAGTGTGTCTGATTCGATGGATACACGTGAGACAACATTGCCAGAGGTGTACAGAAGTCGTAGGTAGGTCATATTGGGCCACTATGGCAGTTGGAAGAAGATCGAGGAAAAACCTCAAATTTGACCATGCCGGCTATACGAATTTTGGTGGAAAATTTCGATGTCTCCAAATTCACTCCAGTGTGTCTGATTCGATGGATACACGTGAGACAACATTGCCAGAGGTGTACAGAAGTCGTAGGTAGGTCATATTGGGCCACTATGGCAGTTGGAAGAAGATCGAGGAAAAACCTCAAATTTGACCATGCCGGCTATACGATTTTTAATGGAAAATTTCGATGTCTCCAAATTCACTCCAGTGTGTCTGATTCGATGGATACACGTGAGACAACATCGCCAGAGGTGTACAGAAGTCGTAGGTAGGTCATATTGGGCCACTATGGCAGTTGGAAGAAGATCGAGGAAAAACCTCAAATTTGACCATGCCGGCTATACGAATTTTGGTGGAAAATTTCGATGTCTCCAAATTCACTCCAGTGTGTCTGATTCGATGGATACACGTGAGACAACATCGCCAGAGGTGTACAGAAGTCGTAGGTAGGTCATATTGGGCCACTATGGCAGTTGGAAGAAGATCGAGGAAAAACCTCAAATTTGACCATGCCGGCTATACGAATTTTGGTGGAAAATTTCGATGTCTCCAAATTCACTCCAGTGTGTCTGATTCGATGGATACACGTGAGACAACATCGCCAGAGGTGTACAGAAGTCGTAGGTAGGTCATATTGGGCCACTATGGCAGTTGGAAGAAGATCGAGGAAAAACCTCAAATTTGACCATGCCGGCTATACAAATTTTGGTGGAAAATTTCGATGTCTCCAAATTCACTCCAGTGTGTCTGATTCGATGGATACACGTGAGACAACATCGCCAGAGGTGTACAGAAGTCGTAGGTAGGTCATATTGGGCCACTATGGCAGTTGGAAGAAGATCGAGGAAAAACCTCAAATTTGACCATGCCGGCTATACGAATTTTGGTGGAAAATTTCGATGTCTCCAAATTCACTCCAGTGTGTCTGATTTGATGGATACACGTGAGACAACATCGCCAGAGGTGTACAGAAGTCGTAGGTAGGTCATATTGGGCCACTATGGCAGTTGGAAGAAGATCGAGGAAAAACCTCAAATTTGACCATGCCGGCTATACGAATTTTGGTGGAAAATTTCGATGTCTCCAAATTCACTCCAGTGTGTCTGATTCGATGGATACACGTGAGACAACATCGCCAGAGGTGTACAGAAGTCGTAGGTAGGTCATATTGGGCCACTATGGCAGTTGGAAGAAGATCGAGGAAAAACCTCAAATTTGACCATGCCGGCTATACGATTTTTAATGGAAAATTTCGATGTCTCCAAATTCACTCCAGTGTGTCTGATTCGATGGATACACGTGAGACAACATCGCCAGAGGTGTACAGAAGTCGTAGGTAGGTCATATTGGGCCACTATGGCAGTTGGAAGAAGATCGAGGAAAAACCTCAAATTTGACCATGCCGGCTATACGAATTTTGGTGGAAAATTTCGATGTCTCCAAATTCACTCCAGTGTGTCTGATTCGATGGATACACGTGAGACAACATCGCCAGAGGTGTACAGAAGTCGTAGGTAGGTCATATTGGGCCACTATGGCAGTTGGAAGAAGATCGAGGAAAAACCTCAAATTTGACCATGCCGGCTATACGAATTTTGGTGGAAAATTTCGATGTCTCCAAATTCACTCCAGTGTGTCTGATTTGATGGATACACGTGAGACAACATCGCCAGAGGTGTACAGAAGTCGTAGGTAGGTCATATTGGGCCACTATGGCAGTTGGAAGAAGATCGAGGAAAAACCTCAAATTTGACCATGCCGGCTATACGAATTTTGGTGGAAAATTTCGATGTCTCCAAATTCACTCCAGTGTGTCTGATTCGATGGATACACGTGAGACAACATCGCCAGAGGTGTACAGAAGTCGTAGGTAGGTCATATTGGGCCACTATGGCAGTTGGAAGAAGATCGAGGAAAAACCTCAAATTTGACCATGCCGGCTATACGAATTTTGGTGGAAAATTTCGATGTCTCCAAATTCACTCCAGTGTGTCTGATTCGATGGATACACGTGAGACAACATTGCCAGAGGTGTACAGAAGTCGTAGGTAGGTCATATTGGGCCACTATGGCAGTTGGAAGAAGATCGAGGAAAAACCTCAAATTTGACCATGCCGGCTATACGAATTTTGGTGGAAAATTTCGATGTCTCCAAATTCACTCCAGTGTGTCTGATTCGATGGATACACGTGAGACAACATCGCCAGAGGTGTACAGAAGTCGTAGGTTGGTCATATTGGGCCACTATGGCAGTTGGAAGAAGATCGAGGAAAAACCTCAAATTTGACCATGCCGGCTATACGAATTTTGGTGGAAAATTTCGATGTCTCCAAATTCACTCCAGTGTGTCTGATTCGATGGATACACGTGAGACAACATCGCCAGAGGTGTACAGAAGTCGTAGGTAGGTCATATTGGGCTACTATGGCAGTTGGAAGAAGATCGAGGAAAAACCTCAAATTTGACCATGCCGGCTATACGATTTTTAATGGAAAATTTCGATGTCTCCAAATTCACTCCAGTGTGTCTGATTTGATGGATACACGTGAGACAACATCGCCAGAGGTGTACAGAAGTCGTAGGTAGGTCATATTGGGCCACTATGGCAGTTGGAAGAAGATCGAGGAAAAACCTCAAATTTGACCATGCCGGCTATACGAATTTTGGTGGAAAATTTCGATGTCTCCAAATTCACTCCAGTGTGTCTGATTCGATGGATACACGTGAGACAACATTGCCAGAGGTGTACAGAAGTCGTAGGTAGGTCATATTGGGCCACTATGGCAGTTGGAAGAAGATCGAGGAAAAACCTCAAATTTGACCATGCCGGCTATACGAATTTTGGTGGAAAATTTCGATGTCTCCAAATTCACTCCAGTGTGTCTGATTCGATGGATACACGTGAGACAACATTGCCAGAGGTGTACAGAAGCCGTAGGTAGGTCATATTGGGCCACTATGGCAGTTGGAAGAAGATCGAGGAAAAACCTCAAATTTGACCATGCCGGCTATACGATTTTTGGTGGAAAATTTCGATGTCTCCAAATTCACTCCAGTGTGTCTGATTCGATGGATACACGTGAGACAACATCGCCAGAGGTGTACAGAAGTCGTAGGTAGGTCATATTGGGCCACTATGGCAGTTGGAAGAAGATCGAGGAAAAACCTCAAATTTTACCATGCCGGCTATACGATTTTTAGTGGAAAATTTCGATGTCTCCAAATTCACTCCAGTGTGTCTGATTCGATGGATACACGTGAGACAACATTGCCAGAGGTGTGCAGAAGTCGTAGGTAGGTCATATTGGGCCACTATGGCAGTTGGAAGAAGATCGAGGAAAAACCTCAAATTTGACCATGCCGGCTATACGAATTTTGGTGGAAAATTTCGATGTCTCCAAATTCACTCCAGTGTGTCTGATTCGATGGATACACGTGAGACAACATCGCCAGAGGTGTACAGAAGTCGTAGGTAGGTCATATTGGGCCACTATGGCAGTTGGAAGAAGATCGAGGAAAAACCTCAAATTTGACCATGCCGGCTATACGAATTTTGGTGGAAAATTTCGATGTCTCCAAATTCACTCCAGTGTGTCTGATTCGATGGATACACGTGAGACAACATTGCCAGAGGTGTACAGAAGTCGTAGGTAGGTCATATTGGGCCACTATGGCAGTTGGAAGAAGATCGAGGAAAAACCTCAAATTTGACCATGCCGGCTATACGAATTTTGGTGGAAAATTTCGATGTCTCCAAATTCACTCCAGTGTGTCTGATTCGATGGATACACGTGAGACAACATCGCCAGAGGTGTACAGAAGTCGTAGGTTGGTCATATTGGGCCACTATGGCAGTTGGAAGAAGATCGAGGAAAAACCTCAAATTTGACCATGCCGGCTATACGAATTTTGGTGGAAAATTTCGATGTCTCCAAATTCACTCCAGTGTGTCTGATTCGATGGATACACGTGAGACAACATCGCCAGAGGTGTACAGAAGTCGTAGGTTGGTCATATTGGGCCACTATGGCAGTTGGAAGAAGATCGAGGAAAAACCTCAAATTTGACCATGCCGGCTATACGAATTTTGGTGGAAAATTTCGATGTCTCCAAATTCACTCCAGTGTGTCTGATTTGATGGATACACGTGAGACAACATCGCCAGAGGTGTACAGAAGTCGTAGGTAGGTCATATTGGGCCACTATGGCAGTTGGAAGAAGATCGAGGAAAAACCTCAAATTTGACCATGCCGGCTATACGAATTTTGGTGGAAAATTTCGATGTCTCCAAATTCACTCCAGTGTGTCTGATTCGATGGATACACGTGAGACAACATTGCCAGAGGTGTACAGAAGTCGTAGGTAGGTCATATTGGGCCACTATGGCAGTTGGAAGAAGATCGAGGAAAAACCTCAAATTTGACCATGCCGGCTATACGAATTTTGGTGGAAAATTTCGATGTCTCCAAATTCACTCCAGTGTGTCTGATTCGATGGATACACGTGAGACAACATTGCCAGAGGTGTACAGAAGCCGTAGGTAGGTCATATTGGGCCACTATGGCAGTTGGAAGAAGATCGAGGAAAAACCTCAAATTTGACCATGCCGGCTATACGATTTTTGGTGGAAAATTTCGATGTCTCCAAATTCACTCCAGTGTGTCTGATTCGATGGATACACGTGAGACAACATCGCCAGAGGTGTACAGAAGTCGTAGGTAGGTCATATTGGGCCACTATGGCAGTTGGAAGAAGATCGAGGAAAAACCTCAAATTTTACCATGCCGGCTATACGATTTTTAGTGGAAAATTTCGATGTCTCCAAATTCACTCCAGTGTGTCTGATTCGATGGATACACGTGAGACAACATTGCCAGAGGTGTGCAGAAGTCGTAGGTAGGTCATATTGGGCCACTATGGCAGTTGGAAGAAGATCGAGGAAAAACCTCAAATTTGACCATGCCGGCTATACGATTTTTGGTGGAAAATTTCGATGTCTCCAAATTCACTCCAGTGTGTCTGATTCGATGGATACACGTGAGACAACATCGCCAGAGGTGTACAGAAGTCGTAGGTAGGTCATATTGGGCCACTATGGCAGTTGGAAGAAGATCGAGGAAAAACCTCAAATTTTACCATGCCGGCTATACGATTTTTAGTGGAAAATTTCGATGTCTCCAAATTCACTCCAGTGTGTCTGATTCGATGGATACACGTGAGACAACATTGCCAGAGGTGTGCAGAAGTCGTAGGTAGGTCATATTGGGCCACTATGGCAGTTGGAAGAAGATCGAGGAAAAACCTCAAATTTGACCATGCCGGCTATACGGTTTTTGGTGGAAAATTTCGATGTCTCCAAATTCACTCCCGTGTGTCTGATTCTATGGATACACGTGAGACAACATTGCCAGAGGTGTACAGAAGTCGTATTTAGGTCACATTGGGCCACTATGGCAGTTGGAAGAAGATCGAGGAAAAACCTCAAATTTGACCATGCCGGCTATACGATTTTTAGTGGAAAATTTCGATGTCTCCAAATTCACTCCAGTGTGTCTGATTCGATGGATACACGTGAGACAACATTGCCAGAGGTGTACAGAAGTCGTAGGTAGGTCATATTGGGCCACTATGGCAGTTGGAAGAAGATCGAGGAAAAACCTCAAATTTGACCATGCCGGCTATACGATTTTTAATGGAAAATTTCGATGTCTCCAAATTCACTCCAGTGTGTCTGATTCGATGGATACACGTGAGACAACATTGCCAGAGGTGTACAGAAGTCGTAGGTAGGTCATATTGGGCCACTATGGCAGTTGGAAGAAGATCGAGGAAAAACCTCAAATTTGACCATGCCGGCTATACGAATTTTGGTGGAAAATTTCGATGTCTCCAAATTCACTCCAGTGTGTCTGATTCGATGGATACACGTGAGACAACATTGCCAGAGGTGTACAGAAGTCGTAGGTAGGTCATATTGGGCCACTATGGCAGTTGGAAGAAGATCGAGGAAAAACCTCAAATTTGACCATGCCGGCTATACGAATTTTGGTGGAAAATTTCGATGTCTCCAAATTCACTCCAGTGTGTCTGATTCGATGGATACACGTGAGACAACATCGCCAGAGGTGTACAGAAGTCGTAGGTTGGTCATATTGGGCCACTATGGCAGTTGGAAGAAGATCGAGGAAAAACCTAAAATTTGACCATGCCGGCTATACGAATTTTGGTGGAAAATTTCGATGTCTCCAAATTCACTCCAGTGTGTCTGATTCGATGGATACACGTGAGACAACATCGCCAGAGGTGTACAGAAGTCGTAGGTTGGTCATATTGGGCCACTATGGCAGTTGGAAGAAGATCGAGGAAAAACCTCAAATTTGACCATGCCGGCTATACGATTTTTAATGGAAAATTTCGATGTCTCCAAATTCACTCCAGTGTGTCTGATTCGATGGATACACGTGAGACAACATCGCCAGAGGTGTACAGAAGTCGTAGGTTGGTCATATTGGGCCACTATGGCAGTTGGAAGAAGATCGAGGAAAAACCTAAAATTTGACCATGCCGGCTATACGAATTTTGGTAGAAAATTTCGATGTCTCCAAATTCACTCCAGTGTGTCTGATTCGATGGATACACGTGAGACAACATTGCCAGAGGTGTACAGAAGTCGTAGGTAGGTCATATTGGGCCACTATGGCAGTTGGAAGAAGATCGAGGAAAAACCTCAAATTTGACCATGCCGGCTATACGATTTTTAATGGAAAATTTCGATGTCTCCAAATTCACTCCAGTGTGTCTGATTTGATGGATACACGTGAGACAACATCGCCAGAGGTGTACAGAAGTCGTAGGTAGGTCATATTGGGCCACTATGGCAGTTGGAAGAAGATCGAGGAAAAACCTCAAATTTGACCATGCCGGCTATACGAATTTTGGTAGAAAATTTCGATGTCTCCAAATTCACTCCAGTGTGTCTGATTCGATGGATACACGTGAGACAACATCGCCAGAGGTGTACAGAAGTCGTAGGTTGGTCATATTGGGCCACTATGGCAGTTGGAAGAAGATCGAGGAAAAACCTCAAATTTGACCATGCCGGCTATACGATTTTTAATGGAAAATTTCGATGTCTCCAAATTCACTCCAGTGTGTCTGATTCGATGGATACACGTGAGACAACATCGCCAGAGGTGTACAGAAGTCGTAGGTTGGTCATATTGGGCCACTATGGCAGTTGGAAGAAGATCGAGGAAAAACCTAAAATTTGACCATGCCGGCTATACGAATTTTGGTAGAAAATTTCGATGTCTCCAAATTCACTCCAGTGTGTCTGATTCGATGGATACACGTGAGACAACATCGCCAGAGGTGTACAGAAGTCGTAGGTTGGTCATATTGGGCCACTATGGCAGTTGGAAGAAGATCGAGGAAAAACCTCAAATTTGACCATGCCGGCTATACGATTTTTAATGGAAAATTTCGATGTCTCCAAATTCACTCCAGTGTGTCTGATTCGATGGATACACGTGAGACAACATCGCCAGAGGTGTACAGAAGTCGTAGGTTGGTCATATTGGGCCACTATGGCAGTTGGAAGAAGATCGAGGAAAAACCTAAAATTTGACCATGCCGGCTATACGAATTTTGGTAGAAAATTTCGATGTCTCCAAATTCACTCCAGTGTGTCTGATTCGATGGATACACGTGAGACAACATCGCCAGAGGTGTACAGAAGTCGTAGGTTGGTCATATTGGGCCACTATGGCAGTTGGAAGAAGATCGAGGAAAAACCTAAAATTTGACCATGCCGGCTATACGAATTTTGGTAGAAAATTTCGATGTCTCCAAATTCACTCCAGTGTGTCTGATTCGATGGATACACGTGAGACAACATTGCCAGAGGTGTACAGAAGTCGTAGGTAGGTCATATTGGGCCACTATGGCAGTTGGAAGAAGATCGAGGAAAAACCTAAAATTTGACCATGCCGGCTATACGAATTTTGGTAGAAAATTTCGATGTCTCCAAATTCACTCCAGTGTGTCTGATTCGATGGATACACGTGAGACAACATTGCCAGAGGTGTACAGAGGTCGTAGGTAGGTCATATTGGGCCACTATGGCAGTTGGAAGAAGATCGAGGAAAAACCTCAAATTTGACCATGCCGGCTATACGATTTTTAATGGAAAATTTCGATGTCTCCAAATTCACTCCAGTGTGTCTGATTCGATGGATACACGTGAGACAACATTGCCAGAGGTGTACAGAAGCCGTAGGTAGGTCATATTGGGCCACTATGGCAGTTGGAAGAAGATCGAGGAAAAACCTCAAATTTGACCATGCCGGCTATACGATTTTTAGTGGAAAATTTCGATGTCTCCAAATTCACTCCAGTGTGTCTGATTCGATGGATACACGTGAGACAACATCGCCAGAGGTGTACAGAAGTCGTAGGTAGGTCATATTGGGCCACTATGGCAGTTGGAAGAAGATCGAGGAAAAACCTCAAATTTGACCATGCCGGCTATACGAATTTTGGTGGAAAATTTCGATGTCTCCAAATTCACTCCAGTGTGTCTGATTCGATGGATACACGTGAGACAACATCGCCAGAGGTGTACAGAAGTCGTAGGTTGGTCATATTGGGCCACTATGGCAGTTGGAAGAAGATCGAGGAAAAACCTAAAATTTGACCATGCCGGCTATACGAATTTTGGTAGAAAATTTCGATGTCTCCAAATTCACTCCAGTGTGTCTGATTCGATGGATACACGTGAGACAACATCGCCAGAGGTGTACAGAAGTCGTAGGTTGGTCATATTGGGCCACTATGGCAGTTGGAAGAAGATCGAGGAAAAACCTCAAATTTGACCATGCCGGCTATACGAATTTTGGTGGAAAATTTCGATGTCTCCAAATTCACTCCAGTGTGTCTGATTCGATGGATACACGTGAGACAACATCGCCAGAGGTGTACAGAAGTCGTAGGTAGGTCATATTGGGCCACTATGGCAGTTGGAAGAAGATCGAGGAAAAACCTCAAATTTGACCATGCCGGCTATACGAATTTTGGTGGAAAATTTCGATGTCTCCAAATTCACTCCAGTGTGTCTGATTCGATGGATACACGTGAGACAACATTGCCAGAGGTGTACAGAAGTCGTAGGTAGGTCATATTGGGCCACTATGGCAGTTGGAAGAAGATCGAGGAAAAACCTCAAATTTGACCATGCCGGCTATACGATTTTTAGTGGAAAATTTCGATGTCTCCAAATTCACTCCAGTGTGTCTGATTCGATGGATACACGTGAGACAACATCGCCAGAGGTGTACAGAAGTCGTAGGTAGGTCATATTGGGCCACTATGGCAGTTGGAAGAAGATCGAGGAAAAACCTCAAATTTGACCATGCCGGCTATACGAATTTTGGTGGAAAATTTCGATGTCTCCAAATTCACTCCAGTGTGTCTGATTCGATGGATACACGTGAGACAACATCGCCAGAGGTGTACAGAAGTCGTAGGTTGGTCATATTGGGCCACTATGGCAGTTGGAAGAAGATCGAGGAAAAACCTAAAATTTGACCATGCCGGCTATACGAATTTTGGTAGAAAATTTCGATGTCTCCAAATTCACTCCAGTGTGTCTGATTCGATGGATACACGTGAGACAACATTGCCAGAGGTGTACAGAAGTCGTAGGTAGGTCATATTGGGCCACTATGGCAGTTGGAAGAAGATCGAGGAAAAACCTCAAATTTGACCATGCCGGCTATACGAATTTTGGTGGAACATTTCGATGTCTCCAAATTCACTCCAGTGTGTCTGATTCGATGGATACACGTGAGACAACATCGCCAGAGGTGTACAGAAGTCGTAGGTTGGTCATATTGGGCCACTATGGCAGTTGGAAGAAGATCGAGGAAAAACCTCAAATTTGACCATGCCGGCTATACGAATTTTGGTGGAAAATTTCGATGTCTCCAAATTCACTCCAGTGTGTCTGATTCGATGGATACACGTGAGACAACATCGCCAGAGGTGTACAGAAGTCGTAGGTAGGTCATATTGGGCCACTATGGCAGTTGGAAGAAGATCGAGGAAAAACCTCAAATTTGACCATGCCGGCTATACGAATTTTGGTGGAAAATTTCGATGTCTCCAAATTCACTCCAGTGTGTCTGATTCGATGGATACACGTGAGACAACATTGCCAGAGGTGTACAGAAGTCGTAGGTAGGTCATATTGGGCCACTATGGCAGTTGGAAGAAGATCGAGGAAAAACCTCAAATTTGACCATGCCGGCTATACGAATTTTGGTGGAAAATTTCGATGTCTCCAAATTCACTCCAGTGTGTCTGATTCGATGGATACACGTGAGACAACATCGCCAGAGGTGTACAGAAGTCGTAGGTTGGTCATATTGGGCCACTATGGCAGTTGGAAGAAGATCGAGGAAAAACCTAAAATTTGACCATGCCGGCTATACGATTTTTGGTGGAAAATTTCGATGTCTCCAAATTCACTCCAGTGTGTCTGATTTGATGGATACACGTGAGACAACATCGCCAGAGGTGTACAGAAGTCGTAGGTAGGTCATATTGGGCCACTATGGCAGTTGGAAGAAGATCGAGGAAAAACCTCAAATTTGACCATGCCGGCTATACGAATTTTGGTGGAAAATTTCGATGTCTCCAAATTCACTCCAGTGTGTCTGATTTGATGGATACACGTGAGACAACATCGCCAGAGGTGTACAGAAGTCGTAGGTAGGTCATATTGGGCCACTATGGCAGTTGGAAGAAGATCGAGGAAAAACCTCAAATTTGACCATGCCGGCTATACGAATTTTGGTGGAAAATTTCGATGTCTCCAAATTCACTCCAGTGTGTCTGATTCGATGGATACACGTGAGACAACATCGCCAGAGGTGTACAGAAGTCGTAGGTAGGTCATACTGGGCCACTATGGCAGTTGGAAGAAGATCGACTATACGAATTTTGGTGGAAAATTTCGATGTCTCCAAATTCACTCCAGTGTGTCTGATTTGATGGATACACGTGAGACAACATTGCCAGAGGTGTACAGAAGTCGTAGGAAGGTCATATTGGGCCACTATGGCAGTTGGAAGAAGATCGAGGAAAAACCTCAAATTTGACCATGCCGGCTATACGAATTTTGGTGGAAAATTTCGATGTCTCCAAATTCACTCCAGTGTGTCTGATTCGATGGATACACGTGAGACAACATTGCCAGAGGTGTACAGAAGTCGTAGGTAGGTCATATTGGGCCACTATGGCAGTTGGAAGAAGATCGAGGAAAAACCTCAAATTTGACCATGCCGGCTATACGAATTTTGGTGGAAAATTTCGATGTCTCCAAATTCACTCCAGTGTGTCTGATTTGATGGATACACGTGAGACAACATTGCCAGAGGTGTACAGAAGTCGTAGGTAGGTCATATTGGGCCACTATGGCAGTTGGAAGAAGATCGAGGAAAAACCTCAAATTTGACCATGCCGGCTATACGAATTTTGGTGGAAAATTTCGATGTCTCCAAATTCACTCCAGTGTGTCTGATTCGATGGATACACGTGAGACAACATTGCCAGAGGTGTACAGAAGTCGTAGGTAGGTCATATTGGGCCACTATGGCAGTTGGAAGAAGATCGAGGAAAAACCTCAAATTTGACCATGCCGGCTATACGATTTTTAATGGAAAATTTCGATGTCTCCAAATTCACTCCAGTGTGTCTGATTTGATGGATACACGTGAGACAACATCGCCAGAGGTGTACAGAAGCCGTAGGTAGGTCATATTGGGCCACTATGGCAGTTGGAAGAAGATCGAGGAAAAACCTCAAATTTGACCATGCCGGCTATACGAATTTTGGTGGAAAATTTCGATGTCTCCAAATTCACTCCAGTGTGTCTGATTCGATGGATACACGTGAGACAACATCGCCAGAGGTGTACAGAAGTCGTAGGTAGGTCATATTGGGCCACTATGGCAGTTGGAAGAAGATCGAGGAAAAACCTCAAATTTGACCATGCCGGCTATACGAATTTTGGTGGAAAATTTCGATGTCTCCAAATTCACTCCAGTGTGTCTGATTCGATGGATACACGTGAGACAACATTGCCAGAGGTGTACAGAAGTCGTAGGTAGGTCATATTGGGCCACTATGGCAGTTGGAAGAAGATCGAGGAAAAACCTCAAATTTGACCATGCCGGCTATACGAATTTTGGTGGAAAATTTCGATGTCTCCAAATTCACTCCAGTGTGTCTGATTCGATGGATACACGTGAGACAACATCGCCAGAGGTGTACAGAAGTCGTAGGTAGGTCATATTGGGCCACTATGGCAGTTGGAAGAAGATCGAGGAAAAACCTAAAATTTGACCATGCCGGCTATACGAATTTTGGTAGAAAATTTCGATGTCTCCAAATTCACTCCAGTGTGTCTGATTTGATGGATACACGTGAGACAACATCGCCAGAGGTGTACAGAAGTCGTAGGTAGGTCATATTGGGCCACTATGGCAGTTGGAAGAAGATCGAGGAAAAACCTCAAATTTGACCATGCCGGCTATACGAATTTTGGTGGAAAATTTCGATGTCTCCAAATTCACTCCAGTGTGTCTGATTCGATGGATACACGTGAGACAACATCGCCAGAGGTGTACAGAAGTCGTAGGTAGGTCATATTGGGACACTATGGCAGTTGGAAGAAGATCGAGGAAAAACCTCAAATTTGACCATGCCGGCTATACGAATTTTGGTGGAAAATTTCGATGTCTCCAAATTCACTCCAGTGTGTCTGATTCGATGGATACACGTGAGACAACATCGCCAGAGGTGTACAGAAGTCGTAGGTAGGTCATATTGGGCCACTATGGCAGTTGGAAGAAGATCGAGGAAAAACCTCAAATTTGACCATGCCGGCTATACGATTTTTAATGGAAAATTTCGATGTCTCCAAATTCACTCCAGTGTGTCTGATTTGATGGATACACGTGAGACAACATCGCCAGAGGTGTACAGAAGTCGTAGGTAGGTCATATTGGGCCACTATGGCAGTTGGAAGAAGATCGAGGAAAAACCTAAAATTTGACCATGCCGGCTATACGAATTTTGGTAGAAAATTTCGATGTCTCCAAATTCACTCCAGTGTGTCTGATTCGATGGATACACGTGAGACAACATCGCCAGAGGTGTACAGAAGTCGTAGGTAGGTCATATTGGGCCACTATGGCAGTTGGAAGAAGATCGAGGAAAAACCTAAAATTTGACCATGCCGGCTATACGATTTTTAATGGAAAATTTCGATGTCTCCAAATTCACTCCAGTGTGTCTGATTTGATGGATACACGTGAGACAACATCGCCAGAGGTGTACAGAAGCCGTAGGTAGGTCATATTGGGCCACTATGGCAGTTGGAAGAAGATCGAGGAAAAACCTCAAATTTGACCATGCCGGCTATACGAATTTTGGTGGAAAATTTCGATGTCTCCAAATTCACTCCAGTGTGTCTGATTCGATGGATACACGTGAGACAACATCGCCAGAGGTGTACAGAAGTCGTAGGTAGGTCATATTGGGCCACTATGGCAGTTGGAAGAAGATCGAGGAAAAACCTCAAATTTGACCATGCCGGCTATACGATTTTTAATGGAAAATTTCGATGTCTCCAAATTCACTCCAGTGTGTCTGATTCGATGGATACACGTGAGACAACATTGCCAGAGGTGTACAGAAGTCGTAGGTAGGTCATATTGGGCCACTATGGCAGTTGGAAGAAGATCGAGGAAAAACCTCAAATTTGACCATGCCGGCTATACGAATTTTGGTGGAAAATTTCGATGTCTCCAAATTCACTCCAGTGTGTCTGATTTGATGGATACACGTGAGACAACATTGCCAGAGGTGTACAGAAGTCGTAGGTAGGTCATATTGGGCCACTATGGCAGTTGGAAGAAGATCGAGGAAAAACCTCAAATTTGACCATGCCGGCTATACGAATTTTGGTGGAAAATTTCGATGTCTCCAAATTCACTCCAGTGTGTCTGATTCGATGGATACACGTGAGACAACATCGCCAGAGGTGTACAGAAGTCGTAGGTAGGTCATATTGGGCCACTATGGCAGTTGGAAGAAGATCGAGGAAAAACCTCAAATTTGACCATGCCGGCTATACGAATTTTGGTGGAAAATTTCGATGTCTCCAAATTCACTCCAGTGTGTCTGATTCGATGGATACACGTGAGACAACATTGCCAGAGGTGTACAGAAGTCGTAGGTAGGTCATATTGGGCCACTATGGCAGTTGGAAGAAGATCGAGGAAAAACCTCAAATTTGACCATGCCGGCTATACGAATTTTGGTGGAAAATTTCGATGTCTCCAAATTCACTCCAGTGTGTCTGATTCGATGGATACACGTGAGACAACATCGCCAGAGGTGTACAGAAGTCGTAGGTAGGTCATATTGGGCCACTATGGCAGTTGGAAGAAGATCGAGGAAAAACCTAAAATTTGACCATGCCGGCTATACGAATTTTGGTAGAAAATTTCGATGTCTCCAAATTCACTCCAGTGTGTCTGATTTGATGGATACACGTGAGACAACATCGCCAGAGGTGTACAGAAGTCGTAGGTAGGTCATATTGGGCCACTATGGCAGTTGGAAGAAGATCGAGGAAAAACCTCAAATTTGACCATGCCGGCTATACGAATTTTGGTGGAAAATTTCGATGTCTCCAAATTCACTCCAGTGTGTCTGATTCGATGGATACACGTGAGACAACATCGCCAGAGGTGTACAGAAGTCGTAGGTAGGTCATATTGGGACACTATGGCAGTTGGAAGAAGATCGAGGAAGAACCTCAAATTTGACCATGCCGGCTATACGAATTTTGGTGGAAAATTTCGATGTCTCCAAATTCACTCCAGTGTGTCTGATTCGATGGATACACGTGAGACAACATCGCCAGAGGTGTACAGAAGTCGTAGGTAGGTCATATTGGGCCACTATGGCAGTTGGAAGAAGATCGAGGAAAAACCTCAAATTTGACCATGCCGGCTATACGATTTTTAATGGAAAATTTCGATGTCTCCAAATTCACTCCAGTGTGTCTGATTTGATGGATACACGTGAGACAACATCGCCAGAGGTGTACAGAAGTCGTAGGTAGGTCATATTGGGCCACTATGGCAGTTGGAAGAAGATCGAGGAAAAACCTAAAATTTGACCATGCCGGCTATACGAATTTTGGTAGAAAATTTCGATGTCTCCAAATTCACTCCAGTGTGTCTGATTCGATGGATACACGTGAGACAACATTGCCAGAGGTGTACAGAAGTCGTAGGTTGGTCATATTGGGCCACTATGGCAGTTGGAAGAAGATCGAGGAAAAACCTAAAATTTGACCATGCCGGCTATACGAATTTTGGTGGAAAATTTCGATGTCTCCAAATTCACTCCAGTGTGTCTGATTCGATGGATACACGTGAGACAACATCGCCAGAGGTGTACAGAAGTCGTAGGTAGGTCATATTGGGCCACTATGGCAGTTGGAAGAAGATCGAGGAAAAACCTAAAATTTGACCATGCCGGCTATACGATTTTTAATGGAAAATTTCGATGTCTCCAAATTCACTCCAGTGTGTCTGATTTGATGGATACACGTGAGACAACATCGCCAGAGGTGTACAGAAGCCGTAGGTAGGTCATATTGGGCCACTATGGCAGTTGGAAGAAGATCGAGGAAAAACCTCAAATTTGACCATGCCGGCTATACGATTTTTGGTGGAAAATTTCGATGTCTCCAAATTCACTCCAGTGTGTCTGATTCGATGGATACACGTGAGACAACATCGCCAGAGGTGTACAGAAGTCGTAGGTAGGTCATATTGGGCCACTATGGCAGTTGGAAGAAGATCGAGGAAAAACCTCAAATTTGACCATGCCGGCTATACGATTTTTAATGGAAAATTTCGATGTCTCCAAATTCACTCCAGTGTGTCTGATTCGATGGATACACGTGAGACAACATTGCCAGAGGTGTACAGAAGTCGTAGGTAGGTCATATTGGGCCACTATGGCAGTTGGAAGAAGATCGAGGAAAAACCTCAAATTTGACCATGCCGGCTATACGAATTTTGGTGGAAAATTTCGATGTCTCCAAATTCACTCCAGTGTGTCTGATTTGATGGATACACGTGAGACAACATTGCCAGAGGTGTACAGAAGTCGTAGGTAGGTCATATTGGGCCACTATGGCAGTTGGAAGAAGATCGAGGAAAAACCTCAAATTTGACCATGCCGGCTATACGAATTTTGGTGGAAAATTTCGATGTCTCCAAATTCACTCCAGTGTGTCTGATTCGATGGATACACGTGAGACAACATTGCCAGAGGTGTACAGAAGTCGTAGGTAGGTCATATTGGGCCACTATGGCAGTTGGAAGAAGATCGAGGAAAAACCTCAAATTTGACCATGCCGGCTATACGATTTTTAATGGAAAATTTCGATGTCTCCAAATTCACTCCAGTGTGTCTGATTTGATGGATACACGTGAGACAACATCGCCAGAGGTGTACAGAAGCCGTAGGTAGGTCATATTGGGCCACTATGGCAGTTGGAAGAAGATCGAGGAAAAACCTCAAATTTGACCATGCCGGCTATACGAATTTTGGTGGAAAATTTCGATGTCTCCAAATTCACTCCAGTGTGTCTGATTCGATGGATACACGTGAGACAACATCGCCAGAGGTGTACAGAAGTCGTAGGTTGGTCATATTGGGCCACTATGGCAGTTGGAAGAAGATCGAGGAAAAACCTCAAATTTGACCATGCCGGCTATACGAATTTTGGTGGAAAATTTCGATGTCTCCAAATTCACTCCAGTGTGTCTGATTCGATGGATACACGTGAGACAACATCGCCAGAGGTGTACAGAAGTCGTAGGTAGGTCATATTGGGCCACTATGGCAGTTGGAAGAAGATCGAGGAAAAACCTCAAATTTGACCATGCCGGCTATACGAATTTTGGTGGAAAATTTCGATGTCTCCAAATTCACTCCAGTGTGTCTGATTCGATGGATACACGTGAGACAACATTGCCAGAGGTGTACAGAAGTCGTAGGTAGGTCATATTGGGCCACTATGGCAGTTGGAAGAAGATCGAGGAAAAACCTCAAATTTGACCATGCCGGCTATACGAATTTTGGTGGAAAATTTCGATGTCTCCAAATTCACTCCAGTGTGTCTGATTCGATGGATACACGTGAGACAACATCGCCAGAGGTGTACAGAAGTCGTAGGTAGGTCATATTGGGCCACTATGGCAGTTGGAAGAAGATCGAGGAAAAACCTAAAATTTGACCATGCCGGCTATACGAATTTTGGTAGAAAATTTCGATGTCTCCAAATTCACTCCAGTGTGTCTGATTTGATGGATACACGTGAGACAACATCGCCAGAGGTGTACAGAAGTCGTAGGTAGGTCATATTGGGCCACTATGGCAGTTGGAAGAAGATCGAGGAAAAACCTCAAATTTGACCATGCCGGCTATACGAATTTTGGTGGAAAATTTCGATGTCTCCAAATTCACTCCAGTGTGTCTGATTCGATGGATACACGTGAGACAACATCGCCAGAGGTGTACAGAAGTCGTAGGTAGGTCATATTGGGCCACTATGGCAGTTGGAAGAAGATCGAGGAAAAACCTAAAATTTGACCATGCCGGCTATACGAATTTTGGTAGAAAATTTCGATGTCTCCAAATTCACTCCAGTGTGTCTGATTTGATGGATACACGTGAGACAACATCGCCAGAGGTGTACAGAAGTCGTAGGTAGGTCATATTGGGCCACTATGGCAGTTGGAAGAAGATCGAGGAAAAACCTCAAATTTGACCATGCCGGCTATACGAATTTTGGTGGAAAATTTCGATGTCTCCAAATTCACTCCAGTGTGTCTGATTCGATGGATACACGTGAGACAACATCGCCAGAGGTGTACAGAAGTCGTAGGTAGGTCATATTGGGACACTATGGCAGTTGGAAGAAGATCGAGGAAAAACCTCAAATTTGACCATGCCGGCTATACGAATTTTGGTGGAAAATTTCGATGTCTCCAAATTCACTCCAGTGTGTCTGATTCGATGGATACACGTGAGACAACATCGCCAGAGGTGTACAGAAGTCGTAGGTAGGTCATATTGGGACACTATGGCAGTTGGAAGAAGATCGAGGAAAAACCTCAAATTTGACCATGCCGGCTATACGAATTTTGGTGGAAAATTTCGATGTCTCCAAATTCACTCCAGTGTGTCTGATTCGATGGATACACGTGAGACAACATCGCCAGAGGTGTACAGAAGTCGTAGGTAGGTCATATTGGGCCACTATGGCAGTTGGAAGAAGATCGAGGAAAAACCTAAAATTTGACCATGCCGGCTATACGATTTTTAATGGAAAATTTCGATGTCTCCAAATTCACTCCAGTGTGTCTGATTTGATGGATACACGTGAGACAACATCGCCAGAGGTGTACAGAAGCCGTAGGTAGGTCATATTGGGCCACTATGGCAGTTGGAAGAAGATCGAGGAAAAACCTCAAATTTGACCATGCCGGCTATACGAATTTTGGTGGAAAATTTCGATGTCTCCAAATTCACTCCAGTGTGTCTGATTCGATGGATACACGTGAGACACCATCGCCAGAGGTGTACAGAAGTCGTAGGTAGGTCATATTGGGCCACTATGGCAGTTGGAAGAAGATCGAGGAAAAACCTCAAATTTGACCATGCCGGCTATACGATTTTTAATGGAAAATTTCGATGTCTCCAAATTCACTCCAGTGTGTCTGATTCGATGGATACACGTGAGACAACATTGCCAGAGGTGTACAGAAGTCGTAGGTAGGTCATATTGGGCCACTATGGCAGTTGGAAGAAGATCGAGGAAAAACCTCAAATTTGACCATGCCGGCTATACGAATTTTGGTGGAAAATTTCGATGTCTCCAAATTCACTCCAGTGTGTCTGATTTGATGGATACACGTGAGACAACATCGCCAGAGGTGTACAGAAGTCGTAGGTAGGTCATATTGGGCCACTATGTCAGTTGGAAGAAGATCGAGGAAAAACCTCAAATTTGACCATGCCGGCTATACGAATTTTGGTGGAAAATTTCGATGTCTCCAAATTCACTCCAGTGTGTCTGATTCGATGGATACACGTGAGACAACATTGCCAGAGGTGTACAGAAGTCGTAGGTAGGTCATATTGGGCCACTATGGCAGTTGGAAGAAGATCGAGGAAAAACCTCAAATTTGACCATGCCGGCTATACGAATTTTGGTGGAAAATTTCGATGTCTCCAAATTCACTCCAGTGTGTCTGATTCGATGGATACACGTGAGACAACATCGCCAGAGGTGTACAGAAGTCGTAGGTAGGTCATATTGGGCCACTATGGCAGTTGGAAGAAGATCGAGGAAAAACCTCAAATTTGACCATGCCGGCTATACGAATTTTGGTGGAAAATTTCGATGTCTCCAAATTCACTCCAGTGTGTCTGATTCGATGGAGACACGTGAGACAACATCGCCAGAGGTGTACAGAAGTCGTAGGTAGGTCATATTGGGCCACTATGGCAGTTGGAAGAAGATCGAGGAAAAACCTCAAATTTGACCATGCCGGCTATACGAATTTTGGTGGAAAATTTCGATGTCTCCAAATTCACTCCAGTGTGTCTGATTTGATGGATACACGTGAGACAACATCGCCAGAGGTGTACAGAAGTCGTAGGTAGGTCATATTGGGCCACTATGTCAGTTGGAAGAAGATCGAGGAAAAACCTCAAATTTGACCATGCCGGCTATACGAATTTTGGTGGAAAATTTCGATGTCTCCAAATTCACTCCAGTGTGTCTGATTCGATGGATACACGTGAGACAACATTGCCAGAGGTGTACAGAAGTCGTAGGTAGGTCATATTGGGCCACTATGGCAGTTGGAAGAAGATCGAGGAAAAACCTCAAATTTGACCATGCCGGCTATACGAATTTTGGTGGAAAATTTCGATGTCTCCAAATTCACTCCAGTGTGTCTGATTCGATGGATACACGTGAGACAACATCGCCAGAGGTGTACAGAAGTCGTAGGTTGGTCATATTGGGCCACTATGGCAGTTGGAAGAAGATCGAGGAAAAACCTAAAATTTGACCATGCCGGCTATACGAATTTTGGTGGAAAATTTCGATGTCTCCAAATTCACTCCAGTGTGTCTGATTTGATGGATACACGTGAGACAACATCGCCAGAGGTGTACAGAAGTCGTAGGTAGGTCATATTGGGCCACTATGGCAGTTGGAAGAAGATCGAGGAAAAACCTCAAATTTGACCATGCCGGCTATACGATTTTTAATGGAAAATTTCGATGTCTCCAAATTCACTCCAGTGTGTCTGATTTGATGGATACACGTGAGACAACATCGCCAGAGGTGTACAGAAGCCGTAGGTAGGTCATATTGGGCCACTATGGCAGTTGGAAGAAGATCGAGGAAAAACCTCAAATTTGACCATGCCGGCTATACGAATTTTGGTGGAAAATTTCGATGTCTCCAAATTCACTCCAGTGTGTCTGATTTGATGGATACACGTGAGACAACATCGCCAGAGGTGTACAGAAGTCGTAGGTAGGTCATATTGGGCCACTATGGCAGTTGGAAGAAGATCGAGGAAAAACCTCAAATTTGACCATGCCGGCTATACGAATTTTGGTGGAAAATTTCGATGTCTCCAAATTCACTCCAGTGTGTCTGATTTGATGGATACACGTGAGACAACATCGCCAGAGGTGTACAGAAGTCGTAGGTAGGTCATATTGGGCCACTATGTCAGTTGGAAGAAGATCGAGGAAAAACCTCAAATTTGACCATGCCGGCTATACGATTTTTAATGGAAAATTTCGATGTCTCCAAATTCACTCCAGTGTGTCTGATTCGATGGATACACGTGAGACAACATTGCCAGAGGTGTACAGAAGTCGTAGGTAGGTCATATTGGGCCACTATGGCAGTTGGAAGAAGATCGAGGAAAAACCTCAAATTTGACCATGCCGGCTATACGAATTTTGGTGGAAAATTTCGATGTCTCCAAATTCACTCCAGTGTGTCTGATTCGATGGATACACGTGAGACAACATCGCCAGAGGTGTACAGAAGTCGTAGGTAGGTCATATTGGGCCACTATGGCAGTTGGAAGAAGATCGAGGAAAAACCTCAAATTTGACCATGCCGGCTATACGAATTTTGGTGGAAAATTTCGATGTCTCCAAATTCACTCCAGTGTGTCTGATTTGATGGATACACGTGAGACAACATCGCCAGAGGTGTACAGAAGTCGTAGGTAGGTCATATTGGGCCACTATGTCAGTTGGAAGAAGATCGAGGAAAAACCTCAAATTTGACCATGCCGGCTATACGAATTTTGGTGGAAAATTTCGATGTCTCCAAATTCACTCCAGTGTGTCTGATTCGATGGATACACGTGAGACAACATTGCCAGAGGTGTACAGAAGTCGTAGGTAGGTCATATTGGGCCACTATGGCAGTTGGAAGAAGATCGAGGAAAAACCTCAAATTTGACCATGCCGGCTATACGAATTTTGGTGGAAAATTTCGATGTCTCCAAATTCACTCCAGTGTGTCTGATTCGATGGATACACGTGAGACAACATCGCCAGAGGTGTACAGAAGTCGTAGGTTGGTCATATTGGGCCACTATGGCAGTTGGAAGAAGATCGAGGAAAAACCTAAAATTTGACCATGCCGGCTATACGAATTTTGGTGGAAAATTTCGATGTCTCCAAATTCACTCCAGTGTGTCTGATTTGATGGATACACGTGAGACAACATCGCCAGAGGTGTACAGAAGTCGTAGGTAGGTCATATTGGGCCACTATGGCAGTTGGAAGAAGATCGAGGAAAAACCTCAAATTTGACCATGCCGGCTATACGATTTTTAATGGAAAATTTCGATGTCTCCAAATTCACTCCAGTGTGTCTGATTTGATGGATACACGTGAGACAACATCGCCAGAGGTGTACAGAAGCCGTAGGTAGGTCATATTGGGCCACTATGGCAGTTGGAAGAAGATCGAGGAAAAACCTCAAATTTGACCATGCCGGCTATACGAATTTTGGTGGAAAATTTCGATGTCTCCAAATTCACTCCAGTGTGTCTGATTCGATGGATACACGTGAGACAACATCGCCAGAGGTGTACAGAAGTCGTAGGTTGGTCATATTGGGCCACTATGGCAGTTGGAAGAAGATCGAGGAAAAACCTAAAATTTGACCATGCCGGCTATACGAATTTTGGTAGAAAATTTCGATGTCTCCAAATTCACTCCAGTGTGTCTGATTCGATGGATACACGTGAGACAACATTGCCAGAGGTGTACAGAAGTCGTAGGTTGGTCATATTGGGCCACTATGGCAGTTGGAAGAAGATCGAGGAAAAACCTAAAATTTGACCATGCCGGCTATACGAATTTTGGTGGAAAATTTCGATGTCTCCAAATTCACTCCAGTGTGTCTGATTCGATGGATACACGTGAGACAACATCGCCAGAGGTGTACAGAAGTCGTAGGTAGGTCATATTGGGCCACTATGGCAGTTGGAAGAAGATCGAGGAAAAACCTAAAATTTGACCATGCCGGCTATACGATTTTTAATGGAAAATTTCGATGTCTCCAAATTCACTCCAGTGTGTCTGATTTGATGGATACACGTGAGACAACATCGCCAGAGGTGTACAGAAGCCGTAGGTAGGTCATATTGGGCCACTATGGCAGTTGGAAGAAGATCGAGGAAAAACCTCAAATTTGACCATGCCGGCTATACGATTTTTAATGGAAAATTTCGATGTCTCCAAATTAACTCCAGTGTGTCTGATTTGATGGATACACGTGAGACAACATCGCCAGAGGTGTACAGAAGCCGTAGGTAGGTCATATTGGGCCACTATGGCAGTTGGAAGAAGATCGAGGAAAAACCTCAAATTTGACCATGCCGGCTATACGAATTTTGGTGGAAAATTTCGATGTCTCCAAATTCACTCCAGTGTGTCTGATTCGATGGATACACGTGAGACAACATTGCCAGAGGTGTACAGAAGCCGTAGGTAGGTCATATTGGGCCACTATGGCAGTTGGAAGAAGATCGAGGAAAAACCTCAAATTTGACCATGCCGGCTATACGAATTTTGGTGGAAAATTTCGATGTCTCCAAATTCACTCCAGTGTGTCTGATTCGATGGATACACGTGAGACAACATCGCCAGAGGTGTACAGAAGTCGTAGGTTGGTCATATTGGGCCACTATGGCAGTTGGAAGAAGATCGAGGAAAAACCTCAAATTTGACCATGCCGGCTATACGATTTTTAATGGAAAATTTCGATGTCTCCAAATTCACTCCAGTGTGTCTGATTTGATGGATACACGTGAGACAACATCGCCAGAGGTGTACAGAAGTCGTAGGTAGGTCATATTGGGCCACTATGGCAGTTGGAAGAAGATCGAGGAAAAACCTAAAATTTGACCATGCCGGCTATACGAATTTTGGTAGAAAATTTCGATGTCTCCAAATTCACTCCAGTGTGTCTGATTCGATGGATACACGTGAGACAACATTGCCAGAGGTGTACAGAAGTCGTAGGTAGGTCATATTGGGCCACTATGGCAGTTGGAAGAAGATCGAGGAAAAACCTAAAATTTGACCATGCCGGCTATACGAATTTTGGTAGAAAATTTCGATGTCTCCAAATTCACTCCAGTGTGTCTGATTCGATGGATACACGTGAGACAACATTGCCAGAGGTGTACAGAAGTCGTAGGTAGGTCATATTGGGCCACTATGGCAGTTGGAAGAAGATCGATTTTTAATGGAAAATTTCGATGTCTCCAAATTCACTCCAGTGTGTCTGATTTGATGGATACACGTGAGACAACATCGCCAGAGGTGTACAGAAGTCGTAGGTAGGTCATATTGGGCCACTATGGCAGTTGGAAGAAGATCGAGGAAAAACCTCAAATTTGACCATGCCGGCTATACGAATTTTGGTGGAAAATTTCGATGTCTCCAAATTCACTCCAGTGTGTCTGATTCGATGGATACACGTGAGACAACATCGCCAGAGGTGTACAGAAGTCGTAGGTAGGTCATATTGGGCCACTATGGCAGTTGGAAGAAGATCGAGGAAAAACCTAAAATTTGACCATGCCGGCTATACGAATTTTGGTAGAAAATTTCGATGTCTCCAAATTCACTCCAGTGTGTCTGATTCGATGGATACACGTGAGACAACATTGCCAGAGGTGTACAGAAGTCGTAGGTAGGTCATATTGGGCCACTATGGCAGTTGGAAGAAGATCGATTTTTAATGGAAAATTTCGATGTCTCCAAATTCACTCCAGTGTGTCTGATTTGATGGATACACGTGAGACAACATCGCCAGAGGTGTACAGAAGTCGTAGGTAGGTCATATTGGGCCACTATGGCAGTTGGAAGAAGATCGAGGAAAAACCTCAAATTTGACCATGCCGGCTATACGATTTTTAATGGAAAATTTCGATGTCTCCAAATTCACTCCAGTGTGTCTGATTCGATGGATACACGTGAGACAACATCGCCAGAGGTGTACAGAAGTCGTAGGTTGGTCATATTGGGCCACTATGGCAGTTGGAAGAAGATCGAGGAAAAACCTCAAATTTGACCATGCCGGCTATACGAATTTTGGTGGAAAATTTCGATGTCTCCAAATTCACTCCAGTGTGTCTGATTCGATGGATACACGTGAGACAACATCGCCAGAGGTGTACAGAAGTCGTAGGTAGGTCATATTGGGCCACTATGGCAGTTGGAAGAAGATCGAGGAAAAACCTCAAATTTGACCATGCCGGCTATACGATTTTTAATGGAAAATTTCGATGTCTCCAAATTCACTCCAGTGTGTCTGATTCGATGGATACACGTGAGACAACATTGCCAGAGGTGTACAGAAGTCGTAGGTAGGTCATATTGGGCCACTATGGCAGTTGGAAGAAGATCGAGGAAAAACCTCAAATTTGACCATGCCGGCTATACGAATTTTGGTGGAAAATTTCGATGTCTCCAAATTCACTCCAGTGTGTCTGATTTGATGGATACACGTGAGACAACATCGCCAGAGGTGTACAGAAGTCGTAGGTTGGTCATATTGGGCCACTATGGCAGTTGGAAGAAGATCGAGGAAAAACCTAAAATTTGACCATGCCGGCTATACGAATTTTGGTAGAAAATTTCGATGTCTCCAAATTCACTCCAGTGTGTCTGATTCGATGGATACACGTGAGACAACATCGCCAGAGGTGTACAGAAGTCGTAGGTAGGTCATATTGGGCCACTATGGCAGTTGGAAGAAGATCGAGGAAAAACCTAAAATTTGACCATGCCGGCTATACGAATTTTGGTAGAAAATTTCGATGTCTCCAAATTCACTCCAGTGTGTCTGATTCGATGGATACACGTGAGACAACATTGCCAGAGGTGTACAGAAGTCGTAGGTAGGTCATATTGGGCCACTATGGCAGTTGGAAGAAGATCGAGGAAAAACCTCAAATTTGACCATGCCGGCTATACGATTTTTAATGGAAAATTTCGATGTCTCCAAATTCACTCCAGTGTGTCTGATTTGATGGATACACGTGAGACAACATCGCCAGAGGTGTACAGAAGTCGTAGGTAGGTCATATTGGGCCACTATGGCAGTTGGAAGAAGATCGAGGAAAAACCTCAAATTTGACCATGCCGGCTATACGAATTTTGGTGGAAAATTTCGATGTCTCCAAATTCACTCCAGTGTGTCTGATTTGATGGATACACGTGAGACAACATTGCCAGAGGTGTACAAAAGTCGTAGGTAGGTCATATTGGGCCACTATGGCAGTTGGAAGAAGATCGAGGAAAAACCTCAAATTTGACCATGCCGGCTATACGATTTTTAATGGAAAATTTCGATGTCTCCAAATTCACTCCAGTGTGTCTGATTCGATGGATACACGTGAGACAACATTGCCAGAGGTGTACAGAAGTCGTAGGTAGGTCATATTGGGCCACTATGGCAGTTGGAAGAAGATCGAGGAAAAACCTCAAATTTGACCATGCCGGCTATACGAATTTTGGTGGAAAATTTCGATGTCTCCAAATTCACTCCAGTGTGTCTGATTCGATGGATACACGTGAGACAACATCGCCAGAGGTGTACAGAAGTCGTAGGTTGGTCATATTGGGCCACTATGGCAGTTGGAAGAAGATCGAGGAAAAACCTAAAATTTGACCATGCCGGCTATACGAATTTTGGTGGAAAATTTCGATGTCTCCAAATTCACTCCAGTGTGTCTGATTTGATGGATACACGTGAGACAACATCGCCAGAGGTGTACAGAAGTCGTAGGTAGGTCATATTGGGCCACTATGGCAGTTGGAAGAAGATCGAGGAAAAACCTCAAATTTGACCATGCCGGCTATACGAATTTTGGTGGAAAATTTCGATGTCTCCAAATTCACTCCAGTGTGTCTGATTCGATGGATACACGTGAGACAACATCGCCAGAGGTGTACAGAAGTCGTAGGTTGGTCATATTGGGCCACTATGGCAGTTGGAAGAAGATCGAGGAAAAACCTAAAATTTGACCATGCCGGCTATACGAATTTTGGTGGAAAATTTCGATGTCTCCAAATTCACTCCAGTGTGTCTGATTTGATGGATACACGTGAGACAACATCGCCAGAGGTGTACAGAAGTCGTAGGTAGGTCATATTGGGCCACTATGGCAGTTGGAAGAAGATCGAGGAAAAACCTCAAATTTGACCATGCCGGCTATACGAATTTTGGTGGAAAATTTCGATGTCTCCAAATTCACTCCAGTGTGTCTGATTCGATGGATACACGTGAGACAACATCGCCAGAGGTGTACAGAAGTCGTAGGTTGGTCATATTGGGCCACTATGGCAGTTGGAAGAAGATCGAGGAAAAACCTAAAATTTGACCATGCCGGCTATACGAATTTTGGTGGAAAATTTCGATGTCTCCAAATTCACTCCAGTGTGTCTGATTTGATGGATACACGTGAGACAACATCGCCAGAGGTGTACAGAAGTCGTAGGTAGGTCATATTGGGCCACTATGGCAGTTGGAAGAAGATCGAGGAAAAACCTCAAATTTGACCATGCCGGCTATACGAATTTTGGTGGAAAATTTCGATGTCTCCAAATTCACTCCAGTGTGTCTGATTCGATGGATACACGTGAGACAACATCGCCAGAGGTGTACAGAAGTCGTAGGTTGGTCATATTGGGCCACTATGGCAGTTGGAAGAAGATCGAGGAAAAACCTCAAATTTGACCATGCCGGCTATACGAATTTTGGTGGAAAATTTCGATGTCTCCAAATTCACTCCAGTGTGTCTGATTTGATGGATACACGTGAGACAACATCGCCAGAGGTGTACAGAAGTCGTAGGTAGGTCATATTGGGCCACTATGGCAGTTGGAAGAAGATCGAGGAAAAACCTCAAATTTGACCATGCCGGCTATACGAATTTTGGTGGAAAATTTCGATGTCTCCAAATTCACTCCAGTGTGTCTGATTCGATGGATACACGTGAGACAACATTGCCAGAGGTGTACAGAAGTCGTAGGTAGGTCATATTGGGCCACTATGGCAGTTGGAAGAAGATCGAGGAAAAACCTCAAATTTGACCATGCCGGCTATACGAATTTTGGTGGAAAATTTCGATGTCTCCAAATTCACTCCAGTGTGTCTGATTCGATGGATACACGTGAGACAACATCGCCAGAGGTGTACAGAAGTCGTAGGTAGGTCATATTGGGCCACTATGGCAGTTGGAAGAAGATCGAGGAAAAACCTCAAATTTGACCATGCCGGCTATACGATTTTTAATGGAAAATTTCGATGTCTCCAAATTCACTCCAGTGTGTCTGATTTGATGGATACACGTGAGACAACATCGCCAGAGGTGTACAGAAGTCGTAGGTAGGTCATATTGGGCCACTATGGCAGTTGGAAGAAGATTGAGGAAAAACCTCAAATTTGACCATGCCGGCTATACGAATTTTGGTGGAAAATTTCGATGTCTCCAAATTCACTTCAGTGTGTCTGATTCGATGGATACACGTGAGACAACATTGCCAGAGGTGTACAGAAGTCGTAGGTAGGTCATATTGGGCCACTATGGCAGTTGGAAGAAGATCGAGGAAAAACCTCAAATTTGACCATGCCGGCTATACGAATTTTGGTGGAAAATTTCGATGTCTCCAAATTCACTCCAGTGTGTCTGATTTGGTGGATACACATGAGACAACATCGCCAGAGGTGTACAGAAGTCGTAGGTTGGTCATATTGGGCCACTATGGCAGTTGGAAGAAGATCGAGGAAAAACCTAAAATTTGACCATGCCGGCTATACGAATTTTGGTGGAAAATTTCGATGTCTCCAAATTCACTCCAGTGTGTCTGATTTGATGGATACACGTGAGACAACATCGCCAGAGGTGTACAGAAGTCGTAGGTAGGTCATATTGGGCCACTATGGCAGTTGGAAGAAGATCGAGGAAAAACCTCAAATTTGACCATGCCGGCTATACGAATTTTGGTAGAAAATTTCGATGTCTCCAAATTCACTCCAGTGTGTCTGATTTGATGGATACACGTGAGACAACATCGCCAGAGGTGTACAGAAGTCGTAGGTTGGTCATATTGGGCCACTATGGCAGTTGGAAGAAGATCGAGGAAAAACCTAAAATTTGACCATGCCGGCTATACGAATTTTGGTGGAAAATTTCGATGTCTCCAAATTCACTCCAGTGTGTCTGATTTGATGGATACACGTGAGACAACATCGCCAGAGGTGTACAGAAGTCGTAGGTAGGTCATATTGGGCCACTATGGCAGTTGGAAGAAGATCGAGGAAAAACCTCAAATTTGACCATGCCGGCTATACGAATTTTGGTGGAAAATTTCGATGTCTCCAAATTCACTCCAGTGTGTCTGATTCGATGGATACACGTGAGACAACATCGCCAGAGGTGTACAGAAGTCGTAGGTAGGTCATATTGGGCCACTATGGCAGTTGGAAGAAGATCGAGGAAAAACCTCAAATTTGACCATGCCGGCTATACGATTTTTAATGGAAAATTTCGATGTCTCCAAATTCACTCCAGTGTGTCTGATTTGATGGATACACGTGAGACAACATTGCCAGAGGTGTACAGAAGTCGTAGGTAGGTCATATTGGGCCACTATGGCAGTTGGAAGAAGATCGAGGAAAAACCTCAAATTTGACCATGCCGGCTATACGAATTTTGGTGGAAAATTTCGATGTCTCCAAATTCACTCCAGTGTGTCTGATTTGATGGATACACGTGAGACAACATCGCCAGAGGTGTACAGAAGTCGTAGGTAGGTCATATTGGGCCACTATGGCAGTTGGAAGAAGATCGAGGAAAAACCTCAAATTTGACCATGCCGGCTATACGAATTTTGGTGGAAAATTTCGATGTCTCCAAATTCACTCCAGTGTGTCTGATTCGATGGATACACGTGAGACAACATTGCCAGAGGTGTACAGAAGTCGTAGGTAGGTCATATTGGGCCACTATGGCAGTTGGAAGAAGATCGAGGAAAAACCTCAAATTTGACCATGCCGGCTATACGAATTTTGGTGGAAAATTTCGATGTCTCCAAATTCACTCCAGTGTGTCTGATTTGATGGATACACGTGAGACAACATCGCCAGAGGTGTACAGAAGCCGTAGGGAGGTCATATTGGGCCACTATGGCAGTTGGAAGAAGATCGAGGAAAAACCTCAAATTTGACCATGCCGGCTATACGAATTTTGGTGGAAAATTTCGATGTCTCCAAATTCACTCCAGTGTGTCTGATTCGATGGATACACGTGAGACAACATTGCCAGAGGTGTACAGAAGTCGTAGGTATTTCATATTGGGCCACTATGGCAGTTGGAAGAAGATCGAGGAAAAACCTCAAATTTGACCATGCCGGCTATACGAATTTTGGTGGAAAATTTCGATGTCTCCAAATTCACTCCAGTGTGTCTGATTCGATGGATACACGTGAGACAACATTGCCAGAGGTGTACAGAAGTCGTAGGTATTTCATATTGGGCCACTATGGCAGTTGGAAGAAGATCGAGGAAAAACCTCAAATTTGACCATGCCGGCTATACGATTTTTAATGGAAAATTTCGATGTCTCCAAATTCACTCCAGTGTGTCTGATTCGATGGATACACGTGAGACAACATTGCCAGAGGTGTACAGAAGTCGTAGGTAGGTCATATTGGGCCACTATGGCAGTTGGAAGAAGATCGAGGAAAAACCTCAAATTTGACCATGCCGGCTATACGATTTTTAATGGAAAATTTCGATGTCTCCAAATTCACTCCAGTGTGTCTGATTTGATGGATACACGTGAGACAACATCGCCAGAGGTGTACAGAAGTCGTAGGTAGGTCATATTGGGCCACTATGGCAGTTGGAAGAAGATCGAGGAAAAACCTCAAATTTGACCATGCCGGCTATACGAATTTTGGTGGAAAATTTCGATGTCTCCAAATTCACTCCAGTGTGTCTGATTCGATGGATACACGTGAGACAACATTGCCAGAGGTGTACAGAAGTCGTAGGTATTTCATATTGGGCCACTATGGCAGTTGGAAGAAGATCGAGGAAAAACCTCAAATTTGACCATGCCGGCTATACGAATTTTGGTGGAAAATTTCGATGTCTCCAAATTCACTCCAGTGTGTCTGATTCGATGGATACACGTGAGACAACATTGCCAGAGGTGTACAGAAGCCGTAGGTAGGTCATATTGGGCCACTATGGCAGTTGGAAGAAGATCGAGGAAAAACCTAAAATTTGACCATGCCGGCTATACGAATTTTGGTGGAAAATTTCGATGTCTCCAAATTCACTCCAGTGTGTCTGATTCGATGGATACACGTGAGACAACATCGCCAGAGGTGTACAGAAGTCGTAGGTTGGTCATATTGGGCCACTATGGCAGTTGGAAGAAGATCGAGGAAAAACCTAAAATTTGACCATGCCGGCTATACGAATTTTGGTGGAAAATTTCGATGTCTCCAAATTCACTCCAGTGTGTCTGATTTGATGGATACACGTGAGACAACATCGCCAGAGGTGTACAGAAGTCGTAGGTAGGTCATATTGGGCCACTATGGCAGTTGGAAGAAGATCGAGGAAAAACCTCAAATTTGACCATGCCGGCTATACGAATTTTGGTGGAAAATTTCACGTGAGACAACATCGCCAGAGGTGTACAGAAGTCGTAGGTAGGTCATATTGGGCCACTATGGCAGTTGGAAGAAGATCGAGGAAAAACCTCAAATTTGACCATGCCGGCTATACGAATTTTGGTGGAAAATTTCGATGTCTCCAAATTCACTCCAGTGTGTCTGATTCGATGGATACACGTGAGACAACATCGCCAGAGGTGTACAGAAGTCGTAGGTAGGTCATATTGGGCCACTATGGCAGTTGGAAGAAGATCGAGGAAAAACCTCAAATTTGACCATGCCGGCTATACGAATTTTGGTGGAAAATTTCGATGTCTCCAAATTCACTCCAGTGTGTCTGATTCGATGGATACACGTGAGACAACATCGCCAGAGGTGTACAGAAGTCGTAGGTAGGTCATATTGGGCCACTATGGCAGTTGGAAGAAGATCGAGGAAAAACCTCAAATTTGACCATGCCGGCTATACGAATTTTGGTGGAAAATTTCGATGTCTCCAAATTCACTCCAGTGTGTCTGATTTGATGGATACACGTGAGACAACATCGCCAGAGGTGTACAGAAGTCGTAGGTAGGTCATATTGGGCCACTATGGCAGTTGGAAGAAGATCGAGGAAAAACCTCAAATTTGACCATGCCGGCTATACGAATTTTGGTGGAAAATTTCGATGTCTCCAAATTCACTCCAGTGTGTCTGATTCGATGGATACACGTGAGACAACATCGCCAGAGGTGTACAGAAGTCGTAGGTAGGTCATATTGGGCCACTATGGCAGTTGGAAGAAGATCGAGGAAAAACCTAAAATTTGACCATGCCGGCTATACGATTTTTAATGGAAAATTTCGATGTCTCCAAATTCACTCCAGTGTGTCTGATTTGATGGATACACGTGAGACAACATCGCCAGAGGTGTACAGAAGCCGTAGGTAGGTCATATTGGGCCACTATGGCAGTTGGAAGAAGATCGAGGAAAAACCTCAAATTTGACCATGCCGGCTATACGAATTTTGGTGGAAAATTTCGATGTCTCCAAATTCACTCCAGTGTGTCTGATTCGATGGATACACGTGAGACAACATTGCCAGAGGTGTACAGAAGCCGTAGGTAGGTCATATTGGGCCACTATGGCAGTTGGAAGAAGATCGAGGAAAAACCTCAAATTTGACCATGCCGGCTATACGAATTTTGGTGGAAAATTTCGATGTCTCCAAATTCACTCCAGTGTGTCTGATTCGATGGATACACGTGAGACAACATTGCCAGAGGTGTACAGAAGCCGTAGGTAGGTCATATTGGCCCACTATGGCAGTTGGAAGAAGATCGAGGAAAAACCTAAAATTTGACCATGCCGGCTATACGAATTTTGGTGGAAAATTTCGATGTCTCCAAATTCACTCCAGTGTGTCTGAATCGATGGATACACGTGAGACAACATCGCCAGAGGTGTACAGAAGTCGTAGGTAGGTCATATTGGGCCACTATGGCAGTTGGAAGAAGATCGAGGAAAAACCTAAAATTTGACCATGCCGGCTATACGAATTTTGGTGGAAAATTTCGATGTCTCCAAATTCACTCCAGTGTGTCTGATTCGATGGATACACGTGAGACAACATCGCCAGAGGTGTACAGAAGTCGTAGGTTGGTCATATTGGGCCACTATGGCAGTTGGAAGAAGATCGAGGAAAAACCTAAAATTTGACCATGCCGGCTATACGATTTTTAATGGAAAATTTCGATGTCTCCAAATTCACTCCAGTGTGTCTGATTTGATGGATACACGTGAGACAACATGGCCAGAGGTGTACAGAAGCCGTAGGTAGGTCATATTGGGCCACTATGGCAGTTGGAAGAAGATCGAGGAAAAACCTCAAATTTGACCATGCCGGCTATGCGATTTTTAATGGAAAATTTCGATGTCTCCAAATTCACTCCAGTGTGTCTGATTTGATGGATACACGTGAGACAACATCGCCAGAGGTGTACAGAAGCCGTAGGTAGGTCATATTGGGCCACTATGGCAGTTGGAAGAAGATCGAGGAAAAACCTCAAATTTGACCATGCCGGCTATACGAATTTTGGTGGAAAATTTCGATGTCTCCAAATTCACTCCAGTGTGTCTGATTCGATGGATACACGTGAGACAACATTGCCAGAGGTGTACAGAAGTCGTAGGTAGGTCATATTGGGCCACTATGGCAGTTGGAAGAAGATCGAGGAAAAACCTCAAATTTGACCATGCCGGCTATACGAATTTTGGTGGAAAATTTCGATGTCTCCAAATTCACTCCAGTGTGTCTGATTCGATGGATACACGTGAGACAACATTGCCAGAGGTGTACAGAAGTCGTAGGTAGGTCATATTGGGCCACTATGGCAGTTGGAAGAAGATCGAGGAAAAACCTCAAATTTGACCATGCCGGCTATACGAATTTTGGTGGAAAATTTCGATGTCTCCAAATTCACTCCAGTGTGTCTGATTCGATGGATACACGTGAGACAACATTGCCAGAGGTGTACAGAAGTCGTAGGTAGGTCATATTGGGCCACTATGGCAGTTGGAAGAAGATCGAGGAAAAACCTCAAATTTGACCATGCCGGCTATACGAATTTTGGTGGAAAATTTCGATGTCTCCAAATTCACTCCAGTGTGTCTGATTCGATGGATACACGTGAGACAACATTGCCAGAGGTGTACAGAAGCCGTAGGTAGGTCATATTGGGCCACTATGGCAGTTGGAAGAAGATCGAGGAAAAACCTCAAATTTGACCATGCCGGCTATACGAATTTTGGTGGAAAATTTCGATGTCTCCAAATTCACTCCAGTGTGTCTGATTCGATGGATACACGTGAGACAACATTGCCAGAGGTGTACAGAAGCCGTAGGTAGGTCATATTGGGCCACTATGGCAGTTGGAAGAAGATCGAGGAAAAACCTCAAATTTGACCATGCCGGCTATACGAATTTTGGTGGAAAATTTCGATGTCTCCAAATTCACTCCAGTGTGTCTGATTCGATGGATACACGTGAGACAACATCGCCAGAGGTGTACAGAAGTCGTAGGTAGGTCATATTGGGCCACTATGGCAGTTGGAAGAAGATCGAGGAAAAACCTCAAATTTGACCATGCCGGCTATACGAATTTTGGTGGAAAATTTCGATGTCTCCAAATTCACTCCAGTGTGTCTGATTCGATGGATACACGTGAGACAACATCGCCAGAGGTGTACAGAAGTCGTAGGTAGGTCATATTGGGCCACTATGGCAGTTGGAAGAAGATCGAGGAAAAACCTCAAATTTGACCATGCCGGCTATACGATATTTAATGGAAAATTTCGATGTCTCCAAATTCACTCCAGTGTGTCTGATTTGATGGATACACGTGAGACAACATCGCCAGAGGTGTACAGAAGCCGTAGGTAGGTCATATTGGGCCACTATGGCAGTTGGAAGAAGATCGAGGAAAAACCTCAAATTTGACCATGCCGGCTATACGAATTTTGGTGGAAAATTTCGATGTCTCCAAATTCACTCCAGTGTGTCTGATTCGATGGATACACGTGAGACAACATTGCCAGAGGTGTACAGAAGCCGTAGGTAGGTCATATTGGGCCACTATGGCAGTTGGAAGAAGATCGAGGAAAAACCTCAAATTTGACCATGCCGGCTATACGAATTTTGGTGGAAAATTTCGATGTCTCCAAGTTCACTCCAGTGTGTCTGATTCGATGGATACACGTGAGACAACATCGCCAGAGGTGTACAGAAGTCGTAGGTAGGTCATATTGGGCCACTATGGCAGTTGGAAGAAGATCGAGGAAAAACCTCAAATTTTACCATGCCGGCTATACGATTTTTAATGGAAAATTTCGATGTCTCCAAATTCACTCCAGTGTGTCTGATTTGATGGATACACGTGAGACAACATCGCCAGAGGTGTACAGAAGCCGTAGGTAGGTCATATTGGGCCACTATGGCAGTTGGAAGAAGATCGAGGAAAAACCTCAAATTTGACCATGCCGGCTATACGAATTTTGGTGGAAAATTTCGATGTCTCCAAATTCACTCCAGTGTGTCTGATTCGATGGATACACGTGAGACAACATTGCCAGAGGTGTACAGAAGTCGTAGGTAGGTCATATTGGGCCACTATGGCAGTTGGAAGAAGATCGAGGAAAAACCTCAAATTTGACCATGCCGGCTATACGAATTTTGGTGGAAAATTTCGATGTCTCCAAATTCACTCCAGTGTGTCTGATTCGATGGATACTCGTGAGACAACATTGCCAGAGGTGTACAGAAGTCGTAGGTAGGTCATATTGGGCCACTATGGCAGTTGGAAGAAGATCGAGGAAAAACCTCAAATTTGACCATGCCGGCTATACGAATTTTGGTGGAAAATTTCGATGTCTCCAAATTCACTCCAGTGTGTCTGATTCGATGGATACACGTGAGACAACATCGCCAGAGGTGTACAGAAGTCGTAGGTAGGTCATATTGGGCCACTATGGCAGTTGGAAGAAGATCGAGGAAAAACCTCAAATTTGACCATGCCGGCTATACGAATTTTGGTGGAAAATTTCGATGTCTCCAAATTCACTCCAGTGTGTCTGATTCGATGGATACACGTGAGACAACATTGCCAGAGGTGTACAGAAGCCGTAGGTAGGTCATATTGGGCCACTATGGCAGTTGGAAGAAGATCGAGGAAAAACCTAAAATTTGACCATGCCGGCTATACGAATTTTGGTGGAAAATTTCGATGTCTCCAAATTCACTCCAGTGTGTCTGATTTGATGGATACACGTGAGACAACATCGCCAGAGGTGTACAGAAGTCGTAGGTAGGTCATATTGGGCCACTATGGCAGTTGGAAGAAGATCGAGGAAAAACCTAAAATTTGACCATGCCGGCTATACGATTTTTAATGGAAAATTTCGATGTCTCCAAATTCACTCCAGTGTGTCTGATTTGATGGATACACGTGAGACAACATCGCCAGAGGTGTACAGAAGCCGTAGGTAGGTCATATTGGGCCACTATGGCAGTTGGAAGAAGATCGAGGAAAAACCTCAAATTTGACCATGCCGGCTATACGAATTTTGGTGGAAAATTTCGATGTCTCCAAATTCACTCCAGTGTGTCTGATTCGATGGATACACGTGAGACAACATTGCCAGAGGTGTACAGAAGCCGTAGGTAGGTCATATTGGGCCACTATGGCAGTTGGAAGAAGATCGAGGAAAAACCTCAAATTTGACCATGCCGGCTATACGAATTTTGGTGGAAAATTTCGATGTCTCCAAATTCACTCCAGTGTGTCTGATTCGATGGATACACGTGAGACAACATTGCCAGAGGTGTACAGAAGCCGTAGGTAGGTCATATTGGGCCACTATGGCAGTTGGAAGAAGATCGAGGAAAAACCTCAAATTTGACCATGCCGGCTATACGAATTTTGGTGGAAAATTTCGATGTCTCCAAATTCACTCCAGTGTGTCTGATTCGATGGATACACGTGAGACAACATTGCCAGAGGTGTACAGAAGCCGTAGGTAGGTCATATTGGGCCACTATGGCAGTTGGAAGAAGATCGAGGAAAAACCTCAAATTTGACCATGCCGGCTATACGAATTTTGGTGGAAAATTTCGATGTCTCCAAATTCACTCCAGTGTGTCTGATTCGATGGATACACGTGAGACAACATTGCCAGAGGTGTACAGAAGTCGTAGGTAGGTCATATTGGGCCACTATGGCAGTTGGAAGAAGATCGAGGAAAAACCTCAAATTTGACCATGCCGGCTATACGAATTTTGGTGGAAAATTTCGATGTCTCCAAATTCACTCCAGTGTGTCTGATTCGATGGATACACGTGAGACAACATCGCCAGAGGTGTACAGAAGTCGTAGGTAGGTCATATTGGGCCACTATGGCAGTTGGAAGAAGATCGAGGAAAAACCTCAAATTTGACCATGCCGGCTATACGAATTTTGGTGGAAAATTTCGATGTCTCCAAATTCACTCCAGTGTGTCTGATTCGATGGATACACGTGAGACAACATTGCCAGAGGTGTACAGAAGCCGTAGGTAGGTCATATTGGGCCACTATGGCAGTTGGAAGAAGATCGAGGAAAAACCTAAAATTTGACCATGCCGGCTATACGAATTTTGGTGGAAAATTTCGATGTCTCCAAATTCACTCCAGTGTGTCTGATTCGATGGATACACGTGAGACAACATCGCCAGAGGTGTACAGAAGTCGTAGGTAGGTCATATTGGGCCACTATGGCAGTTGGAAGAAGATCGAGGAAAAACCTCAAATTTGACCATGCCGGCTATACGAATTTTGGTGAAAAATTTCGATGTCTCCAAATTCACTCCAGTGTGTCTGATTCGATGGATACACGTGAGACAACATCGCCAGAGGTGTACAGAAGTCGTAGGTAGGTCATATTGGGCCACTATGGCAGTTGGAAGAAGATCGAGGAAAAACCTCAAATTTGACCATGCCGGCTATACGAATTTTGGTGGAAAATTTCGATGTCTCCAAATTCACTCCAGTGTGTCTGATTCGATGGATACACGTGAGACAACATTGCCAGAGGTGTACAGAAGCCGTAGGTAGGTCATATTGGGCCACTATGGCAGTTGGAAGAAGATCGAGGAAAAACCTCAAATTTGACCATGCCGGCTATACGAATTTTGGTGGAAAATTTCGATGTCTCCAAATTCACTCCAGTGTGTCTGATCCGATGGATACACGTGAGACAACATCGCCAGAGGTGTACAGAAGTCGTAGGTAGGTCATATTGGGCCACTATGGCAGTTGGAAGAAGATCGAGGAAAAACCTCAAATTTGACCATGCCGGCTATACGAATTTTGGTGGAAAATTTCGATGTCTCCAAATTCACTCCAGTGTGTCTGATTCGATGGATACACGTGAGACAACATTGCCAGAGGTGTACAGAAGCCGTAGGTAGGTCATATTGGGCCACTATGGCAGTTGGAAGAAGATCGAGGAAAAACCTAAAATTTGACCATGCCGGCTATACGAATTTTGGTGGAAAATTTCGATGTCTCCAAATTCACTCCAGTGTGTCTGATTTGATGGATACACGTGAGACAACATCGCCAGAGGTGTACAGAAGCCGTAGGTAGGTCATATTGGGCCACTATGGCAGTTGGAAGAAGATCGAGGAAAAACCTCAAATTTGACCATGCCGGCTATACGAATTTTGGTGGAAAATTTCGATGTCTCCAAATTCACTCCAGTGTGTCTGATTCGATGGATACACGTGAGACAACATCGCCAGAGGTGTACAGAAGTCGTAGGTTGGTCATATTGGGCCACTATGGCAGTTGGAAGAAGATCGAGGAAAAACCTAAAATTTGACCATGCCGGCTATACGAATTTTGGTGGAAAATTTCGATGTCTCCAAATTCACTCCAGTGTGTCTGATTTGATGGATACACGTGAGACAACATCGCCAGAGGTGTACAGAAGTCGTAGGTAGGTCATATTGGGCCACTATGGCAGTTGGAAGAAGATCGAGGAAAAACCTCAAATTTGACCATGCCGGCTATACGAATTTTGGTGGAAAATTTCGATGTCTCCAAATTCACTCCAGTGTGTCTGATTCGATGGATACACGTGAGACAACATCGCCAGAGGTGTACAGAAGTCGTAGGTAGGTCATATTGGGCCACTATGGCAGTTGGAAGAAGATCGAGGAAAAACCTCAAATTTGACCATGCCGGCTATACGAATTTTGGTGGAAAATTTCGATGTCTCCAAATTCACTCCAGTGTGTCTGATTCGATGGATACACGTGAGACAACATTGCCAGAGGTGTACAGAAGCCGTAGGTAGGTCATATTGGGCCACTATGGCAGTTGGAAGAAGATCGAGGAAAAACCTAAAATTTGACCATGCCGGCTATACGAATTTTGGTGGAAAATTTCGATGTCTCCAAATTCACTCCAGTGTGTCTGATTTGATGGATACACGTGAGACAACATCGCCAGAGGTGTACAGAAGCCGTAGGTAGGTCATATTGGGCCACTATGGCAGTTGGAAGAAGATCGAGGAAAAACCTCAAATTTGACCATGCCGGCTATACGAATTTTGGTGGAAAATTTCGATGTCTCCAAATTCACTCCAGTGTGTCTGATTCGATGGATACACGTGAGACAACATTGCCAGAGGTGTACAGAAGTCGTAGGTAGGTCATATTGGGCCACTATGGCAGTTGGAAGAAGATCGAGGAAAAACCTCAAATTTGACCATGCCGGCTATACGAATTTTGGTGGAAAATTTCGATGTCTCCAAATTCACTCCAGTGTGTCTGATTCGATGGATACACGTGAGACAACATTGCCAGAGGTGTACAGAAGCCGTAGGTAGGTCATATTGGGCCACTATGGCAGTTGGAAGAAGATCGAGGAAAAACCTCAAATTTGACCATGCCGGCTATACGAATTTTGGTGGAAAATTTCGATGTCTCCAAATTCACTCCAGTGTGTCTGATTCGATGGATACACGTGAGACAACATTGCCAGAGGTGTACAGAAGCCGTAGGTAGGTCATATTGGGCCACTATGGCAGTTGGAAGAAGATCGAGGAAAAACCTCAAATTTGACCATGCCGGCTATACGAATTTTGGTGGAAAATTTCGATGTCTCCAAATTCACTCCAGTGTGTCTGATTCGATGGATACACGTGAGACAACATTGCCAGAGGTGTACAGAAGCCGTAGGTAGGTCATATTGGGCCACTATGGCAGTTGGAAGAAGATCGAGGAAAAACCTCAAATTTGACCATGCCGGCTATACGAATTTTGGTGGAAAATTTCGATGTCTCCAAATTCACTCCAGTGTGTCTGATTCGATGGATACACGTGAGACAACATCGCCAGAGGTGTACAGAAGTCGTAGGTAGGTCATATTGGGCCACTATGGCAGTTGGAAGAAGATCGAGGAAAAACCTCAAATTTGACCATGCCGGCTATACGAATTTTGGTGGAAAATTTCGATGTCTCCAAATTCACTCCAGTGTGTCTGATTCGATGGATACACGTGAGACAACATTGCCAGAGGTGTACAGAAGTCGTAGGTTGGTCATATTGGGCCACTATGGCAGTTGGAAGAAGATCGAGGAAAAACCTAAAATTTGACCATGCCGGCTATACGAATTTTGGTGGAAAATTTCGATGTCTCCAAATTCACTCCAGTGTGTCTGATTCGATGGATACACGTGAGACAACATTGCCAGAGGTGTACAGAAGTCGTAGGTTGGTCATATTGGGCCACTATGGCAGTTGGAAGAAGATCGAGGAAAAACCTCAAATTTGACCATGCCGGCTATACGATTTTTAATGGAAAATTTCGATGTCTCCAAATTCACTCCAGTGTGTCTGATTCGATGGATACACGTGAGACAACATTGCCAGAGGTGTACAGAAGTCGTAGGTTGGTCATATTGGGCCACTATGGCAGTTGGAAGAAGATCGAGGAAAAACCTAAAATTTGACCATGCCGGCTATACGAATTTTGGTGGAAAATTTCGATGTCTCCAAATTCACTCCAGTGTGTCTGATTCGATGGATACACGTGAGACAACATCGCCAGAGGTGTACAGAAGTCGTAGGTTGGTCATATTGGGCCACTATGGCAGTTGGAAGAAGATCGAGGAAAAACCTCAAATTTGACCATGCCGGCTATACGAATTTTGGTGGAAAATTTCGATGTCTCCAAATTCACTCCAGTGTGTCTGATTCGATGGATACACGTGAGACAACATCGCCAGAGGTGTACAGAAGTCGTAGGTAGGTCATATTGGGCCACTATGGCAGTTGGAAGAAGATCGAGGAAAAACCTCAAATTTGACCATGCCGGCTATACGAATTTTGGTGGAAAATTTCGATGTCTCCAAATTCACTCCAGTGTGTCTGATTCGATGGATACACGTGAGACAACATTGCCAGAGGTGTACAGAAGTCGTAGGTAGGTCATATTGGGCCACTATGGCAGTTGGAAGAAGATCGAGGAAAAACCTCAAATTTGACCATGCCGGCTATACGAATTTTGGTAGAAAATTTCG